>CASHTG010000007.1:0-600000 GCA_949357655.1 Parascedosporium putredinis
TAGAGTTTATTTAACCTCTAATATATTCTAGGGATTCTCTTTTTTATATTTTTCTTATTATTATAGTTAAAAGGTCTTTTTATAAGTATTTATTTTTATTCTATACTATTCTCTATTTATCTTATTTAATATTTCTTATAGTATTTAGCTTTATAACTTACTCTTTATAATTATATTTATAATTAAAAGGTATTAATATTTTTATTATAATAGTAAAAACTTATAATATATATTAATAGTTACCTCTTTAAGGAATTATTAAAATATATTCTTATAGGTTTCTATATAGACTTTTTACTTCTCTATATTTTTATAATAATTACTCTTTTAACTTAATAAATTAATAAGGTTTCTTATTATTTTTGATATTAAATTATAAGTCTATTAATATTACTTTTAATAATATTAATAAATAAAATAATAATTTTACTATAGTTTTTAATAAACTATTTATAAAATAATATACTTTTAAAAAGTAAAGATATTATAAATAGTTTATAGTTCTTTTTACTTTTAGACTATTAGGATTTATTCTTCTTCTACCCTTACTTTTTAAAGATTAATAATAAACCTAAAAAATCTTATTAATAAGGTTTTAAATTTATATTTCTTTAAGTTAATCGATAACTTATTTTTTATTAGTTAAATAAATATCTTTTAGATATCTTATTAATAAATTATAAAATCTATAAAGTAAATAAAGATATTATCTTAATAGATAATATAAGTAATTTTAACTAAGTTTATTAGAATTTTGACTAACCTAAAAGGTATTATAAAATATTTAAAATAACTATAATAATAATAGAAAGCTATTTTTATATTTCACCTTTACTTTAATCTATTATATAATATATATCTTTTAAATTTAAATAAGTAAAAAGTAATTTTATACTTTATTATAAAACTTTATTATATATTTCTTATTTAGGTATAAATAGCTTCAAAGGATATCTAAAGTAAAGATAAATCTATTATTTTAGAATATAATTATAATCTATTAAAGACCTTAATAAAAAGATAAAAGAAGTTAGAATTATAATCTATAAGATAATATTAGAAGAAAGAAGAGACCTATTTTTAGACTTATATACCTTTTTATTAAAAAGAACTTATAATCTTATAATAATATCTATAAGATATCTTAGAAAAAGATATATCAACTTAATAATAAGTTTATTAAATACCTATTTTATTTATCTTAAAGAAAAGAGGTATATTAAAAAGAAATATTAATTATTAAATATTTAATAAAGTTATTAGAAAGAACTATATTTTGTTTTTTATTAATAAGATCTTAAAAATAAACTAAAATATTTCTACTATTTTACTTTTATAAATAAAAATAATTTTAGATATTATAGAATAAATTTAAATATATTAAATATAATTTACTAAAGATTTACTAATATTATATTCTAAATATCCTAAAAAGTAAATATAAAGTTTAATATCTCTAATAATCTAGATTATTACTTATTAATAAGTTATTTTAAACTTATTAATTATATAAATAATCTATTATTATTTAATTACTTTTTATAAATTAATTATATAAGAATATTATTATTAATCTATATAGCTATTATTTTATTAAAAATATGATATTAAATTAAAAGATAAATATATTTTAATTTAGTAAATCTTCTATTTTCATATTTTAAAATCTAGTTTTAAAGAAATATAAAGAGCTTAGTTTTTAAATATTTTACTAAAAGATTTATAGTAAATTATAGACTATATAATAATAGGTTATAAATAAGAATAATATTATTTAAATAAGTTTAAAGATTTTCCTATTTCTCTTTTATTATTTATATATTTATATTTAGTAAGTTCTATTATTAAGTTCTTAATCTTTAAATTAATTAAGCTATTTTAGGTTTAGATTTAAAGTATTTCTAAATCTATAAATATTATATTAATAAAGAGGTCTTTAATAATATTATTAAAGGTTTATAGAAAGTTTTACTCTTTTAATTACTTTTTAAAAAGTATTAATAAGATCTAAAAAGGACTTTAATAGGTTATTTTATATCATTTAATATATCTTTTTAATAAACTAATTAATAGATAGAAAAATAATTAATATATAAAGGTATTATTATATAAAATAGAAAATATAATAAAAGTAAAATAAATATATATTTTAGTATTTATTAAATTATTATTTTTATCTTTTTATTTATCTTTATCTTATTTAGAACCCTCTATTAGTTTATTTTATTATATAGGTTTCTTTACTAACTTATCTTTAGTTTTATCTTTCTCTAATATTATAACTTCACTAGCTATACTAGCTATTATTAGTAAATGGGGTTTACTATAAGTAGACTATCACCTAGCCTATCTATATATTAAAGCTATTAACTAGTTACTAATAGTTCCTAGTTATTATAGTTAGTTATTATTAGTTCTATAACTACTAGATATTTAACTTATAGACTATCTAATTAACTAATTCTATAATAAGTATATTAATAAATAAGAGTATTTACTAATTAGAAATAGTTATATTTACCTTAGATTATATATAATATATATATTATAATATAATATTTTAGGTTATAAAGTTTATATCTTTTCTAACTCTTATATCTATCTATCTATTATCTTTTATATCTACTTACTAATATACCTATTAGCTACCTAAGTTATTAATTAATTATCTATATTAACTAGTATCTTTACTTACTTATATACTAATAATATTAATAGATATTAGGATTTTTCTATATAATAATACCCTTTTCTTTCTTTAAAATTTAATATTATCCTTAACTTATCTTTAAAAAAAAAAAATCTTATAACTAATTTATTTATAAAAAGAAAAGGAAAAGAAAATAAATAAATAGATAAATAACTATTATTCCTCTTTTCCTTATTATTAATCTTATTTCCTATTTCCCTCCTTTTTCTATACTCTTTATTATTTAATTAATTATTTTATTATTAATTTAAAGCCTATATTTAGCTTATATATTTACTTTATTAGTAAAATATTAATATATTTACTAATTAATATTATAAGAGTAACTTATTTACTATTAATATAAAAGTAGGGTAAAGCTTATTAGCTAAAATATTAGCTTTCTTTATTACTTTAATCTTATTTATCTAATATTTAGATTTATTTCTCTAAAAATATAATTTATTATTTAAGAATTCTTTATTTATAGTAATTACTTTATTAAAAGCTTTATTTATATTATTATATTTATCTAAACTCTTAAAAGAGATATTTTTAATATTTACCTTAATTATTATTATTTTTCTTTAATCTTTATATTAGTTTAACTACTTTAAGTAACTAGCTTACTAACTTATTAATTCTAGCTTCTTAGCTAACTCTTTTATTATTATCTTCCTCTCTAATTACTTTTTATTAATATTATTATCTTTAATTAAAATCTTAGATAATAGTAATAATTTATTAATATATTATTTAAAAGTCTATTATTAAGCTCTATAATATTTAACTTACTTTCTATTAAGCTATTAAGCTACTTTTTATTTACTATATTTAATTTACTATCTAAAGTTATTATTATTTAAATAATAAATAATTCTACCTATTTTAGTAGAAAATATATAAAGTCCTTCCTATTTATTTTTATAGATATTATTTTCATATTTTAAATTTAATATTTCTTATAAACCTATATCTTATAAGGTTAGAGTATATTTATAAGCTTTTATAGAGGTTAAGTATATTTCCTTATAACTCTCTATTTTTAACTAGATATTTATCTTTACTTATATATTTATTAACTATTATAATTATATCTTAAAACTTTTTAAGATTTCTAATTAGTTATTATATTATTTACTATTAAATATATTTTCTAATTATAATATAGTTTTCTTTACTATCTTAAGATATTTTATATTTTTATATATCTTAGAGGTATATTAATAGCTAAATTAATTAACTTATTTATAAACTAGCTTACTTTTTAATTATCTTATATATAGGAAAAATAGAAGATAGAAATAGGATAGAGTTTATTAAAATACTTTATATTATTATTTATAACTATTATTAGTAATTTTTAAAATAATAAAGAAAAGAAAGAAAAGGAATAAAATAAACTAGTTTATAATAAAGATAAATAGAGGTTATATGATAAATATTATTATTATAAAAAGTATAATATATTAATATAAATATAGTTATTAGAAACTAAAAGAAATAAAAAACTCTATCCTACTATTTTTATTACTCCTTCTTTATTAGATAAAACCCTTATTAATTCTTAGCTCTTACCTACTCTAGTTATTCTACTATTACTTTTACTTATTATTATAATTCTATTTTATTTATTAAAGCTACTCTATTATTATTATTATTATTATTATTAATAATAATAGTTATCTATCTAGCTTTACCCCTTATTATATATATTTTATATAATTCCTATAATAATATCTAGGCTTTATATAGCTTCCTATATCTTCTCTACCTTTTCTAAGTATTCTATTACTTTAATAAGTCTATTATAGATATTAAATTCTACCTCTCTATACTCTATAGTAAGGTCTATTATTAAGTTAATAATTCTCTACTCTAATTCCCTCTTTAGTAATCTCTATTATTATTATTATTATCTATTCCTAGGTAATCTAGTTCTACTAAGTCTTCTTATCTTATATCTTCTAGTCTTCTTATTATTACCTTATTTAGTTCTTATATTTTATAGATATAAAGTAAATATTATATTATCTACTTTTCTAATATATTATCTCTCTATTTTTAGATTACTCCTACTTTTATATTAGCTATATTATCTAGATTCCTCTTAATATCTTTATATATCTTTTACTAGGTAAAAGAGTCCTTTAATATTCTATATCTATACTATTTATAGATATATATTTCTATCTTAGCTAGTTTATTACCTCTTCTATCTTTATTTATTTTTAGATAATATACTATTATTAGTTACCTTAATATATAACTATAAAGGTAAAACTAATTAAGTTAAACTTCTATTTTTATCTCTAAGCTTCTTTTTAAATACTATTTTACTTACTTTATAATCTTTATAATCTTAATAGGTTCTTCTTATTAGTTAGAAATATTAGTTAATATATATTTATCCTAGATCTTAGCTAACTCTATATCTCTTATATATTTCTCTAATACTTTACTTTTACCTTTTTTATTATTATTAGGTTCTCTATCTTTATTATTTTCTTCTTATAGTCTAATATTTCTTCTTCTATATTCTTTCTTACTTTATTAATATTTTCCTAATTATTAAATTCTTATCTATAGCTTTTCTATTAGATAAGATATTATCTTCCTCTATTTCTATATTTTTAATATTTTTATAATATATTTAACTTTAAATTCCTCTTTATTATTAATAATTACTAGTTCTAATAAATTAGATACCTAATTATATAAGTTAATACCTTATTTTAGCTTATATATATATATATTATTAATATTATTAAATATATTTCTAATATTCTAGAAAATCTAGTTTTACTATTAACTTATATATTTTATAGATTACTTTAAAAAGCTTAGCTTTTATTATTAACTATTTCTTTTTTAGTTTATTTAGTAAATAATATCTATTATATAATTATAAATATATTATATTATCTATATTAAAATTAACTAGTTTATACTATTTAGTATATTAGAGTTTAATAATATCTTTATAAAAATAATTAATATTTCTATTCCTTTTATTATATTTACTTAATTATCTTAAGTATTTTTTTACTAAAACCTATTTCTAATTACTTTTTCTTTTTAAATATTATTATAAAGGTATTTATAATTACTTTTAGTTTAAAATTATATATTAATTTATTTAAGCTTTACTTAATTAGTATTAATAAGGTATTATTTAGGTTAAATTATAATATTAAAATAATATCTATTTAGCTTTCTTTAAGATATATTATTATATAATATTATAATATAATCTTAATAATTTATATTTTTCTTTTTTAAAATTCTATTTATTTATAGATAATAAGTAATAAATATTATAAACTCTATTTTTAATAGTTAGAAGATCTCTCTTTAGATATTTAAAGTAAATTTAATATCTTAGTTATTAATTATCTTTATTAAGATTCCTTAATTATAAGTTATAAGTAACTTTAATAACTAGAATTTCTTTACTATCTTATTTTTACTATTTAGGATTATTAAGGTCTTCTTATTAAATAGATAGTTTATAATTAATAATTACTTTATAAGTTTATATTTATTTATTTATTACTAAGTCCCTTTTTTTATTAGAGATATATCTATAATAAAATCTATAGCTATTATATAGAATAATATAAGTATAACTATTATACTTTATATCTTATTATTAGATAACTAATTATCTTTTAATTTTTAAAGTAAATTAGGTATTTAATATAATATTCTCTTATTATCTATTTTTTCTATCTAAAGTAGAAACCTATTAGATTTACTAGTATCCTCTTTTATTAGAAATACTATTAGTTATTATATACTAATTTTAAAATTTTTCCTATAAGGGGTCTTAATATATATAACTTCTTATTTCCTTTTAAGTTACTATAGAATAGTAGCCTTTTCTTCTTTTTAAATAGTCCTAGTAGAATATTATATTTCTTTCTAGTTACTTTTTCTTCTTCTTATCTTTATAAGATTACTTATAAGATAGTTCCTATTTTCTTATTATTATTATATACTTTTATAATTTCTTCTTATAGGTTTATTAATAGCTAAACTAATATTATATTTAACTTTTACTTTTTAATTATTAAATATATATCTTATTAGTTTATTAGCTTAATATCTTCTAGTTTATTTAATTACTTATTTTCTAATTATAATTCCTATAATACTCTTTTTAATAATTATAATAATATATTAAATATTATATTTAACTTCCTTAGAATATAGAGTATTTCTAACTTAAATTATAATAACTAGTTTAATATATTTACTAGTTTTAGGTTTACTTTATTTAAATCTACTATTTATATTAAAATATAGTAGATTATTTCTTTAATTATAATATAGTTAGTAATAATAATAATAGCTAACTTATTTAATTATATTATTTTTCTAGTTTCTTTACTACCTATATTATTTCTATTATTTCTACTTTTATTAAACTATATCTTTTCTTAATATTTAACCTTATTCTTAAAAAGAAGTATATTAGCTAAATTTCCTTTATAAAAATATCTTTTCCTAATATAGATTTACTATCTTAATATTAGCTATATAATTAAAAGGTAAATATCCTAAATATAATCTTATTTATATCTATTTTTAAAAATAACCTCTTATTTAGGTTTATATATTAAAGTTTAATTTACTTATAAAGAAAAGTTTATATATCTTAAAAGCTTCTATCTTTTCTTTTATTAGGATAAAATTTTACTTATTAGTTTTTACCTTTTCTATATTTTATTTCCTTTCTAAATATAATTTCTTTAATATCCTTTATTATCTTAAATTCTAATATTTTTTATTATTATAAAAGCTAAATATATATATTAAACTATAGAATTATTATCTATAGGAAAGTTACTATTCTAATATAATTTTCTAATATAGATAAATTATTTAGATATTCTTTAATTCTTTTAAACCTTAATATCTTATCTTCTATTTTCTTAATACCTTTACTATCTATTATATAACTAAAGAAATAGATATTTAAATATCTAGTAAATAACTTATCTATTATAATATATAGTTATTTACTAAATAATATCTTTAAGATCTCTTTAATATATTAGAGGTATTCTTCTTTACTATTACTAAAGATAATAATATTATTAATATATATTTAGATAAAATCTTTATTATTATAGAATAATTAATCTATATATCTTTATATAAAAGCTAATAAGTTTTTATACTTTATAAATACTATATTTAACTATTTTAGACTTTATTAGCTAATTATTATTATCTTATTTTTATATTTTAAATAGACTAATAATTAATAGAAAAATTTTTTTATATTAAAGATAGTAAATATTTTCTTTTCTTATAACTTAGTAATTAGTTCTTATTAGTTTAATAATAGATATATATCTAGTAAAGATATCTAGTTAAATAGTTATAAATTAATAACTACTTTTCCTTTCCTTTTTTATCTACTACTCTCTATATAATAAAAGCTAAATATAAAATTAGATATAATATTATTACCTACTCTATTTTCCTTTTAATATAATATATATTATAAATATTATTTAATATTTCTATTTCTTATATTTCTAAAAGGTATTTCTTTACTTTCTAAGTTTAATTTTACTATCTATTAACTAATTTAATCTTTATTTTCTCTTTTTCTAATATAAAGATAATTCCCTATCTTTAAATATATTAAATTTATTAATAACTTCCTTTAATCTTTATATAAAGATAGGATTTATATTTATAATTAATACTCCTTTAGCTAATTTTATTATTAAGATATCTTTAGGTTTATTAATTCTATATCTAAGTATATTATAATCTTTATCTAATAGGGTTTTTTATATTTCTATTAACTTAATATTTATTTTATTAACTTCCTATTTTACCTATTCTAAAGCTTCTTTTATTACTTCTTTTATAGGTTTTAGTTTAATAACTTCTTTAGCTATAAGAATATCTATTTTTATTATTATTAAATTTAATAATCTTTCTAATATATAATCTTTTCTTAATTTAGATCTAATATAATATATTATTTTTTAATATTATTATTTTCTAGGTCTTTATATTAAAAAGTTATATTATATATATTTTTATATAATAAAATAAAATAATATATTATTAATTTTTCTCTTTTATTATTTTTTAATAGATTAATATAATCTACTTTAATTAAAGTATCTTTTAATAGGGGAACTATAATATCTTATTTAATTATTACTTTATAAGTTATTTTCCTTAATAATAGTTTTAGGATATTAATTTTACTTTATATATTATAGAATCTTTAGAATTTAATCTTTTTTTATATTAAATTAATAGTTACTTTTTCTTTTTAAGGAAATTTATATTAATCTATAATTTTAGTTTTAAACTTTCTATTATATCTATTTCTATTATTATATATCTATATATATTTATCTTTCTAATCTTTCTAGAGATATAATAATTAAAAATTACTTTTTCTATAATTACTATTTTTAATATAATCTTTTTATTATTATTAGTTTTTTAAGTTTCTTAAAATATATTAGATAAAAACCTTAAAATCTATTCTTTATCTATTAAGAGATTATTTATATTAATATTATAATATATTTAATAGGTTTCTTTACCTAATTTAAAATTAATCTTAATTTATATATATATTTATTTACCTTTTAATAAATATTTAAATATAGATATTAGGTTAATTATTCCTCTTTCTTTAAAGGTAAGTTAATTAATTCTTTATTAGTTTCTTAGTTTCCTATTTTATTTTTAAAAGTAAATATCTAAATAATAATATAGCTTTTCTTATAATATAAAGACTATTTTATATTTAAAATAAATATTTATAAAATACTCTTCTTAGGATAGTTAATTTATAAAAAAATAAGTTTCTAATATATTATCTTTATTATCTATTTATATTTAATTAGCTTATTCTTTATTATCTAAATCTCCTTTTTATTTTTAATTATTTCTTTCTCTAATATATTAGAGACCTATTTTAGCTAGATTTTATTCTTTTTCTTAGATATTATCTTTATTATTATAGATTCTTTTATATTAATAAATATTTCTTCCTCTTTTATAGTTATACTTCTTATATTATCTAAATTATAGTTATCTTTTACCTTTTTCTAAAATTAGCTTTTATTATTTTACTAATTATTATCTTTATATTTTTACTAGTTATTATCTTTATATTTTTACTAGTTAAAATTAGATAACTTAAAACTATTATTTTTCTAATTTAAATATCTATCTTTTTAATCTTTTATCTTTTTTTATTATATATTATTTCTTCTATATTAGTTTTATTATCTTTTAGCTTTTTTATTATTATATTTACTAATTTAAAATATTAAAGTTAACTTTATACTTTTTAATTAGATTAATATTTTAGTTTTCTTTTCTATTTTTACTATTTAGATATATATATATTTATCTATATTTAGTTATATATAAAATATTTATAGTTTAGGATTTCATCTATTATAGATAATATTTATTTACTTTAAAGAAATATTAGCTTTTTATTCTTTTATATATATATATATATTATATAATAAAATTTATTATTAGCTTTCCTTTTTATATATCTATTATAAAATAGATATTAGTTACTAGTTATATTTATATCTTATAGATCTTAATTCTAAATTTCTTTTATAATATATCCTCTTATACTTTTAGACCTTTTATCTTTAGATCTTATTAGTTTTTATTTATAATAAGCTTACTTTATTAAATAAATATTTAACCTCTTAATAGTTTTAGGATTTACCTAACTATCTAATTCTCTTTAAATAGGTTATTTATTATTTTTATATAGATTATATATCTAAATAAATCTACTATCTTAAAATATATTAACTTTCTTTTAATAAATATATTTTATATATTATATTCTATTTTACTTATATCTAATTAAAAGAAACTAATATTTTTAATCTACTATAAATCTATTTATTTTTTTAATCTTTTATTAAAAACCCTCTTTATTATATCTATAAGATATATTATAGATTCCTTTTCCTAACTTTAATCTTCTCTATTAGGTTCTCTAACTAATATATTTACTTAGAGGTTTATTAATATAGTTAATAGTTTTAGTTATCTTCTAGAGATAGTTTTTTCTAATAAGGGAATTCCTTCTAATAATAAAGTTTTTTCTTTAATTCTTAATATATATTTATATAATATCTTTCTATTAATATATTTATTAGTTAATATAAAATTAAATAATATATTTTTAATTCCCTTAATATTTAGACTATTATCTAGTTAGAATTAGATATTAATAGCTTTATAATCTAAAGGTTAAATATATTAGCTAGTTTTATCTATAGCTTTTATATTAATATATTTATAACTTTATTATGATAAAAGGTTATGTTAACTAGCTTACTGATAACTAAGCTATTAGGAAGCTATTAGAGAGATAGTAGTATCTCTAAAGTGATCTTATGATCACTTGGTCGCTATGAGGGTTGCTAGTCCTTAAGGGTCGCTATAGTAATATATCCTTATATAATACTATAGTCACTATTAAGATGAAGCTAGGTATTAGAAGTAAGTAAGTAAGTAAGATAGTTCTACTTTCCTAGCTACCTATCTACTAGATGACCCCTTTATATCCTCCTAGATCCCAGATGGTGATCATATAGACCATTAGGTGATCTTCAGCTGATACCTATAGGCTATAGCAGAACACTATATCCACATCCAGCCAGCTATAGCAGCTATAGTAGGTATAGCTACAGCTACTAGGAGCTTTAGTATAATAAACTTACTCTCCTATTTTATCTATTATTTTAATATTTCCTCTAATAGATCTTACTAAAATTATTAAGATATTAATTAGTTAGTTATCTAATTTAGTTTTTAATAAATCTATAATTTTAGAGCTAGCTTTTCTTCTCTAAACTAGAATATCTAAAAGTCTATTTATAGGGATCTAGGTTCTTTAGATAATTATTTTAGCTCCTTTCCTCTTTATTAGGGTATTATATTATTAGGGTTTTTAATATTTTTATATTAGTTTATTAATTAGTTTTTAAGATCTCTCTTTTTCTATTTAATATATAAGGTTATTATAATATTAAGATATCTTATTTAAATTTATAAAGATAAGTTAAATTTATTATTTAATTATAATATTTTTCTAATCTATAGATCTAAGTTAAATAATATTATTATTATTATAATTTTACTAACTATATTAGTTATTATTAGTAAATAAGAGTTTACTATAGATAAACTATTATTTAGCTTATCTATATATTAAAATTATTAACTAATTATTAATAGTTCTTAGTTATTATAATTAGTTATTATTAGTTTTTATAGTTATTAGATATTTAACTTATAGATTATCTAATTAACTAATTTTATAAGTATATTAATAAATAAAAGTATTTATTAATTATAAATAGTTATATTTACTTTAGATTATATATAATATATATATTATAATATAATATTTAAAGTTATAAAATTTATATCTTTTTAACTTTTATATCTATTTATCTATTATCTTTTATATCTATTTACTAGTATACCTATTAGCTACCTAGGTTATTAGTTAGTTATCTATACTAGCTAGTATCTTTACTTACTTATATACTAATAGTATTAATAGGTATTAGGACTTTTCTATATAATATCTAGGTAGACCTCTAGTAAGTCTTTATTAGGTTCTTTAAGGTTACTCTTAGCTTATTCTAGCTATTAGTAGCCTTATAGGTCTTTTTCTATCTTAATAAGTAGAAAAGTATAGTATATATAGTTTTATTAATAATAAGGTAATTAGAATAGTAAATAGAGGATAAGATAAATATATATTCTTTTCTTTACTAATTATTATCTCTTTTTATTTCTTTTTTAACTTCTCTCCTTTTTATAATCTATTTTTATAGGTTTATTACTTTTTTACTTCCCTTCTTTTCTCTTTTTTTTAAAAAATTATTAAATTCCCTTTTTTATTACTTTTCTTTACTTATATCTAGCTAAGAGGCTTTTATATATTTACTTTTAATATATTAGGTTTCCTACCTCTAGTAAGTTCTCTAGTAGGTTCTTTTAATATTACTTCTATATTTATTCTTTCTAGGGGAGCTATTAGTGGTTCTTTAGGTTCTCTTTTATCCTAATAGTATTATACTAGTACTAACCCTAATTAATCAATATAACTTACTTATATTTCTTTTAATAGTAAATAGTTTCCCTTCTAGGATTTATTTCCTCCTTTTATTATTATTACTTTCTTCTTATTTAAGATTCCTTTCTATTATCTATTCTAGTAATTTCTACCTACTAAGGTACTTATTATTTCTATAGGCTTATTATCTTCTTTTCTCTAAGTTTTGCTTTAAGTTATATTATATATTTATTAAAATAAAATTTAATAAAACTAAATCTTTAGTTTAAATAGATAAATTAATATATATTAATATAATAAATAATTAATATTCTATTTTCTTTTTTATCTTTGGAATATTTAGTGGTATACTAACTAAAATAGGTTGTATCTATAATGTGGGTGGAATTGTTAAGTAGGTCATATTCCAGAGGTATGGTCGTTTCCCTAATGAATAAAGTGGAAACTGGCATTGTTCACCATCCTGGCCCCAAAACATACCATCAACATCCCATAGCCCTTGTTGATCGACAATGGCCATAACACCCATGCCGCCCGCCTCCATCCCGATCGGCGACATATGCGGATCCGATTCTGTGATTAAGAGTCCTCGATCGTGACCTGCTTGAGCCGCCGTACTATCGCTCTTTGTCATTGTGGGCAGCCGTGAAGCTTCATACATGCGCCACACCACCTCCCGGCTTCGGCGCGCCGCTAGTGACCAGTCCTCCATTGCATCAAAGAGTTCTAGGATCGTCTCGATCTGCTTTTGCCATTCTGAGATGTGCGGACTGTTAATCTGCCAGAATATGCTAACAAGAAGAATCATTGAAGCTTGGTATAAGAACCAAACGGCATTCCAACCTGACATCTGATTTCTCGTCCATTCTCTGGCAACATCTTCGATAGTTTGGCAGGCTAGCTCCCTACAGGTTTCAACGGCAGCAACTTCTTCCTCACTAAGGTGCCCCGATGACCCGTTGCTTGCTAGTGTAAGAAGAACGGGTCGATGAAGCAGCATTCGAAGATTTTGGTATCTCCACTTCATGATACATCTCGCGACATAGAGTGGCTCAGCGCAGGGATCACTGGTGCGAAGTAGCCAGGGAAGATTGTTGTACCAGCCGGTAAGTTGCCTGTCTAGATTGCGGCGGTCTTCTGGGCGGAGTAATGGGGATATGGCCAGCATATCCTGAATCTGAGTGGCGATTTTGCAGAACTTGATATTTTCTATCAGTGGCAGAATCCCTGCATGCTGCGCAGAATCTCGCTGCTGGGGCGTTGTAGGTTAGCATACATCCCGGTTCAATGGAAAGCATAATAAGAGCCTTGTGAGATGCATATCTCGATGTGTGCCTTTGAGGCAAATATAATAAATAGGCTCTTTATCTCGACAAAGATCATTTCTTGACTCACCTGGTGGATGCCAACCTCGGGAGGTCGTATGTTGATGGCCGGCCCGAACCGACCAAATGATGGTCGCCCCATCGTCGTCGTAGCCCAGGTATCTAGGCAGAATAGACTCCACCATGTCCGTCGCCTTGATTCGCCCGCCGCAACATCGCAAGTTCCTTGTGCGAGGCTTTCTCTATGTAGGCCCAGGGCACTCGCCATGCGAATGGTTGCCCCGAGAACAGCGTTTGCCATGTTAGGGCGATTGATATAATGAAGATAATACCCGCCAATAAGGGCTAGTGCTTGAACTGTTTCAAGGTGACTACTTCCAAATGCGTCCATGGATAAGTGCTCCATCGCACGATTGTAGTAATTAATGTGTGTGAAATCGTTTGACTTCATAGCTACGATACTACCCATAGCGAACACCATATTGAGAAGAGCTAGCCAAGGTGAATCGGACCGCTGGCCTTCGAGATAGTCTGCACGGAAAGCTGCTTCATCAAGCATCGGGACGAAGACGTGGATCCGTTTGAAATATGCGTCAATAAGAGTCTGTCCTTTCCAGGACCAGGGAACCCGTTGATTATCTTTTATGGGGCTCGCTTTATGGCGAATTACCGAATAGTTGTTCATCATATCGATATGGCCAAGTGGCGTTGTGAGAGCCGCCTTGAGTCCCGGCTGAACCCTTAACATTACCATAAGTGCCGCTTTGATAGAGGAGGCCCCAAGGTATGACGATTGCCGATCAACGGCTAGGGAAAGGGCATTGACATCGTCAGCTTCTACAGGAATAGGATCTCTGCCTCTTCTCTCCTCGTCCCATTCTGTATCAGCAGTCGGTATATGCTCCAAGCTGGAGAGGCCGGGTGACTCCAGGTCCGAGAGTGGTGATGTATTAAGTGGTGGTGATGGGAGCGCCGTTGTTGCGGGCTCTGATGGTCTATCAATAAGATCCAATAGATCTTGCCTGGACAAAGGAAGTAGCGTGTGCGTATCCTGTTCTGGAAATAGCCGTTTCAACACGGACCGACATTCCTCGAGTGATTGAGAGAGTGCCTCAAGAGTCCTGATATGTGTTAATGAGGGGCGAAGCCTGTCAAACAAGGGAGAACATATGGTGGAACACTATTGGTCAGGAGAAGGAAAGAACTGACTTCCTGGACGGGATCACTCGCTGGCGATGTTTGTCATAGAAGCAGCGTTTGGGCGCGCGGCTCGAGAGGCATTGTCCGCAAGGTTGTTGTCCATCACAACGGCTGAATATGGTATTTTAGTGATAAGCTTTATACAAATCAAGGCGCAATAGAGACCTACATTTTCCGCCTCTTGCATTCGGCGCATGCGTGAGGAGTAGTGATTCTCTTAGAGCTTATCACGGTGTCTGGTTTTCCCGAATCCTGCGGATGGGTGGGTGGCTTGCGCTGAGTGATGCCTTGAACTATTTTTGTTTTTTAAAAGCGTTAGAAATATGATCTATACGTGCGTTGACATTTCATTTTCCAAACTATGGCCGTACATGTGTGAAACATCCCACCACCTTGTGTGGGGCTCGTTATCGGGGGCCATCCTAGGCAGAGAGGCCTCTGATACAAGTGAGGATGTCGATTTGTTGCTAGTAGCCCGTTGAGCCTATGGTGATAGGCGCGAAGATAGATGCGGAGTATCGAGGGTAGATGGATGAATTTGCACCAAGTCCATCGCCTGGCAGCGAATGGGGCCGCTCAATTATATATACCTTTGTGCCTCTGTTCTCTTGGGAGACCTAGTAATAGCAGGACCAGTCCATTTTACCTTTCCAAATTGAGTGACGGCTAATGCTTGCAAGGAACCCAGGCGGGACGGTCTCGCTCGGTACCTGCAATAATGCGGAGAAGTATTATAGATGGCAAGTGTCAGGAATTGAGGGTTGCGTATCAGTACATGGATCATTTGGATCTCGCCTCTAATAGAGGCTGCTCCATGCAGGATATATTAATCAAATATCCGTCCAATCCATCCACAATGCATCCGTCGTCGCTGGGGCGGGCGTATGAGAAGTACAGGTAACTTCGACCCTGCATCCCAACCTATTACTGAAGAGGACTGAATTGGTTGCTTCAGACCTCGGAGTGCACTGTTACAAGTACAGGGAAGTGAGAGTCCACTTTTGTGGAGAAACCCCGCAGTGCCCAGGAGCTATCCTCAAATTGATGGATCGTTCTTTCCACCCCTCCCTGCGTCCCTAACAGACAGGGATTTACGAGCATTGCTGCACGATCTCACCGAACGAGTCTCTCCATCCGTTCGTTCCATTCCACTCTACTTAAATATCACAGCGGAGCCCTTAAATCAAGCTCTGATGTCGTCTGCATTCCCACCCTAGAAATTATGTGTTTGAAACGCTTGAACTAGAGGTTGCGATGGCGGAGAGGTTGTCACAGGTGTGATCTATGAAACAGCAATTCGTTCGAAATAAAGGGATATTAACTGCTTAGCCTACATGCTGTGATAATATCGATAAGAATTTACTTGACCGCAAGGCGAATGATCGGCCTTTCACTTTCATACTTATATGATATAAGCATCAAGATGTTGAGGAATCCTAGTAGAAGCCATATCAGGTCTTCAGACTAAACGGTGTGGTCAATTAAGGGACTTTGATAGATAGTATATGACCCAGAGATCACCTACCCCACGTAAACATTTACAACAATCCTCTAGCATTATTCCCTTTCCCGACCTAAGTTATGCTATCTATAAATATTATTATATTTTTTATAATTATATTTATTTTATAATATATTAAAACGTATTATAAAATAATAGTAATTTTATAGATCATTATTATTTAAACATTAATTTATTTTTTAAGTTTATCTATATAAGTTTAGTCCAATCTTATCTTATAATGTAGTTTTATATCATAGTAGAAACTATATAGACTCTATACTGAGGTAGAGGTATGCCATATAAGGGGTAAGGAATATGTTGCTAAGGTATCATCTATCCATCCATGGATCCATTGGATTGATCTATTGATGGATCTATTATGTCAACTCTGTCTTTTCCCCACCCACCCACCATCGGGCCCACGGCCCTATACAACTTAGCGCCTGCCTTAGTTTGAAATTTAACGGGATGGGTTGCCGTCACGACATCTAGAGCCTGTGGATCGATTATATCGATGGTATATCATTCACTAGGACCATCTACAATATAATATGCAAATGTTGTAAGCCTAAGGGCTGGACCTCAGTCTAATAACAGCACATCTCAGTCGAGCCTAGAGAGTAAAAGTTCGACAATAACTGCCACCAATTTTAGCAACTGGAGGACGATAATCACATCTCCCCGGCCATCTTATTGAGCGGAAGTATTTACAAGAAAATGTTTGGCAGCGACCGCTGATACCATCAAAAACACATGTGTTGTCGATGGGAACATACTGCTTTGTGATAACCTTGATTACCTCCTGGGCGACTAGACCACCTGTAACTGCCCCGATGTTATGAAGCTCACCATTTGCCCGAAGGATCTCTCGAACAGCGAATCGGACGGAATCCTCTTTGCGAGCACAAGGCACAGTCTCCCCTATCTTCTCGATTATCATATCCTCTGTTTTTGAAGACATGTCTAAGGAACTTCGGAGCGCGATGTAAATAGGAAACAGGCTTGGTGGCATGCCGACCTCCTTAGCGGTACGGGCATAGGTGAATTCTTGCTCTGTCGTTCGATTGATAAGGCGGGCTAGTGTTAGCTCTTATTCAGGCAACTAAGAGACGTATACTCCAAAAAGGGAGGTGCACATGCCTGCGATCTTTGGACTTGTTCTAGGCTTCGCTCACGAGTATTGATGAGTCGAGCGAATGCTGCGTTTCGGCAGAACAGCTCGATCTCCTTTAGCGTTATCGTAGAGCCGGGCCATTCAGAGTTAACAAAGCCCAAAACTTCCAGAGCGTCAGCTCGCGCCTTGGTCTTATAAATATTCTGAAGCTTGACGTAAACATCAGATGTTGTTTTCATGTCTGGGATGCGACCGGGCAATGGCAATTGCCCATGACTATTATAGAACTTTTGTATTGCGCTGGCAATAAGCCAAAACGTGCTTCGCTCATTTCCCTAGATTAACAAAGTCATTTTTCAGTCCTTCATTTTTAGGGTGGGTTGACTGCCCTTACTGTGGGATGCTTCGCGTGACTAAATATCTGCATAAGTGAGGTGGGCAGTTCAGGGCGGGAGATGGCCTTGAGAACGGCAGAGACCGCTTCTTCGAAATTCTCTTCACCACCTTCCGCATTGTTTGTGCGCATCCCCTTTGTACCAGGGCCTTGAATTCGCGCTTCTCGGCGGCTGTTGCCGGGACTGAGCCTTGATGACTACTTTTCCATTGGTTGATGTAGTAGTACAGAATGGCGATGAAGGGTATATGACTATGCTCATGAGTATCAAGAAGTGGCATGTCGGTAGTCAAATGATCTAGAAATTCACGAAGTTCTGACCAAGGATTGAGGAGCCTGAGATCATTGATTGCAGTCTCATCCGGATGAGTGTCTATAACGGGGAAAATTTCTGGAAGCCTAATTTGAAAATACGAATAGAAGCCAGAAGAACCAACCGAAACAAGCGGGATCTTCTGCGTTACTGAGAAAGAAGTGATAAGGGCAAGATCATCGGCGTTGATGGGATGAGTGTAGATGATAATGGAAAACGAGGAGGTGGCCTGGAGCACCAACGAAAGCTCGACAGGTTTCCAGGACGGGCCGGTTAGGCAAAGCTTTTTTGTTCCAGTAACCACGACTGGCCGGGGTGGTGATCTAGGATGCCAATTGCCCTGAACTTCAGGGTTCAGTTCGAGAAGCCTTTCCGCGCAAGCCTCAGCACGTGGTTGCCCAAGGCAGCCCTCATCAAGGAAGAAGTTGGCTCCGAGATCTGCATCTGTGACTGGGGCGTCGTCAACAATGGTAAAGTGGCCAATGCCTGGGAAAGTAGTCAGCTACTGAAGAGGCAATAGGGCCGGGATGAGATGAACCTGGGAGAACGAGGTTTTTAAGGTTTCTATGCCTATAATTCCTGGGCCAGTATTGATCAGAAGTATATGGGCGGACTCAAGAGCATCTTGACCGCTTGACGCCCACAGCCGAAGTTGGCGGTCATATCTGCGCTCCTTCTCGGATGGCCCCCGTTGCGGGTCTTGCCTTTGAGGCATCCATTGGCAACCGGTCGATCTAGAAAGATATAAGTTTACATGCAGTCTTGATGAGGTGGAAAAGAAATGAGATGGCTTCAAAAGAAGTCCCGGCTGACCAAGATTGTGGTGTGGGGTTATGGTGACAAGGTGGGGAAGGAAGAGGGGCCGCTGTGCCAGTATTTCGGATTGATTGTGAAACAATGCAAGACTACAACTCGCAATCACCAGTACGCATCCACTCAAGACTCCGACACGGAGCGAGAAGCGAAAAGTAGAGAGGCAAAAAATCACCACAATAACTAAAGCTATACATCCGATTAGGGAAGCTTATATGAAACTATGACAGTGGTGGAAGTGATCGAAAGTGGTGTGTTTGTGAGATGATAAGAAGCCATTAAGTGGTATTGGCCATCTTCACCTATAGGTCACGAAATTGACGTTGACGGGGGAAGTAAAAGGCCTTCAGCGATTTGATACGTCAATTTAAAATTACGGTAGATATCTAAGACCGGTCTGCGAATTATAGACAAGAATATGACTTGGAACCCTTTGAGCGCGTAGCACCGTAACTTTAAGAGAAATCAACTTGATTGGCGATGAAGAACACCCGCACCGGCCTGAGTTTTGTGTATGCAGTGTAAGTGTTGAGCTCGAATAGCTTACGTCCAATCGTGAGAACGTTGAAAGGCGCTAACTTACTTGATGGTTAGGAAAAATCAAAGTATCGGCAATCACCACATTCTCTCGACGCGATGCTGCGAAAACGATTACCTCGGCGATGTCGCCCGGTGTAAGAGGGTCGCATCCACTTTCCAGTTGTTACCATTAAAGTCATAAAAGTCTGGGTGGAAGTCCAGCTTGGGCAAGGACTTACGCATAAACAGCGTCGGCCTTGGCTTTATCACCATAGAATCTTACGACGGAGAATTCTAACTTGAAAGTTAGCTCACATTGGATGGTCGTAGGGGCTGTAGGAGCGTACCGTTTCAACTTGCCCCGGATCAACCTCGATAACCCTGATACGTGTAGCAATTAGTTCTTTTCTGAGGCTTTCAGTAAAACTTCGCACGGCTGCCTTGGTAGCGCAGTAAATTGAGCCACCAGCATATGGCTCTCGTCCTAGTGAAGTTGACACATTAGCCCTCCTTGAAGCGCAGGATTAGATATGTCAGTTTTAACATACCGGCAATCGACCCGACGTTTATGATATCACCGGAACCCCCATTAGGGCGGGATTGGAAGATGGGAAGCACGGCCTGGGTCATACTGATAAGACCGGTTACATTTGTGGAAATCATTGCACCAATATCTTGTTCTGCGATTTCTGGGGCTCGGGCAACGCCTTTGACGAGGCCACTGAAGAGCATGTTAGTTAGTTTGGGGGATCCATACGCATTGTTGATCAAGATATCGATATTCCGGAACTCCTCTGGTAGATTAGGGACGAACTGGCGCACGTCCTCGCTGCTTGCCACGTCCAGTTTAACGGGCAAGATTTTCACTCCGTCGCCAACCTCCCGTTTGATCGAGCTTGCAATCTCGTGAAGGGCCTCGATTCGGCGCGCGGCAAGGATAAGTTTTAGTCCCAGCGGCGAAGCTCGAGCGAATTCAAAAGCGGTGCTCCGTCCAATACCGCTCGAAGCACCTGTGATCACGACAGTTTTGCCGAGAAGGCGACGGGCAGCTGGAGACGTTGACATGGAGAGTGAGGAGAGCGGGAACAGCTGAATTTCTGTGCGGGTATTGAGATCCTAGGTAGGAGCTTGCTTAAAAGAGAAATGTGTGTGGGAGAAGTATTAAGCAGGCCGGTACTTGTATGGGGACAAGAGCCAAGGGCGAGATCGCCGTGGGAGTACGCCGGTGTATTTAGGATGTGGACTGGGTTATCTTGGATTGATATAACTTTTGTGAACTGACGTGATTCTGGTTAACCAAATTAAGACGAGGGGCCATGGTCGGAATTTGGGGGATATTGTGGATTAATAATACCGAGCGAGCTATGGATGATCCAAAGCCAGACATCTAACTAAGTCACTCACCCCTCTCTCCCCACGAAGAGTCTCCCACGAAGAGGGCAAAAAATAGATCAAGGAAGCCCAATGGACTTGAAATACTCGCTATAAATATTAAATGTGGAGAGGCGTGAGGCATCCTAATTGAACGGTTTGCATTAAATAGGTCGTACCCGGGTTCGAACCGGGGCTGCCGGAAGATGTTGACGGTTGGGTAACCGACCCCAATCAAAATCCGGAGTCCTAACCACTAGACCATACGACCAACTCCGTATACGGTTTTGCGTAGGCCACTTAGTAAACCATGATCTCACGAGAGTTTTCGGCGCCGCACAGAGACAAGACCTCTTCCCTGCTCATCAGTAACAGTCAACGCTTAGATATCTCGGAGAACAACGATCGACGCAGAGGAATGTGATGGAGAGAGATTGTAATTTATTGCTTGCTATGGCTCTGAGGCAAACAAATGAAATCTGTTAGTGGATGGGGTGGACCTCTCGTGAGGGACCTGCTTTCGTTTCGGGGTTGGATGGCACCTTTGAGGGGATTAGTGGGGTGAAACGCGCAATCTCTTCTTTTAGGGTTAGGAGGCCTGTCCGCGACGGAACTTGGCCGGAGGTATTGTATGAAACTCGTCGTGGCGCGAAAATCTGGGAAATCATGAAGCTCAGGCAAGCGAGAGAGGGACCGCTCTAGATTAGGCCACGCCTGGGCGATGCTAGCACTAGACACTTTGTGTAGTGCTAGAGAGAGCATTTGCTTCAACATGCGAAAGGAATAACAACATGCCTGGACTTGTGCATGAAAATGCACCAAGTCCCAAGACGAATGCCCATGGAGCTTAACTTCCAACTCGGGTCGGCTCGCCAAGAGCTCGCCTAGACCTTGCCTGCCACGTGACATTGCAAGGTTCGTCTCTAGTTGATGTGTGACGGCGAGCCAGAAGAAAGTGGGATGCTGCGGCTGTTCTAACACAGATGCTAATGTTGTGCATATGGTATTCATCGCTGTTTTAAGCTCTTCCTCTGTCAAAAGCGCTACGTAATGGCCTCGGCAACCATCATGACGAAGGCGAGAAAATTCCCATACACCACCTGGTGTCAAACATGACTCTGAGATCATGAGCGAATAGGCAACTTGCCTTACGGGAAGACTGGGATTGAAACAGCTAGAACGTTGCGGATTATCAAGAAGTGTCGGGAGGAACATTTTTCCTGAGTTGGGCTGAAAAGGATCAAGGCGCCTCGGGGAACACGGGACTTGGCTATCTCTATAGCCATAGAGTAATTCGAGCAGTCTTGCGTCGAGGGATTGTAGATCCGACGGCGGGGGTCTGTAGGGCGTTTTCTGGCTTGTACGGCTGAATAAATATATCGAATGCAGGCTGATCGACCTGGCCTCGGCAGAGTGCGAGAAGATTTTGGAAGTTTCTCTGGGGGTTCTCATGAAGCTGGAAAGCTAGGCGTAAGATTGGCGGGATTCCAAAACCTTGTAGTGCTAGTCTCTGAGAGATGAGCAAGGGCCTGAATATGAGGCTTTGTAGAGAAGCACGGTCACCGAATTCGATATCGCTGAAAAAGATGATACCGGAATCTCCCGTTTCATATAGGAGAAGATCGGAATCGCTAGTAACAATTAGGCTGTTTGGGGTAGTGCAAGCCCTTGCAGCACAGAATGAGTCTGCCTCTCCTGGGACCAGATGAGTAGCAGTTCCATAATCTGGAGATTTCTTGAGAGTATCTATTATGCATTGCACGACAAATGGATTATGAAGAGGAGGTCTCCGTCGAGGAAAGGGTTTGTAGGTGCAATTAGGAGTGTATTCGGAGTCCGCGCGTGTGAGAGGCGGCGGGGTCCAGCTGGGTATAAGCTATGGACAAGCGAGTAGTTTGAGGTTGTCTTGAGAAGTCTGGCTCTGCGAATAGGAAGTTTTATGTCTGGAAGAGAGCCATCGAAATATATAGCATCACTATGGTGAAGCTCTAGTCAGCGAGCGTGCTCGCAAAGGCAAGGGCACTCACTGAACTTGCATTGTGAGACCACATCGCCGAACACAGTCAAGCCATTCAAGACACTTTCTCTCGAGCACTTCGCAAGACGGTATGAGCGAGGCTTCAGTTGCAGAAAGATAATGAATATGATAGGCGAGTGCTGGACCATCAATTATAATGGCTCCCGAACCCTATCTCGGGAGGCAAAAGGCTCGAGATGACGTTTCAAGCCCGAGACACCCATTATCATAGAAGAGTTTGGCGAGAGATGTTTCTGGTGGCGATCCGGAGACTTCTCAACAAGCATGACTAATGATATTATGTAAAAGCCAGAATGGACTATTACTCATACATGCATTTACGCCCCGAGAATCGGGCCACCCTCGAATTTCTTTCTCATTCATTTTCATTCTCATTCATTTTCCCTTTTACGTCCTTTTCTCCACACAATGCGCAATACCGTCATATTTGCCGGGACATCTTGTCCGGCCCTAGCAGGTCAAATATGTGAAAATCTAGGGATGGCACCTGGAGAGGCCGAGCTCTCGCAATTTTCGAATGTAAGATTTCTTCTCAACAATTTGGAGTGTGTCGTTTGCCGCTATACTAATTTTCATAGGGCGAGACCAGCGTGAGAATCCTGACGAGTGTACGAGAGAAGGATGTGTTTGTGGTACAATCTGGCAGCCCTAAAATAAACGATACAATCATGGAACTCCTGATCATGATATCAGCTTGCAAGGGTGGATCAGCAACGAAAGTCACAGGTAAGTTTAGCCAAATCTTGTGCAAATGCTGGCTAACCAAAATCGTAGCTGTTATACCATATTTTCCTTACAACCGCCAGTCCAAGAAGAAATCCCACCGTGGGACCATCACGGCCCGTCTGCTTGCGAATCTAATGGGTGTTGCTGGTGTTCGGCATGTGATCACGGTGGACTTGCACGCATCCCAGATGCAAGGGTTTTTAAATGCCCCGTTGATAATCTACACGCAGAACCTCTCATTGCGAGGTGGATTCGCCACAACGTTTCCAACTGGAGAGAGGGGTTGTTGTGTCAAAAAATGCTGGAGGGACAAAGCGAGTAACGTCGCTTGCCGACGCGCTGAAGCTCAACTTCGGTATAGTGACAACAGACAAGAAGAGGGGGCCTAACCTGACAACGAGCATGATAATGAATCACCTCGATGGCATTGAGCGCCAGCCTGCATTGGAATCTATGTCTAGTGCGGGCCGCATGAAAAATAGAGAACCGCAAGTATCAACTACCTATCAGGTCCCGGTTAGAACGTCAAGGGCTGTCGTCGATTCGCAAGGCTCACCCGTGCATTCCCATCCACGCCCAGGACCAGAGTGCCAATCTAATGGTTCACCCTCCCCTCGACAGCTATATCTTTGGGTGGTCCGCCGTTCCAACTAGATGAAACCATTGGAGAGACCGACTTAACCTGTGACGATCGAGCAGCGGGCGAGGTCACTCACGGTCGGTTAGTTCAAGGCCATATTGTGGACGACGATTTCCCTTCACCGGCAGCATCTCCCGTCGACCCGAGTCTACCCGATATTGACCACATGACATTATCCCATGCATCCTCTTTTTCACTAGCGAACATCATCCTTTGGTCCACCGGGAGGGAAGACCCGGCATCATCAGATGAGGAAGAAGAGACTTTCAATGATCCAAAATTGAACACATGATTACGCTGGTCGGTAATGTGAAGAATCGGCCTGTTTTTATTGTCGACGATATGATTGATAAACCCGGGTCTTGGATCGCAGCTGCCGAGACTGTCGTCAAGCGTGGAGGAGCTCAGAAAGTCTTCTGCATGGCTACCCATGGTGTCTTTGGGGGACAGTCTTGCACAACTCCAGGCATGCGAATGCATAGACATGATTGTGGTAACAAATAGCTTTCCCATTAACGAGGAGCAGGCTAAAGACACCAGTAAGCTGGTTATTCTTGACCTCTCTTCCTGATGGCTGAGGCCATTAGGAGGAATCATTACGGCGAATCAATATCGCCTCTGTTCCAACACTACGTGGACTGACCAAGCTGGAGATTGGCAACGTAGTAGGTGTATGAATTTGCTTTTAGGCAACTGTTATGCCATCTTCCGTGAAGACTTCACCTGGTCGTCCTATTAATGGTTTGTAGGAGGCATCTGTTTCAATTTGACGCTTGCACGTGCTATCAAGTTGTATGGGCGAATGGCGAATGGCGAATGGCAAATGATAGACACCACTAACTGCATAATTCCCTATTGATGTAGTTTGTTTTTAGCTCAGGAGGTTATCCACCTCACTTCCAACGATGCTGTCTCTGGACAGCAGGGGCCCGATTCTCCTCTAGAGATGGGCCTCTAACGGAGCGTTGGTATATGAACCCGCGATTGTTGAAGACCCTTTACCTTTAATCATTCCTAGTTCGGATCACCGAACAAGGCCCACGGGTAGAGGGTAAGAGAAAATATCGTACATCTATTTATATCTCCACCGTCGAAGGTATAGATACCTCTAGCAAGGCTAAGGTTTTCTGTTAATCAACCTTTTATGGGGAACGCCGGGTTCTACTGGTCTATTTGGTATATAATTATGATGTGCACTCAGTCGAGGCCATTTCTGAACACAGCTCAGGATTTATGTTGGGTGATGCTCTGCTCAGCTGCACGCCAACAAGTAGACAATTCGAAACCGTCAATGACTTGGGTAGTTGCTGGCATTGCCACTATTGAGACCTAGAGGCCCAGAACCAAGCCGCATCTGCGTATTACGTCACGTTTCGGGACCCTGTCAGGATTTCAGTGGATCTCGCTCAAGAGTTTGAAATATGCATCCTGTGAGTTTTGCTTAGCCAGCAAGTCAGCCACTTCCAATAAGCTTTCATCCGGACGCCCGTGTCCGGCATTTTGAATGATGCGCCATGCCCTTCGAAACTCGTTTCTGATCGAGACGATTCCGTTGTGGGTAACCGTACGGGCTACGTTGTGATCGATCTCGAAAGGATCCTCGATAGCAAAGAGATAACGATGCTTGATTTCTTTGATCTCACCACCCCTTTGAGGCTTATGATCCATAGACTTAGGGAATGATTCTGAGGGTGAACTCGTCTCATCAGTTTTTGCATGCGCTGGGTCGGGGCAGGCGGCTCTGCAGGTGGCTGATCTACGATTGTGACTGTCTTGGCACTCGTCCAACCCTTGTCTTGCTTTGCTAAAATCCCACCGGCCGTACGGATGCTTATTACTTCCCCCCCAGTCAAACCCCTTTTTCAAAGGGAAGGATGGTGCCGCTCCTTGAGCATAATACTCGAAGAATCCCCGAAGAAGTTGGCCTACCGTTTCTCCGTTGCGAGTGAGCTCGTTGGCTTGTGCCAGCCTCATGATCTCCTCCTCATCTCTCCAGAAGCGTACGTCTCTACCCATGCAGTAGTGATTTTGTGTCGCTTGGTCACTAGATTGCTGAGAAATCGAGACTGGACCTAGTTTTTGAAGATTTGGGCACACAAATGGCTGTGCAATGTTGATTAAGAAGTGTAGTGCCATTAGGACAAAGCCGTAACTACTAAGGGTTCCACGGTAGGGGAGTTGATGGCTCTTAATTTAGCCCAGTGTTTGATAAACAAAACCATAGGCCTGACCCGAGGATCTGAATGAGAATAGCATCTTAGTAGGAGCGTGTTCTGAAGCGCAAGGTGGGCAGAGAAGTTGATATCACATTGTACGCCAACACCGGATTTGGGAAATTCCAGTCTGTCACTAAACGCGTCTCGCGGTCGGTTTGGTGCAAGGGTTGCTGGATCCGGGAGTTGCCGGATAGTTGTGAGAATATGAGCTGAAGAAGCGGGGATTGGTAGAATCCACTGTTTTTGAGGCATTTTGGCCTGGCTGGCTCGAGAGGGCCTCGAAGGAGACTGATATACATGTTCAGTGTTTCCCGCAGTGCATCGGGGTACAGATTTTTGCTACAGCTCTTTCGAAATCTTGGGCGAGCTGGAGTGTTTTGTGTCTGACGAAAACGCCTTGTAGGCGTGATTGTGGTCCCGCATCCACCACAAACCCTGCCACTTCTTTGCGAATATCGTGGTTATGGATGCCATGAATATACTGTTCCATGACTTGTCGTTCAACGCTAATAGTAGGATCCGCAGCCTTTGGCGAGAGATCGGCCAATATTTTCCCCGCACGGTCTGCGTATTGACGAGTCGACTCGTATTGACCTTGTTCTAGTCCAATGAGTTGAATGGATGCGAACTGTTTTATCTTCTCAAGAGATGACTGCAAGTCCTTCGCATGATAGACGGAGTCAATACCGAAGGCAATTTTTTCCGTATGGTGCGCCACGAGTCAACCGCCCGGTTCAAGTTCTGTTCACGAATATCTGACTCCTCCATAACGTCACGTCGCTCCCATTCCATTAGAAGCGCCTCGCCTTCCGCACAGATGTAAATGCCTTGGAGGGTTCGTAAATTGCGCAGGTCAGCTGCGGGTGGCTCCAGTACCGCATCTCCACTCAAGAGTGAGCGTAAAGTTTGGTCATGGAGCCCAGAAACGAATGAATGGCGAGCTATCAGGAGTTTTTCACAATTTTCTTTTGTCATAGTTTTGAAGTTTGATATCGACAAATCATAGCCACCTGATTTCCTCAAAGCACGCTTTGCCGATCCGTAGTAAGAGGAGAGGGTTTGGGCCTCTGCTTGGCGAAGGGAAGACCAGTGATCAGATAAATTGTCTTCAGCATTTGATCCAAGTCTAGTTGAGGGCTGGCCCTGCCTCCCGACTATGCTGGGAGACAGCAGCACCGGGATACTTGGATGTAGTAGGATACGTTGTGATGAACCCCTACCATGCATATCATTCCCATTATTGCCCGCGTCGGTGTCTGGGGGCTCGGGCATGTCTGTTCCGAGAGCACCCTCCCATTTTTGTTGTTCGATGCGTAACTCTCGAAGTAGTTCAGGAGGCGGGTTTTCACACAACTTGATGATGGGAACTCTAGTACGTGTTAAGAGACGAGCTCCTAGCCCTACATCTAGAAGAGCCTTCTCCAGAAGGCGCGGGATCGGGGAGCCGGGCATGTCTGGTGGGACTAACGACATGGGGGAGAGAAGGCCAAGATCCATATCCGAGGATTTAGTCGCAAAGCCCGAAGACAGGCTGCCAAAGCAACGGAGCTGAACGGAATCCACTGGAAAAATTGACGTATTGTTTCGGCTGTGTTCATACTTCGAGATTACTTCTTGGCAAATCGCCTCAATATTGAGACGGAATGCTTCCTTTTCAGCAATATCACAACGTCCGATCTCCGCATCGGAAAGCGCGTGGGGACATAGCTCGTCGAGCAACCTGGATTGACGCGCCAGCATAGCATCTCTTCCGTTTTGTGCAGCGGGAAGGTGACGGGTCATGTATCCTCGCTCTTCGGCTGATTCCTTTTCCGAGCGTGATAAGTGAGCCGTTCCTAGAGAATTATGAGGCTTGCGTTCGTAAAAATGAGGGTATGGCTGCTGAGAGGCCGGGCTCAAATGCGTACTTGGTGCTTCCTCGGGTTCTCGGGGAGTGGATGGCCATGATGGGGCGAGGTGTCGGCGGTGCGGTGTTGTGCTCAGTGCTGGATCTTGGTATCTGAGAGTCCCGAGACCACCATGCACAGAATCAAGAGAATTGTCTAGGAGTCGAGATGTGGGCGACGCTGAAAAATGCGCGGGGCGAGGGGCGAGCGACGTATGCGTCCCTATGGGAAGGGAGAACTGTGCGCTCATTTGTCTCCGCTGGGCCTGGTTTGGTCGCCGCCTAGAGTTCCTTGGCGAGGCAAGTCCTGGGCCATGAGGACTCTCACTATTAGCGACGGCCAGTCTTTGCCCCGTTGCTGAGGGTCCTCCAACAAATGATGAGACCTGTGGGGTGGTCGAAGGTGGAGGACTCGAGTCGACCGACAACAACCTCCGAACACGATGTTCTAGGCCGTGATGCTCTTCTGGTCCCCTTTCACTCGACCCTGAGGGCATCTCGAAGGTGTAGGGTGTTGTGTAAGGTGTTGATGCGGATTGTGGGGTCTGTCTGGCTAATGAGAGAGTGCAGAGCCACCTCAATACCTAAAGCCTCCTCCTTTGGTGATTTAGTGATACCTAGTAAGCCCAAGGATTTTGGCCAGCCGTAGTCTAGCGACCTGATTACATGAATATAAATGGAGATTCTGAGGTGTCAGGCCACCTCAGGAAATGATCCAAAGAGATCCGATGGCTTGGGGCTGTGATGTACTTGCGCGCGCAGGAGCTACTGACCTGCTCCTTCGTACTTCAAATTGGCATTTGACCTTGTGGCGTCCAGGCTTTGAATGAATTCTTAGAGGGATTACAATGGGTCCATACTGGGGTCTTCTTGTTATATTATGCAGCAGCACCTGGTTCCCTCGGAAAGAAATTCCGGCCCCAGTTTGAGTCTTGTGGGGCTTACATAACAACCATCAATAGAAGGCCTTTGGAATTGTTTTGTCAGGCTCCCTCACTTCCTTGCTACTCTATTTATTCCCCTCCTATCAAATCTATCAAGAGATCGGTGTTACAGAATTCATCATTCGTTGATCTGCCGCCGACAGCTTCGCCACGGGTCAGCTGTGCTTATAATTCACGATACGGTTGGGCCGCCTGTGCAACAGCTATCCTCGAAACATTTACTCGACACTCACCCTTCAGCCGTGCGCGATACAGCCAAGCACTGAGGTTCGAAGACTACCTCTAGCTCACCACGACGCCCACCGTCAACCACGTCTCCCGTCTCTCTTCAAGTATTTGACAATATGAACGCTCCGAACTTAGTGCCACCTAATCTCGAACAGCGTAATGATTCGAAACAGGCAACTTCGTCAAGCTCAAACCTTGAAGCTCGTCGCACAAGCCGCCCGATGAAAAAGAGACCGGTTGACCCGTTGGTCCGTCGTAAGAGGAACCCGACCGCTCGGCCATTAGGACCTCCTCGCCCTACTGAGGGGCCGCCCCTAGGGCTCAACCCTCTCGGCGAAGCTCAGTCTGCAGCCGAATTAGAGGGACGGAGGAAGCAACATGGTGGCTGGTCGGAACCACCTCCAAAAGACTATCGAGACTTTCCAATTGTTACGACTGCGAAAGCCCTTCGGGACGGCGTCCGTTACCACGTCATGCGCCTTTCAAGCTCTAAGACCAGTGAAGATGGTAAAGCTGTAGACCCTACAGACCAGGACTCATTTACAAGACCCGTCACTCTTCACAGAAGAGATCCAAGACAACCGCCTGCCGGTCGGCCAGTCCTTGTGAAGGAGTCGATGCCCGAGGCCAAGCCGATTGACGACAAGGAGGCTGAGCGACTGCAACAGGCCAAGGCTGACCGCGAAGCTCAACGAGCTATGGACCAGGCCAAGATTGCACCGTCGGTGAAGGACATGACGGCGAAAAAGCAAAAGAAGCCCAAAGAAGAAAAGATCAGCTTCAATCGGATGCCCAGGACAGAGCAAGGCCGAAAGGAGGCAGACTTGAGATATGAGGAGGCTTTGCCATGGCACCTTGAGGATGTCGATGCACATAATGTCTGGGTTGGCAATTATGTTGCAGCTTTATCCGAGACGAACGTTGCCTTCGTTATTGATGGGGCTCGTTTTCGAATGGTTCCTTTAGAGAAGTGGTACAAATTTTCATCAAAGCCAACATTTGAACGTATCCCGGATGAGAAAGTTGAGGATTACATGAAGAAAAGTACTCTGCCAGGTCGATGGATGATGCAGGCTCTTGAGAAGAGAGAGGAAGAAAAAAGCTGAAGGATGATTTCCGAAATCACGGCCAACGGTCCCGGGCTCGGCCTGTTTCTTCAGCCAACGAGGTTCGGGGCTATGATGAAGTCGACATGGAAGGCGACGAATTTGATGATGATGACGAAAACCCGGGGTTTGAGAACGATGATGAGGACACAAAAATTTCAAATAACCGTATCCGGCAGAATCAACTCGGCGCAAATCTATTCGGGGATGGTGATGAGAACGAAGTAGATGCACGGGAGGAGAGTGAAATGCGACGAGAGCTTGAACGGCGAAAGGCGACGAAGAAGCTCAAGAAAACCCTAATCAAAAGGGAAAATATAAACGATATCGAGTCGGATGATACTGCATCCTCTGCTGACCCTTTCGCAGATTCTTCGGTAGGTATTAGGACTTGAAATATGGATCACAGCGTTTCCCTCCTATATCCCCTTTTTTATCCCCTTTAACTACCTTGTATACTAATATATGGTGACAGAGCGAAGATGAAGAGGAGGAGGAGGAAGATGGGTCTCAAATTAAGCTTGAGGATGAGGATAAAGTAAAGACCGACATTGACAAAGGACAAAGCAGCCTTGCTGTGAAAGGTTCGACCACACCTTCTGGAGGAAAGCGGCAAACCGACGTTAATAAAAAGACCAAAGGTATAAAGCGACCTGGATCACCACACCTCTCCGAATCTAGCGGCAATGAATCCTCTCTCCGAAAGAAAGCAAAGACCAAGATCGACCAAACTGCCGGCCATAGTCGCTCTACCACCCCACTGCCCCAAGGCCAGCCCCTTGCTGGTCAAGCCAGTCAGAGGAGAAAGGTTTTAAGCAGCTCCACAAGTGACGGCGAAGCAACCGGTGGGGAGATGTCCGATACGCAAAGAAAGAAAAAGATCAAGCTCGTGGCCAACAGTGCTCGGGGAACACCCGCAGGCTCACGGGCTACCAGCCTCTACCAATTCAAACAGTCGGTACGCATCATTGTTCAATACATTTGCATTGTTTCTGACTCTAGAAATGTTCGTCTGTCATCTAACGCTCTCCCAGGACCCCAGTCAAATTCGCCATCCAAGGAGGGCCACGGCGCGCGTTCAGCATCTCCCAAGCCTGCCATTGAGGCGTGGGAGATTGTCCAAGCTTTGCCACAACTTCCCGATGGCATTACCATCACAAACTTTTGAAATTGTTTGAAGGACGTGTCGGTGACAAGGCGGATAGTGGCAGGATGGCGAAGTCGGACTGGATTAAGTTGGTCAAGGAAAACTGCCACTATGGGTCCGACAAGCTTCTACGCCGAAAAAGCTGAGCTCAGAGACTCTCAATTACAATTTCTCCAATGTGCGTGCAGGGTAGTACTAGCTCAATTCAAACAGAACGGCGCTATGCTCGCCTACGGATATCTTAAAGATAAATTGAGACCAGTGGAATACCGGGAATTGGGTGTTCGTGAAAGGTGTAGGTCATACGTCTATCTGCCACGAGTATTGAAGTTCTTTATCCAGGTTGCGCTTATTAAGGAACTTGAAACGTTGGCCCTCGAAGCCATTGCCCCGATCTACTCCGTCCCATCTATAACCTGGGTGTATGCCGTAACGATTTGGAAAAGCCAAGCCTCGATAAGTAGGTTGGCCAAATTTTGGAGCCAAGCTTCGAAGTTGCGCACTTTTCAGAAATGGCGCCATGGGATCGTTCCATCTCTCCTGATCCTTCAATTCGTGGTTCAGCTCGACATCACTGGCAGCCCTCGCGACCGGCAGATACCTTGCATCCTGTATCTGTTCATGTCTTTTTGAGCCTCCATTTTTGGACCTCACCCTTCAATGTGTCTCTTGAACGTCCGTCTTTTTCCTTGGCTTCCAATGCAGCGTGTCTAGCCAGTGCGCGCTTCATTGATATGTCGATGCGATTGCCTGCCGCGTCTCGATATGCCGTTTCCTCTTGCCCCGCCGACTGAAGCAGGGCTACGTCTTTCGGGGCTGTGTGGCGCTTAGGTTCAAGCTGAGCTAGCACAGAAGCTACACTTTGAAGACCGGGCGATGTGCCATCAGTCATCTTTGAATTATCCAAGCCATCTGCGAACACGGGAATTTCATCGCCTGCCGTAAGAGCAGTGTCTACCTGGATCGACTTGGCCGTAACCTCTGCTCCGCCGGTCAGACTTCTATCAAGCGAGGCCCCGCCATTCAGGGGTCTCCAATTCGAGCTTTTTGTTTTTCGAAAGTCTGAGGAAGTCCCGGAAACTAAGACAGGCTCGTCCTCCGAATGGGCCTTCTGAGATTGAGGTTTGTCCCCCAGCCAATCTAGGCCACCCTCTTCGGTTATAATCAGGCCAGTGTCGGTGGGTTCGGTTCGTTTTCTTTTCCTTTTGGATTTTTGGTCGGCGACAAGGTATCGTGATGCAATATATGAATTTAAATCGGGCGGCATTCTCGAGATCATGGGGCAGAGAATAGTTGAGTCGAAGAACTCGGAGACGGACGGCTTTTAGTTTCGGACTCGCCTCCGTGAGGATATCCATTATGTATTATGTAAGCCACTTACATGAGTTACATCAGCCTCAGGACCCACACCATGTCAGGCCTCGGTGTGGGGAGGGAGATGTTGTGCAATATTAATCGTTCTCCAAGGACATTCTAACCACAAGGCATCGAGAGTGGCAAAGCCACCTCGTTTGACTACTACCTACGTCCGCCCGAATAGTTGGTTAGTGTCAAGGCTGACAGCGTATTAATGAAACACTAGAATGCGACTTCTACCCACCCCGTTAAATCCATGCTTCTAGCCGCACTCAGGACAAGCCACAGAATGCAATACGAATATTGGAGGCGTCTCATCATCCACATCGTTTCGACGTTCCCCAGCCTTACGCCTACCGACCATCAGCAATGCCGCTAACTAACTCGGCCGAAGTATCACGGTTAACAAGTCGACATACTCCAAGGGCTTCATCAGTGCTAGATATACCCATGCCTTTGAACCCAGGTAATTCCTTGGGAAATTGCGAGCCTATAGATATAATACTACAGGCGTTCGTTCCCCATGTCACAGTTGTGGCCTCGGAAGATACAGATGCGTTAGTAAAGTCCAAGGGATTCAAGCATGGGCTTTGGCAACTCCTCCGGCCCTTTGGTGATCGTGTTCACGGAAAAGTCACAATACGAGATAGCAATGGGTCAAGTCGTTCGTGGGAGGATTTCGCAATACGATTCTCTCGGTCAGAGGGGCCATCAGAGGCGCCTGAGCTAATTACCTCCTCACGACCCAAATCCAACACGGGGAACGGGTTTCTAGAAGACTCCGAGGCATCTAAATCACGGCTTCGATATATTGACACCGTGCTGAATTACCACTTGCAATTCGCTGAGGCCTCCCAAGGACTAAACCAATGCATTGATACCTCGTCGCTGCCAACGACAACTTCTTCAGATGAGACCTCTCCGTACTATGGACTTTACCTTCGTCGTATCCTTTCTGGCCTTCCCCAAGAGCCATGTACTACTTTTACACACCCCGTAGCAAGCGTAATTGCTATCAGTTCCCGGAACACAGCACCAATCGATGAGCTCAGACGATTATACGCTGACACCTCTGAGGGTGCGCGACAGTTACCGGCCTGGGTCGATGGAGAGTACTTACGCTATTATGTGCTCGTTCATGATGAAGAAAACGATGATATCTCGAGGTCCCTATCGTTATTCGAACAGATGAAGCGGCATTTAGGCTTACATTGTCACCTTCTTAGACTGAGGAGCACTCAGTGTGCGGAGACTGATGACGATAGTGTTCCTCTCCAACCCACAATGTGGCTAACCGCATTTGAAGAGTTGGATATGGCGCAGGCGGGCGACGGTGAAGACGAATTAACCCATTTGCCGGGCTATGTTTTTGAATCAGATATCATGGCGATCAGAGCATTTGTTCGGGAGATGGTCACCCAGTCCATTATACCCACCATGGAGCGGCACGTCGCTCTCTGGAATGAAAATGTCGCCTCCCGACGCAGAGGAATCACTGGCCGATTGGTGAACTTTTCCAAAAAATGGACAGGTTTCAGCTCCGGGTCTCGTTCCTCAGCCTCCGGCCCTGGCCTTGCCAGTGGATTTGAGACTCTCGGCTTTTACCGGCCGGAGACCCATGAAGCAACCATGCGGAAGTTAGCAGATTTCGCGTTCATGCTAAGAGATTATAAACTTGCCCATTCTACATATGATCTCGTTAGGGGCGACTTCTTTGAGGCTAAGGCTTGGAAATATCATGCTGCAGCAAGCGAAATGGCAGCAGTCAGCCTTTTACTCACCCCAAAGCATCTCGTGTCAAAGTCACGCGCGGAGATGGTTGACCAAATACTGGAATCTTCCTTTTACTCCTATCACGCTAGATGTGGAGATATCTCGGGGTCGTTGCGTTGTGTCACACTCTGCCTCGAGCTTCTCAAAATTCGGGGCGGCGATGGTGTCGATGACGCTGCAAAATGGGCCATCAGGCTCATCGACTCGAGGCTACCTAGTCGTATCGCTGATGTATTATTGAAAGAGAGGGTTGCGGCTTGTTATTTTTCTAAGCCAGCGGTGCAAGGCCGTGTTTCTGGTCTCCGTCGGCGGAAGGCTGCCCTCTGGAATATTCTAAGCGCCGAGGCTTGGATCGCGCAAGGTCGATACGTCCAGGCGCACAAATGCCTTCACCAAGCACAAACGGTATATTTCGGTCAGATGTTCGAAGGACAAATTAAACAGTTTGGCCGCGCCTGCGACTATGTCACCAGCATTCAAGCGCAACTAAACTTGCGGGTAAGCTCCTCGCACATGGATGGTGCCTGCCAGGGCCTTCCTCCTTCTCCTGTTGTTGACGAGGAGAGTGAGGCTTTGGGCGATCCTCTACGCCGTCAGCGGGCCACGACGCTTACTTCCACGACTACGGGGGCAAGTCTTGAGACAGCGCCGTTAAGGGAAAACCTAGAGAGAAACACATCTAAAGACAGGCTTGCACAGGGCGCATTCGGTTGATAAAAGTTGGCTGGTGAGGTAGCAAGAATGGAGCACGATATTTGCCGTCTTCCCGCAAGCGTATCTTATTTTAGTGTGTAATCATTGTCCAGCATTAATCATGGAAAGGGTCAAGGTTATTGCTAATATTAGGTGTGGGGTAACATCGGTGGGTCAATTATCTCGAAGTTATCACTTAACGTCCCTCTTAAACCTTTAATCATTGTGATCAGAAATACCCGCGCTACAGCTATAGGTGGAAGTCACGAAGGCGTCTGATAAGTCGGTGTCGGGCCATCATAACGAGTAGGGTGAGTAAAAATGATATGAGGCTTCCTCCGCGCCAGATCGAGGATCGTTGCCGCAAACACCCCATTACACCCTGGGTGGAATTAGCACTGCATACTCGTGAGGTATGGGTCGAAGAGAGGCTACTTACAAGCAAACCAACTCCCTATGGGTTCCGGTAGAGGCGTTGCGTTAGGATATGTGTTGGTTCTGATAAGTCCTGGTATGAAAAGATGGGCCCACTTACTTGTATATGAGGCAATGTGATTCACATCAACACTCTCGTGCATCAGGCCTAGACGCGCGGATTGGAGGACAAGTTGAAGGCATCCCTCGATTTCCTCGTCATCCTCTGATGTCTGGGCCTGGATTAAAAGGCTCATTGGCCAAGCATTATTGACGCCAATGTGCGGGCCTAACAGACAGATTTAGCTTTAGTTAGGGCTCGCTGAGTGCCAGTACACCAGCACGCTGGTGGTGACATACCTCAATACCATGGAAGTCACGGCCGGTAAGGAAATATGGATTCGAGGATTGAGAGAGTAACATTCTCCTAGTGTTCTGATATACTTGATCGTTTCTCTCTACGAAGCCCATCAGAGGCAACGCTAGCAAGGATGGATAGTTGGCATCATCCATCAAGATGTGGGAGCCATAGCCGTCAAGCTCGTACGCGAAAACCTCGCCGTACTTGGGATGTTTGATAACTGCGTGTCTCCATATACCGTCTGAAATGGTTTGGCTTAAGGCTAATAGCTTTTTCGCCATTCCAAGCTTGTTCTCCGCTTCCAACATCTGGCCAGTCTTGCGTAATTCCACGGCCATCATAGCATTCGCAGGGACTAAGAAACCGAGTATTGTCGCATCATCACTGGGACGGAAAGCAGATCTAACGAGACCGGTACCATTATTAAGAGGGTTACCAATACCCCTAGGTTTAGTGTCTCCGTGCCAAGTTCCGTTCGTCGTTGAAATGTATATTCATTTCTTATATGCTGGCCCGTAACTGGATGGAAGGTAGGAAGTGACTGCTCTTCGATAACACGGAGTATTGTTTCGAGGGCAACGACCCACCGAGGGTTAACGAACTCTGCCGACCCAGTATTCTCGTAGAAGCGGTTACCAAGGGCGAGAAAATGAGCTAGTGAGTCTAGTTCATATTTGCATTCGAAGACAAAGCTAGGTTCGTACGCGGGGTGCACGGTATCGTCTTGGCCGTTAGAAGTAGGTGTCAGGCTACTTATAGGGGAGGTTGGAATGCATTGCAATAAGGAGACTCAATCACATACTCTGACTGGGTATTGATGGCACCGAGAAGCATGGTCCGTAGACTAGGATCAAGATTGGCAAGGGGGTGGTATAGAGCCAGTTGGTTCGTAGAATCCCGGAGCCATTCCGCGTTAATATCACCAGTGATGACAAAGGTGTGAGGGCCTTGCCACTTCCCCTCGCTTTGAGGCATTCCAGCCTCTACGTCCATGACCCCAAGCCACTTGTCATCTATATGAAATTTGATGGTGGTATCGGTGGTTGAAGGGAACGTGTTCTCAAATAGGCGCGCTAGGTCAGGGTCGCTCATCCTCGAGGTAACGTCCTCGATGACCTTTTCGATAACCCAAGAGCGGAAGGTTCGGCATTCTTCAGAGGGGCGTTGATATGGTAGGCGGCGGTCACCTTCACTATAGGGTGGACTAGAAGTAATGTTGGCCACCAAGTATCATCCTGTCTTTATGGAAACCTGTCTGTGTTGGGGCAAGCGAGAAAGAAGAGGAATGTCGCTGCTTACTGGGGGTATCTAGAGTAGACTGAATAGTCGGGGCATTCCCCCTATCAGTCGTGTCACTTGAGCCCTCAGCACCGAGAGCAATGACAGTCAAAAAGCAGGCCACCACAAGAGTTTTCATACTACATGCCGGAATAATTGGTATTGGAAACGAGGTGAGTCTCTCTGCTATGAAATACGTAGGGATATACCGAAGCATTCTCAAATCCTCAAACATATCAAGGTTGGGGAAGCTCACATTTGGGGTACGAATCCTTATAAGATGCAGAGCGCTTGAGGTAGCTGCTTATGGGAATTGAACCTCGAAGGGTGTCGCGGATCATTTAGTGAAGCATAAGAAATTTCTCCGAGAGAAAGACCATTTTCATACTCAACTTTGCCTTATATATAAGACATCAATAGATAAACAGGGGCACTAAGTTACCTTAAATACCACTTGCACTTTACTATTTCAAAAGCAGTAAAACTTATATAATTAATATAAGTCATACCGCTTGCTTACAGACAGCCGAGCCATTAGTAAGTAAGTTCGGAAGTGAGCACTTTCGTGTATCTACCTCTTCAGGGTAATCGTTAATGACTTATTTCTTTACACACGATGCCTATACAATTGATATCACAAGGCAGGCATCAATATATTAGGAGGCGAGTTCTTATATTTTTCTCTCTAGGGATTCCTATCCTTTTATATCTCCCTTGAGCTAGAAATCCCTTCTATGGGTCACTGGCCATAGAAGTGATGACTTGCCGTCGTCCTTTGCCAGGAGTGCTTCCTAAAATAGTAATCCCTTACCATCGTGGGGTTCGCTGGACTGACCAGCCTTTGCCACCTGGTAAGTGTTGGTTAACGTAACAACTTAAATGTTGAAATCTAATCGACCCTGATAGAATGGGCTTAATGATGTCTTATTCCGTGTCAATTATCAGGTAGGGATCGTGGCGATAGGGCCCTTAACTAAGATCAATTCGCTGTATTTTCAACGACCGTTACCTCCCTCCAGGTGTCAAGTATGCTTTCAAGACCCTGCTTAACCTGTGAATTCCTTCAGCAATTACATCTTCAGGCTCCCAGGAGAATGAAAGCCTAATATGATTTCTGAACTGAGCCGAGTATTCGTCTCCTCGCACCTCAAACAATTCTCCATGGCCAATAATTAAATTTTCCTCGCTCTCGGCAGAAGATGCAATCTTCGCGGAGCTCAAATTGGTTGGTAGTGACAACCAGATGAAATAGCCTCCATACTGGGAGTCGATTTCTGGCCCCATTTCAACTCCCAAGGGGATCAGGTGGTCTCTCACTTCTTTCAAAAGTCGCCTGCACCGCCTTTGGAGAATTGGAAGTGTAATGGTATCAAGATGATGATCCAAGTGACCCCCTTCAAGCAGCTTCCACATTAACATTGCACCGAACTGACTGGGTGATCCACCGGACCGAGTTGCGCCTGCTTGGGAGAGCGAACTAATAAACATCGCGGTCCCCTCTGCCCAACCTGTCCGCATCCCTGGGGCGACAACCTTACTGAAGGACCCATTACTGACTGTGTTTCCGTAATGGAAAGGGTCGTTTGAGGACGGGCCAAGTGTCATGTCTATGTCACAGAGACGGGTGCAACTGCTCGAGGGGAAGCCCCGCCTTTGGTCGGTGGATCATCGGTTAAGCTCCATTGCAAAATATCGTAAACATCGTCGCAAATTATCAAGGCGTCGTGTATCCGAGCGAGATGCACGAGTTCCGTTCGTCTCCTTAAACTCATTGTCTTCCCAGAAGGATTCGCACTTGTGGGGACCACGTATATTACATGGCTGTAGATTCTTGAGGGCTTTGTTGGCTTTGTCTCCTATGATAGAATTAGATCAGATGGTAGCCGTAGGTGAAGGGCGCATTAGGACTGAGCGACGTGAGACCTACAGACGTTGTAAACCGGGTTTCGGAATTCGCCAGCTCGAGCCCACGAGCAAGATAGGCAACATCCACCCCTTCCACATCTTCAGGGACAGCCCTGAGCCTGCCGGTAAATCCAGAGTCCTCGAAGATTGGGCATGCCAAGTAATAACATGGGGCCACGAGCCAAACATACCGTGTAAAATTCGGATCAGCAAATCGCTGGAGAATACAAGCCAAATTTTGGCTTGCTCCTCCAGTTATGCATATTCGGTTTCGGTTAGGTGTTACATTATAGGCTTTTGCAAGCCACAGGGCAAGGGCATCTCTCAACAACGTTGGACCAGCATCGGGGCCATATTGCAGCGCAACTGCAGACTCTGCTGGGTCTGAGAGGAGCTCCTCTGCCGCCTTCTGGAGGTCTTTAGACGGCAATAACTCCGCTGCTGGCCATCCTCGAAGTAGGTTTATGGTGGTTTCTGGCCTTCCCATGGCAGCTTATTTTCGGTTTGATGAGACTGGTGCAACGCGATTGTTCATGCATGGACAAGTCGCACTGTTTGAACCCATGCACATATATTTTATAAGCACAGGACCGAATTAGATACCTGGTACTTTGTACACCAAGATATTCTACATAGCGCACTTTAACTCCGTTGTTACTACATGTAGGATGTGATTATGATTTAGAGGACAGGTACTCTTCAGGTTTTCTTCGTAAAAAACGACATGATATTGCCTTGACCTTTGGGTGGTTGTTTCTTTGGTTTCATATGCGCAGCAGAAGCTGAAGAACCAGATTCGCCTGCCTGGTGAGGATTCATAGTCTCGTCTTCCGAGTATGACTCCCAAACTGGTTCTTGTACGGTGACTATAGTGAATGCGACTGTCAGATGGACGAAGAACTACTAGCTCTCGATATCCCCCAAACTTACCGAGGTACCCCTCGTCGTCTTGGACCTGTTTTTCCTGAGGACTCGACGTTTGCCTCTCCGCCGTCCTTCGGCCGGGCCTACCTCAGCGGTCCTCGGCTTTGACTCAATTTTACGGTCCAACAACTGGACGCCATCGTTGATTTCTTCCGCATCTCCTGGAAGTTTGCCTTGAAGAGGTGTTTCTAGACCCTTGCTAGTCACGAGAGATGGTGATGCGGTACTTGCGCCATCGTCGTCTTGCTCCATCATACGACGAAGTCCGCTTCGCGTGAAGTCCGAGAGTTGGACGTATGTAATGATGATTTCGGCTTCGAGAGAAGTATGGTACCCTCATCTTCGCTTTCATCGCCCTCAGAGGGGCTGTCAATATCTTGGATGTGACTGGGATGGACTGAACTTGCTCGGTGATGGTACCAGATACTATAGACTTGACAGAAGCTTTCGCAAAAGATCGTAGAATGCTACCCGAGAGGGGATGGCTGCGACCCGCATTTGGGTTCTTGCTTGTTATAGCAGGAGGCCGCTGCGTATGCATGGGTGTTAGGTCTGACCTTTCATTTCTTGTTGGCGTGGATTTTGGATTGTTTAATGCCATCGCCTTTTGTAGTTGTATACCCGGGTCGGATCTGAAAGCCGAGAGCGGCTTTTGGTCTTTGCGATCCTTCGAACGCACCCGAGAATTCGAAATTACCCCATGAATGGGCTGGGATTTCTGAAAGTCAATCTTCGAGAGCGAATCAGGGGACCGTCATTGCCAAGAGAGGGAAGAACCTAACGAAGAGTTGTCGGGTTTCTGGCATTAGCGAGAATTAAATAGGAATTGAAAGAGCTTATATTCACCTGGCCTGCACATGGACTTAGGCTATATATATGGATAGAAGCCACGGATCCATATCCCTGAAGACAGACTGAGCCGCATTGTAGATTAGCCCTACCCAAGACAATGTGGCAAAAAAGAAAAAAGAAACTGTTTTCGGCTTGTTACTTGCTTTGTAGATTGTTCTCCTCTACTAAGGCTAGAGTAGATGTTTGGCAAGGCTCGGAAGACGACTCGAGGTTGGTCGGAGGAGCAATATTGTCCATCTCAACGTCTCCGTCGTGAACAATCTTGGGTTTCAGGCCATGAACAAGGTAGGTTGCATATACACTCTTAGGTGCCTTTTTGTTCTGGATTTCATGAAACTCGAAGAGGATTCTGAAGGCAATTATAAGCGCAAGAGTCATATATGTTTTTGACTATGGCTTACCGTTTTGCAAGATTGACATGAATCCCCAATGAGCGGCTCAACGTGCGATATGTTATCTAGATATATGATTAGAAAAAGGTATAGAGATGCGGAGAAATTTGTACCGTATTTTCCAGAGAGAAAATCTGTTGAGCGAGGAAAGTATAAGGTTCACTCATTTTAGCGAAGATTGTCACAGTAACCTTTGGTTGGAAATTATCGCGAAGGGCTCTTTCTAAAGGCAATTTCACGTTCGGTTGCGAAAGTTCCTTGTGTTCTCCCTCACTTTCTCAGGGCGAGTTGCCATGACGCGACTCCTGACCTTATTCAGAACGCGTGATCACGTGGATAAATCGGTGCCACCAACTGGACAGCAGAGGCGATAAATGCCTAGTAGGACCCTGAGCGTCTGGTTGGGTTTGCGGAAATTCTGCTCCACCCCTCTGCTGGCTATGGAATGAATTGCTGTTGGAACAATAATTGGGACGACCCTCTCCACATCAATTAGTTGTTGCTTGCCTCATACACCGACGCGTCAACTGCGTGCACAATCTCCTCTACAACAGTGGTCAACTCGCTTCAATCAATACACGACCTGCGGACACCACCGACCAACTTGTTCTTCGTTTTACCTTTGGCATAATCTTTTCCCCACCTGACTATATTTCTCCTTAAACCGCCACCTTTCGCATGTATGGCAGACCAGGACATATCCTCCGTCACGGACACCACTGAGTGGCTCAACACCCCGTTGAGTGGTCTCAGTTCTGTGGAAGCTACTCTTAGGTGTCAAATATGTAGGGACTTCTACACAACGCCAATGCTGACGACATGTTTACACACCTTTTGCTCCCTGTGTATTCGTAGATCACTTGCGAACGATGGCAGGTGCCCCTATGCCGTGCTCCCGACCAGGAGTCGAAGTTGCGATGGAACGGTGCGTTGGATGATGTCGTGGACGCATATGTGAAAACCCGGATACCCATCCTTACCTTCGCGAGGCAGTCCGTTCAAAAAGACACAAATACACCCAAACGTAAGCCACAGCATTTATCACCCGAACAACCGAGTCAACGCTACTCAAAGAGGCTTCGTACATCGACGAGACCAAGTGGAAGCCCAGAACCCAAGATTGTGGTACCAAAGGGTGGCCCTTCTGAACCCGACGATAAATCCCTAGGTAGGCTCTACATGCCCCCACAAACGAATTCATCCTTGTTTGCCTCCCCATTACTTACCTTGGGTAGTAGAAGACTGCGGCATAGCACACTGCCCTATCTGTAATCAGCGAATGAAGGAATGGCAGGTTTTCGGCCACCTCGACAAATGCTCTGGGCCGGAAGCCATGTCTCTACCGCCAAATCCCGATGGTGATTTAGAAGTTTCTAAGCAGAATCCAAGCCCCCGAAGGCCCCAAAGCAGAATGGAGCGCCTCCCAGCTCTCAATTATTCAATGATCAAGGAGCCCGTTTTGAGAAAAACTCAACGAATTAGGCCTTTCCTCCATCGGACCACGGTCCCTCCTTGAGAGGCGGCACAAAGAGTGGTCGACGATCTGGAACGCAAATTGTGATGCAGTTGACCCTAAATCAAGGACTCGATTGTTGCATGACCTTGATGCCTGGGAAAGAACACAAGGTGGTCGTACTCCTGGGCCTTCTAGAGGCACTTCCTCAATCAAGGATAAAGAATTCGATGGAAATGCCTGGGCTGCCAAATACGAGGATTCATTTAAGGACTTGATTGCTAACGCAAGAAAGAGTCGTTTGCCAATCATTAAAGCTCCGGAGTCAAGCGAGACAAATGAGGTAGACACCTGAATCTTGAGGGCTTGAGCCTTGAATGCCTTCTGTTAGAAATAGCTGGGGAATGCTCCCAGAGTCCTCCGGCTTATCATCTTTACTCTAAGCCTATCCAACCCGACTAGAACCTTCGCAACGGTTCCAGCACTTCTCTTAGCAGAGCCCGTCGATGAAGGAGGCTCGGACAAATGCTCGACACTCCGGCAACTTGGCAGGTGACAATTTGGTGGACTCAAAATCCGGCGCGGATAAGACCTTTCAGGTAATGAACGTGCCCCTCTCAAACCCGCGTGCTAAATTGCATCCTCAGGGAGGGTCTCCTGCCTTTGGACTTGTTCCAATTCCTCTCCGTGGCCCGCTGGATGACCGATGGCACGCTTGGTGCTTCATTGAGTATAGTCCGCACGTCAAGACTTTGAGCCGTCCCTACCCGGTGTTGTTCTCCGGAAGCGGACTGAAATCCTTCCTCCAGCCTTGCAAGTTCATCGTTGAGCTCCGCCTCGTCAACGGAGCCTGTATTGACAAGAACATTACCCAACTCATCAACCTCGTCCATCTGGTCTCTCAATTTATTAACAACCTGTTCTACCTTCTCCACACCGCCGACCTGCTGGTTAAGAATGTGCAAGGCGCCTGTCGAGGCTTTCATAACATCGACAAGCTGGACTTGGTTGACGGCTTGTTGCATTTTATGTGCTATCTCTTCAAGTTGCGCCAGAGTCGCATATCGTTTTTGAAGCGCGTCTTCAGTAAGTCTTTTGGACTTCAACAAGGCCATTGCGGATATTCTGTTGCTGCGAGCAATGCACTGCTTAGCTTTCGCTCGGAGGTCTTCAACCCGCATCCCCATCGCAGCTATCTGCGATTGAATATCTTCTGTCAATTCCTTTATCGCGGCGATGGCCGCATCTTCTTCTGTAATGCAATTATCGTGGGGTGAAGTGCTACACCCCCTCATCTTGACGGTCTTATCATCGTAAGTGAGGGCCCCTGTGTCGCGAGACATGTATTTAAGGAAGACATCAAGGTCCCGCTTAGAGAGACATTGGCCTTCCACTAGAATCTTAGAAAATATCTTGTAGAAATGAGATTTCGTAAATGTACGGTCGAAAGGCGTCACAGCAGTGGCAGCATACGCGTCCAACACTTTGGCGGCACTCTCCACATTTCTTAAAACAACAAAGTGCCCAGTTGGCAAACTTTCAGTTCCTTGGGTGTCACCAGATGTCCAAAGTTGCTGGAGCGCCCAGTTAAGGACACTTTTGGCGTTGCCACCCACGATCGATGATAGATACTCTCGGTGGCACGTAAAAACCCCGCCAAGGGAATGAATCTCTTGTCTAGGATGGCTTGATTCACCACAGAACCAAGCGCGAGTGGCTGGCCAAAGTGTTTATATTCCAGGCTGCGTAAAAGATGGTCGTCCACGGACAAGATCAACAAGTCAGGGGTGGAAGAGCTAGAGAATATACGACCTTCTCTCGTCGCGAGAGAGGCCTTCCGCCCAAGCCGTGGTATTAGCCTGGAAGCCATCAGGGTTGAGGGCGCGCTGCGACCTAAAGTCCGAATATAATGCAGGCAAGCGGGCTCTATATATGTTATTATCAACAGTCTTGGTCGGCACTACGGGTCGTGATGCTTATGCCGATTGACAAGGCATTTCTTACCTCCGAAAGTTAGGGTCATGCTCGACTAAGAATTCCGCTGTTTCACCCATGCTTCTCCTAGCCCGTCTAGAACGACCCTTCAAGTATCGACCAGTATTACTAATATGAGGGTCAAGCGTCAGAAGAGAGTGAGCGAACTTCTTTCATTAGAAGTTCGTTAGAACCATAAATTGATAAGCTGTGAAGTGAATTGTCGCGGGGGAGAGACGTTCTTCGCTATGCCGACGCGGCTCCGTTATCAATAACGAAGTCTGCATGTACCGAGGTAGTTTTGAGCTAATAAAGTGAGCCTAGAATTAGTAACCCAAAAACCAGGCAGCTAAAAAAAGATATCGATAACCCTTGCTTGGAGTACTAAATGTTTTCAGGATGAATTGAGTGACTCCACTGCGCCTCAGGCGAAGCACCCCACATTCGGCACACTTGATCAATTGATGATACCTTTTGAATAGTCTTTCTTTGCACGACATCAAAGGTTACCAAATTAATTGAGGGTTAGGTCGCCGACCGCCCTCCCCAATTGGATTCTCAAGACAACCACTATTTGTCTGCCATGGGCCAGATCCAAAGCTCGCGTATCGAGGACGTGTTGCCCGCCATGAATGTGCCTGGCACCCTGTTAGATCGGGCGAACAGTGGTGAGCTGACGGCTGAATGCCTCGCGGAAACATATAGCCTTGGTCTTGGAGATGAGTTCTGGCCTCCCGAAAGAAGTAATCACGGGGTTTCACGTGATCTTCAAATTGGCCGCTATGTAGCCATCGACTGTGAAATGGTCGGAGTTGGATCAGGAGGAACCCGGTCTGCCTTGGCTCGCGTGAGTCTTGTGGATTTCCATGGCCGGCAGGTTTACGACTCATTTGTGCAACCCCAGGAGTCGGTAACGGACTGGCGGGCGAACATTACAGGCATTGGGCCTCTCCAGATGTATAATTCGCGAGGTTTCGATGTTGTTCAGCCACTTATTGCAGAAATCCTTAAAGGGAGGATTTTGGTCGGGCATGACCTTCGGCATGATCTCTCAGCGCTCCGGCTAAGGCACCCCTTGAAGGATACCCGAGATACTGCTACCCTTCGATATCTTTGGTTTCACGGAAACGGTGGTAAACCATCCCTGAGAACTCTTTCTCGTGAAATGATGGGCCACGAGGTGCAGCGCGGGGTTCACTCTAGCATTGAGGATGCTAGGGTAGCCATGGCGATTTTTCGTTTATGCAAACCGGAGTTTGACCGAATACATGCGAAAACATATACTCATATAGCTGGGGTTTCGGTGTTGATACGCAGTCTACGGTGAGGGCGGTCGAAAATTTGAAAAATACACACCCGACACTGGGAACTCGAAAAAGAAGGGCAAAGCGAGAAGCACGTAGCGGGATTGAGGCGAATTCTCATTCAATTTAGTTAAAAGCTGCTTGGGACCCTCACCGCAGGTTATGGCTATTTTTATTTTAACTACCTCGGGAATAGGTTCAAAATGGGATGCCTTCTAGCAACTCAGTAGCGCATTCCCGCCCAACCGTGATGATGACATCCCCAAGAGTTTTGGTGAGAAATCCTGCTTCACAATAGGTGAAATAGTACTAAATTTCATGTGTTCATTAGTTCATATCTTACATGGTTCGTCTCGTCCTCAGTTGAGTTAGTATCCCAACAAGAGGAACGAGAAGGAGCGAGGGAAGGGTCAGACAAACCACCCATTTCCTCCGAAACACTTCAACCTCCTCGTCACTCATGCCTGGGTTCTCTTGCTCCAGAGCAGGCTGTATGTGAGTATCAAAATTGGCGAGGAAAGCCTCCTTCCAGAACCTCAACGCCCTGGCATAGTGGCCACCGATATTTTCTACCCTCTCAATAATTAGTGTACCTCGTGATGCGATACTGATATGGTTCAGGAGTTGCGTTATAGATGGCAGGTATCCACCTGGGAATATGTAATGGTTAATGAAGCTACAATAAAGCTCGTTAGCGATTTGATTTCCTTGTCATCTTTTGAGGAGACGAGCCCTTATTTTGGCTAACCTACTCTTCCGTTCTTGAATACATAGCATGGCGGCATTCCGGCATCGTGATGCATTGGAACATAGCAATGCCTCCATCCTTTTTCAACAACTTATCTACACACTCAAAATAAGTTGCCAGGTATTCTTGACCTACAGCCTCAAGCATTTCGATAGAAACAATTTTGTCGAATGGTTTTGAGGGAGCCGCAAGTTCTCTGTAATCCACTAACAGGACATCGATGTGTTCTGCTAGCCCTGCTGCTCGGATCCGCTTCTCTGCGAGACACTTCTGTTCCTTGGATAGAGTGATGGTGGTAATGTGGCAGCCAGTTCGCTTAGCCGCCTCAATAGCGAAAGAACCCCAGCCCGTACCGATCTCGAGGACGTGATCTGAAGATTTGATCTTGGCGCCATTGATGAATCGCTCGATTTTCCTCAATTGCGCCGCTTCTAACGTTTCTTGTGGTATGATACCAGGCTGAGCCTCACCCCATATCGGACAAGAGTAGGTCATATCGGACGAAAGGAAGGCCGTAAACATGTCGTTGCTGATGTCGTAGTGTGCCGATATGTTTAGAAGGGCATTAGAAAGCGTATTCGTGTTACGTGCAAAGCTCGCAACAGTCGATGAGAAAGTTGACGCCCAAGTAGTCCCATTGCTAAGCTGCGCCCTATTTAGTATAAAAAGCTTTGGTTAGAGTTAAATGAGATTAGTTAAGGTGTCTTAAAGCCTTTGCATATGGTCCGGGTTAGAAGTCTTGGGCGGGCGGAATGATACCTGGAAGAAGGCTGTGAGATCAGCACATTCGACTTCGCCAAGCATGTAAGCTTCTGCGAAGCCCATGTCTGCAAATAAAAGGTTCTCATCCAAAACGCATCGCTTTGAATAGTGATCTGAACTGTAGGGGATTTATAGGCATCACGTAGAGAAGAGTAGCCCTCGGGGTGATTAGAAGCCTTGGGGTAGAGCCCTTGACCGAACACGTAGCGCTCTCCAGTTGAATTATCAAGTAATACCAACGTTCCTACCTCGATCCGGGAAAGGACGGAGAGTAAAGCAGGTCTAGCAACAGAGAGTGCCGGTTTCCAAGTTAGACCCCCAACGGCCCCTCTCACAGCCCTGGCACTTCTTGAGAGCTGGGTTGCGATTATAGGGGAAGGAGGGGCCACATGGAAGTGAATGAGAACGCTACTTCCTTAGGAAAAAGAAAAAAGATACTGGTTGGAGAGCTTGGGAAGCTGATGGGCTCATCGGCGACCAAGAGAGCTGCGTTTGGTAAACTGCCGTTTGAAGGAAGCCCGGGTTTAAAATCGAGGCTTGAAGACAAGTATTGCTGAGGAAGTGAGAACATCCTTCAAGACCAAGGTGGGGAGTGTAACGGCTAGTTTCACAGATATATATTCATCCAGGATATGATGCGACCCGTCCTGTGACACATGTTCTCACGCTCGGATTGGGATCTGAGCGGGCTAATTGGCGAGCTATCTGGTGGTCGGACACTACTGAACAAAATGAGAAGAAGGATGATTTATGACCCTGGGTATCTGGGCTGTCGGTACTGCATCGGACTGTTTCGTGAAATGTCGGATATTTTGGTCTAATAGCATAGCGAGCAAGGGTATGGGCCGTGGCTCGGGCCGTCACCGAGGGGGACCTGAGACGAGAAACCTTGCCGAGACACGGCGCCCACGCCCATGCCCACTTCACTAGGTTAGATGCAGAATGTTGGGTTATCCATGGATCCGGAGAGATGAGAGAAAGAGGGTTTAAATAGAGGTTTTCCGGCTTACTAGGGGGTGGGGGTGGGGGTTATTGAAGTGGTGGAAAAGCCTGACGTAGCTACTCGTACTACATGTATTGACAAAAGACGTCTGCTGTATTATGCCTGGCCTGCAAACAGGATAGCCTTGAGAATTGTGCTGCAAAAGATGTTCATTGTCTTCAATGGCTCTATTGGCCGGAGGAACGTGAGGTAGCTGAGGATACTTACCACAAGCTCCCGAGGGGGTCAAGTTTCGGATCTCGGAGCAGTAATTGATCGTCACACGGCTCAATGTTCAGTGTTGGGAATCACCCAGCTTTCACCTGGACATTGCGCGGATGACGGCTATCTTGAGCCGTACCGTGTCTTGCCTGCTGAGGTAACTAGGCTAACAAGAATACTTTGAATCATCCATGACTATACGTCTGTACCTTCAATGCAATTAATTCACACGAGAATTCTGCCGTGGCGCGAAGATTGAGGATAGGGAAGGCGGGAGGGGGCATCTATGAAAGGTGAAAGAGGGAGCTTTGGAGCCTCGCTTCAAGAACTTCAAATGGGCGGTGGGCAAGATTCGAGGAGAATGCTAGTTGTACCGAGTGTGACTCGGTGTTGAGCCTTCTGGATAAAAGTGCACACACTCGAACAAGGGCAGGTTCGAAATCCAAATTTTGGGGTTATTCTGGTTTGCTAGACGCTATATCCCCGAATTGTTGGAGAATCTACTTTGCCATCTTGCTTGAGAATATGCCAACCGGGTGACTAATAATAGATCCGGGCTTGTTTAAGTGATGATATTATTGCGAGACTCCTCCTGGGGCTTCTCTGCGAAGACCCCGGCGTATTAGTCAGGCAGCTAAAACGTGCCAGTCATGGCTGTCTGGCCTGGCTTGCGAGCGTGGGAGACGCGACGCGCTCTTGCCCTGGTCGAAACTTGAGCCTTGGGTCACCACTTTCGAACAAGAGAAGAGGGCTTTCGACATTTATTCTGCTGTCCTCACACTCCCTCCTGTCTCGATTCGATTATCGAGGATAAAATGAGTCCACCGTCGCTTTCTTTACCCAAGAGCCAAGGAGCCGCGTCAACAACCGCACACCTCCTACCTTGCAGGCTTCATCTTGATGGTTCTTTTGCGGCGAGCCTGTCGCATTGGACGACCTTCTCGACACAAGGTATCTCACCCACTTTATCACATGGATAATATGAGCTGCCTTCCGAGGGACAGGTACCGGCTCTTGGTTCAGTTTTACTAGTTGTCTAACTTCCTATGGCGACAGAGGGCGAGAAGTTGGTGCATTTCCGGGGCCGTGAACTCCATGGCAAATTGATTCCGGTACCAACCACCCACTATGGTGCTGTTTTGCGCAGCCCGAATGCCCTGCCATCTAGAGGCGCCTCTGTGAAGCAAGAAGTCTTGTCTGGTGGGGATAAAAATAATCCCAAAGAGCAGATTTTGGACGCCATGGGAGAATTTCAAGACTTTATTATGTGGTCGCATAGCCCATTAAGCCCCGATCAATCCTCCAGTGCCTACTCGAGGGCAATGGAAGAGCTTTTACAAATTTCGTACAAGGTAAGAATGCCCTGGAGACAAGGCAAGATCATGTAGGGAGCAGTGTGCTGAACAGGACTAGATTCATGGGACTGCCGTGGAGGATTGACGTTGGTGCATGTAGCGCAGACATGAGCATGCACCACATCTGCATTTTATGGTAGTTTAAAAGGGTACTATTATCACCGCCGAGCTGGAATTGAGCAACTCGAGCGAACAATCAATTGGTAAACATGTGGTTCAACAGGCCAACTCTGAGTCGGGTCCATCGATACTAGTTGAGGGGTGAAGAGTACTTAAGGCTTTAGAGGAATCAATTTTTGAGAATTGGAGTTGACTGGAATTCGCGAACCATAGGTGGTTTGAGTCCACAGTTCTTGAAGTTCTCTGGTGACGCACGTGACGCGAGTTCACCCTCCCGTCAACGCGTGCGCTCGGAATCTAATTGGGCTAATCTGGGTCGCGCGCGTACAACAAGAGGAACGCGATATTATCAATTTAACTCTTTTAGGATCAAGTCACCCCACCTTTTGATCTTCACTTGCCTTACCCTGGGTGATTCCCCTTCCACTTCTCTTAACCCTTTCCTCTTATTCCTACATATTCTAATCATAGTGTCATCATGGCCCCCTCTAGTGATGTCGGATACATGATGTCGGATGCTTTGTCTCGAGTTGGAACAACCCCTCGGCAGACTGCATTTCCAAGCTCTTCCGGGGCGAGGCCACGAGCCCCTCCATCGGAATCTAACGCCGGAGCTCCTAGCGATGATGAAGGCGACGGGTTTGCGGATGATCAAGTTCCGAACAAGTCGCGTCGTGCTGGGGCCACGGATATCCCTCGGGTTGAGGATAAATTAGGACTAACAGTTCAAGAGAGCTTTGAAGATTTCATTGAAAAGTGAAAGCCCCTTTCCTTCGTCTTTTCTCGTGGCACGCATGACCAACGAGCTAACTTTGATATAGGTTCATCGAAGACTCTGGATCGAGTGTCGCACCGGTATCAAGCGCTCTCACGACAGATAAATATTATGTTGCCCAGATCAACAACATGCGCGCATATCAACTCTCTACCTTTTACGTCGACTTTAAGCATCTTCTCTCGTACCAGAACGGTGGTCTTGCTGATGGCATAATAAATCAATATTACCGGTTCTCTCCTTTCCTCACCGTGGGGCTCCATAATATGATCGCGAAACACGAACCCCAATACTTTCGGGAGCACCGACAGCCCACTGCTTCAAGCCATATGGCAGGTTCAGCCCTCAGCACTACGGGATCCGTGGGTCAGTCGGATCTTGGGAATCGAACTAGCAATCAACAAACAGACAAGCTTTTCTCTATCGCGTTTTACAACCTTCCTTTGGTGTCAAGGATCCGGAGCCTAAGAGCCAAAAATATTGGCATGCTCCTTTCTATCTCCGGTACTGTGACGAGAACGTCAGAGGTTAGACCGGAGTTATCGCTGGCTACCTTTGTTTGTGAAGCATGTCGCACTGTTGTTCCCGGTGTGGAACAGACATTTCGGTATACCGAGCCCACTCAGTGCCCTAATCAGACATGCTTGAATCGCCAGGCTTGGCAGCTTGACATTCGACAGAGTACGTTCGTCGACTGGCAAAAGTTCGTATCCAGGAAAACAGCTCGGAAATTCCTACGGGTAGTATGCCACGCACCATGGACGTGATCCTTCGTGGCGAAATGGTCGACAGGGCAAAAGCTGGTGAAAAATGCGTTTTCACGGGTGCTCTCATCGTCGTACCTGATGTGAGCCAACTGGGTCTTCCAGGTGTTCGACCTACTGCTGTGCGTGATGATAAAAATGCCATGCGGGGAATGATGCCGGCGGCAGTGGCGTGACTGGTTTAAAGACCCTGGGCGTCCGCGACCTTACGTACCGCCTTGCTTTCTTGGCCTGCATGGTCACTCCTGATGTTGGCAACGCTTCCGCGACTATGGGCAAGGGCTCCGTTGCAGACGTTATCAGTGCACTGACCCAGAATTCGTCGAGTGAAGCCGAATCTGTCGAGGAGGCCCAAGCTGCTGTGCTTGCCTCTATGAACCCGTCTGAGATTGAGGAGTTACGACAGATGGTTCACAGCGACCATATTTACTCACGGCTTGTTCACTCTATTGCACCAATGGTCTACGGCCACGAAATTGTCAAGAAGGGCATTCTTCTCCAGCTAATGTCTGGCGTAGGCAAGTCTACAGCGGAGGGCATGCAGCTCCGTGGCGACATCAACATTTGTATCGTTGGCGACCCCTCTACGTCGAAATCACAGTTCTTAAAGTATGTCTGCTCTTTTGCCCCGAGAGCGGTCTATACTAGTGGCAAGGCATCCTCGGCCGCTGGTCTCACAGCTGCGGTTGTCAAGGACGAGGAAACTGGCGAATTTACAATCGAAGCAGGTGCACTTATGTTGGCGGATAATGGTGTTTGCGCGATTGATGAATTTGACAAGATGGACGTCGCCGACCAAGTTGCTATTCACGAGGCTATGGAGCAACAGACAATTTCAATCGCAAAGGCTGGCATCCAGGCAACGCTAAATGCGAGGACAAGTATCCTTGCTGCTGCTAACCCTGTAGGAGGCCGGTATAACCGCAAATTAAACTTGCGGTCCAATATCAATATGAGCGCCCCAATCATGTCTCGTTTCGACTTGTTCTTCGTCATCCTCGACGAATGTAATGAGCAGATTGACCGAAGGTTGGCTGACCACATAGTTGGCATTCACCAGCTGCGTGACGAGGCCATTGAACCCGAGTTTAGCACGGAACAATTGCAACGCTATATACGTTTCGCGCGAACTTTTCGACCAGAATTCACGGATGATGCTAAAGAAGTTCTGGTTCAGAGATATAAGGAATTGAGGGCAGATGATGCACAGGGTGGTATTGGCAGAAACTCGTATCGCATTACTGTTAGACAGCTCGAGAGTATGATTCGATTATCGGAGGCTATCGCCAAGGTGAACTGCGTCGAAGAGATCAGCACAACCATGGTCACGGAGGCTTTCAATCTCCTGCGGCAGAGTATCATCTCGGTCGAGCATGACGACGTGGAGATGGATGACGGAGAGGAAAACGATTCTCTAAGCGATGCTGAGGCTCTTCGCCGTGCCGCTGATAGGATCGCATCTAAGAACACACAACATGAACTAGGCGCTCAGCTAAATGAGGCGGACTCGGATTCCGACATGGAGTCAACATCTCACATCTCAAATCGTGCGAGCCAGACTCCAGCTCCGCCCACCCGCGCTAAACAAACGATTACATACGATAAGTACATCGCGATGGTCAACGTTTTTGTGCAACGTGTGAATGAGGACGAAACTGGCACAGGTGAGGGCGTGGAGGGCGACACACTTATTCAGTGGTACCTGGAGCAGAAGGAGGATGAACTTGACGGCGAAGACGCATATAATCGAGAACTCGCTTTGGCGAGAATGGTATTGAAGAAGATGGTTAAGGTAAGGCTAACTCCGCTAAGACCGCCTGTGTGATCGAGCTTGGCTCTTCTGACGCCCCGTGTAGGACAATATCCTTATGGCTATACGTGGCGATAGCTTGACGGAAGAGGACACAAGAAGCCCGACCCACAGTAGCAAAACCGTATACGTCCTTCACCCTAACTGCGCTATCGAAGAATACTAGCTAGATATATCGGCTCAACGGCTGATTTTCTTTGGGGAGGCCGTCTTGCTTCCATTTGTTCAAATCTTACACTTGACTTTCCTCCGGTTAAGCGTTTCTTTCCTCTGGCTTGCGCCTCGAATAACTGTCCTATTCTCTCTCCTACCTCTAGCTTCGAAATTCTTTGGCACCGTAAACGAACTGATATTAGAATACCCCGAAAGTCGATTGATATTTCCCTTCATTTGTATTGAGCCTGAGTCGTTACTCCTAAGTTACACGACGAACCCCTAGTGTGACGTTCCCGTTTGGGGAATAAGGGGTTCAAGGTATGAATCTACAGATCTACAGCGGACGACTTTGCCCTGGCCGATTCTTCTCATGGTACATGTACTCGTTCTAAGTGATTGCTCAACTTGCGGTAAACTTAGGCTAATATAGCCTTACCCTGGATAGAGAGACCTTCCGAGATAGAGATTCGTTTCTGTCTGAGGATGCAAGAAGTGCTCCTGGTTGAGCGATCAAATGGGCGCTCAGGCGTCGTATTGGAAGGAGAAAGAAAAGAGAGGGAGACGATTGCGGAGTCGAGCCAAGAACATAGAAATGCAAGAAAGCAAAGGCATGCAGAAGGCGGAGTAGAAGAAAAAGAGAAAGATGGAGAAGCCATCATAATCATGGTATTGTTGAGTGGGCCGTTGTGAAGCACGCGATCAGGGCATTGTTCGTGTGGAGCCATGTGGAGGAATGTCGACCATTATGCGGGGATTAACGCGTGGAAACGCTAGCCGTAAGAGCTCTGGATATACGAGCCGCACTGGCCGCTAGAAGGGCGGTTGAGGGAAGAATGAATCATTGTAATATTAGGGTGTTTCCGCAGAGTGGGGAGTGCAAGCACTAAGTAGGTCAACGAAACTTCGCGCCAGAATGTGGTTCTGAACTGATGTGGACTGCGCTGGTAAGACCGACCACATTTTGGAGTGAACGGGCTTTGATGTGTGTGGGTGATCTGGTGTCTTCAATTGGGAGCTGGGTGAGTAGTTCGCCGTGTCCACATTTCTCCAGGCCTGCCACGGTAGGCGCTCCGACCACGCGATCCTAGGGATGCTACCCCTTGGTGATTGACACCTGGTTCATTTGAGGGGGATTGGGGGTCCCTTTACGTTGCTACTACCACGATGAGTGGGAGCCGAGCCCCGGTTCCGGCCAGTAATGCGGGTGTGACCGCTGGCACGGCTTGAACCACGACTTGATGCAGCGCTTAAAGCCACTGTTCTGGGTTCTGTAAGGGGAAATGAGATGCGGATGGAGCACGAATTGATGTCAACCGGGTCGAAAAGCTTGGTGGTAGTTGCAACGACCATCAATGTCCGTGGCAACGCCTTGTTTGATGATGTGGCTGGCTGCCAGGCTGCATCGGGCGCTTTATGTGGAATGCGAATAGATGGCAATGAACCCATCTCTTGCTCTTCAAAACATTCCTCGGCCATTGGCTTGCTTGTGATCGTCTCAAGGTTGGACGACTTTGAGGCAATGGGGATAGGAAGGGATACCATGGCAGGGTTACGCTGGATTGAGTGATCGAACACCATCCGAGTCGCCGAATCAACCGCCGGTGACCTAGGGCTGGCCGGCGCCCTGTTAATTCGTATATTTTTTCCTGCCATTCCTGTTGTGACTGAGGGGGGCTTGGGTGGCCACAGTTGAGCTATGGTTAACATTGATGAGGGGTTGAGGCCCAGAGCGTGACATCACAGGGTTCATCCACACCGCATCTGGTTTTGACACTCGAGAATGGATTCCAGTCGAGGGCGTAGGAGGCAGTCGAACAACGGGCTGAGGTCGTGGCAGTGAAACATGAGGGTGGGTTACATCGCCATCGTAGACGGGGTGGTCATCCATCGTTGGTGGGGGTGGTGAAGGGGAATTGGGGCGTTTATCTTCCAACGAATTGGGAATCTCACAATTCGATTCAAGTTCTTTGGGCGGGAAAACCTAGAAGCACGCGTTTGTGCCGTGGTCGGCGCTGATGCACTAGATGGAAGAATAGATGGCGGCCTACTAGCTCCCCGGGTTGTGGCGGGAGGGGTTTCCGAAGGCTCGGAATTGTTATAGTTATTCCCTTCATCGAGACCTCTCGCCCAAGAAGCGGACGTCACAACTCGGCTGTTATGTTCTGAACGAGACGGATCTGGGTCCGGATGCCAGGTTTGCTTGATTGCAGACCGAGATTCGTTAAGTGTCAAGGCTTGGTTAGGAACGCGACGGTCAAGGCTGTCAGGTTCCTTTGAGTGGTTGTCCGGCAAGGTGTCGTCTTCTTGAAGAACGGACTGTACCCATTGATTCTGTTTTTCACCGAATGGCCGCTGCTCGGTGGCGGGATACCTTTCAGGGCGGGAAGTCGAGAAACTCTGCGAAGACGGTTGTGAGTGCTGCCGATTAAGCATTCTGCCGCTGAGATGTCCAATGGGGGCCGGCTCATCAGGCTGCGATTGAGGAGGCTGCGTGGTGCGAGACTCAAGCACCCGGCCTAGATCTGGGTTGAAAGTACCATTACCTAACCCGCGATCATTGTCTGGTGATCCCCAGACATTACGGGACGACTGCTGACTACTTGATGGCCATGAGACGAGGCGATTAGCGGAGACTGTGGTGGAGGCGTTCCACGGATCTGATTGATTTGATCCTGCTTGCCTAACGAGCTTTCCTTGCTGTTGAGATTCAGTTGAGAGTGGACTCTTGTGGGCGACGGGGAGGCTGGCGCGGCAGGAGGGTGAGCTGGTAACGTGCCTTCTCCTTGGGGGACGGTGTCTTTCTCGTGTAAAGGAGGAACATCCCTGTTAGGGCCGGTCTCTCGAAGGCGTGTGGACATGGTTTGGATATCGACATGATCCTTCTTAGCCTGCTCCCTCTTGATGCTCTTCCTTTCTGGAGGTGGACCCATGGCCTCAAGCTTGAGTCGTATGCGCTCTGCTTTAGCAGCCTCTTCTCGTGCTTCTTCCTCCAATCTACGCCTTATTGCCTCCTCACGCCTCTCGCGCATTAAGCGCTTCTGAAACTCAACTGCTTCCTCTTCAGAATTCAAGGGCGCATCTAAACCTGCTGCGGCCAGTGAAGGTGGTTTTTCGGGACCAACGTGGGCAGAATGTGGACTGGCATAGGTGGAGGATGGCGAAGCCTTTGGAGGCCAAGCCATCGTAGGTGGATACCTACCGCTTGACTGGCCAGAAGGCGAAAAATTTCTCGGCGAAGCGTGGCTATCCGTGGAAGTTGTGAATGACTCTCTTCGAGTGCTCAAAACATCACTTTGCATAGTGCTTTGCTCAAACCCTTTCCCTGACTTTTGGAGCAACCCACTGCCGCCGCTGACGTTAGAGGACGCCCTGCGTCGACTAAAAGGTAGATCCTGTACAGCACGAGAGGTCTGAAAAGTCGGAGATGGCTCAGTGGAGTCATGATGGGGGTATGGACGCTGGAGGAGGGCGGGCCTGCCATATGTATCGGCTCGAAAAGAACCCCGTCGGTCTTGCACAGGCTCATATCGTCCAGACTGTGAGTTGTAAAGTTCCCGGCCCGTTGCGATCGGCGCATCCCTCCATGATGATCGGGTGAAATCATCAACAGCAATTTCTCGCCCAGGTGGGTGTTGCAATGGCTTATGGAGGCTCGCTTCTCTAAAAGGGGGACGAGGGCTAACATGTGTACGGGTGGCATCGGTAGCTACAGGTGATGCCTTCTGAATGGGTGGTAAGGGCGCCCAAGGAGACTTCGCGGGCTGGGGCGGCACTACGGGCTTCGTTACCAGCGTGACTTTCTCTGTGGACCCTGCCTTTAGAATGAGGCTCTTTCCCGATGCAAGGCCGCCGGACTTAGATGGGGAAGTCGATCTCAGCGGCGGTGAAGATTTTATTGGAGCAATAGATGGTGTTTCCTTGGAGGTTGGTAATGCCGGAAGCTGAGGTGGTTCTGTGCTGTTTGGTATTTCATCGGGAGGTGGCAGGGTGATTCTTGTACCATCAGTCCAAGTAATAGTTTCTGGTGCCCAGTCATCATCGTCGTCGTCAATATCCGCCCAGTTTGCCTGGCCCTTTATATCTTCTGAATGTAACCTATTTGCCATATGAATGCCATACTTTTTGAGTTCTTCATCTGAGAGCTTTTTGGTTCAGGTGCCGGCAGTGCTGCTATTGTTATTAGAATCTCATGTTCTCGTCTACGGGTACTGGTGTTACTAAGCCATAAGCAATAACTTACGTTTGTTTTTGTTCCAGACGCTGGCTGGATCTGGTGCTGTTGATTGTTTGCCGCCGTTCGCCGCGAAACGTGGACTGGAGTCACGATTTCCACTGCCAGTTTTCGCCACAAGACGAGGCCGAATAGAGGTTAGACCGGAAGACGCTGAAGTGTTTGTGATGCCTGATATCGAGATAAATTTGTCACCGGCCTTGGGGGCACTGGGGCCCAAACCAGTTTTGGAGGCTAAGAAAGTCTTGTTGACAGACACTGTCTTGAAAGTGGGTGGTCTCTTGGCTGCCGATGAGCTGGCCGCATGCCCTTTATCAAGGTTCGGCGACTTGGAAGGATCGGCTTTGTAGGCTTCTGTATCCGATCCTCCGCTGAGGCTGGAATCTGTCGAAGGAGTTGGATCGTCGACACCGGCGTGCCTATCTCCTATCTGATCGCTGCTACGCTCGACATCTTGCGGCCCCTTCTCGAGATCATCCTGTCCATATACTGCTGTATTAGGGGTCTGTAATGTATTAGCTTTTTTAACTGAACGTGAGTGCAATTTAAGGTATGGTGACAACAACGCTGAGCCACCACGAGAATAGCTTGCGTAGCTAGCAGCGTGGAGATATAGGGAGCTCACAGATTCGGAATTCGAGATGGGGACATAAGCGTGCTTCTCCAAGGTGGCTTCAGTGGCCATCATACGTTGTTTGTTCGCGCCGTGATGACCTGCTTGAATCTCGAGTCACTCACAAGTGGCGCTCGAGCTAATGATGAAACTTGAAGTGAGGCCTGAATGCTAGCGATGGTGGATGATAAAATAATGCGCGCAACAAGTTCAGGCCAAGTTCGGTTCCTGGGGCGGGGTCGGCGAGGTGTTTTACTCGGTGACGATAGCTTCGTACTGGTGGAGGCGAGTTGAATGGATGAGGTGAGCAGAAGGCTGAGGTGTTGCGACGCACGCTGTCCCGAGTATTTTAGTGTCATAGCAAAACTTTTGGCGCTGGTTTTCTCCTTGGCTTGTACCGGCCAAAGTACCAGCTGGTCTGTATTTAGCCGAACATAATCCGTGCACCAGAATTTGTTCCCCGTCTACAGGTTGCCTCAACGACAATTTCTAGGAGCAAAGCTATTTAAAAAAAAAAAAAGAAAGAGAGGAATGGCGTGCATTGATGAAATCATTTTCATTGAGATATTGAATTTTGGATTTTGGAATCCAACTCTTTTATCATGTCAATTCATGGAGAACCAAAAATGAAGCCGCGAGCAACGAGAGGACACAACGTTTGCTATCAAGTCATGTCTAGAAACACTACATTACACTATCTGCGGTCGACAACGTTGTTTCACGACATCCAACATTCTACACATATCGCCTGACATCGTCCATTTCCGAGAACAACCCCGAAGATTTTAGTGGGCATTGTTCTTGTGATGGCCTAAAGAGTGTCAGGAGTGATAATTTTATGGATGATTCTAGTACTTACGGAGATGGTAGTAGTAGTTTTGAGCGTAGCCGATAGCCACAAGGAATACAACGGCGTGGATTATGGCTGTGCGATAGGCAGTTAGTTTGTTTGAAGGAGTAGGCCAATAGTAGGGGAGGTATCTTACGCTTAGCGGAGGCATTCTTCCCGAAGTGCTTGGCCTGATATCTACCTAGCAAGCCAGTCGCCTTCACTTCGGAAGCAGCTCCACGAGGGAGCTTCTCGTAGAAGTTTACAACTCGTTGCATTCGGACGGCGCCAGGATTGGTTCCAATGGCCTAGACATTATTAGTAGGATATTATTAGTATTGGGACTCTGCGGTGGTGGGATTGTTCAAGTTGCGATGCAAATTATAGGTAGCACCCCACTGGACTAGAAGTCTAATAAGGGCGTTTATTTAAACCCCGCGCTTTGGGACATGGAGGTTGAAATTACCTTCGGAGAGGCGACCTTTGGAAAACGTTAGTTGAGACGAGCCGGATCGTCGAGCGAAGGCTGCAACATACCTTGGGGGATGAGCGTGGATAACGCTCGCTTCGGTACGTAGCTCATATTGAGAGGAATTAGCACCTTGACTAAAATGGCTGGGTGATCGGAAGAAAGCGACACCACGACTGGATACGATGGGGATTGAGGTGGTTTGTAGGAATAGAGAGGTTAAACCGTGTTGAAGTTTGGCTTTCGTACGTCCCTTCAAACCGCTCAAATTTTCGGCACAACGTTGATACGGCCGAGCCAATCAGAAGCCAGACACTGATTTATTCATCACCGACGAACTTAATCATCCTTTTATTTGTACGTGCACTGCCAATAGAGCCGAACCTTCACGACTGTCAGCTATTTGACCATCTTTTTCTCGTCTAAATCCATTGGCGCTCTCAAACAATGGCATCACTAAGAACGACACTCCATACGGGCGTCCTTCGAAGGGCCGGGACCCTTGGCACCGCCGGGCTCAGCGCGAGATTCCGGAGCAATCTGGCACCTGCTGAGCCACCCGAGGCGCCTGCTCTGCATCAGAATCAACCTAACTACAGCCTTCAACCTGATAAGGCAACCTCGTACGTGTCATCTCTTCGATCCCTCTGCCGAAGTCCATGGGAAATTTCTAGCATACCTGTGATTTTCATTATGTGCTAACGAAATTTACTAGGACTTTCTCGCCAGTTCCAAAGCGTATCCAGAGTGGAACTGAGCAGAGCGAAACCATCCCTGCCGCAATTGTCTCCGGTGCGCCCATAGAATTGCAGGGGAGACAAGTTAGGTGCGTCGATGGATCAGCGATTTTTTCCTGCCTTATCTAATTGACATGGACATAGAATCTATAAGGAGGCAAAGCCTGCTACACAGTCTGGTGGATGGAAGGGGCACCACTGGAGGATGGACTGGGACATTCTTCCAAAAGGCCATCGGTGGGAAAACCCACTTATGGGATGGCAATCGTCTGGTGATATGATGCAGGGGACCAGAATTTTCTTTGAGTCGAGGGAGGATGCCATTCGCTTTGCTGAAAAGCAAGGCTACGAATACTATGTGCAGGAACCAAACACTCGTGCTTTCAAACCAAAGTCATATGCCAACAACTTTACTTACTCTGCGGGCAAATTGAAAATGGCTCGCACCAAGTAGGAACCCGGTGCTCGCAAAAGGATATTACATGTATCAATAGACCGAGGTAGCTGGAAAGAAGATCAAAGAGTTCTGCTGACGCTGAGTTCTGGGCAAGATCAACGACTATTGCTCATGGAGGCATTCACTTCGGTAAATGAGAATAAAATAGCAAAATATCCGGGGTATCAATTGGTATACTCTAAATCGTGGAACCAGTAAAACTCAGCCCTGCCAGGGGCCTGCCTAACTCCCTGAACTTGAAATCGCTGAACTGCGCCTAATCTGACCTCTTGAGAAGTCAGTTCTCAAATCCATCCCAATCATACATCATAACATATTAAATGCTGCATCCGGCTCGACCCCGGGCGCAAAATTCTCTTTAAGGTATCATGAAGTGTTCATCGCTTCACTTTCCCCGGTAGATGTTTGGTGGCTTCCTATCATATCCAAGCTCAGGTCTATCGTCATCTGATCAGATGCGCTTTTGATGTCTTTTGAAGCTTTGCCAGCCCAGGCTCTCGTATGAATGAGCATTCGGATAGCTGCCTCTCGGCGGTCAGCTTGCTTCTGCAGTAGCGCTTTGTTAACCTTATCTGCGACTTCTCTTCGAAGATTTGGGTTAAGAAGCGGCTCTAATTCCGGCCCAAGTTTATCGTGGGGAAAACTATAAGAGCCATTGTATTTTCAAGGTCCTCTAGAAACTGTGGACTGGTTGGAGCCTTCGGAGCGAGATGTGTTTGTGCAAAATCAAGGGCTGGTGTGATATCCCCACCCGGTTTCGCGGTACACTGTCGAATCAGTTCAACTAACTGTAATCGTAACAGTGAGAAATGAAGAACAGGATTTCTATCCAAAATCTGTCTCCAACGTTAGCCCTGCAATAAACCAAGATTGAGATGGTGCTAAGTGGAAGGTCATGACAGATATCATATTTAAAGGTGGATGCGTCTCTACAGAGCTTAGTGCTTCAGAGTGGTGCATGTACAACTGTTTCGTAATCATGTAGTGAAGTGTGAGGGTGGGTTAAGGTTCTTGATATTTACCTCCGGATCAAGGTCATTCAATGCCTCCAAGGCATCATGGATATTGCCTCGGTGAATTGCGTTTTGGATCCTCTGACGTATGAGGATTGAGTCCACATCTTGGTGTGGATTCAAATTTGCCTCGCTTGAGAAGTTGGCTGCCGCTCGCGAGTAACCAGACAACGTTAAGTAGTCAAGGATCAGGGCATTCATCTCACTATTCACATCACTACTCCCGCAAAGTGTTAGGACGATGGTAATAAGATAAGTTTGATAAGGTGGGAAGTATTCATGGTATGGCAGATCAGAATAGAAGAACGATCAAGAGATTTCCGCATAAAAATTTCGGAGAGATTCCCATTGTTTGATTTGGTCATCATGCACATGATGTTCGAGGAGGATAAAAAGCGAGGAGTAGAGAAGATATGGACATACCGATGATAGAGAGAAGACTTCTCAGAGCCACCTGGAAATATGTGGTTGATAGGTGTTGTTGTCGCGGAAGACATCACGGCGAGACGAAAGGGATGGCCAAGTTCGAAGGATTTTCTTCCCACAAAGTTGCAGACATTTTCAGCAGGTGGGGGTTTTATAGTTATTGTAAATGGAGTTAGAAGTTGAAAAAGGGTACATGTATGCGGTACAGACATATACCCTTATGTGGAGGCACCTTGATAATTACATATACCACACCGCCTTTGATAAGATAACCCTTTTGCCAAGGGGTAGGAGGTATCGCCAAGTCCTCATCGCTCCTTGCCAGATCCCGAGCCTAGCAAGTTAAATCACCAGCGCAAGGAGAGGAGTACAAAATGAGCCCACCACCTAAAGACGGCCCTGTAGTGGGATCCGATGCTCCTCGCCAAAAAGGACTCGCTACTCCCGAAACGATCAGGTTTGCCGCCGCCCATGGAGCCCAGCACTGCCAGACAGTCTTGCTAACGCAGGAGCAGGGTTGGATGTATTGCTATGGTCGAGAAGGTTTGATCCTCTCACTTGACTTCAACCTCTTGCACATATCCTAACTATAACTTGGACTCACAGGATGGGCAACCTCGCCGCGCCGAGATTTTGAGCATACGAGACACTAAAAATGGGCGGCAGTTTTACTGCAACTTCGATAATTTCAATAAACGACTAGACGAATGGGTTCCTGTATCTAGGATAGACTTCACTCTTGAGATCGAATGGCCTAGTCCTGACAAAGATAAACCAAAGGAAGGAAAAGGGAAAAAGAGCACTTCGCAGCCCGCCAAAAAACGGTTCCAAAAAAGGGCAAAAGCGTGCTTCTAAACGTGAACAATCTGTAACCTCAGAGACCGCAACGCCCCATCCCTGGTCAGGTAAGTCATACCTCCTCGTGTGAAACTTGATATTCTATACTAAACCTATTGCGAGCAGAATGGGTCGAATCCCAGGATCAACCTGGACCCGGAAAGGGAGAAGACAGAGACGTACCGCAACCCGAAATATCAGGATCAAATATCGCACTTGTTGGACCGGATGGGGACATTGAAATGACCGGGGAGAGTCAGTTTAATAGGGAGGAAGAAGTTGAGAAATTACGTACGTCGGGTTCGATGACACAAAACCCAACCGAGATCGCCCGTATCCGCAACATTAATAAGGTACAATTTGGTGAGTGGGATCTTATCCCATGGTACTTTTCTCCATACCCGGAGGCTCTCAATGAGGCCGATATGGTATACCTCTGTGAGTTTTGCCTTGGTTATCGGGGCGACCTAAAATCATTCGCAAGGCATCGGCAGAAGTGTACGTTGCAGCACCCCCGGGGAATGAAATCTATAGGGACGAATATGTCTCCTTCTTCGAAATCGACGGCCGGAGGCAACGGACTTGGTGTCGCAACCTTTGTCTTCTCTCGAAGATGTTTCTTGATCACAAGACTCTCTATTACGACGTGGATCCCTTCCTATTTTACGTGATGACACGGGTTGATGACAAAGGCCATCACGTTGTCGGATATTTTTCGAAAGAGAAAGAAAGTGCTGAAGGCTATAATGTTGCATGCATCCTTACTTTGCCCCAGTATCAAAGAAAAGGATACGGCCGTCTTCTGATACAGTTTTCATACGAGCTATCAAAGATTGAGGGAAAACTGGGGTCTCCAGAAAAACCACTGTCCGACCTAGGTCTTCTAAGCTACCGGCAATATTGGAGTGAGAATATCATCGAGATGCTGTTGGAGATCAATGATCATGGAGAAAACTGTACAATGGAGCAGATCTCCAACTCCCTCGCAATGACGATTAAGGACGTGGAGCACACTCTCCAGTTTATGAGGCTTCTGGTTTACCACAGAGGACAGCACAAAGTTGTTTTGCCGGACAAACTTATCGAGCAACGGGAGAAACAAAAATCAAAGCGTCGGAGGTTTATCGATCCTTCACGCATTCAGTGGACCCCCAGTATTCACTGCCTCAGCCAAGACCTGGGGATGGTGAGACGCAGTCTTTTACAATGAGTCGGAAAGGGAAGCCAAAGGTGGAATCATTAATTTGAAAATGAACAAATTCCTCCAAATTCTGAGGAGTCCCCATTGCCTTGATCAGGTGTCGTGGAATTTTAGAGAGCGCAAGCCTGTGTGCTTAGCGTAATTCTACCCAAAACTTATCAAGTCTACCCCAAGGGTATTTATTAGTTGGGCTGCATCCAAGGGGTAAGAGGAATGAAATTGATGACCGAGGGAACTTACCTCTTCCGAACAAGCCTCGTTTCAGCCAATCCATTGCCATGAGAATTCTTGTTCTTATGCTAACGCTTTGTGCAAAGTAGACGGATCTCCATGCATACACAGCCCACAGCCCACCAGCTAAACTCCAGCCCTCGCCGAGATCAAAAACAGCAGAGTTTCCAATATAAGCGAGGCTGCCAAGGTGCCGGTATTCAAACGCCTTGTAGACTGCAGCGTCAAAGTCCTCATCAAAGTGGTGTTCAGCTCTAAAGCGTGGCGTGGTTTTGGCCATTCTATTGAATTTATGAGCTAGATATTGTCCTTGCTGATGAGCGCGCTGGGCGGTAGCAGGAAGCGAGGTCAGTCGAGAGTCGATTTGTTTAAGGAGCTCGCGAAGCTCTCCAAAGTCAAGCGTTCCAGAGTGGTCCTTATCAAACTCTTCGAAAAGCTTATCAAGACGTTTCAAGTGGGCTGTGGCTTGTGGGAATTGCTTTCTGACCTCGCTCGCAACAGCTCTCCAGTCATCAAATCGGATTTCAAACTTCTCTGGGTTCTTTCCGTGCTTCCACGCCAGGGTTCGGAGGAATGAGACAACGTGGTCGGCAATATTATTCTGAACGGTAGCGCAATCACCGATGGCGTACACCTCGCCGATCGGGGCGCCGTTTAGGCGAAGATGTGTATCAGTTTCTAAGGCTTTCCGATTGGTTTGGGCATCGCCAAGCTTGTTGACTAGGCGTTTGCTAAAGTCCCTTTGCGAGATCCCAGTTGACCATAGGCAGAATCCAGCCGGAATTTCCTTGGTTACGACGCTGCCGTCATCGGCTACCTGCGTAAAGACAATTCTGTCGGCCTGAACCTCTTTGACTCTCGCGTTGGTAAGAACTGTAACCTGTTCACGCGTAAAACGCTCTTCGGCATATTTGGACACCTGTTCATCATATGTATTTAGAATATGGCCCCGGCTCTGGATTAGGTGAACTGAGATCTGGTTCCTTAGGAGTTTGGGGAAGTATAGCGTAAGGTCCTCGTTCAAGAGGTCGTTCAGTTCGGCGGCGAACTCCACGCCTGTTGGGCCGCCACCACATATAACGAAAGAGAGGAGGCGTTTACGCTCTTCCTCAGTAGTAGTTGGCAGACACGCAAGCTCAACATTGTGTAGTATCTTGTTCCGGATTCTTCGAGAATCACGGATATTTTTCAGGAAAAAGGCATGCTCGAGCCCTTTAACGCCATGTGGATTTGACTGGCAACCAACAGCGACGATGAGCTTATCGTATGGGACATAAAACCTGGACTCAGCACCCTCGTCGCTGATACTAGACACCTCAACAAGCTTCTCCTTCAAATCGACGTCTTCCGCTCTAGCACGAATGAAATGACCGGAAACACGAGCCAAAATTCGTCGAATCGGTTCTACAAGAGATCGAAGCTCAACGGTTCCCACTGTAGCTGAGGGTAGCATGGGAGTGAATAAGAAGTAATTAGTTGGGGCGATAACTGTAACGTGGTAGTCCCCGGGTTAAGGTTCTTGAGCAAGGCGACAGATCCCCAACCACCGCCAAGTATGACAAGGCGGGGCTTGCTAGTTGCTCTTTTCCGCTCATCGGTGTCGTAGTCGTCGATGTAGGCATCGGCTATAGGCAAGTTCTTAGGTCCCCTCGCCGTGGACTGAGGGCTAGGAGGGACACGTCAATCTCGCGACTAGTGGAGTGCTCTTCATATGTGGAAGCGTCATAAAGAAAGAAAGCGCCGATACCAATACCCATCAACAAAGAAGAACCCCCAGAAAAAGAGCGGTCGTATAGAGAGCTGTGACTAAACGGGATCTCGGGCTGGAGGAAAGCCTCGTGCTAGAAAAGGATGCCTCACTCCCCAATCTCGCGAGGGTTGTAAGGGTTGAGGATCAAAAAAATGGAAGGGGATTGTACGGCGATTAGGTATCAATGGCGAGGGCTTGATACTCAGGGAGCGGCGAAAAAGGGCGGCTTGGCTTGGACGGCTGCGCGGAAACAAGGCGTGGCCCTTGAGAGTAGGCACCTAGATCTCATGTGCGACATGTCGAGGAACAAGGTGGGATTCAATGTTCAGACGGGGAGGGGAGCGGGCGCTAGCGGAGGGGCAGGTCTGCAAAAACCAAACAGGATTAGATGAAGGCACAAGTTAGTGCATAGAGTACATAGGACTAGGGGTTTCGATATCTATTGCGAACGGCGATGTGATGACGTAGAGGACCGGCGATAGCAAGTCTCGTGAGGGAGGTTGCGTGTTGAGTATGTGGTAATCGATGTTTAAGGGGCAAAGAGATGCAAGCGTTAGAAATGAACGAGCTAGAAAGCCATTGTTGTGCTAATAGGAGTCTTCCAGGTTGGGAGTGATCAATCTATCTAATACAAGAATGGATGTACATAGATGTGTTGATTGCCAGAGACCTTCCAGCAAGCTTAATTGTATGTTGACTTGATTCAGCTGAGGGCGTTGGCCAGCCAGGCACGTCATTGGTGCAGGGGCCGCTGACCAAAATGATTCCTCAGGTCATCAATACTTCGGCAATGTGGGTCGACCACGCTGGACTGAAATTGATCTAACTAACCCTTGTTCACTCAGTCCGCTTCGCGAGCTGAAATCCACGTGCAATATTGTGCATGCCAGAGGGACAATCCGTCCCTATTATTTGACAGAGAACCGCGAATAAATCCGGCGATTGATGATTTTAAGCGCTTTACAATCAGGTCGTGATCGTGCACCAGGCTCCTAGAGTGCGTGTAATCACCATATCCGTCAAGCGAGGACCAGAGAGTGATACAGTGATCGCTCTGACTGGAGTCTCTCGCTGTGATGGTCCCAACCTCTCTATCATATGGGTTGAGATAGAGGTGATTGCGGTAATCGACCCTTGAATGGTGCCCCCAAGCAAGATGGCGGTGACCGGCGAGGACACCGTCGAGGATGGAATGCGGTTAACAACGGAAATAGCGTTTCTCAACCCAGCGTTCCTCGATATCCGCCACCATGCTGCACAAGACGACTGAAATATCAGGGAAAACCATGGTTAGACGATGCAGACCCATGCGACCGGCTGTGTAGGTTACAAGCACAATCTTATCCTGTGCAACACCGTGGTCGAGGAGGACCTGAACGGCCATGAGAGCCGATCCACCGCTCGACATTTGGGCATCTAATAGCAATACGCTCTCATGGGTCGCGATATCATCCGGCAACTTTAAATAGTGAAGCTCTGGTTCTCCAGTCCGCAAGTTTGACTGAATCAGTATGCGTCCGGTTTTGCAGTCTGGAATTACCCTCTTTAGCGCTGTCTCAAAGGCTGCGCCGCCACGTAAGACAGCAACCGCGCTCACTTCCCCTTTCGCTATGAGACCTTGATATCTATGACCTGCGGGTGTCCTGATGGTCCTCTCCGTAAATCGAACGTTATTGAGAGCCCTTAAGCACATTTGTGTTAAACATGCTCAAGAGCGACGGCAGGTGTTGGGCTTGAAAGCACATACTGTTCGATGAGAAGACACGCCAACCTGTCAAAATAAAAAATGAAGTCTTCTGGGGATGTGTCGATATCTTTGATGATTGTATTCATGCCCCGTCCTTGGCGAGTAATTTCCAAAATTACAACCTTGTCAGAGAGGGGCTGTGTCCGAGAGCCTCTTTCGAGCTCATTCAGAGCTGCGCGGTGGTGCGTTGATTTCTCGAGGAGTTTTCTTTCAATATATTGCACAACCATGCCTAGCCAGAAGCGTTAGCCATCGGATTTTTGGGGGCCGCATGTGTGGAGCGTAGCACGAACTCATCGCCACATGGTTCTCAATTCCCCGTGGCACTATAATATCTAATAAGAAGGAGGCGTTAGCGGAAGGTCCAAGCTGCGTTACCTAGAGGCATACGTATATGTCCAGGGGTCCATACCGGCCACTTTGCGCTGAGGCTCGACGTACTGGCAGCGATAGAGATCGAATTAGTCCAACCTCATTGAGGTGCTACGTTACAAGCAAGGTCGTTGATAAACCAAACCTTTTCAAAGTTAGGCTTCACAAACGCAAACCATTGCTTTATGCAGCCTTCTACATCTCGATCGCGCTCCTTCACGTCTCGCAAAACTAATAAAAAAGAAAAAGAGTAAAAACAAGTCAGATGATTCCAAGGGTAAAATGTTTGTCGGAGACTTACTCCTTCTGGAGAGACAGGTATCAAGATCTGCCTCGCAGAAAATCTAGTATCGAGGTCAGGATCAAGCCGGCGTTAGTAGAGGATAAGGATACGGGATAGGATAAAGCAGATGGAATGATCTAGAGTGGGTAGGACATGACACACCCTCATGTCCAGCAACCTGGTGATCCGGGGTCATACAGGGCGAATATCCCTTCGAGGACAAGCACGTGAGGAGAATATATCGATGTAATTTGGGACGAGCGTTGATGTTGGGAGAAGGAATAGATGGGTATTTCAGCTCGCTTTCTACCTCGGTGTACGCAAGTCAGCTGAGAATTTGAGGGGCATGGCATACGGGGGCGACGTCTCCTCGGCCTCGGACAGTCGTTGTGACGCACCCCGCTTTGAGATCACAGAGGGTCTTGACCAAGATGTCGAAATCAAGTGCCTGGAAGTTCTTTAAGTCTCAAGCCGTGCCAGGACCTCACAAGGCACCAGGTGCATACCTCAGGAGAGTCAAAGTCATACTCGGATGCGAAAGCTTTCTTATGCTGCTCGGCGTTCAATGACTTGTAATAGGAGTCCATTGAGAGAATGACAACCCAAGGTAAATTGAGCTGTCTTACAATGGCATGAGCCAATGTAGACTTTCCGGATCCCGAGCTCCCAGCAATCCCGATGATGCTAACATCTGCCCATGGCGGCGAATAGTGCACCCGGGTGCTTATGGTAGCATGGACACCAACAGGGTCGGGGGAGGAGGTCATGGTTACCGGCTGACCTGGCCCTTTATTGCTTCCTAGGAGTGGAATACTTGCGTTTTGGGGAGCCTATTATGGACAGAAGAGCTTGGGAAAACGTCGGGTCTCACGAGGTCAGAGGCGGCTCTCTTTTGGCCCAGGGGTTGGAACAACCATTAGGACAGATACCGAGGAGCTCATTGAGATTGCGATTAGGCGGGCACAGTCTTCAAGAGTGGAGTACGTGAATACCTGGTAAATACATAAATAGATTCTATTGAAACAACGCTTGTCTTGATGCACTAGGAGCACCGAAATAAAGCACTCAGTCCACTTTGGGCTCTACTACGTAATTTAGAATAGAGTGAAATCTTTATGCGTCCATTTCTCCGTCATTTTCCCCTTAGCTTGTTTCTTGAATGGAATGTGCTTGCGAGACTCGAGTTTCCCGCGAACAAGCAGATTCCGGTATCTATCCCGTAACAGGTTACCTTCTGGGCGTAAAAGCCTTAGTGAATCTTGGAGTTCATCTGGCAGAACGAGCTCCAAATCCTTCTCAGGTATTTTCGCCTTCCCGAGTTTGCGACGGCGTAGTTGGTCGTCATCTCCTTCACTCTCGCTGTCACTGAGTTGCGGGATAGCGAGTACGGATGTGCCTGCCTGCTTAGTAGCCTCCCTCGTCAGTTGCTTCAGAGCGTCGAGTTGCCTATGCTTGCGCTTTGCGGCAGCCTCAAGTTTCTTCTTTCTTTCTTCCTCCTTATACCTCTTGATCTTGTTTCTTTGAGCTTTGGTTTTCCGTTCTGGTCGTTTCGTCATCTTGGTCTCCTCAGTCCCGCTCTGGAAACCTTCCCATTCCGAATCCTCATCCCATTCTGAGAGTTCAGCTTTGGCTTCCGCTGCCTCAGCTTCTGCAGCGGAGCGAGCAGCAGCCTCTCTCTTGATCTTCTCTTCTTCTTTTGCCACTAGACGCTTCCTTTCCGATTCTACGGCCTTAGTGCCCTCGTCAGTAAGTCGTTTCTCGTAATCCGAGAAGGCAGGATTATAACTATAGCCTCCGGTTGGCTTCCGCACGGCCGGTATGTCTTTACCGTTTGCCGCGAGCGATATAGGCTTCTCCCGCAAGGACCCCGGCGGTTTAGCAAGGACCACTGGGGGACAAAAGATGGGGCTGACGAGACTGCTTCCAATGGAGGGCCAGAGTCCCAGATATCGTAAGTGGCATCTTCGATAGTGACCGTTTGGTCGTGGATCCCGTCAGCTACTTGTTTTAGTCGTCGTATTTCCTTATGCGAAACATAGTCTCTCCGAAGACGCTTCGGTTCAATCGATCCGTCAGGTATTCTGTCGGTGGTTCGTTTCCGTGTTGAAAGCGCTGGAACCCTGGAACGTTGGGATATGATCTCGTCCGATTTCAGAGTCGTGCGGAGTCTCTTTGGAAGTTGCTTCTTGAGGTTTTGGTCTCCGACGACATCAATGGCAAAGATGTCCTCTGCGTCTCTCTCGGCGATTGGCCCACTACTCGAAAATTAGATACTGCTTCCAAATTTGCGGTCCAGCCGCGAGCTATAGAATACAGACAGTCATACATACCCTCGGATAATTTCTTCGTTCAATTCAACGAGGCCGTGCTCGACCTCAGATATGTCCACATTCTTCCTCCACGCCTTCTTGCCTTTTCGGGAAGGCTGTTTGTGCTGTTGCGGCCTATGGCGTGAGCCAGCCTGGGCTTCTAAGACCGGCATCGCTAGGATTATAAAATTCCCAGCTTGTTTGGATTTCTTGGTGGTACGATATGAATGAAATACTGCGATTTTTGGGCAATGGAGGGGGTAAAAAAAAAAAAACCTTATCGCTGATCCAGTCTTATCAAAGACCACTGTTATCAGCACGTGCATACTTGTAGTTTTGGTAATCTGGTGGTTCAATTGAAAGTTCACGGTGCGAGCTGCATATTAGTACCAAGCTAGACTGAGCATGAATATTGATCTATCGAGGTCCATCCTAGAACCCCGAAATGATTATTTTAGACGTTAGTGCCTTGAGTGGTCAATGACGAGGACCCTCATTCTGACAACGGCTCCTCGCCTCACCTCTTGCCCACCGAAACACTTCCCCGGCCCAAGCTGTTGACGGAGCACCCAGAAACATCACTTATCATCGCAGAGCCAACCGCGGAAAAGTACTGTACGATACCCTCCAGACTCTCACGCTCATCTCCAGCCTAGCCCTCACACTCGACTTGGGCTGGAGCGGAAACGTAGCTGACGTTGCACGTTTTGATCTGGTAGGGGGCGGCGTGTTAATGTGTCCCAAGGTTAATTAACAAACCATTGCGATTCTCTCTCGGAAAGGGCAACATTTCGCCATGGCGCAGACAGGGAGTTCTTACAACGCCCCCTTGAAGAAGTTTAAGTATGCATTCAATGAGAAGCTCCTGCATACCCAGACCACTCTGACATTAAATTACACAGGCTAGTCTTTCTCGGCGAACAAAGTGGTAGGCACCAGAGCATGCAACGAACAGGGTGTGGTCTATGAACTCGAGCTGACAATTTATTTCTATTTTTTTTCAATAGTTGGGAAGACGTCCTTGATCACCCGTTTCATGTACGACTCGTTCGATAATATGTACCAAGCTACCATTGGGATTGACTTCCTCTCCAAGGTCTGCAGGCTGAGGCTTTCTAATGCTTTTCCGTGGGAGCTAACCTATGTCCAAGCAGACCATGTATCTAGAAGACCGAACCGTGCGGCTACAGCTTTGGGACACGGCAGGCCAAGAAAGATTTCGGAGCCTGATACCTTCATACATTCGAGATTCGAGTGTTGCTGTAGTCGTCTATGACATCTCAAGTTCGTCGGCGATGCCTTCTTGTTCTCTTGGCCGCTTTACTGACTCCTATAACAGACGCGAAATCATTCCAAAACACAAGGAAGTGGATAGATGATGTTCGAGCAGAACGCGGCAACGATGTTATAATCGTCCTTGTTGGGAACAAGACAGACTTAAACGACAAGAGAGAGGTTACAACCCAACAAGGAGAGGAAGAGGCAAAAAAAAGTAACTTGATGTTTATTGAGACTAGTGCAAAACTCGGTCACAACGTCAAGACATTATTCAAACGGATTGCTCAAGCCCTGCCGGGGATGGAGGGTACCGATGCCGCCGTACAGGCGTCAAATCAAAGTACGTATCTCCAGGTTATCATCACTAGGCCTTCTTAACGGTCTACATTATTTCCCTTCTAACATACATTTAGTGATCGATGTAAAAGTCAATAACGCGCAAACAACGCAGGAAGGGTGTGCCTGCTAAAGCGTAGCTGGGATCTACGGTCTTGTCATCGCTTGTGGACAAGGGCCTTAATATCATCTTGTCAAACCAGGACTTCTCCGCAATGTGATTTTTATAGGCCTGAGAAGGCCCATTGCTACATATCAAGTCCCCAGAGCCGAATAGTAGCCCGGTTCAGCCTCGGATCTAGAAGTCTATGTATTAATGGTGAAGCCAGACTATAAGTTGGCCGAGGCAAGAAAGATAGGGAGTAATGCCAATGTTCCTCAATGTAGAAAATACTCTAGTAAATAGCGCTGCATAACTCAAGGTAGCCTTTCCCAACCCCGCGTGTACGAAGAATGCGGCCTCAACCTCAATGGTCCTCGCGCTCATAGGCTTAGGGTGCGGTTTTGACCTCAACCTCACCATTTTCCAGCCCAAAGTAAGCCGCGATTGGCTTTTGAGGGGCTACTCTGCTGCTAGTGACCTTCGCCGCCTCCGTTCCGTTTACCCCCAAAAAGGCCAGTCTCCACCACGCCTTGCAATTGCTTGATAGCGGCCCCAAGTTGGGCTACCTCCCAACCAGCAGTCGAAGGATCAGACTTCAGTTTGAGGGGTTCGAATGGGGCGTCAATAATCCAATTGCCGTTATCCGTTACGCACTCGCCGGCTTTGGCAGGGAGCCCGGAGCGGATCCGGGGCTTCACAGCTCCCATACTTTTCAGGTCCTCCAGAACATCGAGTGCAAAAAGGGGTCGACTTCGATAGGGATACCAGACGTCCATTGCGTGCAAAGGCGATCTGAGATCTTCCGGTAATCTATTGAGCAAGGCATATGGGTCAGGAGAAGAGAGCTCAAAGTCAAGTACGAGGAGCTGTGTTGCCCATCGTATAGGTGTATGGAAGCATACCGGCAACAACAATGAATTTCTTGGCCCGTACCGCCACACCCTTCTCCTGTAGCAAGCAGCCGCCGCCGCCTTTGATACAATTGAGTTCTTGGTCTACTTCATCAGCGCCGTCGAAGGCCACATCGAGAGACACGGGCCGACCGTCGGCGTCCAATGGGCGGTCAGGTAGATTGCCCAAAGAGAGACCAGCATCTCGGATTAGCGCTTTGGATTGGCTTCCCGTGGGAAGGAAGACCATGCTTCCGTGGAAAGAAGGGCCTTTTGCCGCGATGGCGTCTACTACATAGACGACGGTACTCCCAGATCCGATACCAACAAAGCGGGCAGAAGAGTCAAGGTGATCATCGACAGCACGAATGGCCGCAGCCTTCTTGGCGGATTCCACGAGGTTTGAAGACATAGCGCTTGCTCTAATTCCTCTCGTAGCTGCGGGAGGCCTGAACTGGGAGGGAGGGGCAGAGTGTGAGAGTGGGGTGGTGAACCAAGAAAGATTTGCTCTATCGATGTACCGCGCTTTTAGTTGGGGAATTCGGCTAGAGCGACAACAGTACCGCCGGGTTATTCTGGGAATGGAATATAATATCATTTTTTTATAGAAATGCAGGATCTTTGCACAAGCCCATCCTGTTAATTTTCGCAACGGAACGAAGTCATGGGCATTTCTTTTGGGGCCTGATTTCTACGTGTGGCCTCATTAAAGAGAGTAGGCTTGTTAGTATTGAATTGTGGGATATACCTCGAGAGACATCCATCTATGGAAAAAGGCCATTATCGGGGTTCGAGAAACGGAGCCGAACGTATTCTACCTTCGGAGACCGGAGATGACCATAAAGGGTATAGGTATCAACGGGAATATAGGTTTCTGGTCCACTCCTGCGCCGTTGTCTGATTTGGTGTGGGTCCCAAGGCTCAGCGCGCGCGATCCGCATCTCAGAGCCTGCCTCAGCAATCCATGAAGCGAACTCTTGCCTACTACCCCTTATGGTATATTTGTGTGCGTGTTCCGCTCACCATCACAGGGGACAACTCCTCAAGCCTTCACATTCCGGAAAAACCTACGAGTATATTTACGTACGGTTTTAGCCATGTGGTCCCTCCCCCATATCCGACTTCCGCGCCCGAAGGTAAAGCCTCACCCCTTTCCCCTGAAGTTAGCCAATCTGGATCTGATACTTTCTACAGTCACTTCTTGGGGTGATTAGTCTTCAGACAGGCACTGAGTTCGTCTCGATTATGCTTGCCTTCAACAAGCTCACCGGGTTGTATGGGATTTTGGCCATTCTTACGGGGTTCGAGCTTTCTCTCTCCAGCTTTCCACCTACATTTATTCCAACGTCGTCTTAATCCTCCTCGCGATTTTTATCCCACACATCAAACGACAAAGCCCGTTCGAATGCCTGGCGCTAGCGTGGTTATATATCCTGGATACTTTGATAAACTGCGCATGCACCACCTTCTTCGCCGTGCGATGGTATTTTAGTAGCATGACGGAGGCAGATGGTGCCCCGTTGCAGCATATCAATGGCACTTTGCCTATTGATGCTGCCGCCTCATATACACCCCTCAACCAATGGATTCGGCGCAGTGCTCATGGAGATGATGTGGCCATGCCTCATGATACTGCCTTCAGTTTCGTCCTTATCACCGCGTTTACAGTGGTAAGGATCTATTTCAGTCTTGTTGTTGCTGCCCATGCTCAGCAAGTCCTCGTTCGCTACCACGACCGCCAGACGGACAGCGATCGGCCGCAAGCAAAGGAATCCGGCGGCCCATTTGCCGTTGGCACCGACGAAGGAGAAGGTTGGAGAGGCAAGCTTGGTCGAGCGCTTCTCTCCTTGGGAAGGAGTTATTGGCTGGATCATAAAGATCAAGAGGACTGGGCGAGGCTTATGGGTGACCGGTTTAGAACATCCTCACCGTCGCCACTCCTCCGAGCCGAGGTTTGAATCTCGGCGCCGAAGTGCATGGGCTCGCGGCTGTGGAGGGCCATCAGGGATCAATAATACTTGTTAGGCTCCCATTCCGGTGACTATATTTCGTGATCAGCGAGAACACTCTCCCTCGTCTTCGTCATCCTTGTACCCGCCTGACGACCAGGAGCTCCCATGCATTTCCTCTGGCCATCATTTTGCACTAAACATGGATTCATGGGACCATGGGCTTCGAGACTGTCAATGGTAGTGGAGGGCCATCCTGGACAAGTAACAAACGGACCCGAAATGCTATTGACCTGCACGGCTCGCGGGTGACCGAGAGCCGCTGGGCGGATTTTTTCGGCTATCGGAGTCAGGGGCGTGGGGAATCAAAGGAAAGGATTGATTTAGCCACGGGCGTGTGCATAATCAACTCGTTGGAAAAAGGACAAACATTGTAGACTAATTTATAATCAAATAATATGGAGGGCCAACTGCTCTAGCACCCATACTTGGAGACCCTGAACCCAAGTTGCTGTTCACTAATCTTAACCAACATTCATGTTTGGTCAAGTTTGAAGAAACATGAATGCATGCACTGCTTTTGCTTCCCTTCAAACTCTGGCGGCGGCGGCGCTGCGAACCTTTCCTTACAAGCATATCTCAGAGGTGACATTGTCTCTTGAGTGAGACTGATTGTAGAAGAGCCCGTATCGCCATGAACAAAACAGGGCTTTCTCTTAACCCACCCCCATAAAATGCAAACGCTCGCCCCGTTGCGTTTCCAATGCTGCCGTGGTGTAGGCCTGGTGGGGTGAGGGGCTGGATCTTGAGTTGCCGGGTCGAACGAGCCCTCTTGTCATTTCTATTAAAAAGTACAAGCAGTCGCTCTGGGGTCAATAAGGAGGGAACAACGGATGGATCATTGGTGCTCCTGTGGAGACTTTAGCCGGGTAGGTTGGCTCCGACGACCGTAACGCCCTGAAGAATGACTCCTGGAAGTTTATTATTACAGGCTGACAACGAATACTTCGTACGTGCACTGGAGTAATCCAATGGATCAATTGGATCCATTCCCATTCCATCTACAGTATAGTACGGCCATTGATCAACCCCTATGTACCATTTAAAAGCCGAACAGTACAAGAAAAAGATCTTACTGTACCTGAGTATCCAGGGTATGCGCCTTGTAATACAAGTACTTGCTAGAGAAGGCAGAGGACTGAATTTTGTATTGATCGCGAAGGAGGGCCCTTGTTTAGTTTTTCTTCTTCGCCGAGAGGAAGGCTGCAAGGTTCTGGCGGTAGAACCTTGAACGTTGTTTTCAATTGCACAGTACTCGCTTCGAAGGCCACAGACGAAGACAAGATCAGCTACCACCGAGGACTGCCTAGAATTTGGGCTATTCCAACGATGTCTGCCAGGGTCAGAAGGACTCACCTCAAAAGAATCGACCGTGGATTGCAGCTGAGCAATCAAAGATTGAAAGCGGCCGCATTGAGGAAGAGAAGAGATCCAGTTGAGGAGGGAGGGTTCAGGTTAGCTCCACTTCTGAGTGGGTTGTGCACTGTACCGTCCCGCACGAAGTACATCTCATACCCAGGAGGACTCCGTAAAGGACTGCCGCAAGGGGATGCTATGGGTCATGGTCCTAGCACTAGTCGATCACGCAATCGACGGCAGAATCGATGAATCTCCGGTGTCCCCGCAAACGTGTGAAGGACAGAGGTCACATCACCTGGATGTTGAGGGAATATTCTTTCGAGGTAACTCGGCGGAGGCGACACATCTACAAGGCCAAGCCTGCCGCCGACACCCATTCGCCAATCCGGTGTCTGCTTGCAGGTTCCTCCCCATCTCTACCCCTCCAGCAGCCTCTTGCGGGGGTCGGTCTATACAGCCGAACTCGTCTTAGATTGGTAAAACTTGGGGGCATGTGGAGGGGCATTGTTGCGAGTAGGAAAAAAAAATTTGCCTTTTGAATAATGACGAGCGTTTTATTGGCGGCAACAAAAGAGGTCAAAAGGCCCAGCCCGTCCTTGCAGTTGCCCATTATGTCGTTCCTATTCAGGGCACTGAATTCTCCCACAACTCCTGCGTCACCAACTGCTGCTGAAGCCATGGCTGGTGCTCGCATTCAGACTCCTGATGAGGCTGGTAAGTCATTGTCCAAGACGGGCTCATATCCCACAACGCTGGAGCATTCTTCTCTCTCGCCTTGCTTTCATTTGGAGGTGAAGGTGGATCACGCGTAACAGCGACGAGAACCTTCTTCTCCTCGCCCTCAGCGGCTATAAGCCCGGGATGTGGTTAGCAATCTTGAGTGAGAGTGTGAATGGGGTGATAGTTTACTCAGAAAACTTTTTCCGCTGCCACCCAACGCCCAGCTAACGCAAAAGTCCAGTTGCCCGTATCGCCTACCTGGCGAGTGATGTTGTCATCTCCGTCCAGCCGTCCAATGCCACCGATTCTACGTTCTCGCCTTTCTTGAAGAGGTTGTCAGCGAATGGTAGCCGGAGTCTTGTTGCGACTTCCGCGAACTCTGTCCCAGAGGTATGCTGTGAAGATGAAACCAGCTAACATCTCCTCCTTGCATAACAAGCCGCTTACAGTACTTTGTCTTCAGATCATTGCGACTCGCCACAACGCTGACCCATTGCTCTCAGCCTACGAACCTGTTCGCTCTGGCCGCCTGCTCTCTGTCACGACATCCTCCACCGTTCTTCTTTCATCCATCTCCCACCTTTACAAGCTAGCAAATTACCCCGTGGTCATCCATGTTTCTCTCTACCCAACTCGCCATGCCGATTACTCGCCTATCACCGCCATTCGGGGTTCGGGGTGGACACTTTTACAATCCGAGACTTTGCAGGAGGCTCAGGACATGGCAATCACAGCCCATGCCCTTGCACTGCGGTCAGGAAAAGGTGTAATTCACTTCTTTTCCCCGAAACATCGGCCCGTGATGAGCCGATCCCTGTCGAGGATATCCCAATGGTGCGGGAGCTGTTGGACATGGACACTGTTCGACGGCTACAGTCCTCGTCCGTACTTGGCTCTACCATCTACGCCGATGACGGCCTGGTCGCAGTCGCGGAAGTTCCGCCGACCTCCGTTCCAGCTGCTAGATTGGATGTGAATAAGCTCACCATCGAGGTCCAGAGCGTTCCGTCCAAGTCGGGCTCGTCGAGGAACTCTGAGGGGCAAAGCAGCCAATCCATCACCCCCGTACCAACAGCTCCCCGCTACGTCAATCGAGCCCAATGCTTCACAAATAACATCAGAAGATGTCTTCAAATATGTCACTGGAATCTGGTTGCAGATGAAGATTGTCTTTGGGCGCCAATACCACGCTTTCGAGTATACAGGGCCGGCTGATGCCGAGAATTGTATCTTCGTTTTCGGATCCGATACTGGACTGTTTGCGGAGGCTATCGATGACGCGAAATCCGATGATGTTTTTGTAAAGCTTGGTGTCTTGACGTCGCGCCTCTATCGACCCTGGCTCGGAGCTGTCCTTTTGGAAGCTCTCCCTCAGTCCATCGCAAGGATTGCAGTCCTTGAGCAGACTTACAAAAAGACAACTAAATGGGGTCCTCTGCTCTTGGACGTGCTCTCCACTGTCAAAGGTAGTCCGGGAGGCCCTAGGACCGTTGTAGGTTATCAACTAGGACACATCACGTCAGAGACTGTGCGCCAGGCACTTCGGGGTGTTGTTCAAAATCTCACCTCGGAGAAGCCTATCCAAAACCTCCCCGTGGGAAGGCCTGATGAAACCTCGGCATCCAGTGATTATATCCTGGAAACACCAAAGGTCGAGACCGCTTACATGAAGATCCTTGATCAACTATTCGGGAAACGTGCTTATGTCGCGAACGCATTGTCGTCCAAGGATGCCGGTATCTCGGCTACCGTTTCTGCTTCGCCTGAGTTTGGATTCGGCTCTCTTCTAGCTCGGAAGGAACATCGCGGCCGATTTATCGATGAGGTGAAAAATGCTGTAAAGCAAGGTGCATTTGTCACAGATGCGCCTTCTTCCTGGTTGACCCGTTGGACCGTCAATGCCGACGATGCTACTAAAAGCGGCGAGTTGGCAGGTGATGTGATTTCAAGGCTGGAAACAGACGGATCACCGCTTGCGAGAAGCCTTCTCGCCCACCAGGGCCTTTTCCGAAAAGAATCTCTCTGGCTCGTTGGTTCCGATGCCTGGGCATATGATTTGGGTAACTCCGGTGTTCACCATGTCCTCGCCTCCGGAGCGAATGTCAACATGCTCATCATTGATTCAACCCCTTATTCCGAACGCGCAGCCGCCGACGCTAACCGCCGAAAGAAGGATATTGGGCTTTATGCTATGAATTTTGGCAACGCCTATGTCGCATCCGTAGCTGTCTACAGCTCCTATACCCAAGTTCTACAGGCTATGCTTGAGGCGGACAAGTTCGACGGTCCATCCGTCATCCTAGCCTACTTGCCCTACTTTGGCGAGCAGGATTCCCCCTTACCGTGCTTCAGGAAACCAAGAAGGCCGTTGACCTTGGCTACTGGCCCCTTTATCGATGGGACCCCAGCAATGAGACCAAGGGTGAGCCAACCTTTTCCTTGGATTCCGAGCGCATAAAAGCCGAGCTTCAAGAATTTCTCGACCGCGATAATCAGCTCACGCAATTGATGCGGAAACATCCACAGTTCGGCGCCAACCTCGCGGAGGATTACGGAACCGAAGTACGTGCTGAGCAGCAACGGAAGGCTAAGGATGCTTATAACCAGCTGCTTGAAGGGCTCTTTGGCGCGCCGCTTACCGTCCTCTTCGCGTCAGACAACGGTACCGCTGAAATGGTTGCAAGGAGGTTAGCGAATCGTGGCAAGGCTCGGGGATTGAAGACTGCCGCTATGGCAATGGAGGACTATCCAGTCGAGGATCTACCTACCGAAGAGAACATTGTCTTCATCACAGCCACTGCGGGCCAGGGCGAGTTCCCGCAGAATGGTCGCCCCTTCTGGGATGCCGTAAAGGATTCTACTGATCTCGACCTCGCTTCCGTCAAGTTCTCTATCTTCGGCCTTGGCGACAGCCACTACTGGCCTCGCAAGCAGGATAGGATTTACTATAACAAGCCCGCTAAGGACCTGGACAGAGTGCTGAGCAATCTAGGGGCGGCTCGCCTTGTTGAGATTGGTCTCGGTGACGATCAGGATCCGGATGGCTACCAAACGGGCTACCAGGAGTGGGAGCCCAAGGTTTGGCAGGCCCTCGGCGTCGACAATGTTGAAGGACTCCCTGAGGAACCCGCGCCGCTGACAAACGAAGACATAAAGATCGCATCAAACTTCCTACGGGGTACTATTCTGGAAGGTCTCCAGGATACATCTACCTTGGCTATATCTGCAGCTGACCAGCAGCTCACAAAATTCCACGGAACGTACATGCAGGATGACCGTGACATACGTGACGAGCGCAAGGCCCAGGGCCTTGAGCCCGCCTATTCGTTCATGATTCGTTGCAGACTACCGGGCGGTGTCGCGACGCCTTTGCAATGGATTCAGATGGACGATATCAGCAATTCCCTTGGAAACGAGACAATGAAGTTGACCACTCGCCAGACCTTCCAGTTTCATGGCGTGGTCAAGAGCAAGCTCAAGCCCGCCATGCAGGCCATCAATCGCGCTCTCCTTACTACCATTGCGGCTTGCGGAGATGTCAATCGCAACGTGATGTGCAGCAGCCTACCTACACAGTCCAAATTTCACCGCGAAGTTTACACATACTCGAAGAAGATTAGCGACCACCTCCTCCCCGCGACGACGGCCTATCACGAAATCTGGCTTACGGATGACAATGATGAGAAAGTTCAGGTCGCAGGCGATGCGGTACAGGATTTTGAACCCCTCTACGGCCCTACCTATCTTCCCCGAAAGTTCAAAATCACCATTGCAGTACCTCCGCACAATGACACCGATGTGTATGCCCATGACATCGGTCTGATCGCTATCAAAAATGACGATGGTAGCCTGGCTGGTTTCAACATGTTGATCGGTGGCGGTATGGGCGCGACTCACAACAATAAGAAAACGTACCCCCAGATTGGACGGATGTTGGGCTTCGTCTCGAAGGAACAAGTGCACATTGCCTGCGAAAAAGTAATGTTGGTTCAGCGAGACTTTGGTGACCGAAAGAACCGAAAACATGCCCGCCTAAAGTACACTGTCGACGACTTAGGCGTGGAGGAGTACAAGTCCAAGGTCGAGAACATGTGGGGTCAATCGTTTGAGGTGGAGCGGCCGTTCAAGTTCGAGAGCAACGTTGATACGTTTGGCTGGGTGAAGGACGAAGAGGGCCTGAACCACTTCACCTTCTTCATCGAGAACGGACGTATCGAGGACACAGCTGACTTCCAGATGAAGACGGGCCTGCGCGAGATTGCCAAAGTGCACAAGGGCGAATTCCGCTTGACTGGTAACCAACACTTGATCTTGAGCAACGTAGCGGATGAAGATGTTGAAGCTATGTCTGGGTTACTCAAGAAGTATAAGTTGGACAATATCCAGTTCTCTGGACTGAGGCTCAGCTCATCGGCATGCGTGGCGTTCCCAACTTGTGGTCTCGCAATGGCAGAGAGCGAGCGGTACCTCCCTGTCCTCATTGGCAAGTTAGAGGCTTGCCTTGAGGAAAACGGGCTGCGACGGGATTCCATCGTCATGCGCATGACCGGATGCCCCAACGGCTGCGCTCGCCCATGGCTCGCCGAAGTCGCTTTTGTCGGAAAGGCTTTCGAAACATACAATATGTATCTCGGTGGGGGCTACCACGGGCAGCGTCTCAACAAGCTGTTTCGCGCGAGCATCAAGGAGGAGGAGATCCTCACCATCATGAAAGGTCTCCTGAAGCGATACGCGGCCGAGCGAAACCTAGGAGAAAGGTTTGGAGATTTCTGCATTAGAGTCGGCGTTATTCACGCGACCGCCGAGGGTCGAGATTTCCATGAGAATGTGAGTAGCCTATTGCCCTCTGTGTAGTTTTCCCCAACGGTTCCCAAACTCTCACTATCCCTCTTTTATTACTTTTTCTCCGTTCCCCTCCCTTCAACTGCGGGCTAGGACCTCACGGACCTCACTAACATTCGCTAGGTTGCCGAGGATGATGGATCTGATGAGGAGTAGTTGGGGAGTGAAAGCTTGATGATATATATCGACACATACCTGGCTAGCTTCTTTTTCTCTTTTTCTTGTTTTCAAAGGAGGGGGCGGCGGGGGTTTGGTATCTTGTGGTGTTCCTTACCATGGCATGATTGTTCGTTCGGCTTGTTTTCTCATACTTCTCCAAACGCCATTCTCACTCAGGAAAGCTGTGTTTCTCTCTCCTTGTTCTTTTCTTTCCTCTTTCCCATAGTTACATGTATTCAGGATATAGAGAGCTCTGGTATAATCAAACCAAGTTGCAATGTCGAGGGCCTTCCGTTGACCTGCTTGCATATCGGCGGATAAGAGCTTTGGGAGAAATCCGCTCCGAGTCATAATTCTCTGCTTGGATTCTGTTAACACGCCATGATCTTTTGCCTCTATGGAGAGATTGCTCCAAGCGAGAAGAATGCGACGAAGTGAGCCATTTTCGCCGTCCAATTTCAGTTGAGTATCGGTTGATTATGTTGAAACGCTGCTGGGCCGAAAGTATAATCCTCCAAGACGCAAACTATGGCGTCCTGGGACTGGTGGAAAGCCGGACTCTCCTAAACCGAGCCTCTCAACGTGGTGCAACGTGCAGCCGGGTTCGGTTCGGCGGTCCGGGGAAAATCCGTCAGGTCCTCGTTGCGAATGTAATGACAGTACATATATAATTTCCACAACGAATGAACACTGGCAGGTCCTGGGCCCTACAATGAGTTTTTTCTGTTTTTCTTTTTTTCTCTTTGGATTCCATTCCCAGAGGACCATTACATTGGTGACCCGACTACTCCTTTTTCCACCGCAACCAGACATCTCGCTGTTGTCATATCTCTACCGATACGCGACTCCTTCACCTGCACTTCCCGGCCCACCAGCTTTCCTCTTTCCTGGATCGGACAGGGCTTCTCTTAATCCCTCTTCTTTCCTTCCCTTCTCCTCGAGAAGCTCTGTCCGCGTCCCGAAGCGAGGTCTGAAGTGATGGCGGAGCCGGCACACTATCTACATGGGCACTCGGCCGCCGTTCTCTCAGCCCATGCGCGGCGCACGGCCGCAACGTTCACGCCCTACGTCCTCCCACACCTCAAACCCAACATGACGATCTTGGACGTCGGGTGCGGGCCAGGAACCATTTCCGCGGACCTTGCCGCTCTGGTGCCTCAGGGGCGCGTAATCTGCTTTGACGCCTCGGAAACGGCGCTTCAGGCCGCCCGGGAGGTCTTTGCCGAGCGGGGGCTGTCCAATGCCGAGTTTGTGCGGGGCAACGTCGAGGAGATACCCATCCCTACGGGGTCAATCGATCTGGTACACGCGCACCAAGTCGTGATTCACCTCATTGACCCGCTCCGATCAGTCAAGGAGATGAGGAGGGTACTCAAAGTAGGGGGTTGCTTGCATGCAAAGACATGGTTGTATCCAGTATGACCTGGTACCCCACCCTACCCGATATGAAGGCGTGGCAGACAGCGCTGGCCGAAACCATGAGGGCCACGGGCTCGGACCCGGACATGGGAGCGAGACTCAAGGCGCTGGCCATGAGGGCTGGCTTTGAACCCGACAAAGTAGTATGCTCCGTCGGAAGCTGGTGCTTTACGACAGAGGATGACGTGCGATGGTGGGGCGAGAGTGTCGCGGACAGGATGGCGGAGGATTCGGAACTCAGGCAGCGGGTGGCCGAGGTAGGCGTGATGCCGGCAGAAGAGATGGATGCTGGTGTGAGAGCGTGGAGAAAGTGGTCCACTTCCAAAGAGGCTTGGTTTGGTGTCATGAATGGTGAAATAATCTGCACAAAGTGAGCTAACACAAGGCGTCCACCAACAGAAGAGGATGCTGGGCGGCCAAGGGTACATGCAGGCGAAGAGAGCGAGAGTGGCGTGGGTATTGGCACGTCCGGCTACTCAGTTAAAACAATACATAAATCGGTAAAGGGCATGCGATATGATAAATCAAAAGTTTATTTTTCTTCTGCAAAGATTGACCAGTATCCGTCATTACCTGGACAATATTGAAATGGCAACGGCCCTATTGCTCTTGAAATGTCCTCCAAGTGCCGCCATCATCGCTCATCTATGCGTGGCAACAAAGAGGTATACCCATAATAGGCTTCATTATGCATGCATTCCCAAGATCCTCCACAGTAGACGAGTTGGCTACTAAATGAAATGAAACCCGATATAGCCTAAGACAGGCGGATCAGGAAGGGAAACAAAAAACAAAGATATCAAACCCAAATACCCCCAAAACGCCCAGAACGAATGACCTAGTGAGCCGCATCTAACATTGACGCTCACCTCCGCACACTACTGCCTATACTACTCATAGTTTCAGACATCTTGCTTCCAAGGCCACCCATCCACTCCGGTACTTTCAGGCTCATCCTCACTCTACCTTCCACGATAGTGTTGATTGCGTTGATGATGGCAAAGGTTGTACTGCCCAATGCCCTGAAAAGCGCCAAGCTTGCCACGCTCCATAGAAGAAGACGGACGTAGAAGTTGTCTCCGAGAGTGTGGCCCGAGTACGCCTCTGATACAGCCATAGCGAGGATGGCGTTGGCAACCATCCACGTAACAACCATGTATGTCCGTACGCTCTTATAGTAGTCTTCCTGGAGCTGCGCTTCAGAGATGGGAGTCTGCGCAACCTCAAGTCGGTCGCGGAGATTGCGGAGGGCTTCGTCGTATCCGCTATCAATATCTAGCTGCTCCGATGGCATCTCTAATTCGACGGTGGAGCCTTTTCCCACCGCACCGCCGAGATCTGTTTTCATGACATTGTCTCCTTGGTACCCCAGGTCACATCATGGGTGTTGCAAAAGGCGTACACTTGGAGAGTGCAAATGTAGCTCGGAAGAAGAAGGAAGTACTGCAACGATGAGGTGAACATGTGCCAGGGGTCGAGGTAAAGGAACGACATGAGGAAGTAGAGTCCCATGGTCGAGGCGATGGAAACAACGAGATTGGTGAAGACGTTGCTCCCGAGCTGGAGTCCTATCTCTTCGCCATCAGGGCCAGTCTCCTTCCTAGTGAGCTGACGAATGATGATGTAGATGCAGCCAAAGGTTGTATACACCATGATGACGCAGTATATAATCATACTCGACAGATACAGTTTCTTCGCGCCCTGCGGCCGATTGCCAAGCGAGAGAATAAACTGCGTTGCAATGAGAAGGACGCAGACATAGCGCAGGATTGTGTAAATATACTTTGCGATCCCATGTCCAAAAGGGTCCACTACCGGATCAGCGAGGCCACCAGCGATGAAATAGAAGGCAAGGTAGAAATTGGCTAGCGAGAAGAAGGTGAAGATAAGCTGCAGAAACTGGTAGATGAATTCAACGTGGAGTAAGATTTTCCGCGCTATCGTGTGATCGGTGCCCCAAATCTGTCTGAAGTGCACCAGCGAATACACCGCGGCGAAGAAGGCACCGTTTAGCCATCGTCGACGTTGGGAGATGAACTCCGGTACCGTATCTAAGCCACCTAGGTTAGAAAATAGATCATGACTTGCATTGAACAAAGGTGGGGAGGGGGGCGCTTCTTAAACCGCCCGCCCGGTCCTTCCCCTTTGTTGTAAGCGTGGCGTTTACTTACCGGGCACATCCGTTTCGCCTGTGCAGCTCTTGACATATCTCAACACCCACCGCTCCTGCCGCTTAGCGACTAACTCCCAGCAGAGAATTCGATCCTCGGCCAGGTACATGTTAGCCGTGAAGACATCAGCATGTTGCCCGTGAAGGGTTTCGCCCTTAAAGTACTGGCTAAGTGGGCCATGGCCCGTCTCATCGTTTTGCAGTGCATGGTATCGATAGGCACTGAGAGCGCCAGGGAGGACGGTGATATAGCCAAAGACACTCTCTAAAGGCTTGTCGAGGATATTGGAGATCTTGTACTCAAAGTTCTGCGAGGCCACTAGGGGTTGAGCAGGTTGCCACCAAACCGCCCCTTCATTGCCTTGATCTCGCCGCATGCGCCGGCGACGTTGGAATCGGTATCGAAAGCCTTCCAAAGGTGATACAAAGAGTTGGTGCCAGGTCGAGTTCCGACATCGAGAAGAATGCAAACATTAGGATTAAGCGCCTTTCCAAAGGCGTTGAAAAACCACCGATGCGAGTTGAGTTTCCTCTGGTTCTTTTCCTTGAGGCAAAAGATCATCTGGCATGGAACGATACCCTTCTCCGCGCCCTTGAACTTGAGGTCAGAGTCGAGCGAAACCTGCGTTGTGTACTCGTAAACGTGGGCTTGTACGGCCTTCTGGTTGACGTAGTTCTTGGCGATTCCATGCTGGTACACGCCCATGGCAGCCAGACAGTCAAGCGTGCGCGGATGAATCTTTTCTCGGCCGTCTGACACAATGCAGACGACAATCTTCTGCCACCCGTTCTCGCCCCAAGTCCTCGATTTCGAGCGGCTGCAGAAATGCGCAATGTTCTTCATGACGGCATGCATTGTACGCGTGAAGCCGAACTCGTCCTCGTTGTACATGGTGATACAGATGAAAACCTCCGTTTCGCGGGTAGTACGGCCGATATTCTGCCTAAGCTTATATCCGCGCTCAACAAAGTCGTCGGGATCGCACGTAACGGCAGTATATCTCATATGAGTAAACTCAATCTCATCACGCCGGGGAAGAAAGCTGTAAAGAATGGTAGGGATCTTGCACTCAAGTACGAGCTCGCCGTTGATAAGTTGAACCTCCTTCCTCGATGTTTGAGGTGCCCTGACACCTCGGCGTTCCTGCTCTCCCTCTGGAGCTGGTCCATAATGTCCCATCTTCTCGTCGTACTCATCATCTTCGTGATCCATCTCGCCGAGAGTAACTTCGGAGCGCATCCCGTAAGAATCCCGATCCGGGTGCCGCGACTCGACGTAGTCTGTCTCAGGACCAAAGACATCGTCATCGTGATCATCGAGAGGGATGGATACGGTGGCGTCATCAGCGAACGCGGCGGAAGTTCTAGGCCCAGCTGAAAACAGCGGCTCAGGAGGCAAAGGGCGGCGGGGACTACCGCCGTACCTCGACGAAGGGGTTCCGGGGCGCGGGGAGCCGTTGAGGTCAGATGGCTCGTATTGGACGCTAGAAGGGGGTGGGCGAGAATAGCCGCCCGATAACCGGGAAGGGCTCCAAGCGCGAGAGCTAGCAATGCTGTCTCGTCTTTGGAAGGGGACATAGGTAGAATCCGGGGCGGCATGCTCGGGGGTCTAGTATGGAGGAGGGGCGGGAGTGAGAGGAGACCACAGACGGCTGGTATGGCCGATGGAGTGGGCGGATACTAGATGTTGATCGTAGTGAGCATGAATTCTGACTTTCAAATTTAGGAGCACGGCCCCGGGTGACGGGTGGGCTCGATGCTGAAGGGCCAGAGAGCGGCCTTTCGAAAGAGAGGAGGGAGACGTACTGTCTATGGTCAAGGGGATCATCCATGCTGGTCAAAAGCCTTACAGCGGCGCCATGGCTAGGAATTTCGTCATCATCGTATCCCGGCAGAGCATAGTCGGGTGGTCGGGTCGGAGTGCTTGGGTGGTGGTCCATCTTGATACAGGACTAGCGAACGAGGCTCGACTTGGGAGGCGACTGCGCGGATAGCGCTGGCCTGAATCGGTGCGATCTTGAGATGCAGTCTTGGTAGCAAGGTTACGAAGCTGAAATTTGTTACAGAGATGTGGGTGATTTGCTCGTTTGCTCGTGAGCGAAATGTAATGGTCGGTCAAGATATGAAGGGACGAGATATTGAAGGCGAAGCGTCTATGGTGACGGTGCTTCTCTTGTTGGGAGTTTTAATCTATTATTGCTGACAGCTTTCCTGGGTGGATAGCTATTATGTCCCGTCAATGTACACAAACGGGATCCATGGTTGTCGCAAGTGTCGAGGTTTCAGTGGTTGACTGGGCAACTAGGCTCGCGTGGGGCAGACGTATGGTTGTTTGCTTTGACAGCCAATCGTTCGACACATCACAAAACCACGCGGGAAGGCGCAGTGAACTCCCCTGTCCCAGCTCCCACTGAAATTGCGCTTCTCTTCAAATGAGACCTATTAACCGGGTGCACTCTGGCCGATCTCATCCGTACTTGTAGCACTTGAGGAAAGAGAGACTGTTGAGGTGATCTTTATCATGAACTCGCGATAAATGTTATGTCCACTTGAAAATTACATCCGCTATGCATCATGCTCGTGTTTCGACCTTCCCCTTCCACCTACCTCCTTCTCGATCCAAAGAAAAAAAAACAAGAAGAAGAAAACCGGAGAAAAACGATATAAATGATAGTCATCAGGCATTTGTACCCTTTCTTTTTCTTCTCTCCTTCTATTACGAAAGCATGGCTCAATCGTGGGGGCGCGACCACCTCGTGAGCACGAAGCGAGAGGTGGATGGCTGGAGACAACTGTTGAATTTGCCTCATAAACTTGATTTATATATATGTCACAATGAATATATATGTACGAAGTAGTTTCCTTTTGTGCCTTCAGGAACGGATATATTTTGCACACCAAGTTCTATTATCGATGCCTCCTCCTAGAGACCGAAACTTCAGTATAATACTCGGTAGAGCGATGAAGGAGCCCTGAAGGTCGATCTCTATAAATCCATCCATAGATCATTGGATTGATTGTTGTATCATGGTCACTTCGGTGCACTTTGTGCCGGGGCTCCGATAGAATCTACCAAGCTGCGGGATTGATCAATTGATGACTCTTCACGTCCCCACAGTCTACCACACATCGGGTATATCGATAGGCCGAGCGTAGGAACGTGCCTGAGCTCTTCTCACTTCTGGAGGAAGAAATGCACTTCAACGAATTTCTCCGATGCTACGATTCACCTGCTCTTTCGTTTCTTCCCCTTTAGTATTGACGGCACTGTTGAATATACCCATTCTCAACCATCAGTCATAAATCCTACGATCGTGGTCTACCTAGACCTTCTGTTTTGGTACTCACCTGTTGTCGTCGTCGTCGTGGTGGGATGGGTGTGTCTCAAGCAGCATATGGATCATTGAAACAGTGAATATCTTAGCCATTCCCTCAGTTTCCTTTATCTTTTCATGGGTAGCCTTTGGCTCGACGATTTGATCTACAATGCGGCCCCAACTCTTTCGCTCGCCCATCGTCCGGGTTACAAATGGTACCTTTACAGGCGCCATCCTAATGTCGATGCATCTTCTACCAACCCGGCGCTCTTCAGGAACCTCAATTTCGAATTGCCTTCCCGTTCCGATCCCCCGAAAACTGGTGCATCGTTGGGCCTTCGTTATCCGGAAAGACGACGTTTCTTCACCTCCTCCGTGGCCGCTTACTCTGTGAACCCCTCCTGCTAGATCTTACCCGTATCTCTCTACTGATGGCGTTCCCCACAATCTAAGGACACCAGACCGCGCCATTGCCTATGTTGGATTTGATGGCGAGCGTATGGGGGCGGGCCCGAGCGATGGCATCACCACATCTGCCTACCTCTCTGCCCGATACGAGTCCAGGCGCGAAATTACCGACTTTTCCTACGGGATTACCTGCTGGGGAATACGGAGCTGAATCCATTGGAAACGAGCAGTCTTGACCCTGGGAGATCAAGCCTTCTGAACCGTGCTGTTGAAGATCTCCGCCTCACTCCCCTCCTGGACCTACCTGTCGCGTTCTTGAGTAATGGCCAGGGTCGCCGCGCACGCATCGCGAGGGCCCTCCTGACAACCCCGGAGGTGCTTCTTCTTGACGAACCTTTCATGGGACTTGATCCCCCAACCGTGCGTGCCCTGAATCCCTTACTGGAATCACTCGCCCGACAGGCGAACCCTCGTATTGTACTTAGCGCCAGGCCCCAGGATCCTCTCCCAAGTTGGATTTCCCATCTTGTATATCTGAGAGACGACTGCCAGATTGAGGCTATGGGCCCGAGAGATAAGGTCTTGTCGGAACATAGCAAATACAGTAAAGGGGTGTGGCGTGGTGGAATTCGGAGTGACGTCGAGGTACCTGGCTCAACGCCACAACCTACGTCTCCTGACCTCCTCTCCGACAACAGGGACGTCCTCGTGGAGATGAACGGATGCCAGGTCAAATATGGTGAAAAAGTAGCACTTGGAAATTGGACCGAGCTCACGACTGATGGCCACCAGCATGGTTTACGATGGAAGGTTAAGAGAGGGGATAGGTGGGCTGTTTTCGGGCCCAACGGCTCTGGGAAGACGACCCTTGTTTCTCTGCTTTGCTCTGATCATCCGCAGACTTACTCACTCCCTATTCGGATATTCGGAAAAAGTCGTCTCCCGGAGCCCGGCTCGGAAAGTCAAGTCCTCACTTTTGGGATATTCAATCCCGCATAGGGCATTCGAGCCCTGAAGTCCATCAACACATGCCTCGGAGCCTAACTGTGCGCAAGGTTCTTGAAAATGCTTGGGCCGACACCTTTCAAAGCCGAGCCAAACTCGATAAAGATGCTTCTGCGAGGGTTGATGCAGCCTTGCGGTGGTTTGCCCCCGAATTACACCCAGGGCACCACTCCAATCCCGAGGTGACGGAGGACCTCTCTTGGGCAGAACATTACTTGCTCCGTGAACTCTCTTTCAGCGCGCAACGCGTGGCGCTTTTCGTACGATCCATGATTAAGGGTCCCGACATCGTTGTTCTAGATGAGGCGTTCAGCGGCATGGATGAAAGCACTAGAGACAAATGCATTCTCTTCCTTTCTTCCGGAGATGAAAAATCTCTAGAAGAGGGAAATATTGTTGATAGCGCGACGAAGAAGGCGGGAAAATCTGTCATCTGTGGCCTTACCCAGGAACAGGCCCTTATATGTATAAGCCATATCAAGGAAGAGGTTCCGGATTGCGTGAGAGAGTGGATGTGTCTCCCAGAGGCTAACTCGGGTTCTCCGGCTCGGTTTGGGAGGCTCAAAAAGCCGCTTAGGGGCGATAATGAAGGATGGCTAGATATATGGGACCTCAAGGATGAATAAAGTTGTAGCATTCATTCATAGAAACGTCAAGAGTGTCACAACCAACGCAAGTGACTTGGCTCTGACTAGTGTAGATACGATACCAGTCGGCCTAGCATACTTGGTAAAACGAATATTATTTACCTATCAGGAGGGACTGCATCCGCCTCGGCTAAGTCGATAATATCATTAGGCACTAACTATTAATACCGTGCGATTAATAAAGAAGCGCACCATCGGCCAGAACAAACCAAGGCTAGCCAATAAAAACATAGCTACTGCGACCTTCATACGCATTTCGCCTGCAGCCTGGGTCCTTGCCAAGCTGGTCCTCATCCATCACCAAGTCCTATCATCGTCCATCCTCGAACGCTCGCGCCGTTGCCCAACAAACACACCTCAACGACCCATTGAAACCGAGAAAAGCTGTGATACTGTTAGCTCATCCGAAGGAGACCTCAAAATACAAAATCAAACGCCTAGTTTTCAATATGGTAAGCTTTCTGCATCCGCAACATCACCCGGGAACCTATCCTTCGAGCTATGATTGTGGGCGAAACGGACTTTTGATCAGAGCTAATGCCTTGTGACCGTTCCTCCCAATAGGCGATGCGAATCACCCCGCCGATACTGCTGCGACAAGCTTCTCGCACATCACCAAGTCGACCTCAGCCCCCTCGGCCCCTGGTCTTCATGATACTCTTCGTGCTGGCGTCGGCCCAGCCAACCTAAGCTCTGCGTCCGCAGACGCGGATGCACCCGCTACGCTCGACTCTGCCCATCCCCTTGAAGCCCGCCTCAAGAACTGGGATGCCACGCAAGAAGCCCTTCGCATGGAGACGTTGCGTAGAATGTTTGGCATGGCGGAGCCAATTCGTCAGGGCATGGAACTCAAGATTGTGAGGGATACGACATGGAAGCCCGTTGCCCTCGGGCCCCCGGTCCCGAGCGTTCACGAGGATATTCTTAAGAATAAGGACACCACTGTCACTTGGGAGGATGTGTTTACTGGCGAAGAGATGCGGCCTGTTCCCGGGTTCCACGACGAGATGGAGAGGAAGCTCAAGATGTAAGAGCAGGTTGCGCGAGTTGTGAAGGGGAACGGTGAAGCTCGTCACGTTTTTTGTCACAAGAAAATATTGTGCCTCATGGCGGACCACCCTTTGTATCATAATTTTTGATAAGAAGCAAAATCCATTTCTTTTTCCTCTTTTCTTTACATGTTTACTGCCAGGCCTACTCGATTTCGTTACCCTCGCTGCTACGCCTAGCGCTGCCTTTTCCCGGGAGAGCCACTAACCACCTGCCGGGTGGCTTCCACCTATCTAACTTGTTTATTAGACCCGATCTCCATGAGGACTATAGGCTCACAGCGCCTCCCTCACACGAGGCGGTAAGCCTAGTGTCCTCTTTAGAAGGTTGGTCGAGTATTCTCGTTTACGAGGGCAGAGTCAATCTCAGGAAGGACAACCGCGAGGTCCACCTCATGAAGGCGGACGTACAATCCGGGGACAACGCGTCTGGGAGCAATGCGAGGCATTGAGGTCATTTAAGAGGGCAAGGGCAGGATAGAATAAACTAGACAATACAATATTCAATATTTGTGATACTCAAAGTGAAGGACGCCGTAGCAGCAGTGAACCCATATATCTCTCCCTTCTTGCCCATGCTAGTTCCGATTTCATTACAAGAAAAGTCAAGGGAAAGGGAAAAAAACCAACACATGATACATACGGGCAACAAAAAACAAAGATAAAGGACTAGCACAGGCATATGACGTTGCGCAATTCTCACCGCCTCTCTCTTAAAATCGTCGCAAGGCCCGGAGCTCCGTCTCGTCACGTCCCCCTCTCCCGGGAACGATTTGGCCCGCGTCATTTGTATCGAGGATCACACTCTGCTGCCAGACATCGGAGGGCCACATTCCACAAAAACAGCGTTGTCTCCTTTCATGAATATACGGGGAATAGCGTGTCGGTGAGATCCCAAACCTCCTTGAGTCGTGGTCGGCGTCTATAAAGAGCGACGCGGATCCGACGGGTGCCGTTTGGTTGGGCGTGGACGATACAAGGGCTGCACCAAGGGGCTTCCTCATGTTCTGCAAAAGAAAAGGACAAAAAAAAAAAAAAAAAGGGGTTTTGGTAGCCAAAAGAACATTCGCCTTTGTTACGCGGATGTTCTGTAGTGATTCGGTTTGGCTGGGCTTTCCGGAGACGCTTCATAATATGACGCAGCATCGGCCCTCACCATCTGGGTTCCTTGAATCTCGTCCACTCTTGCCAGTACCCTTGGGCTCGTCTTCCTCGACGATCTCTTGCGGGCGCACCGACATGTGGACAACGTTGCTCGTCTCCGCACTAAACTTGTATTCTAGAAAAAGCAGGGTTAGAACCGACTTTGGCGAGTGCAAACGGACGGACAACTAGCTTGGCAAAGACGGGGGAGGACGGTCGCCGATAAGGACTTACGGTTTAGTTGATCTTTATCAGCTAGGAGTTTTCCGAAATGTATCAGACGGATTAGAGTCGGACTCGAGGGTTTTGGTTCCCATTCTTCACGCCATTCCCTTAATATCAACTCCTTCAGAGTATAGACACTGATGCTGAAAGGGTCCTTATGGCCCGACTCTGTTGTTCCTGGAATATTGACATTTCGCTTTGTGAGATACTTCTCGTCGATCTTGTATGGATGCTTTTTGCCCGAAGTAACGAGCAGAGTGATGACGCACACAGGGCCCTCGTCGCTTGAGGTTACTGGATTGGCCTTGGTCGCATCGTCACTTGTCGCTTCTTCGATTGCGGGGGCTCGCATCATGGTCGTCATCATTCTTGGCAGGTGGTACGGGGGCTGCGGCTCCCTGGGTGATAGTGAGAGACTCTTGGGCAAGATCGGGCTGAGTAGTGCTAGATGGTATCGTGTCGACTGCAACGGTTTGTGATTTGCTGGCGGTGGAATCGACCTGAATCTGTTCTTGCGCTTGGGGTTGGCTGAGCCCCGAGGCGGATGGAGCGGTTTGCTCGGCGCCCGCCATCATGACCGAGGAAGTTGATTGTTCCGACGTTTCAGGCTTGGTCGGTGCCGGGAAATCCGCCATCACAGAGACCGTGGTCGCGAGCGCGATGGTCAATGGTCAATGGGGAAAGCGAGGATATTTCACGATTGACGAGTTCGAAGCCGTCGATGGACCTCGGGGAGGATAGGGAAATGCGTGATGTCGAGAGTGGCGACAGGGGGGACAGGGCGCTGTTCAGCCAACAGGGAAAAATAAAGTGGTCGAGATGAGGTCTTCCTGCGCGCCCGTGAAATGCAACTGAAAAAAAAAAAAAGAAGATAACAAGGAACTAGTATAGCGCAACCCAAACAAAGGTCTAAAAATGAAGGAAGGAGGAATTGGGGGCAGCTGGGAGATCCGGGTGATTCTTAATAGGGCGCTTTTGATCCGTTGCTAAATGACGGAAAGCAATCAAGACATGCAGAATTGAGAGGGACGAGGGAATTGGAAGCCTCTGGAGTTGGAAGGTCCAAGTTTAGAGCCAGGATTTATTAGGAATTCTAGTGGCTAACCTGTTGCAAGAGTCCATCAAATCCCAAGAAGCGGAGTGTTGCATGGATTGATGTGGCCCAACGCAGCCGCCGCTAGTGGCCGAGTGTGGATCTAGGAGGAGGGGAAGTGGGAAGGGGGAAAGAATCTCGGAGATGTTCGACCTTCAAAAACAAGCAAGCAATTAACCCAATAGACTCATTATCTCGTTCCGAATTCCTGCTCCTGCCGGTCTTACGAAGGCGGTCGGCACTGTCTAAGCAACCACAGCGCTCAATTCGTCCGACCTTGCAGCGAGCGCAGGAGTATCGCGCGGAGCCCTGTCCCTAATTTTCTTCTTCTTTGTTCCTCCCTCCTCTCACATACGTTGCTCAGTTCCCCGCAAAGTCCCAAGGCATGTTACGACGGCGCGAGCTACTGTCTGGGTCGGGAATAGCAATACCCATTGCACCAGACCAAAAAGAAAGAAACCCCCAAAGAAGAAAAGAGACTTAAAGCCAATTTGTCTGGGGAAATGTCGTGATCCGATTAACTGGACTCGTGAGCTTCAAATAACAAAATTGGCGCAACCACCAACGCTCATTACTTCTCCCTCCCTGGTTCACATGCGTAGCTGGCTTGACCTGTGCATATCACTGTTCGCACGGACCAACGCAAGGAGAAGCGCATAACTATCGATTGTGCCGATGGCTTCGTCGCCAAGATACGAAGATCTATATCACTTTTGAATCCGTTGATAATGCATGTACGGCCAGCGTGTTGCCAACAAGTTCGTCTTGACGTGACATCACATAAAGCCGGCCTTGGCGGAATTCTAGATTTAAGGGGCTCTTTTCTGTCGAGAAAGGTTGGCTCGGTGACAAGCAGGAGCCCGTCAGGGAAAGTCCACCTTTGTGACATGTGGAGCCGGGTCTTCTTGATACCTTCGCAAGGAACCAAGATTCATCATATTGAAATACATGTGCCCATGGGGCGACTCAGGAATTGGTTGGGGCCAAATTTGAAGCCGCCGGTTTAATACCTCCCTTCCCACCGAGCACAGAAAGAGCCGTTTTGCTTTCCTCAATGGCTCAATTTAGGCCGCTTTATAATATAACCCCGGCCACAATCATGTGTTTCGGATGAGCAGTCCGTCGATCTCGCATTCTCTGATGTTTGAAACGCTGCCTGTCAGCTTCCGAAATTTTAAATATTTTCTTTTCAAGTATTCGGAGTATTCGGAGCACCTAGGAGATAGCCAGGGTGCATCAGCGGCGTATCTTGCCACCTGGGGAAGGCGGATCGATTTGGCTCCAAAAGTGAACTAGTCAGAGTTAACTTTTTGTACAGGTCCAAGATTTATCACTTATTGAATCCTAATCGCGACATCTTTGTGTTTGATATTATCTGGGAGTTGAATCCACTCCGCGACTTCCGTTACGTCTGATGCTAGACTCGGCTCCTCATTTGATCGGTCAAGCCACGCTGTGAAATACATATTTCACTGCAACCTTATGACTGGATGTTTAAAGCCCAGAGAAAAGCTGGAGAAGCACTTGGTATACAACACCGCGCGTGAGCTAATATAAAGATATATACAATTGCTATTGCCCTCATGCTCATTCTTCAGGATGGCTTGGGAACAGCTAATGGAGCTAGGTGTCTTGGTTTATATAACAAGATCCCACACTATTAAGAACATACATAGTCCACCTGCTGCGAAGAAGGTATACCTTGCGGCGCTAGGTCGCTGAGTTGCCTTTTTAGTTCCTTATTGCCTCCTCCTACATTGTCCACCATATTGTCCGAGTCGGCGACCAACTGTTCGATATGGGCCGATTGAACCGCTAGATTGTTTACTAGGACAGTCTGGAGCTCTGCGATTTCAACGAGGGATTGCTCTGCCGTCCTAAAGCGAGGCGGTGGTTCGTTAGTTCACTATCCACCGGGCGGTGTTTTGTTCTTGAGATTCTAGCAACATACCGAACTTTATCTAGAGTCATTTGGTAATGGGTCATCATGTCCTGGTTACCCTTCTCGAACATTTGAACTTGTTCTTCAGTCAAACTAGAGTCTGCCAGGGAGGATGTAGGAAGTCCAGAGCTGGTGGAAGATGGGACATGTGACTTTTCCTGGCTCGCGTTATATCCTGGTAACGGAATACTGGCATTAGCTAACACGCTGCGATTTCTTTCCATTTCCCGTGTGAGTCTGGCCTCCATCATGGACTGCTGCGTTGCGCAGCATAATTCCAGCCGCTTCCGCAGAAACCACATGACGCCGTCTCGGTGGATACCGGCATCCCTGGCTTTCCCCTCGGCTAACTCGTGCTCGTCGGTTTTCTTGCCTCCCGCCGCCCAGGACCCCAAGGCCCCGAAACCGCTCCCGTATTTCCTACGTATCGCGGCCTCTTCGTCATAGCGTCGTTTGTTCTCAGCGTCGTCGAGAATGCGAATGCTTGCGTTGAGCTCACGAATTATCTGCTTCGCATTGGCATCTATTTCTTCTCGATCTCGGTCGGTCAAGTATCTTTGAGCTTGGCCTGTCCGTAGATGCGTCTTGCGCGGTTGGGCGGTTGAGAGGTAGGCTTGGCGGACATCTTTCAGTTCGTTATGAAGATTTGAAATATGCGAGTTCTGCCGTTTGAAGGATCCTTGGTCAGCCTCGTCGAGAAGCGTCTTTTACTCTCGTTATATGCTTACTATTCTATAGGCTTCAGCCAAGAATTCGTCGAGCCGATCTAGGCCATGGTCGCGCTGGATCGGGGGAGCTTTATGTGTTTGGAGAAGCTCGTTAAAAGGCACAGATAGGTCCATGGCTGAGCCGAGGGGAGGTAAAGGCGGGAGAGAGGGCGAGAAGGAAAATCGAATTGGGAAATCTAAAGAACGGAGAAAAATATAGTCCTCCCCTTCTTCCAGGCCTCGTTCTCACGTACTTGTGGTCGGGAACGTTGTGGGTTTGCTTTGCGTTCAGTTGGCAGAGTTGCGCTTCTCTGGCTGAACTTGCCAGATGTTCGTGGTGTGAAAGCTTGACTGGCCAGTGAGATGGATGTGCAGTGCACAGGCCCCACAAGAGCGAATTGAGGAATGAGGTACCAAAGTACTTTGCTCTGATTTTAGCTAGCTAATCACCAAACGTCACCAGGCGTCATCTATTTGGGGGAAACGCAGATGCTGTGTCAATAATTGTGGCATTTTCTAGCCATCGATGATTGAGAGTTTATACCTCAGCAGAAGCTCACGTCTCTTTGAAGTACAATTGCCAATTGATAGCCGTCTCTGCGCCAGATCTTTGGGTTCTACATCTCCAGGAGAAATTCCTTTACCGCGGCTCTTAAGCTAGCGAGAAGCAATCTGTTGTGAACTTCATATAGTATCAATTTTCCCAATTTTTTCAGCTCGCTATTATATATGCGCCTTCCTTACCACTTAGTATACCCAGTAGGCCAACTAGGAATACCATGTGAATCCCGAAGAGTCGGCAACACCCTCAGCCCTTCAACCCGTAACTGTTGTGGTAATATACATGGATGGAGTGAGATCATTTCATAAAGCCGGAATCGCGAATTCAATTGGCTCCCTTTGGCTTTCCCAGGCAAGCCAGTCTGATCGTGTCGTTCTAAGGCGGGGGCGTTAGAGAGAGATTCATTTCGTGCTTCAGGGAATTCGTTGACTTACGGTAACAATCCCATTGAATTTATTTTCCACACACCCACACCAAGAGCCAGGATTTGCATAGCGACGTAGATGAGCTTAATAGGTACGATTTGAGAACGGTTGGTTTCAGACTCGAAGCGCGCGAATGCTTGGTTTGTAGAGATAAGGCCCATGATGGGATTTTTGAAAGCCATCCAGACCATCATGATGCTGAAGATCTGCAGCGAGTTTCCAGACATATACATCATTATCGCTGTCATGGGCAAACCCTTAACGGGGGCAAGGGCGACTTCCCACGCCTTCTTGATCTTGAGCGTATCCATCTCGGCGGGGGTCTGAGGTTGTCGTTGAGGGGCCTTGTCTCTCGAGGCATTCGATTTCTATATTTGATACAAAAATAATTAGATATACTACCACAAAATAAAGTGCGCGCGTTTATCAACGAAGAGTAGCTATTTACCTTGGTTGAAGTTTGTGAGGGAAAGCCTGGGGGATCCACAACACCCGCCGCCTTGCTCTTGGGCAGGGGCGGATTGTTGAGGTCCGCAATCCATTTGGGTAGTTCAGCTTTATTCTGCCACATGTTGCGCCGCTCGAATCTTGATGCGAAATCTGTGAGACGGGTGTGTCGTTGGCACAAAGCGTGTGTTGCAGGTCTGATGTTGTTCGGAAGCTTCGCATTGAGCTGGTGGCATTCACCATTATGACCAACTTCGCTGGCGTTGCTGACCCACCTTAGTCAGACGCACCCGCGGACCAGGGTACAATCGTCAGGGGTCTATCCACCAACCTCATCCCTATTTCATGGGGCCAGAGAATCGATCTCCTGTACTCGCAGCGCCAAAACTTCAAATGTCATACCTTTGGTCTTTCTCCGTTTAAGCGGGCAGAAGGAATCGCGAATTGGAAGCCGTGTCAAAACCACAGCCAGCTAGACGCCCAGCAGACCCTTTGCCCCCACATATTTGGATTCGGGGCCCGTGGTCAATCTTCAATTTCCCCGCCATCCCACGAGCAGGACGTCCAACATATCCTTCCTGTGTCGGTTGGCGCAACGACCTCCGACTTGACCTCGAATCTTTCGCGTCTACAGGAGCAACGAGACAAACAAAGTTGCAGCACTTCTTCTCAGGATCGGGAGGTTCACATTGCGGCTTCGCACTCATCCCTCCGAACAAGGGATCTCCTAGGTCCCGGCTTACAAGCCCACTCCCACTACAACAATAGGCAGGTCGAGATCGAGAATCTAATCTCACCATGTCCGCCACCCCAGGAGGAGATTCCAAGCTATTTGCACGAGTAAGTTTACCGCTCTTCTTCTGTCCTAGAGTTCTTGCGCGTGCCTCGGGCTTCGCCGCAAGCATCTCATGTGCGAATACCACACCTCTCCTCGGCCTTTGGCTATTCTCTGCTTGGGATCCTCAAGACGCCCGACTCGCCTCCATGGCACTCTTTTTGATATGGGACTAAGTAATCCATAGGGCAAAGTGGCGGAGCTTCGCCTCGAGCTGAATAGTGGAGGCAAGAAGGACAAAAGCTATGCGACGAAGAAGATTGCGCTCAAGAAAATCGTCGCCAACATGACGATGAGCAACAACGACATGGTCGCTTTGTTCCCCGACATCATTGGATGTATGCACATTCAAAGTCTGGAGATCAAGAAGATGTAAGAATATTATGGCTCCAAGCCCGTATTTCGTCGTCTACCGTAGTACAGCTATCCTGACTCCCTTGATTCCAGGTGTTTCCTCTACCTTGTCAACTACTCGAGGATCCGCCCCGAAATTGCTGTCAAGGCAATCCCTGTTCTAGAACACGTAAGTGTATCATTTTACTTACGTGCGTATCGAAGCCAGCAAACATCTTACAACCCTTTCTTATATAGGATATGGCGGACCAGAATCCCTTAGTCCGAGCACTTGCCCTTCGTACCATGTCTTACGTGCATGTCAAGGAGTTTGTTCATGCTACTGTCCCTCAAGTTCGGCAGCTTTTAAGGGATGGCGATCCGTATGTCCGTAAAACAGCGGCATTTTGCGTCGCCAAGTTGTATGACCATGATAAGCAGATGATTGAGAAGTCGGATCTGATCGATAAACTAAACTCGCTACTTCGGGACGACAACCCCACCGTTGTTGCCAGTGCCCTTGCCTCGCTCATGGACATCTGGGAAAGGAGCGAGGCAATAAAGCTTACGATCGACTACAGCAATGCCTCTAAAATGGTGGCTATCCTTCCAGACTGCTCAGAGTATGTGAAAATGCTTCCGTCCTCGAAAGTACGGGCCAAATTGGTGTAGAATATCCGCTAATGCTTGAACGCAGATGGGGTCAGACGTATATCCTCGAAGCACTGATGACATATGTACCCCAGGAATCCTCAGAGGCCTCTCTGTTGGCGGAGCGCATAGCCCCCGGCTATCACATTCGAACTCTTCTGTCGTCCTAACCTGCACTCGTGTCATTCTATACCTAATGAACTACATCTCTGATAAGAGGCAAATTGCCGCGCTTTGCAAAAGCTGTCACCCCCACTCGTTACATTACTAGCAAAAGGCCCGGAAGTCCAATACCTCGCCCTCCGAAATGCCCTCTTGATTCTACAGAGGCGACCCGAGGTCCTACGCAATGACATCCGCGTTTTCTTTTGCAAGTACAACGACCCCATCTACGTCAAAGTCACAAAACTCGAGTTGATTTTCATGCTCGCCAATGAAAACAATATCGAAGAAGTGTTGACTGAATTACGAGAGTATGCCACGGAGATTGATGTGCATTTTGTGAGAAAGGCGGTAAGGGCGATTGGCAAGTTAGCGATCAAGATTGAACCAGCCGCTACTCGCTGTATAAATCTTCTCCTGAATTGGTAGCGACCAAGGTCACGTACATTGTTCAAGAGGCGACCGTGGTAATCCGAAACATATTCCGGAAGTACCCGAATCAGTACGAGTCGATTATCGGAACTCTCTGCGAGAACTTGGACTCCCTAGACGAACCAGAGGCCAAGGCTGCTATGGTGTGGGTGATTGGCGAGTACGCCGACCGCATCGAAAACTCAGATGCTCTGCTAGAAGATTTCCTTTACTCGTTTTCCGAGGAACCCGTTGAGGTGCAGCTAGCACTCCTTACAGCGACTGTGAAGCTGTTCATTCAGAGGCCCACAAGAGGCCAAGATCTTGTCCCCAAGGTGCTGAAGTGGGCCACTGAAGAGACCGATAACCCCGACCTTCGAGATCGTGCCTACATGTACTGGCGCTTGCTCTCAACGGATATGAACTCTGCGAGGCAGATCGTCATGGGAGAGAAACCGCCAATCACAGCAGAATCAGAGAAGCTTGACCCCCAGACTCTTGAAGAGATGTGCTTGAACGTTGGGACGCTCGCTACCGTTTATCTCAAGCCTGTTCAAACGGTTTTCCGGTCTGCGCGGCCGCGTCGACTGCCGGACTCCCCATGCCTACAGAGAGAGTCCATCATCGCCCCCGGCGACGGACAGAAATCGCTGAGCATGTTTGGAAAGGGTGGCCAACCGTCTGATATTGACCTTCGGAACAGACCAGCCGCAGCGGTGAACACGAATAACGGTTCAACCTCCCCTAGTGCCTTGAATGACGCGGATGCGTATTTCGCAAGCATTGGACCCCAACAAATGGCTGCGATGAGAATTGACCAAGGGGATGTCTTTGGCGGAGGGGCATCGGCCAAGAAACCGGGTATGTGGTGAGCGCCCACGCGCCACAGCATGTGCTTCAACCTGCCCAAGGCCAGGGCAGCAACGGAGACCTTCTTATCCTTTAACGTGAAAATGGGTAAAATATATGGGAATTCCTAAGGGAAGTCGAAAAATCTCAATCTTGCGACCCAGCATTGGATCTATAATATATCGTACTGATCATCGTGTACATTATATCTTGGCCTTTGGCTTCTTCCTCTTTTTCTTCCTCTTTTTAACCGCTTCGGTCTATGACCTAGCGGTAGCCAGGAAAATCAATGATTTCAAGCCTCCCACCCTTGCATCAAAGGAACGTAATCGTTGGTATAGTGGTGGGACGATGCCCGTCAGTGTTTTTATTTTATTTTTAGATGTGTGTTGCTTCTTTTTCAAAGCAGCGTGACGAGGTGCCTAATCCTCTAGAGGGGAGGTTGCTGTAGATTAAGTACATTGGGGGACAAGGCAGATGCCAATCTTGGGGAGCCGAGGGTTGGAGGGTTGGAGGGTTGCATGGTGGCATGAGGGACTTGGCGGGTGTGATGGGTGTTGTGCATACCGAAAGCGAAAAATGTATGACCCGAGGCATCACGGCGTTTGGGAGCGATTAGGATTGACTCTTCCCTTCCAGCACTGAGGTAAATTGATATCAATAGTACATATTACAGAAAATAACATTTGAAAACTGACTTCTCGTTTGGCTCAGACGAAAAGGTTCCCTCTTAGTACTCATCTGGCAGCTGGCTGGTTTGTACGTAACATAAACGCCCCGCTTGAGCATTTGAAGCGAGCTAGCTCGCCATCAGCCCATAGTCAAGCTAGTTAGTTTATGAATGGTTCTTTTTGTATTTCGTAGCATACCTATTTGTGCACGTACAGGCACTGTTTATGCCCCTTGACAAGTACAGTTGACGGATGGAAGGAGATTCTTCATGCTGTTGAGTCATGGCTGAACGGATGGACGGGTGGTGCGCAGAAGACGGACCTCCAGACCTAGAACAACGATTGATGGTTGTTTTGCAACCAATCGCAACTTATTTTTAGTCAATCAACTATACATTGATCAATAATATGTCGGTCAAGTCTTTGGTGCATATACACGCCTAGTACATCCGAGAACGAGAGCAAGCCCCCATACAAAGTAACATTATAGACACAAAACCTCAGCTCCCATCTCTTTCTCCCCAAGCAACTTTCTCTTGACAACATTGAAGGCATTCCCTTGGAGGAAACCAGCACAACAATCAATCTTTTCTCTTCTATTTTACCCTACAAAACAGAACAGGAGATGGCTTCTACAACGAATTTCGCCGCGGACAGAGTTCCGCAGGCCCCGGAGGATCCGCTCTTTGGCCTCATGAGGGCCTTCAGGGCCGATGAGTCTAAAGAGAAGGTTGATTTGGTATGTTTCCCCAAGTGCTTCACACCGCCCTCGCCGACGCCGCTGGAATCGCCACTGCCCATCGAGTTTCTTTTTGGACAGCTTGACTGACGATTGCGCAATCTAGGGTATCGGCGCGTACAGAGATGACACTGCGAAACCCTGGGTCCTCCCTGTTGTCAAGAAGGCAAGTGACGCTCATTGTGTGACCCCCTTCCATTTCTATTTTCTTCTATTCGAGACCGTGGTTCCTTCGATGCTCCGAAGATTCCATTTGAAGCTCTGGTGTCTGGGCCTTTCAAGAGATGGCGTGTCATCTGCTCACTTCGAAGGCTCGGTACCTGTTGTGTTGGGTGCCCCTTTTGCCCCACCATTGCGACAGAGGAGCACGAGCACCACCCCGCGCTGGCTGCTGAAATCCCCTCCCCTCCCCCACCATTCTTCCCACCAATGCCACATGAATTTATTCACCCCACCCGCCATTCAGCCTAGGCTTGTCGTGCACAAGCTCTAGCTCTTTTTTTTTTTTTTTTCTTCTTCTCCAAATCTCCCTCTCTCTACCAACTGTCATGAGTTACAACTAACCGGTTGTCCAACATTTCAGGCTGACGAGATCCTTCGTAACGACCCGAATTTGGACCACGAATATGCCCCGATTGCTGGAATTGCCAGTTTCACTGGAAAGGCTGCTGAGTTGATGGTTGGTGCGGATTCGCCTGCCCTCAAAGAGAAGCGGGTAGCCTCGATCCAGACCGTCTCCGGTACCGGCGCCGTCCATCTCGGCGCCCTTTTCCTCTCCAAATATTTCACTGGTAACAAGACTGTTTACGTTTCGAATCCTACCTGGGCCAATCACAACCAGATCTTTAGCAATGTCGGCATCGGCAGTGCCCCTACCCCTACTTCTCCAAGGAGACCAAGGGCCTCGACTTTGATGGGATGAAGTCAGCTATCGCCGATGCGCCTGAGAGGTCCATCATCCTGCTCCACGTCTGCGCCCACAACCCCACCGGGGTTGATCCTACTCAGGAGCAATGGAAACAGCTTGCTACTGTCATTAGGGAGAAAACCATTTCCCCTTTTTGACTGTGCTTACCAGGGATTCGCCTCCGGCGATTTGGCTCGCGATGCCTGGGCTGTTCGATATTTCATTGAGCAAGGCTTCGAGCTCGTCATCGCTCAAAGCTTTGCCAAGAACTTTGGTCTCTATGGCGAACGCGCCGGTTGCTTCCATTTCGTGACGAGCCCCGCAAGTGATGCCGGCGATGCTATTTCGAGGATTGGCTCCCAGCTCACTCTCCTTCAGCGAGCTGAGATCTCCAACCCCCTATCTACGGTGCCCGCATTGCCAGCATCATTCTCAACGACCCCGCCCTGTTTGCCGAATGGGAAGATAATCTCCGTACCATGTCGGGTCGCATTATCACCATGCGAAAGGCCCTCAGGGCTAAGCTTGAGGAACTTGGAACCCCTGGTACATGGAACCACATTACTGACCAGATCGGCATGTTCAGCTTCACTGGTCTTTCCCAGGCCCAGGCTCTCCAGATCCGCCAAGAGTCTCACGTCTATATGACCGGAAATGGCCGTATCAGCATGGCTGGCCTCAATTCCCGCAATGTCGAGTATGTCGCCAAGGCGATCGACAAGGTTGTGAGGGACGCCGCTAAGCTTTAAACGCTTGAAGAAGAGAAACGTAGACTAAATAGAACTAAAATCGTTGACTGTAGGAAAGGTCATGCACTTTCAAACTCCACTGTTCACCCTCGGAAGGCTTCGAGGACCTCTCTTCGAATATCTTATTCCTCCCTCTTTTCAAAATAGAAACAAAGGAAGAAGAGACCCTTGCTTACACTAGAGCTATGCGTGAAAGACCTTTGCGGCACACTCCCAATTAAAGTCAACCCCCTTTAGAAATTCATATATACTTAGATCAATACTTGGCTCCGAACTCTGGGATTGAGTTTTGGTCCCCAGTGTTTCCCCATCCCGTGACTACATGTAGGCTTACACGCAAGCTGTTGTGAATCAAAGACATATATATATATGATCATCAGCTCAAAGCACGTATCTTAACACCGCACCACTTCACCCCGTGGGAGTCGTTGCAAAATTTGGCATCGATGGGGTCGACTCCCGGGCTTGATCAATACGTGTAGTGTGGTGATAATTTGTTCTCTAGAGAACATGCCCACCCGTGGTTACCGGCACCCGCGTAAAGACCTCTCGAGATTGAGGTATTGGGATCCGCCCATTTTCTAACCTCTATGAATCGACTGTACGTGTCTTGAAACGACCCGATAGGCCACCCTCATTGCTAGATCCATAGATTTATCTATGTATCAATCCCATCCATGGATGAACCAAGGATACCTAAAAGCACCTGGCAGGTAGTGTGGCCCTATATCTAAGGATACAGTGACGAAGTTTGAAGCCAATAGATATATCTATCCATCGATGGATATACGTACCTAGAAAGCAGATTGGCTTGAAAGCGCCTTGGGAGAGGCTCTGGAGGGGGACAAACATATCTATGCATATCTAGATCATGTCTTAAACGCCCTGCCCTTCATTTGTTAGTCTTATTCTGAGAAAGACACGAATAGCCCTTAATTCCCGACAGGGTGCAGCAGAAAAACAGATGCTTTCGGGAAGCTAGGGCGCCTCAAATGCTCGGAACGAGGCTAGAAGGCGCCTGGCGCGAGAGGCGCACTCCCAATCTGTTTGCCGGCGCGGATCTTTGTTTTGGAGAAATAGATAGGAGAACCCTTTTTTAGTTTGTGGATATCGGTCGAACTTTTTTCTTTTCGCCGCTTCAAGGTCTGTCAAATGCCTTTGGTGAGGAGATACCTGGGCTTTTAATCTTGTTGTACATCACTAGCTACAGCTAGTGAATATGAATCCGATGGATCTGATGGATCTAATGGATCTATCTTCTATTCTGGATGGAAGGAGAAAGAGTAAAACGCTGTAACCAGGACATTGCCTCAAATATGTGGATCCCCGTTGAAATTGCGGCCCTGTCCGCAAGAGAGCACTGGTTTTTTCTTCTTTTTTTTTGGGGGAGGGGGCGTGGTTTCTTTTTATTATTATCATTTTTATATGTAAAAACGAGGCGTCGCATCGATGGTAGAACTGTTCCTGCCAAGTGGGTCGTCGTCGGGGCCACCACATGGCAGACTCGGGCGCCAAGCTCATCCGTCACATGGGGCTGCATTTGTTGCCAAGCTTTGAATGTTGGTCGCAGCAGCAGCGGAACGCCACGGCCTGGCGGGAACCTCTGAGCGGCGTAAGGGACACGGGGACTGATGAGAATTGAAAGCACCTCGCTTTTATTAAGGGCCCTTTATTAAACGCAGTTGGACTTGGTTGCTAGCCCGGAGATAATATGGGGGACTGGCCCTTCAAACATGGGTGGCTGGCGGGGCTAATAGTTTGCTCGCCTTTTCGCGCGGTTTTGTCGGCACCGACTTCTCCGTTCTTGTTCAGTCGAAGCTAACGATTGATAAGTTAACAATTTCAGCGGGTCAAATCGGCAAACTCGGTGCCGACAACGCCGATATCCATGCCACCCTTGCCATTTTCGACCAAACGTTGGGTATCGAGTGTACTGCGGGTGGAGAGGAACACCCATGTCCGCGCCAGTGATTTCGAGGACTCGTCCTCTTGCTTCCGCACCTTCACCCTTTCGGAGGACATTTTCGTCTTGTGCCAATCGACGGAGGAATAATAGGACCCTCTGCGCTCGGGAGGCGGCGGCTTTTCCACCCCTTTCCCTTTCCATAGACGGAGATTTCATTCGTGCTTTTAGTCACCGATGCTTAACTCCGATTCCGTCCCTTGGGGACTTGTCAAGGAAATCTTGTTGGTGGGCCGGGGGAAACAAGCGAGCGACGTAATACTTGTAGATGGGGCTTTGACTCGCAAATCTCGGATCTGTATTTTCGTTTTGAGGTATAAGACGCACCTCGACCCCCAGCTCAAAGTACATGTAAACTCGAACTCTGCTTGACACAAATCATCACCACTATTCTCTCTATAACCTTGCCTCGAGACTTTGCCTTGAACAAGCAACTTAGTACTCAAGTGGCGTGACAAGCCCGTTATTTCATTTCAAATTTTGACGACACGCCACTTCTCTCTTCAAACTTCAAATCCGGCATCATGTCATCGCCCGCGGGCGCAAGTGCCCAAACTGTATGTTTCTTTTTCTTTCTTTTTTTTTTTCTTAAACCAATGCTTTGGGCAAACGTACTATTACAGTATGATACGAAATGAACCTTTCAAGGTTACTAACCCTTCCTCTGTGTGTCTTTAGCCGCAAGGAGACGCACCTTACTTCCCGGTTGTCGCCCTTCTCGGTGGGGTACCGACGGTGTCTGTTGATGTTCCGATCAGCGCCGTCCTCCTCGTCCTATTCGTCATGGCGGCAGCCTTCAACATGACGGTCCTCCAGATCAACCGCCGCAGAGACCACAAGTTCATACTATCAGGTCTTCTTTTCGGTTTTTGCATGGCCCGTATCACTACCCTCGTCATGAGGATAGTGTGGGCCACCCACATCACCAACATCCGCGTCGCCATCGCGTCCAACATTTTCAACTCTGCCGGAGTTCTCTTACTCTTCATCGTGAACCTCATCTTCACCCAGCGACTACTCAGGGCTTATCACCCTAATTTTGGGTGGCATAAAGTCCCTACCTTGATGTTCCGCTTTCTGTACTTCAGCATTGTCGCCTTACTCATCATGGTCATCACCGCGACAGTCATCAGCTTCTACACCCTCAATCGCAGCGTTCTTCAAAAGTGCCGCACGATTCAGCTCTTTGCTGGTACTTATCTTGCCGTACTCTCTTTCCTGCCCATTCCCATCGTCTTGGCCGCGTGGGCCTGGCCGCGCAAGAATGCGATCGAGAAGTTTGGCCAGGGCCGATTCAGGACAAAGGTCATGCTTGTGCTCTTTACCGCAACCCTACTTTCGTTTGGTGCCGGCTTCCGTCTAGGCGGATCTTACGACCCAAGGCCCAGGTCCGCGCCTGCCTGGTACCACCACCGAGCAGCCTTCTATTGTGTCAACTTCGTGATCGAACTTATTGTCGTTTACACGTACGCCTTGATGCGCTTTGACAGACGATTCCACATCCCTGATGGCAGCTCTGCCCCTGGACATTATTTCAATGGGGTGCCAGGAAAAGGCGACCAAGGAACACTTGCGGACCACATCAACACGGAAGCCGAGGCGTTTGGTGGCGGGAGTGATGAAGACACCGCTGTTGTTGAGGGTGGCAGCGAAGGTGCCGCGAGAAGATGGGATAACCGAGCGGCGGGTGATCTAGAGAAGCAAGACAACGGCGAGCCCATTCGATCCTAAGCCGCAGATAATCGAAGTTGAGTTTCCTGAACGCATGGAAGACGCAATATTTGTCCATGCCTGGTTGTCAGGGTATTGTGGCCGGTCACGGTATTCTGTAAAGAGCATTACACCCCACCTCCTCCCCTTTTGTATATAGCACATAGATCTGTTCATAGCGTATAGAATATACCCAAAGCGTAGTGTCTCTTCCAAAAGTCTAGCCAAATTCATTTACTTCATAAAGTGTTTTTCCAACTATTTAAAGCGGACTGTGCCACGCGATGGAGGCTCTCTGGTGGCGGCAAACCCATCAATTCACGCTCTGGGTGTCATCTAAGCGTGGGCAACTGACATCAGCTGTGGAACGGGCTGCAATAATCCGCTCCAACATCTCAAAAAGGTCAAGCCTAGTGATAGCTCTCACGCGCCACTACCAGTGAGGATGATTTAGGTAGTCAGAGGGCGTGAATGCTCGCATCTTGGTTGTTTTGAATCCACACCTCTTTTTGAATATTTTCTTTTTCCTAATTTAGGTTAATATTTACACAGCAGCCATGGGCAGGAATCTCCCTTGGGATCGCAAAAGAAACCGAGCCCCTGGAGATAACATCTCAGCTCCGTCCACACCCCGGCCGGCTGTGGCGGTCGCGCGCACGCCCACAACAGAGCCAGTCCAGCGACTGACCCTCACCGATCGACAAACGCGAGCAGGTAAGAAAATAAAAGGGACGAAAAGAGCGGTTTGGGAAGAACAGAGGGGTTCCCTGAGCTTACACACTGCTCTCTTTCAGGAAGAAGTCCATCGACCTCTCCACCACCAGAGCCTCCACCACAAATGTGAGTACGATCATGGCCCTAAACCAGTCGGAGCGCACGCATTGACTTGAAGAAACACGTAGATGCATGATAGAAGGAATGGATTACGACGACAAATACCGCATGGTAGAGGATGAGCTGCTTTCAGTAGCACGAAAGTTCACGGTCCATCTCCACGCCGCCGAATATCATCGGTTGAAGCATCAGGCCAAGTCGCGCAATGCAGACGCGATCGATTCCATCTCGCGCCCGGTCGTAGGGCGCATGAGCGTGGGTGTGCAGGTAAAGAATGAGCGGCTAGTCAGGGCGCGGGTACGACAGGAAGGTCTCCGAGCAGCGCTTGCCAATAGCAAGGGAAAGGGTCTAGAGGTTGACAGCGAAGACGAAGCCCCATGGACGGGAACATCCTTACAAGGACTCATGGAGGTCCCCCAGAGTTCGCAGAAGCCTCTGTCCCGCCTTACATCTTCTGTCGGGCCTAATACTAAGGCCTCGGCAAGACCGCCGATAATTCATAGAACTGAGTCGAGGAGCGGTTCCCCAGCGCAAATAGCTAAACATCGGGTAGAAGCAAGGCTAGCTAGGGATGGCGTCGTCGACCCAGGGCTCCCTACTAGGAGAACGACAATGCCCTCTGCTAGGCTGGTGCAGCCGGCAAAGCCGGCAAAGCTACATTCTCCTGGCCATGGCAGCCAGGCTCGCCAGTCGACGTGGCCAGCCACTTCAGGCTCTCCAGCCAAAGACCCTGGGAGGAAAAGACCTCTGGGGCAAAGAACGTCACTCGTAGTCCTCTCCGATAGCGATGATGATTTGTTTGCTAGCCTCGTTAAGAGGCGCAAGGAGAAGGAGAAAAGGCGGTCCATGCACCAGGTCGAGCCAAAACCAGAGGCGAGTGATGAGTCTCTAGCCACCGTCAAACAGGAGACCACAAGCGATGGTACCATCATGCCCTCTTTCCTCTTTTAATACCATACCCTTCCTTTCATTGTAGTACTAGTTCAGCTCGTGTAAATAAATAGAAATTAGCCTAGTCGCTTTGCTTCTCGCCGCTCAAGTAGTGTAAGCTGACTGATGGACTCTGCTTTGTCACTAATATGGTCTGCTTTTCGCACCTGCCAAGGAAGCAGTTGAAAATTTTGGAGCCTAACAATCACAAGCGCCACTCCAAGCTGTTAAGGCGACTTATCGATAACGATTATCAATTATTCTGGAGGGGCAAAACTTTTCGACTGGCTTTTTTTTCCAACTGCCCCGCCATCCTTGCTTGATTCATCATCACATCGACTCACACACACAAGATACCCCCTAGCGTTTGGTTTTGCAGCGGCGAACCAGGGTTTCTTGTCTCTTCTCTCGTCATTCGGGAGTCGATCTATTACCTCAAGTACAGCAACTCCATCGTTAGTTAGAATCTTGGACCTCAAGATGGACTTGGACGACGTTGTCTCCTTTAACCCCGCCGATGCGTCGGCAGAGCAGCGGACGGCAACGTATGCACCCCCTCTTCCGTCCTTCGGGAGGAAAAAAAAAAAGAAAAGGAAAAGAAAAACTAACCATAGAGAATAGAATCCTTTGTTACAACTGCGGCGCTCCTTTGGACGGGACTGTATCGGGAGGCGCTCTTTGCGACGATTGTATCAAGCTCACGGTCGATGTCTCTGCTGGAATCCCCGCGAATCTTTTCTACATTTCTGTAGGGACTGCGACCGATGGCTATTACCCCCGACTACTTGGGTTGTTGCCCAGCCCGAGTCCCGAGAGCTCTTAGCGATATGCCTGAAGAAACTGAATATTCACAAAGTTCGAGTCGTCGACGCTAGTTTTATCTGGACCGAACCGCATTCGAGACGAATTAAGGTCAAAATTACGGTACAAGACAGCGTCGCCCACGGCGTAGTATTGCAGCAAGGCTTCGAGGTGACCTATGTCGTCTCCACGCAGCAGTGCCCCGACTGTAAGAAGAGCTACACAGCCAACATTTGGAGAGCGTCCGTACAGGTGAGGCAGAAGGTGCCGCACAAGAGGACCTTTATGTACCTCGAACAGCTTATCCTCAAACACAATGCACACAGAGATACCTTGAACATCAAGGAGGCTCGGGACGGCGTCGACTTTTACTTTGCCGAGAAGAACAGCGCCGAGACTTTTGTTCACTTCTTGGAATCGGTCGTCCCCGTCGATATCAAGAATTCTAAGGAGCTAATTTCCGAGGATGCCCACACAGCCACATCAAACTATAAGTTTAGCTGGTCCGCCAAGCTTATCCCCATCTGCAAAGATGATCTTGTCGCTTTGCCTATCAAAATAGCCAAGTCATTGGGCAACATCTCTCCTATTGTTCTCTGCCACCGTATCGGAACCCATGTGTACCTTCTCGACACCAACACCCTGCAGACTGCCGATATCAGCAACAAGGTCTACTGGCGGTCCCCGTTTATATCGTTGGCCGATGCGAAAGAACTCGTTGAGTTCATCGTGTTAGATATCGACTCTACTCCAGTCCGGAAGGGCAAGTGGCACCTCTGCGAAGCTACAGTAGCACGTGCGGCGGATCTCGGGGTCAACGACGTCACTTACTTCACTCGCACCCATCTTGGCCACCTACTGCACCCCGGTGATTCTGTCATGGGCTATCTGCTCTCCGGAGCCATCTTCAACAATGAACACTTCGATGCGGCCGAGGCCTCCAACACGTATAGCTCAGCTATCCCCGACGTTATCCTCGTCAAGAAACATTTCCCGAACCGCAGGAGAAATAGGCGCAGGAACTGGAAGTTGAAGCACATCGTCAAGGAGGAGGATGATCTGTTTAATAGAAAGGCCAATATGACCAAGGAAGACAACGACTACGAGCTCTTCTTACGGGATGTCGAAGATGATGAGGAGATGAGGCAAGCAATGGCTCTCTACAAGGCTCCGAAAAAGACGGACCCGGATGAGATGAGTGTCGCCGAGACGGAGGGTGACGATGACGGGGATGCCCCTCGCATCAACGTTGAGGAGCTATTGGATGACTTTGAAGAACTCACGGTTCAAGATGAGTGAGATCTTTGTTTGTTTTTTGTTGATCATGTTTCTTCCTAAATAGGATTGTCGTTGGGGAATTGCACATTTGCATCACGAGGGATTAAAATTTCGCCTTTAAAAGTAGATCAAGGTTAGATAACGTAGCATGACTTATCTTTGAGGGAAGCAATGAAAAAAATGAGGGGGTTATATTTGAATATCTTGATGCAAGGTCCTATGTGTATGCCGCGATAGGCGATAGGCTTTGGTTTTGCGTATGATGTCCTGTTTCAAGCGATGAGCCTGCCAAAACGCCATACCTAAAAGAGAAGAAGGCCAGAATGAAGAACAAGAAAAGGACTAGAAGGGCAAAAGGGGACAATCCAGACGTGGGTGAACTGCCGCCATTAGCACTACCTCTAGAAGATTTTACTAAGCACCCTCTTTACGTTCTCTGCAGGCTCTTCGCCGACCTCTCCAGGTTTCCTCTTGGAGACCTGAGGAACTTGTTTAAAGGTCCTCGAGGGCGCCTGCCCAGCAGAATTGCCCTTGGCCACTCTTTTATCCTTCTTCTCCTTTTTCGCCTTGATACCATCCAGCTGTTTGGCCTGCTCGACGTTGCGAACGAACTCGAGGTTCTCGCGGGCGGCTTTGCTGATCTCGGCCCTCATCCTACTCTCGCGCTCGGCGTTCTCTTTCTCGATCTGGGCGGTGAGATCGCGCCACTTGAAGCCCTTGAGGTAGACGAGGCTCCAGACGTCGTCCCTGTAGTAGCTCCCTTTCTTACCGCCAATGGTTCGGGCGTTGAGGAGCTGGTGCGCCTTCTTGGCGTCGCGCTTGTCGACGAACTCGATCCAGCCCTCGGTGAAGAGCTTCTTCTTGTTGCCGCCGGCACGGACGCGGCGCTGGTGGCTTGCGGGGTCCTCGGGAGCGAGGTATGTGCGGTTGATCGTGCCAAAGGGCTCGAGGAGGGTGCGGAGCTTGTGAGGCTTCATAAAGGGCGGGACTCGGGAGACGTAAAGGACCCCCGACTTTTTGATGGCGTCTTCCGAGGAAACGAGGTTGCGCTTGATGAGAGACCGGAGCGGGTCGGCGGTATTTATGAGCTTGGGGACCTTGACCTTTTGGTTTTCGTGCCGTCTTCGTGGGTTTGGTCGTCGCTGTCGGCGTCCTCCTCGAGGGTGGAAGAGACTTCCGTTGCCGCATCGCCGTCGTCGCCCTTTGATTTATTCGACTGCCGGGAGGCACCGCTGCAGGCGCAACGGGGCCCTTGGCTTTGGTCTTGCTCAAACGGACGCCGTGATCCGAGCCGCTACCTTCGTCGGAGGAATAGTCGTCACCGTCGCTGCCAGCACGGGTATTATCGATTTTTCTACGCTTGGCGGTGCGTGCGCCCTTGCGAACTTCACGATCGGAATCGTAGCCTTGTGACTGGGCGTCGGAGTCGCTGTCATCGGCGTCAAGAAAGTTGTTTCGCTTTTCCGGCGCCATGGCGGGCGGTTTCTTTTTCTCTCTCTTTTTCCTTCCTTTTTCGGCTGACAAGGGGTCCCCGAAGGGCGAATTTGGTAATCTCTCGAGGAACAAGAAAGTACTTTAGGGATATTGGCTGTTCGAGCGCGAGCTTGCCTTTTCCTCGATCGTTAGTTTCCGCAGGTGAACAGGGGAAGAGATCAGAAAAAAAATGGCTGTGAGGATGAAAATGTTCCGTTATCGATAAGAATTTCATGCCCCTCCAGATCAGCCATGCTTGCCATGGTTGCGCTTGAAGACGTGGTCCGTGCTAATTGTGTTTTCGCACCTACTCATCCTCCCAGGCGAATTTAACCCCCAACTCCGCGATTCTGATCAATTCACCCGTTCCCGTCCTTCGGACCCTTCTTCTTAGTTTTGAGAGGGGTTTTGGCTAACTTTGCTTCCTTGGGGGTCTACCAGGCTGAAACAACTCGAGGCAGAGACACGCCATAGACACCGCACCTCTGCCCAAAAGCCTTGACCCGTGGCTGTGCTGCAGACTGGAGGGTACGGAAACACGCAACGGCGTACACGGGCTTCGCCTGACTGGGCGAGTCCCGGCTCCCGCCTGGCCCAGTGCCACACAAACGCCAAACCACGGCGCAGGCACTCAAGACGATAGCTATCTTTAGATCCTTATTTTTCTTTTCGGATTTCCCCACAAGCTCTCCCTTTCTTGAAACCATAAGTTCTGTAGAGAGGGTACCAAATTGTCCCTTATTAGGGGTTTTTGGGGTGCCTAGGTTTTGTGGCTTACTCTAGATTCATTACCTCGGGGGCTCGTTATGCCGCTAACTAGAACGGATGGAGTTGAGGAAGCCAATGCCGCTATAATTTGGGGCGAGCCTCAGCTATTTTGAAATTGGGTCTCCCTTCTTTGGGTATGGATCGGGCACCTCGCCCAGAGCTAATCATCCGGAGCCTATCATGATATAATAAGGATGCCAACCTAGATCATATTGGCGGCGTGGAGTTCGTGCTCTTCATTTCTTTTAATCTTCAGCTATATCTTCGACGAGTCCCACAAGCATCCGCACCCTCCTGTATCAATCGTGCGATCGCGGGTACCTTGACTTGCTAACTTCATACCGGAGAAGGAATCTTGCACACCGCTGATCCTCCCTGCTTCGAGGCATCATCCCCAACATATCAGTCTTGACAGCCAGAGTTCGCCGCATTCCCAGTAATAACGATTGAATCTTTCGATATATATTCCTTATCTTCCACTGTCTGAGGGTCTACCAAGAACCTCTCTGTCCTCACAAGCCGACATATTCGAGCACGAAATACCTGAACTCCTGCTTTCTAACAGCATGGGGCTGAGTGAGAATGTCAACGCCATTTACTCCAAAATGCAGACTAAGATTGGGCGGAAGCGCGTAAAGGTTGCTAGGGAAATACAAATAGTACGTGTTCGATGCGTCTCCTTCGACCAGCTTCTCATATATTTCTCACCTACCTATACATGGCGTGGGCATCAAGACAATTTGACCGCAATTAACAAGGAACATCAGTCCGCTCCATTCGATTTCAGGCATGAAGAGACAACACTTCCAGGGCTTTCACAGACCGAGCAAGTCTTCTCTATAGCTCAGAACCCTCTCAATGGAGGTCCAGATCTTCTAACATCATATCCCCTTAATGAACAGAATGGCGCTTTTAAGGGAGCTAGCCAGCAGCCGCACCGGCGACTCGCTGGAGAGCGAAGCACACGCTCGCCCATCTTTCCCTTCACCACGAGAACGGCAGATATCGGAGACTTGAGATGATTCAGCAATGTGACCTCTATATAGCTAGAGTTTGGCTTTTTATTCATGTACATATATTCCAGGTTGAGATTAGCGAGAGAAGCCGCGTTGAGGAAAGGGCCGCAGAGCCCAATAGATTGTTGGCTGTAAGGGGCTCTTTTTTCAAGCCCCGATATATATTACATGACGCGCATGTTCGGGAAATGGGGCTCAATATATCACGACTTTAAACCACGGGTTGGGCTGAATCGGGTCCTCTTCGAGGAGCTGTCGATGTGAGACCATATATGTCAACGGGTGTTGATCGCTCATTATTGGCTGGATTGATTTGAATCCTTGCTGAATGAGGTATTGCGCCGCATTGTACATGAGGCCCGACTTCGATTAATACAATCCTTAGGTTTGGTGCGTCAATGGCTTTGAAGGGAGGCCAGAGGAATGAGGTGAATCGATAGGCGGCGCTTAGTACTACATCTGTGGATGTAGCATTGGGAGGAGTGATGTCGAGACTGGGCCCCTCATTTCTGTTAGCCTCGCATGCGAACAAGCTCACTCCTCACCTCACCCCACCATCAGTAAGCGCGCACGAGCTACCATTTTGGCGACGCAACCCCTCCATTGAAGCTCGGGACCAAACTGCCCCGCACATTCTCTTCTTTTTGGGTTTCCGTCCCAAAATTTGCGCCTCGTTCTTCGAGAACCCTCTCAGCGCCGCGGACGCGCCATATATTTCACTTCGATGGAGCCAACAGTAGCGGTGTCCGCCCCCGGTAAGGTGCTCCTTGCGGGCGGGTACTTGGTCCTAGATCCCGCCCACAACGGCCTGGTCCTGGGCCTCAATGCGAGGATAAACGTAATCGCGGGCACGATTCGAACCAGCGAGGGTGTGCAGCTCACCGAAATTGTCGTGAATAGTCCCCAGTTCCTCGATGCGGAATGGAGGTTCGGCTTTCACCTCTCGGAGGATGACGGAGGTATTCATGTTACCCAACTTCAGACGTAAGTGCTACCCACTAGCTTCAATACCGTGATGGAGTTTTCTCTCTCCCTCTCTTGGTATGCATATTATGGGGCGTATCCAGAAGACTGATGCCTCCCCGTTCTTAGTGGGCAAACGCTGTCGGCGAAGAACCCCTTTGTTGAGACCACCTTGATCTACGTCTTGACCTTCATCCATCGCCGGTTACGGTACCACACTCAACAGAGTTTAAGCTCGACACGCCTGACTATCCTTGCGGATAACGACTACTACTCAACCTCCTCTGGAGACACTGCAAGCACCGGCCTCGGAAGGTTTGCAAAGTTTCCTTACCCTATACGCGAGGCCCCGAAGACAGGCCTGGGTTCGTCGGCTGCATTGGTCACATCTCTTACTGCTGCGCTGTTGACCCATTATCTGCCGGGAGGGTTTGACATCTCATCGCCAGAAGGGAAGAGGACCCTGCACAACCTCGCCCAAGTCGCGCACGGAGCTGCGCAGGGCAAGATTGGCTCCGGTTTCGATATCGCCGCAGCCGTGTATGGCGCCTGCAACTACAAGCGGTTCTCACCTAACATACTCTCGGAGCTGCCCGAACCCGGAAAGCCCGGCTTTGGCGCAGCTCTCGAGAGCCTTGTGTTGAAAGAGTGGGACGGTAGCATCGACGACTTCACCCTGCCCCCGGGCTTGCGATCCGCATGGTTGACGTGCACTCAGGTACACAAACCGTCTCAATGGTGAAGAAAGTCTTGGAATGGCGCTCAAAAAACCCTGCGCGGGCCGCGGAGCTTTGGTGGGGCCTCCATGGACTCAACCTGTTCTTGGAGCAGCAGCTCCGAGCCAAGGAGGGAAACTTTGAGTACATAGCCGAAACCATTTCGCGGTGCCGCGGCATAATCCGCGCGATGAGCGAGGAGAGCGAGGTGCCCATTGAACCACCGCAGCAAACGGCGCTGCTCGACAGGCTATCAGCGGTCGACGGTGTGTATGGAGGTGTTGTCCCTGGTGCTGGAGGGTTTGATGCAGCGGCAATTGTCGCAAAGGACGATGATGAGACCCTGGAGAGGATAAGGAAATGCTGCGAGGACGCTCGAACGGCGGATTACCAGGTAGATCTTATGAGGGTCAAATGTGAGAGCGAAGGTGTCAGGATGGAGGACCTCGCGAGCTTCGATGGTTGGTTGCACAAGTAGCTAAAACGTACACATAGGGGCCTGCCCTCTCCCCAACCTCACAAAAACATCTTGAGGATTTGGACCAAAAAAGCGATTTAGAGAACAGTACACAGCTGCGTGAGGGCTGGGCTCCAATGGCAGTTGATTTAAAGTGAAGGTAATCACAATATTGAGGCAACAACAAATCGTCGACCATACTTTTCCTCAAGTAGCTGAATTATTCTGTCTGGATTCAGTGGTTGTTGAGGATGGTTGCGGACGGACGGTTCTTATCGAATCTTATCGCGTTGGTGGGGCCGCTTGCTTCTTCCCTGTGACGAAGCTCCGGAGCTCATGAGCGGGGTAGACGAGCTCCAGTTTCTCCAACGGCTGCTATGTTCATTGGAGGTGGCGATCTTCGCCTTCGGTACCCGGATTTTTGTCCCTCCCCTTACACCCACTTCCTTCTTTTCGTTTCGCATCTTCGACCTAAAATAGCAGATATCAAAGACTCTCACTATAGAATCGTGCGTCTCAAAGCATCATCACAATGTCCGCCGAGGTGATCACCACCATCTCCCCAAACACGAATGAGCCCATCCTCACGCGAAACGGCCCCTCCGATACCGACTTCGACCTCCTGCCTAAAATCGCCACGGAGGCTTTCCACTCGTTTCGCAAGACCTCCCTGGAGTTGCGCAAGGAGATTGTGAGAAAGGCCCTCTCCTCCCTCGAAGAAAAGAAGGATGAGCTGGCACGTGAGCTCACTGAGCAAATGGGCCGGCCCATCGCCTACACGGCCAAGGAGGTGACGACGGCTGTGAAGCGGGCCGAATATCTCCTCAAGGTCAGCGACGATGCGCTGAAGGATACGGAGGGTGAGGCCGAGAAGGGGTTCAAGAGGTTTCTTCGCAAAGTGCCGGTTGGTCCGGTCCTTGTCATTTTTGCTTGGAATGTGAGTGTGTTTGATATCTACGTGCTGGGCTCTTGCATCTATACTGACGGGAGTCCTTATCTTGGTCTCACGCTTAGTATCCCTATCTGATCTTGGTGAATGCCTTGATTCCCGCTCTCCTTGCCGGGAACTCTGTGATACTCAAGCCATCGCCGCAGACGCCTACCGTTGCGGAGCAGATTACTAGGATCTTTGCGGACGCAGGGCTTCCGGCGGGAGTCTTGCAGTATTTCCACTCAGGGTCTCCTTCTACTATCGAGACCATTGTAAGAAACCCTCAGATTAAGCACATTTGTTTTACGGGGTCAGTGGCTGGGGGTTTGGCGGTGCAAAGGGCCGCCGCGGACCGAATCGTTAACGTCGGACTGGAGCTGGGCGGCAACGACCCCGCGTACGTTCGAGGAGACGTTGATGTTGCTTGGGCGGCCGAGGAGATTGTTGACGGCGCAGTCTTCAACTCGGGCCAGAGCTGTTGCTCTATCGAGAGAGTTTACGTCGACGCGTCTATCTACGACCAATTTGTCGAGGAAGTACAAAATGTACTGAAGGGATATAGGCTGGGCGACCCCTTTGACTCGGCGACGCATATCGGGCCAGTCATTTCGAAGCGATCAAAGGAGACAATCGAGGCGCAGGTCAAAGAGGCTTTGGAAAAGGGTGCAACGGACGCTACACCCGAAAATGACAGCTTTGAAAATCCACCGGCCGGGGGCAATTATGTGAAGCCGAGACTCCTGACTGGCGTCACACATGATATGTTGGCTATGAAGGAGGAGACCTTTGGCCCGATCATTCCTGTCATGAAGGTGAACGGGGACAGTGATGCGGTCGAAAAGATGAATGATAGCGAATTTGGTCTTACCGCGAGTATCTGGACCAAGGACACCGAAACAGGATATCGTCTTGCAGACCAGGTGGAGGCCGGAACAGTGTTCGTCAATCGCTGTGACTATCCAAGCCCAGTAAGTCAGATAAAGATCTCCACATCCCTCCCCCACCCCCACATCTATTGCCAACTTCCTCTGGATATGATGCGAGCAACGCCCGTCTCCCGACCCTTCTTATCTTGCGCGCAATATGCATGCTGACGCCAACCTTCTTAGGACCTTGCATGGACAGGATGGAAGAACTCGGGACGGGGTGTGACTCTGAGTAAATTTGGGTTCGACCAGTTTGTCAAGCTAAAGAGCTACCATTTGAAGGATTACCCAAAATAAGGAAGCGGGCTCAAGATGTAGTATATACGAGAACTATTTAGCGGTAGTCAAGGTGGTGTAATGTACTTAGGAGGCAATTGGTCTGTCAAGGCACTGGTCTGAGGGACGAGTTCACATGGTTCCCATCCAAGTTTGTGCACGAAATATGGCGCATCTAATAGAGGGACCCGGTGCCTGTGACCCCTCATTCAGTTTGAAATCGCCTGGGGGTTGTGTGCATTTTGAGGCGAGGGCTTATCAAGGAGCGACTCCTCGAGAATAATAATAATACTGTATCCTCTTCATGTGGAATTTTGAACTTGTTTTGAGGCGCTCCGGCCGAGAGTTGTCGGCGATTTCGGACTCAAGCTAAACCCCGTCGGCGCAATAACCGCCGTGAAACCGACAGCTCCCTCCTCGGAAGCTCCGGGGGGGGAAGGATGCAAATTGCCTAATCCGTCAAACAGGCGAAAAACAGGGCTAGTGATCTGAGGAGTACTTGTACCTGCCAACTGGGACAAGAAAAACTTGACAGCTCCCGCTCGAAACATCGGCGAAGAGAGAGGGTCGGAAGGTATCGTGTACACACCCCACATAGGCTCCCGCTTGGCCCTATGGGAGTGTCTGCATGGCCTACGGCTTGGCCACGGTTCGGTGTACTCTGGGCCACGGCTATGCGACGGGTGTGCGGCGTGGGTGAATGGGTCATAGGAAATGTCACTTCGATGACAGGGCCGAAAAAGCTGTTTTGCCGTCTGACCGAAGGTGGGGGGAGGAAGGGAAGGGAAGGCAAGGGAAGGATCGCGCTGGTGCAGGCGGATCTTTTTCGTGGGCGCGGGGCATGTGACCTGAAAAAAAAAAAAAAAGAGTTTGGTTCCCAAGAGTAATAGTACAACCATCCACCATCTCAGGGGAGACAGAAAAGCTCAAATGTTGGCCCCATGGGTGAAGACCTGCAAAATGACGCCCGGGAGGGCCTTCTCTGCCAAGCTTTAGGAAAGGGGAAAATGTGGACAAAAAAAAAAAAGAAGAAGGTGAAAATGAGACCTAGGTTTAGTTTAGAAAGGGTAACAAGGGTCGACGGCCGAGAGGGCCAATGAAGAGTCGACGAAGGGTAATACGAAGAAATATTAACTCGGCCATTTTCAGTAGTTGCCCTCTTCCCTTCAGCTGCCCTTGCTTTTGGGAGGGAAACCAAATTTAGAAAGAGGTGGATGCAAACAGGGGCCGCCGAGGCTAAGCAGTTCAAATTTCAAAGGCGCGACCGAGTGGAGGCAGAGAGAAAGAGAAGGGCCTGTTGGAGGACATTGCTTTTCATGCGCCCGAGAGGCGGCGAAATTCTCTCCTCTGGGACTGGAGCCAGCACACGTTTTGAGCGACATCAGTGGTCAGTATTACAGTGTCGAGAAGACATCCGGAAGCTCAAGTTACCCTGGAAGTAAGCCTGTCTTCAGGGCGTCAGGCATAAGTCCGTGTGTCCAGTACCAACAACGGAGGGAAGGGGGATGGCATTGTGCAGGATCCCGACGGGCTGGGCTTAATCTCACGCTTCCGGCTTCTTCCTTGCGACAGTGAACGGGAGTTGGGATGAGAAAAGAAATCGGTATTTTGGGAAATGTTCCCTGGTACGGGTTGAAGCAAGGGTTGGCCACTGTTCTTTGCAGGGTATCTGAGGTACCGCTGCGGAAGGACAGACAACAGAGCGCATCGCATTTCGTCGTATTCCTCCATTCCGCGCGGCCCTTGTTCATTGGAAAGGGAGGGAGAGTGGTGGAATTCCACGACAAGGGAGGGTAATGAATTTTGCGCGAGCTGGGTGTCGATGATGCTTGCCGAAGTCGATGGTACTTGTACTTTGGAGGTGCCTCGTTGTTGGAAACGCCAAGAACGCAACCCATTAAGTTTCTGCCTGGGGACATTGTTCGTCATCCAGCTTTTTTGTTTGATTGATATCAATCTGGCTTCTTGTCAGGGCTTGTCAAAAACAATGCATTGACGGAAGCGGCGTGCGCTTGTCAATCCACTCCGCTATTGGCTTGGGACAGAGGGAGAAAAAGAGAGAGGGAGGCCACTTCGATCTTGTCATGAGCGCCTCCTCTCAGTGCTAGTAAAAGTGTATTCGCTGGTGGCCAACCGTAGATCGCCCCTTTTTGGGGCTATCGTCATTCCAAGATCAGCGACATCCAGCGGACAGGAGCCGGAGATCGAATCTGGATATTGGGAGTCCCCTTTGGGAAGGCGAGGTAGCAATACCGCTGGGGCTAATGCGATTGATTTGGAGCGATATTAAATCTGCAGAAGGCGCACGCGGGAAACGGAAGCCTGGCCGTGGGTGCTCATGCTGGCCGGGGTAGTAGTACCTGACTGAGAAATTGCGTACCTTTCGCTTGCAGCGCTGGTCCAAGGCCCTCCTCGTTCTTCTCGCACGCGAGCAGAACTTCCTCCTCCAGAAGGTGCCAAAAAAGGGCTGTGTGAGCTAAGCACTGCCAGGTGGGCTTGGTGGGTTTCTCCCTCCCCACCCTGCCCCACGTTTTCACGCCCTGAGTCATCGAAACTTTGGCCCCGGTCTAAATTCGCCTCGTTCCGGCTTCTTCCAGGTTCCATGTACCCATGACTTGGTGCTGGGGAATTTTGCTGCAACGGCACGGGTCCGAGGGCCCTTTTTCCCTTTTCGAGAGAGCAAGAGGAAAAAAATATTACCCCAACCTCCAAACTGTCTCGTCTCACTCCAGCACCGCGCGCCTCCTCCAGCCAGAGGAAAACGAACAACAGCCAAAATAACAACATACACTCCTTCTGCCTTAATCCCACGGTTTCCTTCCCTCTCGTCCCTCTTTTCGATTCTTGCTTCCCTTTCTTCTCCCCAGATCTTAATATCCTCCCCTCCAAACACCATCTTTTAATACCATCTCAAGGTAGCGCGTTTGTTTGACGGCGTGGGTTGCTGTCAAATGAACCTGCATTCAAGCGTTTTACCCTTCTTTTCATGTAAGTTTGGAGATTCAGTCATAGGAAGCGCGTCTTTCTCAGCGTCGTCTTGCCCCCTCGCGAGGTCATCAGGTGTTGCGCCAAGTCTTGTACCCGTCGCCATCGTATATCCCGTAACGCCATTCCTCCGGGTGTATCGGGAATGGCACCACCTTCTCGTCTCTTGGGGAGATTTTTTCAGAAACATGGCATGACCAATTGGGGATGTTGGCTAATGTTTACTTCTGCGATATTATAGTTTCCCAACTCATCACCTAAATGCCCGCTCCCTATTCATCGCTGTACCAGAATTTCATCCGCTCAGGATTAGCGAAATCTGTTACCTACGGCTACGCCCAGTCCGTCGTTGCCGTATCCCACCCTCACCTTCTTAACCAAAACCGACCTTCCTTTGGCCGTCGCCAGAGCCATCGTTTCAGCCGACTCCATACCCTTCAGTCCCAAGCCGCGTCCGCTTTCCAGTCGGAGAGACAGACTCTCGCTAGTCTCTCGACAGATAAGCGCCATGACCGTACACTAAGTCACGGAGGCCTCGATGCCTATTTCGAGGCACTCAAGGCCCGCGAGGCTGAAGGCGAGGAGGAAGGCATCGATGATGAATGGTCCCAGTTCCAGTTTCAACAGCGCATCGAGTGGAAGCCTACACCGGCTTCCATCCTCCTCGGCGATATCAAGGCTGGACCTGATGGCCACATTGCTGATCAAGATGCTGCCGCTGCTAGCATCAGTCCAGAGGATCAGGCCGTGCTCGCGCACATTGATGCCGCCTTAGAGGAGGCGATCGAGGAACGTAGGCGAGTAGAAGCCTTGGAAGAGGCATCCGAGTCGGTTGAACGAAGCGCGACACCAGGCGCCTCTGCCACTGCCCCCGTTTCTCGCACCCGCAGCCCGGCACTCGATAGATCGCGCACACCGGCGAGTGTTGCCCGTACCGCAACGTCACCGATCCACCCCCAGGCCCGCACTTATGCCGATCATCTCCTGTCCCTCGCCGATGGCGGACGATACAAGGAGATCCCCCTGTCTTCGAGGCCATGCTTGTTGCTGGCGTGCGACCCATTGCCCCAGCATACAATGCCCTCCTCCGAGCCGCTATCCGGTTGTCGCCGGAGAAGAACGAAGTTGTCTCCAAGGCGCTGGACGTCTATACTGACATGCTCCGGCGCAAGGTTTCCCCGATAGTGACACATATAATATCCTCGTTGATCTGCTCGCCAGCCGGTCGCTTGAGGTTTCCCTGCTCAAAAAGGCACTGGAAGACAAGCGCGCCCGCTACGGCGGCATCGAAGAGGCTGGGAAATTCATGTTCGCCTCTCATGAGCTCGAATTTGCCATTCTCAGTGAGGATGACCGTCTGGACATCGCAATGAGACTTTTCGACTCGTCCGTCACCACCGATAATGCCAGTTACTCATCTGAAACGTACACCCAAGTCATCATGGCATGCGCCACTGCCGGCCGTGTTGATGACATGCTCCGACTTTTGAGCACATGGAAACGACAGCGGCCACCCCAGCCGCGTCCATATTCCCTGCCATGATCACCGCGTTCGCCAGATCGGGTGATCTAATTAGCGCTGTGGAGTGCTACAACGAGTATCGGGCCCTGGCTATCGCCGCTGATTCGGGCGAATCTGTCATTTCGACTCGCCAGGACTCTATGGTCTATGCCGCCGTCATCAACGCGTACGTCACCTGTGACAAGCTCGCTGGCGCAATGAAGTTCTACAAGAGAATTGTCGAAGAATACGGTGTCGGCATCTCCGAGATCACCAGCGCCCTCGCCTCGAGCGGATTTGTCGACGGCTTCCTTCGCCGCGGCATCTTCCAGGATGCCCTTCAATGGGCCCTGTCTGTCGAGAACGAGTCCAAGCCGCAAATTATGGCCCGTGTTGCCACTGCAGCGGCAGACAAGGGCGACAAAGCGACAGCTGTCGCTGCCTTTGCTCACATCCCTCTGGGTGCCGCGGAAATCGCGGGCCCGGCTTCGGCCCTCCTCGCTCTGAGCGTACGGGAGGGGATGTCGCTGCCGCTGGTCGCTACTGGCACGTGCTCAGCAATCCTGCATTGGTTCCTACCCAGTCCTTCATCGAGCCCACTGTCATGTACGCAGTCGGTCTGATGCTGACTGGACAGGTCTCTGAGGGGCTAACTCAGTCTGAGATCATGTTTCATAGGATCCGAGCGTCCGCCTACCATGGTGACGCACAAGTGGCGGATGAGATCGAGGAGGGCGTGTCCTACATTGGCCGATTCATGGAGGGTCGCGGCATCACGGACCCTCGTGAGGTTACCCCTCCTCCTTCTACTGTTTCTCCGGTGGCGGCTTATGGCACTTCTCCGTTCCTCTCGACCCCCACTGTCAGCAGCTTTGATGACTCCTTTGACCCACATGCGCACAGCACCGATTTCAAAGGCTCGTCTTTGATCTCGGATGAGTTGGAGGGCTCCCATGGCCGCCGAGGCCCCCGTTTGAACGACGCGTTGATCCGATTCCGCAACATTCGCCGTGCCGGTCGCCATCCCCGATACATCACCTACGCAAAGCTCATCTCCGCCGCCGCTCGTGAAAGCAAGTTTGAGCTTTGCAACGACATCCTGGCTATGGCCCGGAGTGATGTTCCCCTCCTCCCGCAGTATGCCGTTGTTCGATATGGCTGGTCTTCCATCCTCGATGCCATGATTGGTGCGTGCCTCAGCGCTGGCAACCGGTCCATGGCCGAGAGTTTCCATCAGGAGCTCCTTGGCATGGGTGCCACCCCCACTGCTAACACGTATGGTCTGTACATCACCACGCTCAAGGAGTCTACCAAGACCTTTGACGAGGCCACCGAGGCCGTAAAGATCTTCCACCGAGCCCGTGCCGAGGAGTAGAGCCTAGCTCTTTCCTCTACAATGCTCTTATCGGGAAGCTAGGAAAGGCGCGTCGCATTGATGACTGCCTCTTCTACTTTGCTGAAATGAGGGCCCTCGGTGTAAAGCCGACCTCAGTGACGTATGGCACCATTGTCAACGCTCTCTGCAGAGTGAGCGACGAGAAGCTTGCCGAGGACCTCTTCGAGGAGATGGAGTCGATGCCCAACTACAAGGCGCGGCCTGCTCCCTACAACAGCATGATGCAGTTCTTCCTCACCACGAAGCGTGACAAGACCAAGGTTCTTGCCTACTACGAGCGGATGAAGTCCAAGGGCATTTCTCCCACTTCCCACACGTATAAGCTTCTGATCGATACTCACGCTTCGTTGGAGCCCGTGGACTTGTCTGCTGCCGAGGCAGTCTTGGCTCAAATTAAGGCTGTGGGCATGCGCCCCGAGCCCGTGCACTACGCTTCTCTCATCCACTCCCGTGGCTGTGTCATGCACGATCTGGAGGGCGCCCGTAGGGTGTTCGACTCGGTGGTGGCCGACCCGGCTGTTGCTACCAGCGCCAGCGTTTTCCAGGCTCTCCTCGAGGCCATGGTTGCCAATCACCGCGTAATGGACTCGGAGCCGATTCTCGATTTGATGCAAAAGAAGCGAGTAGAGCTTACTCCCTATATCGCCAACACTTTGATTCACGGTTGGGCCGCGCACAAAGACATTGCTAAGGCCCGGGCCATCTACGATAGCGTGGGACGGGAAAAGCGCGAGCCGAGCACCTACGAAGCCATGACCCGAGCCTTCCTCGCCGTGGAAGAGAGAGATAACGCGCAGGGTGTAGTGCGCGAGATGCTCAGCCGTGGTTACCCGAGCGCGGTAGTGAACAAAGTTCTCGAGCTTTTGGGCGGCGGGGAGGAGGCAGTTGTTGTTTGAAGCCCGTACCATGGTTTCATAGCTGCCTAGCTCTCTTGCGCCCTTTGGAGCTCGGTGCACGCCTTCAAGCACTTGGTTCGCTCGAACCAAGCCCGCATTTTCTTGAGTTTGACTCGTTTTCTTTTCTCTTTTTTCCTTTGTTTCGTGTTGTCTCTCTCCCATCTGACTGTAATATGATACCCGGGGCTAGTTGAAGCAGCATAGAAGGGCGATTTTTTTCTTGTTTCTCTTGTGGGTTGGGTCTGTCGATGGGAGGGATTTGAGTTTTTGTTGCGCGCATCAACTATCTCATGGCACCGCGTGCTTACAGCGGAGCCGCCCTTTGATCCTTTCTTTTCCTTTGTCCCTTTCTTATTCGTCATCTATTTCCATCTATACCTTTCTTTCCTTTGTCCCAACACCAAGTCCGTTATTCAGGGTAGGACCAGGCGTTTACTCGGGGGTGTACAAAATGGGTTTTTGACTTCTGGCTGAACGAAGTCGTTTTTAAAAAACAAGGGATGGTTCGAAATGAGGAGGAATCAAGGGCTTGTATCAACATTGCAAGGACAAGACCCCCTTCACACACACACAAAGGAACAAAACATCACCACTACACTCCACTCTGGTATACAGGCGAAAGCATCTCGGGGGCAGGACAATATTCCTTGCCTTTCCGGTATAGGCAGCATAGATTGTTTTGGGATCCGGATCATGGGGGAAACATTGGTAGATTAGGGTGTTTTTTGTCCCTGCCGGTTCCTTGCATTTTCAGCTGCGTCCTTTTGAATAGAAGATCCTCGAGATTACATGCTTGTCTCTTGTGTTGTAATCTTGTGAATGCATTGCCTATCGCTTTCAAGCATTGGCGCATCCTCCCAGCCTCAACTTGATGAGTAGTGCAATGCGGGTGGGTATGAATGGTGCTTATCTAATCTTATCGCGATAAGGAAAGCTTCGAATTTTCTGCAGCGACACCCCGCCAAAAAATTGGGATCCCATATATTCTCACAAAGGTGTGTGCGGGTCTCTCTCCAGGACGCCCTTGGGAACAAAAAAAACTACAACGCAGCGATTCTTGCACATTTTGCAGGACTCAGTACGCCTATTTCCCCTTTTTAGGTGCCGCCGCTCCAAACAACATCAGTCGAAAGCAAATATTGGTGCGGCATCCAGTCATGGCGGACGACGGCATGATTCTCAACTTTGACCTGGGGGACTCTCCCGTCAAACCCCGGGTCGTCAAAGTCAAGGGTGGCCGCTGGCGAGATAGAGTTCAGGCTCAAAGATCGCTAAAGAGCGGAGGGGGAGGTGAAGCGACGGGACCGGCCAAGGGACCGAATGCGATACGACAAGCGAGGAGGGAGACTGCGGAAACGAACGAGGCCGAGCATGGTGAGGAAGGGGAGAGACCGATTAAGAGGGTCAAGGTGGATGGTGCGGCGGGGAACAGGCCTCCACACGGGAAGCCTTCGGGAGGTCGAGGCGGCGGAATTGGCGCGGGTGCGCGGAAAGAGGTGACGTCGAGCCTGTTCTCGTTCAACCCGACGCCGGTGACCAAGTTCGACGAGATAGACAAGGCCGATGAGAATCAGGCAGAGGCGGAGCCTTCCAACGCTCCGTTGGCGGAGGACTCGTTCAAGGCGCTGGGGCTCTCGGACCGGTTGGTGAGCGAGCTGGGCAAGCTAGGCCTCGAGAAGCCGACGGCGATCCAGAAGAAGACGATTCCGATTATGCTCGACACGGCAAACGACGCGTTCCTACAGGCGCAGACGGGTTCGGGTAAGACGCTGGCATATGTCTTACCCATGCTTCACCGGGTGATGGCGCTCAGCCAGACCTCCAAGATCCACCGCGATTCCGGCATCTTTGGCATCGTGCTCACGCCGACGAGAGAGTTGGCCAAGCAGACGTATACGGTCATGTGCCAGCTTCTCAAGTCGACGCCGTGGCTGGTGGCTTCGCCCGTTATCGGCGGGGAGTCGAAGAAATCGGAGAAGGCGAGGATACGCAAGGGGGTCAACTTTCTCATCGCCACGCCCGGTCGGCTTGGCGACCACTTGCAAAACACCAAGGTGTTGAAGCTGAGCACGGTGAGGTGGCTGATTCTGGACGAGGGCGACAGGCTGATGGAGATGGGGTTCGAGGAGGACATTCAAAAGGTTTTGTCGCAGCTTAAAAGGCCGAGGTGGCGGCCCAGACGTACGACGGCGTGTCCCTGGAGCAGCTGCCCGACCGGCGCATCACGGTGCTCTGCTCGGCAACGATGAAGATGAGCGTGCAGAAGCTCGGGGACATGAGCTTGAAGGACGCGGTCCACGTCGAGGCGTCCCGGGAGGAGTCGAGCAAGGATGATGTTCAAGAGACCAACTTTGCTGCGCCGGCGCAGCTGAAGCAGTCGTACCTGGTGGCGCCGGCGAAGCTGAGACTCGTCACCCTCGTGTCGTTCCTCAAGTTTACGTTTGCGCGAAAGGGGTCGGTCATGAAGGCTATCGTGTTCATCTCTTGTGCCGATTCGGTCGACTTCCACTACGAGCTGCTCCGGGCGCCTGAGGCGGACGCCAACGCCAACGCCAACGCCAACGCCAATGGCAGTGCCAACGCCAGCTCGGATGCAGGGAAGAACAAGGCGCGCGACGCAGCCAACCTAACGGCGAACACGGTGGCTGACGCGGCGTACATTACATCGGCGGCGAACAAGAGGGTGGTCCTGCACAAGCTGCACGGTTCCTCCCGCAACCCGTCCGCACGGCGACGCTGCGAGCGTTCTCAGAATGTACGGACCCGGCGGTTCTCATCACGACAGATGTGTCCTCGCGTGGTTTAGATATCCCGTCGGTGGAGCTCGTCATAGAGCTCGACCCAGCCTTTAGCGTGGCGGACCACATTCACAGGATCGGGCGAACGGCGCGTGCTGGACGATCCGGCAAGGCCGTCCTCTTCCTTCTTCCCGGCAGCGAGGAGGGCTACGTGTCTCTGCTGACGACGGGGGCCTCAACGGCACCCACGGCGCAGCTGTACGACGCGGTGCTGCAGCAGGGCCTTTCCATTCCGATGGAGCTCCCGTTCGAAACACACGCCAAGATCGCGGACGAGCAGTCGTACACGGCCAAGGCGGAGGCGCTGCAACTGCACTTTGAGCAGCGGCTCTTGGACGACCGCAAGCGGCTTGAGCTCGGACGCAACGGGTTCAAGTCGCACATTCGGGCGTACGCGACGCACGTCAAGGAGGAGCGCTGCTACTTTGACATGGGCCAGCTGCACCTCGGACACATGGCCAAGAGCTTTTGCCTGCGCGAGGCGCCGGGCGGCATCGGCAACGGCATTGATCGCAAGGCGGGCAAGGGCTCGGCTAGGAGGGGTCGGGACGACAACGACGGGCGGCGTGCGGGAGCGGGGGTCAAGCGGGGTCGGGAGGGCGACGACGACCCGCAGCACGAGGTGGATATCAACGCGGGCAAGGACTTGTTTTGGCGGATGGGCAAGATGGCGACCAGGGCGGGAGCGAGCGAGTTCAACTTGGGTTGATGCAGTTGGGGGAGGTGGAGAAGGCGGCATTCGCTTCTCGTTTGTTCGGCGCGGTCCAAAAAAGAAATTGCATATCGTGGGCGTTTTTACTCTGCATACTTTTCTCTTTTTTTCTTCCTTTTTTTCGTTGATTTCGTTGATTCTGAATTAGTGCTAGAAGCGACGAAGCAGGTTTCAAGGGCATCACCGAGATTCTTAGACAGTTTTTAACGTATTTTTATATCAAGAAAACTAGTCCTACTTCTTTGAAGCAACCATGTTCGTGCCTGTTTCTTCCTCCACCTGTTTCGGGTACATGGGCCTTGTTTCCTTCAAGCACCCCAACCAGTCCATATCCCGCGTTCAAGTATAAGCCTGGCCCGACCCGGCCTAACTCCTCCTAGTTGGATAATATCGTACAGTGCCGGGGATGAGTGAATACAAGGATGAAATCGACTTAAACGCCTGACTGTCTTTGGACATGGAAAGAGAGCGAGAAACCCCGGTGACGCCTCGGCGCAGAAGGAGAAGAGGAGGCTCCGGCATCTGGGGCTGAAGCTGGCGCTGGAGCTGGGGGTTCTCTTTCGAAGGAAGCGAGGTAAACTGGCTCGCAGTACCAAGAGCATTACGTATACGCCGGCCTCGTATTCTAACACGCGAATCCCCTTCCTCTGCCCTTGCTCCCGCGCTGGAGAGCGAGGCCCGGCCCCCTCTCTGGGTATAGAAAGAAAAGAATAATAAGGCAACACGAACAGAGACATGGTATAGATCGACAGACGGCTAGCGAGGATAGAGAAAATGAGAACAAGAGATATAGAATATCTATCACTCAAAATCAAAAGTCTCGAGCCAGCGCGCAGGACCGCCAACGACCCAATCGGCAGCCTTGCCGTGCAAGTTCCGGGCGTAGGCCCACTCCTCGCGGCCGTAGCCGCCGATGCCAAAGATGTAGAGGCGGGCGGTGACGGCGACGGCGGCGATGCTCCAGGGGCGCAGGCGTCGGACTCCATGCCGCGGGGACGGCGGCGGTGACGCGGGCGGCGACGGAGCAGGCGGCGTTGAGGATGACGGCGGCGTTGACGGAGTGGGAGGCGGTGCGGAGGACGTTGGCGGCGGGGGTGGGGGTGGCGGGGTCGTTGGCGGTGCGGAGGGTGAGGAGGGCGAGGAGGAGGGTGGTGAGGAGGAGGACGATGCGCATGGTCGCGGTGGGGGCAGGCTCGTCTTTTTGGAGAGAGAGCTCTAGGTGATCGGGATCGGGTTCGGGAGATGCGGATGTGTTGGAGGTTGAGAGTTGGGAGTGTTGATGTGTCGAGATGAGCGAGGTGAGTGAGTGGGTGTAGCTATGGGACTAAATGTGTCCTGTGTTGTGTGTTGTGTGTGTATGTGTATGCGTATGTGTCGCTGTTGAGGTGGATGAAGGGCGGATGGTGAGATTTCGAGTCGTGAAGGTCGTCAAAGTTCGCGCTGGTTGATGAAACACGCTTTGGCATGGCCTGGGGGCTTCAGCTATTGCTTAGTAAAAAAGGAAGAACAAAAAGCTCTCAGTGGACTTGATTGAAATCCGGGGTACCGCTGAAACTTGCGTCAGGGGTCTGACGGGGGTTGATGAACCAGATCGAGCACAAAAGCGCGGCGATCAGAAAGCCCTTGGCGCCGGTTCAGCCAATGTTATCTACTTGTACGTACGTGCACGGTTTGAAAGTTCATAATCAGTCATTGAGCCCGTCCGATACCGCTTGTATTCATCCCAAGCCTGTGAATGCATTTCCTACGAGTCAGTCTGCCACCACGAGCATCCCGCGCGCGACCAGGATTCTAGGAAACCCGCCAGCACCGAGCTCTGTTGAAGCTTGCGATTTTGATTGGGCAATTGAGAAAGCTCCTCTGAACACAATTGATCAACCACCGCCAGATTTCGTCACAATCGCAAACCCCCAAAATTTCCAACCGTCACTGTGACCCCAAAACGACCCGGCCTCCAAACTTCGCCGTAGAATCCATCACTCTCCCGAGAGCTTCCCTTCTGCCGACAGGTCCGGACGTTATTTACCTCGTCACGCGGGGAGGCGCTTGGGGAGAAAACCGAAAAGGAATAAAAGGAGGAGGGATTTTTTTCTTTCTTTTTTCCTTTTCATTCATTGAAAGAAAGAAGAAGAGAGAAAAGAAAGGGCAAGTCCAAGCCTAATCGAAAATAATCTCGAAAAAGACACCAGAAAAGCAACTTAAGCAACCCCCCTCCACAAAAAGAAACTAGGCCCTCCTTGAAGCTTTTTAGAAAGGCAAAAACAGGAAAGGGCAGAAACCGAAAAAAACGGTTCTGGAAATCAGAACCTTTCTCACCCACACCCCCACAATGCGCCTGTTGCCGTCGCGCCTCGGCAACGCCCTCCGCACCTCGACCTCGACCTCGACCATTTCAACAACCCCCTCGCTCCGCTTCACCCTCCGCCGTCCCTCTCCCTCCTCCTCCACCCGCTACCCACGCCCCCAGCCCACCCGAACAATCTCCAGCTCGCCCGCGCTCCGCGCCTGCAAAACCATGTCCTCGCGCGAAACCCTTCCCTCCGCCCCTCCATCCGGGTCCTCCGCTCCGTGCCCGCCCTCCGCGCCTGGCGCGACCCCTTGGTCCACCAGCACCGCCTCGTCGGCCTCGTCCCCACCATGGGTGCCCTGCACGAGGGCCACCTCTCCTCATCCGCCTCGCCGCCCGCGAGAACCACCACGTGGTCGTGAGCATCTACCTCAACCCCGCCCAGTTCGGCGTCGCCGAGGACTTTGCCTCGTACCCGTCCACCTGGGACGCCGACGTCGCCGCCATCGCCCGCCTCGACCGCGAGCTCGCCGACGACGGCGCCAACCTCGGCCGCGTCTCCGCCGTCTTCGCCCCCGCCACCGCCGACATGTACCCCGAGGGCTTCCCGGCCAGGAGATCCACTCAAGGGCAGCTTCGTCTCCATCACCCCCGTCGGCGAGGTCCTCGAGGGCCGGAGCCGCCCCACCTTCTTCCGCGGCGTCGCCACCGTCTGCATGAAGCTCTTCAACGCCGTCCAGCCCAACCGCGTCTACTTTGGCCAAAGGACGCCCAGCAGACCGTCATCATCCGCCGCTTGGTCCGCGACTTCCTCCTCCCCATCGACGTCGTCGTCGGCCCCACCGTCAGGGACCCCGACGGCCTCGCCCAGAGCTCCCGCAACGCCTACCTCGGCACCCGCCGCCGCGCCTCGCCACCGTCCTGAGCCGCGCCCTCAGCGCCGCCGACGCCGAGTACGCCCGCGGCGCCCGGCAGAGTTCCGTCATCCTCGGCGCCGCCCGCCACGTTCTCCAGACCACCCTCGACCAGCAAATGGCCCTCGCTCCCTCCGAGAGGGCCACCTACCTCGTCGACTACATCTCCCTCGCCGACCCGGACACGATGCAGGAGCTCGACGTTGTCGATTCCGAAAAGGGCGCTATCCTGAGCGGCGCCGTCAAGATGCTCGAGGTCGAAGAGCCGCGCGAGGGCGAGGATCTAGGTCACAGCGGCGGTCCTCCCGTCAGGTTGATTGACAATATCCGACTCCAGCCCGTATCAACCAAGTGAAGAAAAAGGAATAAAAGAACAAAAACGGAGAGGGGGCTGTGGGTTGTGGGCTGGAGAGAATGTACGAATTCCAAGCCAAGGACCAAAACAAAATATAGAATAAACAAAAAGCCATCTTGAACGAGCGAGCGCCATTTGATGCTTTCTCTTTTGTATACTTGTAAATAAACGTTTTCTCACATTCCCTTCTTTCTGTATTAATAAAAAACCTGGGACATCAAACGAACCAAAAGACTAAAGGTAGTGGCAGACCAAGAGCTTGATTTAAAAGTCGAGGATATAGGTCCTCGCTTTCCCGCATTGTGTGTGTGTGTGGAAAATGGCTATGCTTTAGCTGTCATCCCAAAAAAAATAGAAAAAGAAAACTAAAAGCACAAGTCTCAGTTCGTTCGAGACGATATATACGGCCCATACCCCTTTCCTATATACCCAAAGTGTTCTCGCCCCCTCCCCAAGCAAGCAAAAACGCCCCCTTCCCCTCCGCAACGTCTACAAGTTCGCCCTCGTCGTCAACTTCTTCCGCCCCCGACTATCCTTGACCTTTTTCGCCAGCGTCTCCTCTTCCTCCCGACTAAGCCGGTGGGGCACGTTGCCCTTGTCCGCCTTGGCCTCCTCCTGCAGCTGGCGGCCCAGCGCGTCGGTGAGACTGAGCACGCGCGTGCTGACCGTCGCGCCGTCGCGGCGGTTCTTACCCTCGCGACGGCACGACGCAATCTTTTCGGTAAAGTCCCACAGGGGACCGAGGCGAGCAAGGGCCCCGGGAGGACCGGGTCGCTGGACGACGACGACGACGACGACGATGGCGACGACGGCGACGAGAGCGGCGCGGGAGGGGCGAGGCGGTGGTGTTGTCGCGCGTGGGGCGCCACTCCGGGGCGAGGCGCAGCCGGGGCGGGACCTTGGGGTTCTTGGAGGGCACGACTTGGAGGATGCCTTCCTCCTCGAAGCGCTGAAACGAGTTTTTAATGGTTTCCTTGTTGACGGCTTCAAAGTAGCTGAGGTCGCCCTGGTGGTATAGTGTTTTGCCGAGCTAGAAAAAGAGTGAAAAAAGTTAGCCGACTTGCCATCGCGGCCGATGCTGTTGCTGGTGTGCGGTTGCTAGTATCCAGGAAGGAAAAAAAAAAAAAGAAAAAAGAAACTTACTACTTGCGCGCTATTCTGGGCCTTGGCCACCTCGACCCAAACATCCTCCGTCTCCCCAAGCACAGGCGACAAGCCCATGAGCGAGACAGCCGCGAGCCAGCTCGCCTCGATAAAGGGCCAAATGAGAAAGCAGTAAAAATCGTAATTCTCCCGACCGGCGCGCCTCTCCCCGTCCGAGAGACCAACCTTGACGATGGCGCCGTCGCGGGCGGGTCGCGCTCGAGGGCGATGACGCCGTCGGCCTCGAGGCCGAGCAGCGTCTTTTCAAGTTGACGGCGAGGCCCTCGCCGGAAAAGATGAACTCGCCGCGGAAGAGGGAGGAGAGGAAGAGGACCTGGTCGCGCAGCTCGGCGTAGCTAATGTCCTGGATGGCGGAGCCGCCGCCGCGCTTGACGCGGGTGTACATGGCGGCGCTGACAAGGGCCTCGGAGACAAAGAGGTGGATCGTCATGTTGCGGTAAAAGGAGAGCTGGAAGCGGTCGACGGCGTAGTAGGTGGGCTCGGCGAGGCCGTCGACGACGCCGACGAGGTCGCGGCCGAGCACGTCGAGCCCGCGCTCGATAATCTCGGAGAGCGGGGCGTTGCCGAAATGGGCGACGCGGCCGCCCTTGGCGCGGACGCGGGCCGTCAGCCACTCGACGCGGCGGGCGAGCTCCTGGCGGCCCACGCCGCGGCCGCGCAGGGTGAGGAGGACGGTGCCGATGAGGGCGGTGGGCATGACGACGGACACGTCGTTGATGTCGGAGAGGACGCGGTAGCCGAGGAGCGCAGCAGCTTGTGGCGGACGGCGAGGACCTGCGGGTCGTCTTTGCGGTTGAGGTCGAGGAGGGGCCGTCGGCGCGCGGGGACGGCGTCGTCTGGGCGGCGGCGGTGGCGGTGGCGGCGGCGGTCGTCAGCTTGGCGATTTGGCCGTCGAGGTACTCGCGCAGGCTCCAGGGTTCGTGGAAGCGCACGTCGACGCGGCCGAGGCGGAGGGAGAGGATGGAGGAGCCGCCGGTGAGGAAGTCGGCCAGGTTCTCCTTCTTTTGGGGACGCCGAGGAGCTCGGTGACGTAGCCCTCGGTCTCGATGACCTTGTCGTACTGGGTGCTGACGGGGCAGATGATGGCGTCCTGGACGCGGCCGGAGAGCAGGCTGTCGAGGACGAAGCTGAGGATGCCAAACTTGGGGGCAGGAGCTTGCCGGTGCGGGAGCGGCCGCCCTCGATGAAGCACTCGAGGTTGTAGCCGCCCTGGAGCAGGGTGTCGATGTAGGTCTGGACGAGGGTGGTGTAGAGGGTGTCGTCGCCAAAGGAGCGGCGGATCCAAAAGCGCCGGCGTTTTGTAAAAAGGAGCCGACGACGGGGAAGTTCAGATTATCACCAGCGACGACGGTGGGCAGAGAGAGGCCGAGGCGGTAGCAGATGACCTGGAGGAGACGTAGTCGACGTGGGAGCGGTGGCAGGGGAGGAAGATGATGCTCTGGCGTTTGCGCTGGGCGATTTCGGCGACGCGGCGCAGGCGCACGACCTCTTCGCTGGAGACGTGGATGCCCTGGTGATAGGCGCGCAGGGTGAGCTGGGTGACGAGGTAGTAGGCGCCGCGGATGAAGGGCTTGCTCTCAAACTTGCAAATCATGTTGTCCGTCAGCTTCTCGGCCACCTGCTGCAGGCCGGTCTCGAGCTCGGAGCGGCGCTGGGCGCGCTTGACGTGGTAGGCCGGGTCCTGGACATCGAGGATGCCCTGCTCCTCCTCGACGCGGAGGCGCTTCTCGGCCAGCTCGGCGATGCGGGACTGCAGCAGGGGCGCGGAGAGGATCAGGTTCGATATGTGCTCGGTGAAGCCTGGGTAGTAGATGGGCTGGCCGATGATGTGGTCGTAGGCGCGCCATCCTGTGCCGGAGACGTAGAGAGAGACTTCGCGGAGGAATCTGTGGGAGAGGGGAAGGAGGTGGAAAGTGTTAGTAGAGCGTGGTGGAAACGGGCGAAAAAGGGCGGGCGGGAGGAATATATCCATAGAACGAGAGAAAGGGGGGATGGCGACAAAAGCTCTGTTCCCTACTAGGTGGCCCGCAGAGGCTTCGCGCGAGAAAGGGAACAGCGGCAAACGACATACTGTAGGGGCTCGGAGCGGAAACGGGCCGTGTTCTTCATAAGAGCATGTTCCTTCTCGTCGCTCCGGCTCCGCGACTCGACGAGGCCGCTGGGCTGGAGGGTGATTTCATCGCCGAGAATTTGGAGATCCGGAGGCAGGTTGTCGGAGTTGTCGTTCTCGGACGCCATTGACAAGGTGCATGGAAGGGCCCGCCGGGCCGGGCTTTGAGCGGGTTTCTACGGATCCTGGAGGGGACACGCGCGCGCGGGGGGATGTGGATTGAGGACGGGAATGGGGGTTGCGCGGGTGAGTGGCGTGTCCCGAGGGGGTGGGGGAAGGATGAAGGATCTCCGTGGATGCGGGAAGGGGAGAAAAAGAAACGGAAAGGGAAAAAAAAAAAAGGGGGGGAGGAACAGGAGGAGGGGAGAGAAATCAATAGAGGCAAGGTCCCATGGTTTGGGGCAAGGGAAGAAAGGGAGAGAGAGGTTTAAGCCGAAGCAAAGGTCAAAGTGGAAACCCGAGGCCGAGCTTGAGCAATGAAATCTGGGGAAAGCGGTGGGGACTTTTTTGGGTCCAGCAGATTGGATTGGCCTGCGGGGAGTCGAGAGCCTGAGCCAGCCACCAAAAGCTGTCGCTGTCGCTGTCGCTGGTTTGAGCTTAGCGGAGGGGCGAAAGGGGGACACACAATGGAATCATTTTCTTTGCATTCAATTGAATGGAACGGAATGCATCAATAGATTGATTCTATTGCTCTAACCTCGGGGGAGATCACTGCGCAGACACGGAGCAATGCAAGAAAATGGATATCATTGACACGGGACCAAATATGATGCGAGTTGCAGCTCCGAGTCGTCGGGCATGTGAAGATGAGATTGGAAAAATTATGTATGACGCTACACTGCATCTGGCCAAGGGAAACTCATGCAACGTGCCGAGCAGGATCATGTTTTTGCTGGTATTCGCTGAGCCCGTCGGACAACGTCCATGTCTCGCAGCCAATGGGGAACCTCTACGAGGATTGATATCCATGGATCAATTGATACACCCAAGTATCTCCCGTCCTGAGCCCGAGACCCATTCTCCGACCACATGCCAGAAATCCTGCCTCCATTTCATAAACTTGCGGGTCCCAAAGCTGAAGCGTCAAGCACGGGTCGGTATTCAGATCAACACCCCGACGTGCATGGAGGGGTGTTATACCCGTACAAGGCAGACGAAGATATCACGATGATCTTTCTCTTCCGTTAGTTTCCCTTGCACTACATACATCCCCCAGAAACACTCAACGTAAATTTGACGAGATATCAATTAGTGTATACGTGAAATCCATCCCAACACCATCGCCCGTGTATCGACTCCCTACTGAATGGATCCAAAGCCACGCCTCAACTCCCAGCCAAGCATACCTTTGAGACCCCACATAGCATTAGCCGACGGGAGTGCTGTTGCTAGAAAGGGTCCTGATTCGGAAAGTCCCCACGTCCGCTTCTGCCGCCTCGGGGCATTCGACGGAGATTCTAAAAGTGTTGCTTCCCTCCCCAAAAGCTCTATGGAAGATCTCCACCTTGGCCCAGGCGGCACTGGGCGTAATAGTCAGCGGGCCAATGGCATCCTCATTCCAATAGGTCCAGAAGTCACAGGAGTTAACGCTACTCAAAGGCACCATGATGTAGAATAAAAAGTAGGTAGAGTACTCCTTAGGGGGTCGCAAGGGATGTTTTAGGGAAATCTGGATATCACCTCCAAGCGCGGGATCGGCCTACCGAAGCTCATAGTAGTGGTAGTCGTCCGTCGTGACGAGTTCCGACTCGTCTACATTGTCGCCGAGCTCGACGGTCCAATATTCCATGCCTTGCTCGAAATCGCCATTCAGCAGGTTTTGGCACTGCCCGATGAGTGGACTGGGTTCTGGTGATGATAGACTTTGCGTTGACGACGAGGCGGTCGACTCTGTGCTCATCGTCGCTGGCTCCGTTGTCGCTCCTTCTGTCGGAGATGTGGCATCCGTCGCAGCTGTCTCGCCCGTGCCCGTGGCCTCTGTATCTGTCGCACCCGTACCCGTGGCTGGTGTACCTGTAGCATTTGTAGCACTTGTAGCATCCATAGCACCTGTATCGGTGGAATTTACGGGGTGTGTGGCGCTCGTCCGCGTGAAGATTGGCCGACCTGGATCATCTGGACCACCAGGTCCGCCACCTCCAGGTCCGCCGCCTCCTGGTCCGCCGCTGCCGTTACCGCCTCCACCCGGGCCACCGCCGCCGTTGCCACCACCTCCTGGTCCGCCGCTACCTACGCCGCCACCACCCGGCCAGATCCGGCGCCATCGCCGCTACCCCCGGAACCGCCTCCTGGCCCGGGATAGACCAACGCAGGCACAAATTCCCACCCTTCCCACTGCGGAGACTGCCCCCGAGAGGCCCCTCCAAGGGGTCAACGTAGACGATTCTATTTCCGGAAGCGCCGCCCGTAGGACCGGCACCTGCGGGCCCTTCGTGCGCCGGGCAAATATGCTCCAGGACCCGGCCCCAGCTGTCAACGCTTGGGGCTACCGAGGCAATGGCGGTGAATGTGAGGATGTTTACCGTCTTTTGGGGATGGGCGTGCATACTTCGTGGTGGACGCCGTTGGCGGAGGACCCCCGCCGGGGCCTCGGCGAATACAACCGGTAACCAGAACAAAAGGAAAAGCATCGAAGGGAGAGAGGATTTGAGACATGATGGACAAGATCCTCTGATGGATCAAGGGGTTGTTCGCTTCAAAATCCACGTATATGTGTGTGTGTTGTTTGTTTGAGAGAAAGAGAGAAAGAGGGAGAGAAGGTAAAGACGCGGGCCCGGCGAGTGACGGGGGTCTAACTCGAGCTCCTCCTTATATGCAATGGGTCTGGCATTGGGTGGCCTTGATGATTGTTATCTTTGCTCTTTTAGAAACATTCTGGAAACCGTGGCTTATATGCGGTACATCCACTTTCATATCTTATCCCTTTCAATGTAAGCCTTGACATATACGTGATCCCAGGACACCCCGGACGCCTCGCATTGACTGATGGTGTCACCCTCCCACTAAAATATAAGCTTACCTTAGGCATTACAAGGCAAGAGGTAGGGCCCCTGCGAGTGACAAAAAGAACCAAAAGCAAGCCTTTCGTCGTCGTCGTACAGTCCATAGTCTTAGACACTAGCAGCGGGGATGGATCGAAACGTCGATAGAGTCCCCGTATAGATAGTGGATAAGAAGGGCTTCTTGAAGCATCACAACAAACACCAGACCTTGGATCAATTGCGAATTCGACCCCTGAGACTCGATACCTTTCTTTTTGCCATACCAATCATCCACAAGAGGGTGGGCCAAGACTTGGAATGCCTTGTCTTCTCAGGGAACTGGACTCGGCCGATCTTGGTCTCAGACATTGCTCTTTTCTTTTTTTCTTTCTAGCTCGGCGATCGGGATAACCGCGCGCTACTGTTTGTTAAGCTATTTCTATGCTAGGGGCATGTTTATTGAGAGGGGCTGCCATCCTTGACACCAGGAAGGAGGTGATGACACGGGAAGACGGCCCAGAGAATACAGCTTTCATCCCGTAGCGGGCCCTAGCAAGTGCGGAAGCTAGTGGCCCCGGAGCGCGGCCGGAAGTTAGTGCACAGGGTAGATGGGCCCTAGGATCTGACTCTAGGCTGTCAATGATTGGGATTTAACCGTGACGTCGCAGCCCAAGCTGTTCGAGGTATCCCGCCAAAAGTAGAACATGGATGTGTTATCCAAGTATACAGAACCGACGTGGACGCCACAGTGGAAAGCGTGAGCTTAGCAGATGAAGGAGGATACGCGTCAGAGGGAGATGCGTTCACGATTCAACTTGTGGGTGACTCGCAGGGGCCGGGAGTGGACATGTGCAGGTGAATGGGGCGTTTATATAGCTCCTAGTTACTGATTTAGATTATGTTCGTCTAGCTTTTCTCTGACGACAGTGGTAGCATAGGAGAATGGCCCATCCGGTCCCCTAACTCTTAACCTTGAATCAAAACTCCGACTTAGTTGTCGATATGGAATTAGGATGAATTGCTTCACTGACTGATCGTAAGTGTTTTGTTGTCCCTCACTTGAGTTTTGGGCGTGACGATGGCCAAAACTGCCAAAGACGACATGTTTGGCCGGCCGTTCTTTTCGCGGCGCAAAGCTTCTACATTTTCTTCATGAGCCATTGTTCCAGAGACAATTCGCGGAGACATCAAGCTAGGCACATCAATTTCTGTGCGGAGCGAGTGAGGAAGCTGGCCCCCAAAGTCTCGGCACCTGGCTAAGCGAACTCTGGGGCAGCGCCATAGCCATTAGGCCTTGTTTTCGTCTTTTCTTCTTCCATTCCATTCATCGGTCGCTAGCCTCCCGAGCCTCCTTAATTTGGGAAGAGGATAGCTCTGTGGACGCTTTTGTCTAAGACATTCGACGCAGGCACTCCGTGCGGCCCCAATGCAGCAGCGCGTTCCAGGCTACTCCGTGGAGGTGATTGCAACAGGACAAGACCGCGGATGACTTGGATATCAACTTGGAATCTTGAGCACCACTTTCATCATGGAATGAGGAGAAATATGGACCGGGAAGAAGAGATCACATTCCCAAAAGAAATTGCCTCGAAAAGAGTTGCAAGTCTTGTGCCGAGCACTGAGAGTTTAGTGAGCAGGCGTCTGAAAAGTGAGGTTCATTAGTCATCCATTGATTGATCCATGGATCCATCTTTTTTTCTTTTCCCTTGGAGTGCAAGGAAAATTGGTGAGGGTGGGAGAGCTTGCTAGCGCACCACCCAATCAGAGGGTGTCCAGTTAATTGTTCGATGATGGCAAAACCTTTTCATACATTCAAGTATTTGACAAGTTGAAAGGCAGAGATCGTCACTAAACCCAAGTCCCGAATCGGCTTCTAGCCCTCCCAAACGTGGAATTACCCTGATTCTGGCGTGCGCTCCTCATTATCGGGCCACAAATCCGCGCGCCTCTCCTTTCTGTTCCCCTCCCTAACATGGGTGGCTCGAAGCCGCAGTGACACTTGACTCATATCCCAACACAGCGTGCCCTACCGAGGTAGAAAAGAAGGAGTTCCCGAAACGAGCGTGAAAGGAAAAAGAGTAAAGAAAACGATGGCGACCAGCACGCCCCAGCCCGCCGTCGTCCAGAAACTCCTCGCCCGCGCCCACTCCCCAGACAGCGCCGCGCGCATATTCACCGAAAAGATCCAATACCGGCCCCTCCTCCTGCGCCCTTCCTCCCCCGCCGACCACGGCGCGGGACGCCCGACGCAAGACCCGCCAAGCCGAGAAGCAGAGGAGGAAAAAGCAGAAGCCGAAACCGCTGTCGGCCGCCGAGCGCCGGCGCCTCGGCCTGTACGAGGTCCCCGCGCCGGCGCCAAGTACGCCCTCTTCGAGCCCTGCGGGCTGTGGTTGGGCTACGCGCGCGAGATCCTCGGCGGCGACGTGTACAGGGGCGGGCCGGACGCCGCGCAGAAGCTGACGAGCGCCGACTTCCACGGCGCCGAGGTGGAGGTTTCGAGGAGCGCGTGCGTGAGCAGGGTGGGTGTGCGCGGCATCGTGATCAAGGACTCGAGGTTCGTGTTCGAGGTCGTCACGAAGAGGAATCGGGTGAAAACGATACCAAAGGAGGGCACCATTTTCCGCGTCGTTATTCCCGTTGAGGCGGTCAAGCCTGCCTCTGTCGCCGCGGATCAGGAAGGCGAGGGCAAGGCCGTTACGGAGCAACAGGGGAGGGAGACGCAGAGAAGATACCCAGCAAGGCGGAGGAGTTCGTATTTGAGATTCACGGCGACCAGTTTCTCTACCGCGCGGCCGATCGGGCCAACAAGAAGTTTAAAAGTCACTTTTCTAAGACTCTTTGAGCAGCCTCCTGACTGGCGGAACAGTTGAAGACGAGAGGCCCTTCACGGGGAAAGTAGGGAAGATATTTCCTATCCTGTGTCATGATGAATAGATTTTGTACGATCTTCTTATTTTTTTCTTCTTTCCCGCCGGGGTAATAATTTATGAATGGAATAGACATGAATATATAACATGGCGAGCCAACACTATTCGACGAGACTCTCTGGTTTTACTACCTAAACTGTTTGGTTTGTCGCAAGCTGTTGGTGTGGACTGACTGAATGCTGGTGGGGCACCAAGTGGTCCACAGCTTTTTGCTTCCCCAAAGACAAGGAGTCCTTGGTTGACTTTGGCATCCTCGGCTAATAATGCAAAATAGGAAGCTGACATGTCAACCAACAACGAATCGGGCGGCTGGCGCAATGGTAGCGCGTTGCTCTCCTATCCTATCACGGAGCGCAAAGCAAAGGTTGCAAGTTCGAGTCTTGCGTCGCTCGCTTCTTTCTTTTTAGTTTTCTTCCCTCCACCGATTTTTTTCTCTACACCTCCCTTTTGCTTTCTTTTTCGATCCCCTTGCCATTCTGAGTTTGAAGCTGTAACAATTGATATACATCTATGATTCCTTGTTCCTCGGGATTTCCCCACCCCGTGCGTACAGCCGAGCCTTCTGGCACGAGACGGCGGCTCCTGCCGCCATAATTTTCTCCTTTGTTGCCTCTACAGCCTGCACTTGCTGACTTTTGGGCGAGGGAGGAGACGCAAATAAATAGTGGGAAAATTGATGAATCACAAGATTCGTCATATCTGGGTCTCTAGCCACAATCTGGCGAATTTCAGATTGTGCGCGCCATGTTATCATACATCCATACATCCATACCGATTCCCACGTCCATGGCTCTTTCCTAATGTATTCGTCCGTGTTTACTTGAGGCCGCCGGTGTTTAGTGATGCAAATGATACACTTTAAAAGGTGACTACGATTTGACGCACCCCAGGCTTGCTTCTTTGAGAATGGCCAAGGGAAAAGAAAGAGGTAACAGAAGATGATGAGTCTCTGAAGTCAATCGTCTTGCTGTACCGGATCCTTGATAGCCGTTGGGGCGGACGAGGGGAAGAAACGAAGTGATTTACGGATGCGGCCTACGCCAACACAGGGGTCACTAGCGAGGGAATCTGGGTTCACGTTCATTCAATTAAACTTGACTAGTAGTAGCTGACGGCTTGAAGACGCGAATTCAGACTTTTAAAAGGCAAATTACTCCTGAGCTAATGCATCTCTCTCTGTCCGAATCCTTTCCCGCCTGCTCCAGGAGAACTTCATGCCAACTTTCAACTCAACGACGTGGGATACAAGTAAAACCAAACTAGGTTTTAGAAAATAAATCCCAGCAACAAGGGGAACTACTAGTTAGACTCCTCCGAGCCAGGGCAGACCTCGAGAGAGTCACCCTCCTGGGCAGCCTCGGGAGAAGACTCAACCTTGGGCTTGGCGCTAGACTCAGCCTTGGCCTCGGGGGCGGCCTCGGGGCGGCCTCGGGGGCGGGCTTCAGCTTGATCATCTTCTTGGGCGTCTTGTTAGTAGCCTTGCGGCGAGTGGCGCGGGCCTTGGCGGGAGACTCGAGGTCGTCGTCGTCGTCTTCCTCTCCAGCGGGGAGGTAGGGACATCGACCTTGCGCTTACGGCCACTGCCGGTGGCCTTGCCCTTCTTGGCGCTGTCGACGGGGGTGCCAGCGGCATCGCCGTGTTCGAAGAACTTGCGTTTGAGAGCGCACCATGAAGAGCGAGCGCTGGCTGCAGAAGAGAACCCAGCGACGTTGGCAAACTTGTTATAGTCGATCTGCGGAGGTCGAGGCTGTTAGCGAGGATCACGAGCTGACTAACGAGGAAAATGAGGAGAAGGGAAGGGGAGAGGAGTTTAGCATTTTAAATCTTACGGCTGGGTCTCTGGCACACTGCAGGGCGAAATACATGAGCTCGAGGTCGCGAGCGGTGGGCTTGTGCTTGAGCCCGTCGGCGGCGCCAGCCTTCTTAGGAGTCTTCTCAGGCATGGCGAGTCAGTCGATGTTTGCTTGGAAAGCGTGCTTTGCAGAAGGATGGAATGGAAAGGATCTCGGTGATCGAGTTGATGGGGTTTCCTCGAGAATCGAAGGCTCGAGGTCTGGGGAAAAGGGAGAGTTGGGGTGGAGAGGATGAAAGGAGAGAAGAGGGGGAAACAGAAAAGAGGGCAGTAAAGTCATGGTGGGGGACACTAGAAAGTGATTCACTTTCTTGCTCTATTCGTTGATGATGAAGCTATCGCGAGATCTAGTTGTGACTAGGAGGAGGGTCTTGACTTCCCCAACCTAATCTTCCACTTTCACGTGGACTCCTAGGATGTTTTGGGATGGCACCCATACTAGATAGAGCCTTTCATCTGCCCCTCCCTTTGGTTGTTTGAAAGAGCGAGCTTTGAGTATATGCTCTGCTGTTACTGCTTTATCTTGATGGCCTTCCTGACCAAGCTCTAGGGAAGGTGGCCAAATGAGAAATTGGGAGGAGAGGTTTCCAGCCCAAACTCCATGTGCCTACCCTTGAGTCTCATGTTTCTTGTCAAAATATTCCACTTCCGGTTCCTGACTCGTCTAGGATGGAACAAAACGAGAAATATCTGCGCAAAGCGGCCCTTCGTTGCCCTTCGCACGTGGTGGGAAGAATCGACGTGAAGGGAAAACTCCTTGGAGATATCACCGGCGGTGTCAAAAAAGGTACGCGAATCCTTCTCTGGTACCGGCTTTGTTTCTCACACTTTACGCAGCCCATGCGCGCGTCTCCAAGAAGTGTACTATTCAAAGACACATTTCTTCGAGAAGAAGAGGGTGCTCACATGAGCCGGAGGGACGGGATCAATCCTCCATGAGCGAGGCACTTCATCCAAATGGCAGTTGTTCCCTTGCCGGGAGAAATTGATTGCTCCCAAATCCCTGGTAATTATCCGCAATATGCCATTCGCTTGGTGCCCCCACCACATCCCCGTGTGGCCCCCTCCGAATGCAACGCTCGCCCCGAGGGAGCGAGACGGGACGAGAGAAGAATGAAAAGGAAGAGGAGAAGGAAAAAAGAGGCGCGAGGAATAATTCCCGATCCGGTATTTGCCCTGGCCCCCAAGAATTCGAGCGAGGAGGTGGGTGGGCGAGAGAGGAGCCGCCCTTCGACGAATGAAGAAAACGGGCGAGGTGGAGAGAGGATTCCCTTCCATGGTTTCCCTGATCCATCAATTGGATTTCTTATTTTTGGGGAGGAGGCGCTCTTGTTCTCGAGAACACATAGTGCCCAGCACACGGGGATCCCTTTTCCGGAGATCCTCGTGGTCGCCGACACCCCGGTCTGCATGGCCAACTCTAAATTGTCCCTCTATAGAGGACCCGATATCTGAGGATACTAGTAGAGAGGAGGGGAGAGCAAGAAAGAAGAAGAAAAATAGAATCCTTGGCTCCCCTGACCCACCACGGAACCTGGCTAGCCAGCGAGTGAGGGGTCGGACTTGTATGAATGCCGGTCAGCTCGCCAAAGGGCCGGACCATATCCACCGCAAGTATAGGTTGGTATATTGCGGCCCTCGTTTCGCCCTCGAGCTCATGTGCGCGTGTGTTCTTTGTTCTATTCTTCGCATGAGGGCGGAACAGAAGGGACTGTTCTTATATATCCCTTGTCGCATCCAACCCTTTCCCTACACAACCCTTATCCTTCTTCTAGACTCCAATCACCAATCCCACGGGATCCCTAAGAGCAAAGAAGCAAGGACTTGACCAAGAAGAGCGACATCCCTCCTCTAACACGACGAGCGAGAAAGAGTCCAGCCTCCCCTTCAATCGCCGCGGTTTTTGTTTTTTTCCTTCTCTTCTCTTCTCTTCTCTCACCCGCCCACATCAACAATGAAACCCCCATCCCTCCTCCTCGGGCTTATCCCCACCGTCCTCGCCGGCGTCGCCTCCCCCATCGTCATCAACCTCGGCGGATCCCGCTCCATCGGCATCACCGCCGACGGCGACAACGCCAACCTCATCCAAATCGTCTCCGTCACCACCTCGGGCCGCGGCTGCCCCGCCGGCTCCGTCGCCACCATCATCAGCACCGACCGCACCGTCGTCACCCTCGGCTACGACAATTTCCGCGCCTACATCGGCCCCAGCCCCCGGTGGCCGTCGGGGCCGCTCCGGCCGCGCCACCCGCGAGGAGGAGAGCTCCACCTGCTCCATCCGCCTCCGCCTCAAGTACCCCGGCGGACACACCATCTCCCTCGTCCAGACGACGTTTCACGGCTTCGCCGTCCTGGATCCGGGCGTCTCGGGCACCTTTGAGTCCCGCTACGCTTTTGGCAACGCCGCGCAGTCTTCCCTCGTGAGCTCGACGATCGAGAGCTCGCCCGAGAGCATGTCCAGCGGCGAGGAGTACATGGCCACCGCGACCATTCCCGACGACCGCAAGGTGTATTCGCCCTGCGGAGAGGAGGTTGACCTCGTTATACAGACTAATATCAACCTCCGGTCGAGGAACGAGACGGGTTCCGGCTCCATTAATGACGAGAATGCGACCGTTGCCTTGACGCAGCAGGTCAACCTGGCCTTTGAGCCCTGCGTAGAGTAGGTGCTTTCTTCATTCTCTATTTCTTTTGTTGTCGTCCTCCCCCATTGACGCCGTTCTTCAGGCAGAGGAGACGGAGGAAGAAGCTGACTCCCGGCAGGCCATGATGAGAGTGTTTGAAACATAATCGGGAAATCAAGTTTGGTTTGAATATTGTACAAGTAGATACGCACACACATACCCTGGCAACAGCAACTTGTTGTTTTTTGTTAAACAATCACACCTGTGTTCCTTTTCTGATGGAGAGAGTGGCCTGCGCCAACAATGTCTGTTTGAGTAATAAAAAAGGTATTGTGAGAAAATTAAGTTGGAAACCCCCGTTATGATATCCTTGAGAAAGAAATTATTCTGTACACATGCAGATTGGGTTATCGTATCACATCAAAGCCGCCAGTCCTGGTCCGTACCCCATCCCCGTCGCCGCCCCTTAACTTTACGGCGTCCTCTCCACACAAAGCGCGTAAAGCTCATCCACAAACGTCACCAGCTCGCTGAACCTCTCCGCCTCGATATTCGACGAGATACCCTTTCCTCCCTTAAGCGGCGCCAGCTCGATGCCTGCCTCGCGCCGGCCCTCGTCCGAGGAATGGCTCGCCCGCTCACCCGCGCTCCCGTCGTCCGACGAGCGGCTGCCGCCGCCTTCGGGCACGCTGTGGACGGCCACCGTGACTTCCTGAGAAATCATGATGCCGCCCAGCATGGAGAGCGCCTGCGGAGGCGGCTTGTCGTACGGCGAATCCATTCCGCCGTGCTGCTGCTGCTGGTGTTCCGCGCTGCGCCTGCCCCACAGCTTGAGCGTCGAGCTAGACTGGTTGGAGACGGACGGTGCTGCCTTTGACCAAATACCGTGGGGATGGGATTGCCATCGCCGTCAACGCGCTGCTCGTACTGCTCTCCGTCTTTCCTGAATATGCGCAGCTTGCCGGGCAGCTTCTTGTTTCCAAACATGACGGTTCCGCGCTGCGCCTGGGTCGTCCGCTTGGGTGCCGAGTTAATGATGGGCCCGAGCTCCCTGTGCACTGCGCGCGTGAAGGCAGCGTTGCTGGCGTTTCCGGGCGCCGTGAGCTGGCGGACCTTGAAGAAGCTAAGGGGTACGAGGCTGCAGTTGGCGCTCACCACCCTCGACTCTGCGGGGATGACGACGCGGAGGGCAATCATGGTGCTGTAGGGCGGAGGGCCCGCGCCGCGCTGGACAAAGTTAGGAACACGGAGGAGCTTGGCCGTTAGGCGCGCCTCCTCTATGCATTTGTCGCCCACCCAAGCGCAGAGTCCCTGTATAGCCTCGAGAAAGTGGCGGGCAAAGGTGGCTTCATTAGGTGACAGGTTTTTCCAAGCGGACAGCCTCCTCTCGATCTCGGAACGCTCGCGCGGTCTAGGCGTCGGAGGAACTCGATATGAGATGAAGTAAGCTTGCCGACGGGGAGGGGGACGCTGGGTAAGAGATTTTTGGCCCTCTTGCGCACGATGATATCGTAGCCAGCGCCAGTAGAACGAGGCCGGATAGCGAAGAGGCCGACGTGGGGGCCAGGCTCGAGAGTATTTCTCGTGTCGCTGTAATTGGCCAACAGCTGGAGCTTATTTTCAAAGTTGGGATCCTTGATCTGCATGCTTGTCGTGATGTGGGCCGCAACTTGATTGACATCGGCGAAGCGATAACCGGCAGCACCGAGCCTCTCGACGTCGCGGTCACTCTGGACTTGTTTGACGAGCAGCATGAGCGAGCCGGTAGCCCGTCCCTGCGACTTCTTTTTCCTGGCGGCCTCCTTCTCGATGTCCCTGATGTTGACCTTGCTAGCGGCTTTACTACCGCTGCTAAGGGACTCGTCGATGGATCTGACTTCGTCTAGAGATGCCCGCCCGGAACCGGTCACGAGGATCTCTTCGTAGAGAATTCCCTGGTCCGAGATACTCTCCCGCATACGGTGAGATAGTGTCGCCGCGGCGACGCAAAAGCTCTCGGAAGATGACGTCGAATTTCTTGACAACCTCTCCGTGCTCGCTGACGAGGTTGATGTTTGTGCGGGCGTCGCGGTCACGGCCTTGGCGGGGTAGCTGAGCAAGATGGTTCATCATGCCGTCCAAAAGTGGTTGTATTCCAGACCAGTTGCGAGACGCTTGGAACATCCACTGGAAAAGAGGGCTGCCGGAATCAAATCTTTCCTTGGAGGTCTTCATGGATTGGGTATTATATGTTAGCGATGACGACGAGAAGGGATCAAAAAGAGAAGCGGTAAACTCTTACCTTGTCGATAAAAGTGTCGGTGATCTTCTCGCTTGGCAAGAGGCCGTTACGGTTCACCAGGATACGGCCATGTTGATCATAGATAACAGATGCGAGGACCACCTGCTGGGCCTTGTTGGCAACTTGCCTGCGGACTCGAGCAGTATAAATGGCAGTACCAGCCATGATAAGGCAAGTGGCAACGGACTAATAACAACGGTTAGCAAGACAATCCCAGAATATCTCGCTTGAGAAAGAGCACAAAGACAAGACCTAGAGTCGGGAATTACTCACCAAAGCAATCACAACGATGACCGTGACCGTCCGCGACATACCACTCCCGCCCGCGGAGACGCTCTTCAGCCTGTATGCGGTGCCTACGGCAGCACACCAATGCATGCCCGAGACACCACCAGCCAAAAGAACACCGCAGCCGAGTGTCTTCCACCACGAGTTGGCCCAAGCCGCTCGGTAGACGAAGAAGAGGAACAGCGCAATCGTGCTCGCCGCGACGGCAATAAGGGCAGCGCCGACGACGTAGCCAGGCTGGTAGATGCAGGTGTAGTTGGCAATGGAGGCGTTTCCGAGGTAATGCATGCCGCAGATGGCGATGCCGGCAAGCACACCGGAGCCGATGACGCGAATCCAACTTGGCTGCGAACCGGCACCAATGGCGACAAAAGCGATGACCAGGACGATGATGGGAACGAAGAAGGAAGCGGCGGTGATCTTGGAGGAGTACACGATTTGGAGGAGGTGTTCGCCGTCGGCTAGGACGATGGCTAGAGAACCGATGAAATGCTAGAGTTGGGGCCAAGTTAGTGGCCATTCAGGCATGTGGGATCGTAGTTTTAGGTTGAATCATGGCGTGAGCTCTTACCATGCACCAGATAGCCACGCCGCCCATGGTGACGGCCGAACCAACAAGAAGGATGCTGCAAATCGAGGTTAGAATTGCTTTTCCTAGTCCGTCAAAAGCACCACCCAGTTTAGGGCCAGCGACGCTGATGCGCCAGTCACAGCTTACTGGTTAAATAGACCTCTCGGCGCGGTGCGACGGTTGATCAATTCGAGGGTTGACATTGCGCCGATGAAGCTCACGACGTAACTGAGGGCCACATAGCCTGCATTGAAAGACCGAGGGACAATGTGTCCCTCGTACAAAGCCTTGAGCTCTTCGACGGATGCCATGGCGAATATCCCTTTCTCGCGGCTGTCGCTGTCGTGTTGTTGTATTCGATAATTCTTCTACCACCTTCCCAGGGTACGCCTTTACGTACTATCCTCCGGAAAGACGGCTCAACACAAGGGCACGGGTGCCGGAAAGAAAGGGCGAGCTAGAGATCCCTTCCCATGAGAATGAATATATCGGGAGAAAGAAGGGGGAAGGACAAAGAAAATAACCGAAGTGAAGGAGAGAAAGAGAAGAAGAACGTCGAGAGCGACACCGTGATCGCCAAAAGAGTCGAGTTCCCCAGGAAAGATCTGGAAGGAGGTCAGGAACGAAAGCAGCCGGGAACCTCCAGTGTATGTATATGCGTCCTAGTTCAGGGCTGTCTCACGCCTTGGCTGAATCTTTGCCATCCATTGGGGGTGGAAGGGGGTGTGCTCCATGCAGGTTGGGCGTCTACATGCTTTGCCTACCCGTTCTCCATGAATCCGCTAGCACCCCTCCCCTCAGAAACTTTCCACCACTATGCTATCTCTAGTTAGGGAAAAGAGGGCGCGGGAAAAAGAAAGAAAAAGAAAAAGAAAAAGAAACGAGAAATCGATAGGAAAAGGCCCCTGGCAATGATACGCAAGCCTGTGATGGTGGGGTGGCACAGATCGTGGGGTGTCCTGCCTTGGCCATGCACCATCCAACCTGAACCCTTTCCAGCACTGGGAAGCGAGGATTAGTGCAACCCAGCCGGGACGCAAGGGACAGATCTAGAGATGGTGTCCCTCCTGGCGTTTGGGCCCCTCCACTTCGTTATCTCGCCATCACCCTTGGCTTCACCTAACGTTAGCCTTAGGTCGAAAATGGAGACGATTTGGAACCCATTTGCGTGGCTTTAAAAGTCAGATGGTGGTAAGGGTAACCTTGAGAATCATGCTCCGGGGTTCCGGCCCACAATGCAATGGGACATGGCCTGTCATTTTTTTTGGGCCCCTTTGGTTTCTAGCTGAAAACACACCCAACATGCTAACCAGCTCACACTAGTACACCTTGGGGGTGCTTGGGCCACGCCAGCCTGTAGGGATGGAACGGTACTTGCAACATTCGGCAGAGAGCCTTAGGGTAGGGAATAGCGATTGATATGATACAAGTCCTTGGTGTAGTGTAGGCGTGGTGGGGATTGTGCTGCTTTGGGACAAAGGAGGACGACAGGCTGAGGAGAAGCGAAGGAGTACGGTGGGAGGTGAGTTAGGGGACCCACCATAGGCTCTTAGCGGGATCGGAGAGGAAACGGGGAAGCGCAGTGACAGCAGAACTTAGAGTACAGGGGCGGAGAGGGGAGGGAAAAATAATTTGGAAAACGATGAAATTAGGAGGGCGGGCCAGTGATCGAGAGAGCCGGAGAGAAGGTCTGGAGGCGTTTTGATTCTTGCACTTGCTTTGCAGCCTAAACTATCGCCACCGCCCTTCTTAGCATGTTGGTCCTGAGGGCGGCCCATAACAGTCGCTTTGGTGGCTGTAGAGCTCTGAAGCCTCTTTTGCAGAAAAGGTGGGTGCTCCAAGCCTTACCGAACGGTTGAGGGAGAGATTGTCAGTCTTTCGCCAGAGGACTTGGTCATATGGTACGGGGTCCTGGAGCCTTCCTTTGAGGGGCTCTTCATGCCAGACGGTGTTGATGCAGTTGTCTGTTGGTTCAGACTTGGAGCACTGAGCAACATTCGCCGCAAGCCGGCCAGCGAGGTGGAAGAGGGAACCTGGAACGGCGCTAGTGCAGGTGGTACCCAAACCACCCAAACCATAGATCTGGGTATGCATGTGCCTGTGACTGTATTGCTCGGTACCCGCTTCCGAGAATGAGACTTGTCTTTTTTTCCTCCCGTCTCCTCACTCGGAGCCGCCGGGGTTAGTCACCAAGGGACTTCATCGGATTTCCGGTCTCCCACTCCAAGAGTGACAAGTTTGGGGGCTGGCCACAACAAGCGTCGCCTGTGCTGAAGGCCGTGCGTCCACATAGGCACTTCGTCTCCTGCCCTCTTCGCACTAGCGAAATCCATCTTTGCGCTATTCTTCCCCTTCCCTGAATTGAACCTGTCTTCGGGACAAACAAGGGAGTCGTTGCCTTGTCCAATAATGGACGGGCAAAGCGGCAGCGCCCCCGGCTGCTTGAAGATTTCCACCGAACCCAAAATTTCAAACCGCCTTCATGCTCGTTCTTCTGCCCCAGTACGTCGGGTCCATTTTGCTCGTCCTCCACTCCTCCCGCATTCTCGAGGATTCGCTCAATCGTTGCCTCGTAATCGAGGGCCGAGAAGAGGGGAAAAGGCATCTTTAGGAGGGTGGGATAAACACTTAGGTAACGAGCAGCTGCAGGCAAGAAAAAAAGGAAATGGAAAAAAGCAAGTGAAGGGAAGGGGTAGGACGAACGGGTCGGGTCGCTCCAACGCCCTCCACAAGAGCCAAATGTCATAACCTCACCATGCTTTTCTCCTCTCCTTTCTTTTTCTCTTCTCTCGTTTTGTGATGTGGGTTGTTTCGGTGGTGCAGCACTGAGGGGCGCCGCGAGTGTCACGACATTAGCGCTGCGAGTTTCAACCACCGCTGGAGTCTCCTCCCGCTCTGAGTGGCTGACGCAACGAACAACTCACGACAAGCCTTGCTTTTGACCCATTTATGCCTCGGTCCATGGGCAAGCTACTTCATACAATACCCACTGAGTGCACCCTTGGATTCTCTCTGATCGATCCAGTTTTTAATCTCTTTTCTAGCTTCGTCGTCGAGAAGGAGCGGAGGACACGCTCTTCCGGCATAGTGAGGTCCCCATTCTTGTTCTATGGAGTCCGCCTTTCATGCTCAAATGCTCAAGAGCAAGAGCAAGAGCCGGAAATCGAATTGTGATAGGTCCGATTGTGGGGTGGGTGGGTCGGCATTTGCAGGTTCAGCTGAGTTGTGGGGATTGCTTGTTTGTTCTTTCCCTGGTCTTTGCGCTAACAAAGAGAGAGCAAGACAAGCGGGGTCACTTAGCCACCGCACTTTCCCTCGTGTCTTCTGCTCACGAGTTCCCCATCATGTCGCTACCAATCTTTCCACCCTGTACCTGTCCCTCTGATGCGGTGCGGCAGCTGTCTTTCCTTTGTGTCAGGGCCGAAGCAGGCAGATAAAAATCATCGGTTCGGATCCAGATCCTTCAATGTTCTTGGGGAACCTGGGGGTTCCTTTCCTCTCCTTCCCTTGGGGATTGAAAGTGTTGTCTCATGCACACGTGGCGACCAACTGGGATAACTCCAGCAGCCAGTGAGTGAGAGTGTATTGGACCTGCTTGAGAATACAACTGAGGCGTTCCGCACGGATGGGGGCTGACGCGCCATCCTCGGCCCTTCGAGAGACTGACCTCTGCACCGCAAGCCAATCCGCCCCATCCCTCCAATCTCCTTCCTCAATCAAAGCGTACTTGTAAGGTTCAACAGTGCCTCGACTTGTACCTACCTTGTTGAGATTTCTGCACCTCTTGACCAGCTTCCTCCCTTGGCAACCCCTTCTTAGTGGGTGACAGCCTTGAGGGCCAGGCTACTTGTACTTACCACCCGTGCTGCTCGAATTATCCATCAGTCCTGTTTAGGGGACACTCGCGAGTTCGTTGAAGAGAGTGCATGAGAAGCGGCTAGGTGACGAGCGCAAGGATTAGGGCGATGGTTTACTTGCTCGCCACTGTTCCTGTTTTATCGTATCCCCGTCCATTTTCTCAAGCCTTTCCTCCGTCTCTCTCTAGCGCGCTCCTGGTTCGGACTACAAACTGATAAAGGGATAGAGGCTGTCGCGTTCACATACGCACGCACAGGGCTCTCGCCAGAGGCCTCGGGGGCAAGTGGAAGACAACATTGAAAGGCGCCAATGGCTTACCCCCTTGGATAGCACGCCGAGAGACTTGAGCACTGCTCTGGTCTTCCCCACTGACTTAGCCCCAAGGCTAACAGGTACCTCTGCATTGACCCATCTCCTCTTTTGGGGGACTTCGCAACTGTCATTTCTCCCATCCTGTGGTACGCTACTGCGTACTAGTCCTGTCATCGTGAAAAGAGGGAGAGTTCGGGCTCCGCGATACGGACACCTTTGTCGAGTGGACCGACGCCTTAGCTTCTGGTAGGTGCCCAGGAGACTGACACACGGACTTCGTCCATTATGCTCTTATGGGGCCTTCACACCAAAACCCTTGTACTTCTGGCCCCTGGCTCCCATCAGACTGATCAACCAGGCTCTTGTCCTGAGGGTCAGGGCTTGGATCGACCACGCAAGGGGCCCCTGACAAACCTTATGACTGTCCCTTGACCAGTACCTCCCGGTCATCTCCAGAACCGGCAAAACTGCCACTTTGTCGCCAATGATTTCTCCAATCAGGATTCATCCCGCCTCAATTGGACTGTGTTCCCGCTGCCCGCTGCCCTGGCCGTCAAAGTTAATCGACGGTTGATGAAAGGAGGTGACAACTGGCCCAATCTCGCGGGTGCAAGAACCACCCCCTAACAGGTGTAGGAAGTTGAGGAAACTCGTTAGTTTCCCATGCACGTGGTCCTGTCTGTTTCTCCCTCCGAGGTCTTCATGGAGAGAGTCGTCGGTTGGTCACTTCCTCCCTGTGCCAAATGGTCGAAGAAGCCGTCAAGCTCCCTGCAACCATTAACTCGGGGAGCCACCCGCGAAACGCTATACCAGTCCAGTCCAGGACTGACTTGCAGCTCCCCTCCCACAGTTTCCTTGAAAACTCGATAGCAAAACCTGCCTTGTGATTCTTTTCTTTCCTTTTTCATGCTTTCGTTCCTTTTTCTTTTTCACTTATCGACCCCCGCTCACGTTTTTCTCATATGGCTTCTGAAAAGCGAAAGGACCAAAGATAACACGAGAAAAATCAAATTCAAGCAAACTATTCACAAATTTAGGTAAGACCCTAGGCGTGCCCCTCTCGACTAGGCAATTTCTAGGCCTCGGCGCCTTCAAACTACCAGTGAAGGGATACACACGTGTAGTGGGCCTGTGGCCAATGGAATGAGCACCATCAAATGCCCTTGTTTCTTTTTCCTTTTTCCTTCTGTTTTTCTTTTTCTTTTTCCTTTTTCCCTCGCGTTATTCTCCGCTCGCTTCATGCGAAGCCCTCGCGGTTCTCGTGAGAAGCATTACCCACATTAAGACTGGGGCTTTGTTTAATATTCCCATCCCCAAGCCGAGACTGTGAGTTCAGGATCTCGAGCGGACTGCTCGGCACATCTGTGCTCTCCGTGCTTGCGGCCAAGGGTCAGGGTCATTTCACATTTCACATGCAGTGCGCTACAAAGAAGCTGGCGTTTTTCGTATTGGAAATGCAATCGTTGTCACGTAGCCCTTACAGATCTTGCGCCTCATAATGCTCGGCTCGTTCACTATTCAAAAATATTCATCTAGCACTTGAGGCCTTCCTAATTCGTCTTCGGGCACCTGAGGAGGATGTCCAGGCCCTTGGCGAAAGAGTCCCTTCCAGGAGCCACGAAGGAGACGACTCGGTAAGCGGCCAGATAAAGACGCCATTATTAGATAGGGGCGTGCGATAGCTCTGCCGGCGTTGAGTCGCCTTCTTACACTAGATTCGGCGCAGTGCCCCTAAACGCCAGTCACTGATTGATCACGACATGACAAAGAAAAATGGTGCCGGAGGGTCCTGCACGTCGTGGCGTTACCAACCTCCCCCGCGGAAATTCAACAAACTTCAACCATCAGGAAAAGCTACTATTAGTGTAGATTGTGGAAGGATGAAGGAATGAATAAGAAAACAAGCCACCGAAGCCACGCGCACTGGGGTCTCCGTGACCGGGCAGCCAAACAAATGCTTGGATTCGTCAGTTTGCGCACCCCCGGATTTCAGCTTTTGAGGAAGGCGGCTCAACCTCGTCTCGGACGGACACAACGGGCAGGAGCAGGCCCACTGTCGCACAAGTCAAAACCCCCTTCATTCTTTGATTTCTACTGCGCAGTGAAAATAGGCAGATACGCGCTCATTCAAGTCGGCCAAATCCACTTGAAGAGGATCGCCCTCGGGACTCCTCTCAAGGGATCATTGCCAGCGGATTTGGGAAGGATCAGTGCTGGCAAGACTCGAATTGGAATAGTGGGTTTCCGAGTTCGGAACACGGCGCCGAGAGGTGAACTAAATGCTCCCTCGAGCCAGAGAGTGGACCGGGACGGGATTGCCGATCACTGCTCTTGTTCCCTCTAGTGCACAGCGCACGCACCTCCAAGGACTTGGTGATGGCAGTAGGGCCGTCGAGGTCTGGTCTGCTTGTGTCAGTGCAGACCTGAATGTGGCAGGTGTGAAGTGCTAGTCTAGATCCCTTGGCCCTACGACAATGCACCATCATTTGGAGCTTATCGGGGATTTTTTCTTCCTCTTTATTTTGCTCCTTTACGCCATTTAGGAGTTTGAGGCTCGTCCTTCGGCTCCGAAAACTTCCAAGACAACTATTGATTTTCGCCGTTGGGAAATAATCGTCATCTCCACAACCTCCTCTCCGCCTTGACGAGGTCATTCCTCCCATGCGACGCATTTCCCAAGCTAACCAAGGTGGTCTCGGGAATGAATCAGGGCAAAAAGATTGGTGGCTCGTCCAGTGCGCCTGCAGAGGGTCTCAGAGTCTTTGGCGACTTCCGAAGCATCACTGATACGAGACCCATACGCAGTTGATGTTCATCCTTGTGGTCATAAACCTGATAGAGAGCAAGGGATGTCAGTAGTGGAAAGCCTGCAGACCGAGCAGTCTAGAAAGCCCGAGCACCGATAAAATAGGAAGGAGCTCAGTATGCACCAGGTGGCTGGGTTGGTGGACCCGCGTATGTTTGATAATGCAGGGTTGAGCTTGCTATTGAAAAGCCTGCAGAGCATTATAGCTCTGGGAAAGGCCGTCCGGTGAAATTCCCAAAGACCCTGCATTGTTGATTGATCTTTCTTGTGAGGGGGACCTGGCGAGATGAACTCGCGGCAGGAGCGGAGGATTCCTCCGCCAGCTTTAGGAGGCGGGTCGATCTTGCCACGTACGGGTCTCCACATCACATGCCGCTCTCTAGACTTTGGAAGGGTCCAGGTATTCTGCAGTCCTCCTGCCGGAAGGAACCCCCGTTGCATGGGTGTGATTTAAACTTCGACGATCTTTGCGGAGAGAAGCACAGAGCAACATGAAACCCGATGCCTTGCAATCATCTCTCTCCTTCCTTCCTTGTAATATTGACGTTTGTTTCGTAGAGTCTGGGCCCTACAGGGGACCTAGTGACTGGACTTTCTGTTCTTGGTTTCCCTCCAGATCGGCGCTTCCCAAACCTCCCAGTGTTCACCGTGACTACTACCACCATCTCTCAGATCGGCGAAAGCACTGATGCCAAAGCCATACTCCACCTTCCTTTCCATCGGCCACGCTGATCTTGGTTTGTTTGAAACAGCTGGAGCGCTCGGGCTCACTGAGTCGATTAGGAATGTGCAATCTCCTAGCAAATGATATTCGTAGCCTAAGGGTTCTTCTCCTCTCCAGGTTTATCGGGTGTTCAACCGCCCGCCGTAGTCGTTTCAAAACACAGCCTTGGCGCTCTCGTATGGCCAACGATAGTTCAACACCGGTCTAGCCAGCCGACGTACGGCACTGTCTACATGGTGATTTTCGCAAGACGACCGCTCAGCCTTTACTCTTTATTCTTCCTTTTGCTGACTGCTGGATATGCAGACCGAAATCAAGGGTATGGGACACTTGAAGCAGTATCCCATGATGACCCGAAACCGCACTCGCTATCCAATGCGCGGTTATCAGACATGGTGGGGGTGAGGAGAGGGAGAAACAACGTGGGAGAAACGAGAAACGAGAAGCACAACACCATAGCAAAAGTCCAACCCTGACGAGGCCGAGATAAGATCAAAGAACTTGTATAACGATGGCTCCAGTGGAGGAGGCAGCTCAACCGGGTCGCCAACTGACACGTCGACTGCTGCTGAAACCGATACAGGCTCAGGATCCCCGCTAGACTCGACATGTATCCCGGAGGCCGCGATTCAAGAATTTGGCGAATCGATAGACAGTTTAAGTGATTCAGTTGACCAGTCCACGGCCATTCTTTCCGATATACTAGGAACCATAAGCGTTTTAGCATCTACTATCAGTGAGCTTGTCACAGCTCTAGCCGGCCTCACTGCTACGACGGAGGCAACTGCGGCCCCGATTATCTCCCTGTTATCGGTGATCCTTGGGTTCCTGGTAGCACTTCTCGGAGAAAGGCTATTGGAGTTTCTGTGGCGGATATTATGGCCACACGATACCGGAATTTGAGGTCAACTATGGTCTTGGTCACGGGGAATGGGGATTCTTGGCCTTCGGTAACCTGAAGTTCTATCGGGGGATGGGATACCACTAGGCGAAGGCAATACTGCAATGGACTGTGAAGCGTTTACTATACGATGAGTACTCTCATAGCTCGATGTAGTGAATATGTGGGTAGCGGAAGCATCTCTGAGGTTGTCAGTTTGTAGTTCATGCAGGTCAAATCCCCTCCTTTTTCTTCTTTGGCGTGAAGGCATGTTTGGCTTCTGAGTGTCTAGTGCGAGTTGCGTTCGGCTTCATTTAACAGGGGCCTACGCGAACAGATAGTCGAACCATAGCCTTGTTGGACGTCTACGTCACTGATGAACTACCGCTCAACCGAATTATATTTTAATTATTATTTTTCTCAGTGTTATTTTTTAACGTATGTATTTCTTGCTTCATCGGCCTAGAGAGAGAGTCATGATAATATTACAAACCCTGACCATCAACCCGCTTCCATGATGAATAGTGATGACACAGGCGGTGTTCTGGATAGTTGCGATAAGGAGATCGGAAATGGTGTGAAGCAGCAAAGTAATTGTTGCTTCTAACGAAATAACGGATACAGTTCTCCCATGGTCGGTCGTATGGTCTAGTGGTTAGGACTCCGGATTTTGATTACGCAATCAGCCAAATGGTTTCCGGCAGCCCCGGTTCGAACCCGGGTACGACCTCATCAAGAACTACTTTTTTGCTTTTCGGACCAAGAATAATTTCTATGGCCAATAAATCCGTTATATTTCAGCTATCTTTTTGCATCGCTCTAGATATAGTTTGACAATACAACGTTATTATTATACGATGGATGAGAAGGTGGGGAGGAAACCAGAGCCTCCTTCCTGCCTGGGCTTTAGTGAGCCTATTAACCGTCCCACGATATATATCGAGAGGTATGGATCTGGACGGCCTTATTTCACCTCTCACTGTCTTCCTCAGTTGTAGATGTACACACACACACTCATCTCTGCCATTGATTCAAAGTAGGGATCCTCATAAGATCAATAGCGTTGAATATGGCTTCGAGAAACCGAAAGAGCCATCACAAGTTGTTTTTGAGCATCCCAGCCTGGTTCTTGGATGTCTGTTCATACCTTGGAAGTCGAGCACTGTTTTATGATGAGGAGATGGGCGGAGAAAATGGGGCGGTTGCGGAAGATAGCATTCATTCATCTCATCTAGCTGTAGAATAACCTTCTGCGCATAGGACAGATGCACCCGCCAAGTACGCTTTCCTTAAGTCAGTAGGTGAAGAGTGCATCATCACAGCCGCGCCACTCAACACAAGGTGCTACCAGTCATCGGGACGCAATGACGCCTTAGAATAGGAGGAACTCTATCGCTTTTCTAAGGGTGGTTCTCGTTCATCTCCCATACTTACTACCGAGAAGGGTTCAGACTGAGAGTGCTCTTGAGCATGCGTACTGCGGCTCCAGGGCCATACAGTTTCCGCTCTCCAAGGGACTCGGCCCCCATAGATATGATATAGTGGATTGCAAACATTTCTTCCTCAACCTCTCTCGCCTACATCGATTTCCCATGAGTCGTTGAAGGGTAGCCCCTCCCTCGAAAAAGAAGGCTGCGGGACGGCCCGCGGATAGACAAGCGAAAACACGTCTGTGACACAAACCCTTCCCCTGGATATCACATACCGTCGAAACCACGTACGACTTTGGGCACCGCGCATCAGCCGTTGCGGCTCAACAAGACAAACCGAAAGCAAAGCAAACGGGCACACAGCTTCTTTATATGTGATCTCGACGAAGGAGTTATCCGAACCGAGTGAAATTGGCGGGCAACCCTGCGTTTGCAGTCATCCGCTAGCCGATAGTACATTGCATCCAACCTTGACTCCAGCAGTCCATAAAAAGAAAAAAAAAACAAGCGTCCAAATGAGTGTCGGCCGTTAGTTGACAAATTCAATCATGCTCCCCGTCGCTCCTAACGTGGCCGCTCCAAGCTTCTCAAGACGGAAATTCCCCTTGGAAGTGGGTAGGTGATTGTAACCATGAAATTAGTAACCCTTCGCTTTCGTCCCGTCGCTACCCGCAGTTCGGGATGGAGAATACGAGGGATGAGAAGAAGAAGGAGAAAATATTAGAAGGAAAAAAAAGGCATCCCTGTTATCCTTGACCATCGGAGCCCTACGCCCTATACGCGGCGGGTGGCTGCTCGACACCCCGTTAACTGCGTCATCGCCCTGGAACCCGCTGTACACGACGCCCTTGCCCGGATGGCGGGCGTTGTAAAGCGTCTGGTCCTTCTTCCCCATCTTTTTCATGCCAAAGATGCTACTGTTGCCGGGAGATGGGTTTCGACGAACGATTTCGGAGTCGGTATCGCCAACGTAATCCTCCTCTCGGCGGGCTCTAGGTCTCCTAAAGCAGAGACATATGGAGAGGGCGGCGATAATGAAGACGGCTGCGACGACGCCGATGACGAGGCCGGTGATTTCGCGGCTCTTGAGCTTCCTCGGTTCTATTAGGTGGGGCTCGATATACTGCGCCAGGTCAAAGGTTAGCGGATCACGATTCCACGAGTCACGGTTCACGAGGGCGAGGAGGGGTTGTGCAAAGGAGGGCTTTCGTGGTGGCGAGTTGGAGTGTATTCCCCGTTTGGAGCTTGGCCGGTCGCACGGGATGGATTGAGGAGAGTGGCATACCATGACTGATGCTCTGCCCTCTCGGGTCTTTGTTGGATTACGTTTTGGGATTTGGGTCTCGAGTAGCTGCTGTGGTGCGGCTGTGGCGCTTTTTGTCGCAATGCAAGGTGGTGCGGGGAACTCGACTTTGGCTGAAGGTGCGAGGCAGGTTGGAAAAAGGATGATGTATGAGGTAATGAAGATGTGGAAGGGAAAAGAAAGGGAGGGGAAAAAGAAGAAGAAGAAGAAGCAGGAACCAAAATGAGGAATGACAGGTTGGGTCTCCAATTCTCTAAAATCAAGACTTCAACGTGGAGCCAAAATGGAACAACCCCTCTCGGGGAGAGACAACCCAATGTTATCTGTTCCGGGAACCCAAAAATTAAGGAAAAAAAAAACAGGCACAAGCTCAGTTGCCGCTTCCTGCTCCTGCCTGTTCCCGCGGCAGCCTCTAGGTAGCACGAGTATCCATGGTCGGATTTATTCCCCTGCTAGTAATCATCCCGTCATATTAAGCGGCCTATAAATTCTTCCAATAATGCAGTCGTATTCTGCCTGTAAATAGATTGCAAGCGAGCAAAATAGCAGAAAAAGAAAGCGAACAAAAAAATCCTGGCGTGACACTTGCAATGTACTGATTGCTACCCGGATTGTTGACGTCACCCCAACTGATTGGCTGGCCCAGAAAGCCCGCCAACATCGAGGGCTGAGTACTTCGCGACTGGCAGCAGGCCCGGAGAAAAAAAAGTGAAGGGCTGGGGAATTGTTGCAAGTGCCCTTTTGCTTCTCTTCTCAACTACCCTTTTGGGTACAAGAGGTACGAGGGGAATACGCTTTCTGCCAACATTGGGCCTAATGTGGTCCACCCAGTCGCACCTTTGATGCTAGCGTCGGGAGGTGAGGTCATGGAGCAAGGGGAGGCAAGGGGAGAAGGGGAACAAGGTGGAGTTGGCAGGAAAAGTTGGTGGAGTCGAGTCCATTCTCCAACAACCACGCGGCACATCGGCACCGACGAACAACCAACCAACGGACAGGACCAGAAGGAAAAAAGGACCGCACACGTCGCTGACGGAATTGACCAATGGATCCCATCAATATCGGCCAACGAACTTGCCTTGCTCTTCTCAAGGGATCGGGCGATCAGAGTCGCAAAGAGCCTGCTGACAATTGGATACGCAATAGTTTTTTTCTTTCTTTCCTTTTTTATTCATTTATTTCCTTATTTATGTTTATATTTTATTCTTTCTCTTTTTCCTGGGCGATATCGAGAACTACGGATCCGATCATCTGCAGGTCATTTTTGGACACGAAGTGGTGGTAGCCTGGATCAGGAAACACCATGCATGATTGATGATGTGACGCTGGGACAGAATGCGACAAAAAGGGCGACCGGAGCAAGAGACTAAGGGCTGAAAAGTGACTGACAACTTTAATCCCGCTGCGCCCAATATAAGATTGCAAGGTTTCTTGAGAAACTGTGAAGCTTCAGGTAATCAATGGGAGACACGTGCGCAGCACACTGAAGACGCCACCTTTTTTTCCTCGTCGCGCTTCGTGGCCACGCGCAGAAGAAGCCCCCGACTGAGGAATATCTTCTCCTCTTCTCATCCATGTCTCGCACCCTACTCTGATATATATTTTCAGGGTTTTCTCTTCTTCAAGGATCATTGTTTGACAAAGGCTTGAAAAACTTGCTTTTCTTCGTTTGTCTTTCGGAGCATTCGAGCCAAGCACGAGAGTTGGAGGGTTGCATCTCCCATGCACGCGTAACCGTGGATGTCTCGCCCACCCGTGATGTGACGGGGAAAAAAGGAAAAAGAAAAGAAACAAAACCTACATTTCAAGCTGCGTCGAAAGTAGATGATTTAGGGGCTCTTTCTTGGCTGGTGCGCCTCTCCAATACTTCCTGATGCAATAGTACGCAGAATCTCACGATAACATCCCGTTTCCTGATCACGCCACCTTTGCCGTCGTATATCATACCTTGAACGCGGCTATCATTTTCTTCCTTCATGACAAGCACGGATAGGGCTGTTCACGTCCCCCTTTATAATTCTCCGTGATAATGGAGTGTGTGAAAACCGACAAAGTGTATGTGGGGTCACATCCTCTCCACCTCCACCGCGGATACTCGCTCCTCTCATCAGACATTATGCTGGGAGTTACTATCCGCCCCTCAGGCTCACGATTATACATGTACTTGGAAGCGAACCCGTCGCGTAGGTTGCGCCCACGCACCCTCATTCGCGGTTTTGACGCACATGTCTGTGACCCAATGGTGGCGCTATAAGACTGACCCTACGGCCGGACTCCGCGTTCCCCGCAACAAGCTTCTACTCCAATGCCCTGAGATAGCGCGAAGAAAAAGAAAAGAAAAAGAAAAAGAAAAAGCGGACTCTTGAGGAGAATGCGAGTTGGAGGAACCCGTTCTCGGTTTCTCAAAACCCGAGGATTGAAAGACTCTCCACGCTTGCACGTACGTGCAGTCAAGGCCAAACTTGACCTCCGGGATGAGGCAGCGATTTGATTTTCGTCGTTGACAGATCCCTAACCCTAACCCGGCCCCGCTCCGCGCCTGCCAAGACCTCAACACCGTCCATCCTCCTCCGGCCTTCCTCCACTCTTTCGGGGTCATTAATGAGTTCCGCCAGATATTTCCCGTCCACCCTGTTCCATTTACAAAATGTGACGGTTCCGATGGCTGTTCTGCTGTGCTGTTTCGATCTCAAGTGGTACTGCAGGGTTAGTATCGAAGTTAAGGCTATCTACACGTTTCGACCATTCCGATGGCCAATCGGTTGCGGGAGAAAAACGGAGGATAAGAAAAGGTGGTATTAAAATGTGCATTGCTAAAGATGGAAAAAAGGAAAATTCAACGCGCCCCAAACACTCGTAAAAGTCATAAGCCATGCATATAGATATACATCGTCATACCAAATCGATATCCTCAAAAGTATCCCCATCCGCAATCCCGCCCCGTGCATGATCCCATGCACGTACGCCGTACCCACGAAATGGAAACGGTTCCCGCCGCCGAGCGCCGGCCTCAGCACAACCGGCATCGCGCTGCTTTCCAAGACCCATATCTCGTCCCCTCGCGCGCGGTGTGGGGCCCAAGGCCGAGCCGCGCCGTGGAAGTTACGAAGAGTCGACAGTCGGACCCGTACTGGCTTACCACCAATTCAACGCTCTTTTTAATGTGGTGACCAGAGGGGATGGAGGACCCTTGCAGCAGTCGCTCGGGCACATTTGATGGCTTGCCGGTGGTAGGGTCGCCATACGATGCCAACATGGACCCCACGCCCGGAAAGGCTGGGGGTATATCTTTGTACATGCCGTCAATATCAATGAGAAACTGGTCGGGGACGACATCGTCATCCCATGCGCGCTCGCCCTTGAACTTCTCGTATGCGGCTGTCATCAGCTTTTGTCTCTCTCCGTAATAATTTCGCTCAGTACATGTAGAGAAGGATCGAGGGTATGGGTGTTTCACAAGTATTATTCCCGAATACGCGGCAAAATCTGTGTAGTGGCCAAACATGGGTTCCAAGAGCCGCAGGCGCAACATTGTAATACCCTGCTTGATGAGGGCTAAGAATACCTCTCCGAGACCCTCAGGAGCTGGATAGCCCCGCCATAGGTCCATGGATATGTCGTCGTTCCACTTGTTGTGAAGTAAAGTCCGCCAGAGCACCTCAAACCGTGACTGGATGGTGACTTGGCCTGCGTGAGTTCCCTTCAGGCGTAGAAGACGGGCTTTATCAGCACTCTTGTCCAGACTATGAAAACTGAGCACCGGAGCCGTTAAGCGTGGTGCTCGGATCTCTGACTCTTCGGGTATGTGGGTGAGGAGGTCGGCGATTTCGGGGAGGGTATCCACGCTATAAGCCTGTGCAGCCTTGTGCTCTATGTGTGCAACTCGCCGGCCAGATACGCGAAGGGTACGTTCGTCTAATAGTCTGAAGCAGTTTGATTTGACACTACCACACGTTGCCCACATTTTGATGCATCTGGGCTCAAATAGATCGAATACACCGCGGGCTGCTATCGAGAAATCGGGAACCCAAGAAGGCAAGGCTCCGGCTTCGTCCTCGAATCTGGGCTCCTTCAACTCAAAAAGCTGGATAAGGTTGGTAGTTGACTGCATCAGGTAAACCGATGCGTCCGTATACACTTGGGTCACGGATTTTGTGTAGTCTGGGACGGGCGCCGGGACGTCGCGGGTGGTCTTGCTGAAAGTGAGAGGCGGGGACTGTTTTAGATCGAACCTTAAATCACTAAGCAAGCCGAGAAACGCAAAAACCTTGTCGCGAGGATCACTAGCTATCGTGGAGCGAAATAACTCGAGGGCTTTCCCGAGAGACGATATCGGTCTGTAGTCCTGGCGATGAAAGGCGCAGTACCCCCGATTTAACAACATGTGCGGCAGGACGTTTGGGGTGTAACCGGGCGTTGGTCGCGGCCTGTACAAACGAACCTGGATATCCTCCTCAAAATAATCAATGGGGGCACCCCAGACCTCAGGATCGCGGTGCCCCGAAACCTGCGCCTCGGCCTGTAGAATCAAATCACGCGTATATACGGAGTAGTGGAATGCGAAGGAGGTGTGCAAGACATCAACCATTGAGATACACCGCAGCCCGCAGAGGAAGACTGCGTGGCGGGAAAGCCTAGCCTCCTGCACGACCCAGGCGCGCTTGAACCAGGAACGGTTGAGAAAGGCGTATAAGCGTACCCAGCTCTCACTGTTGATACGCGACGCGGAAGACAACTTGCCGAGGATGCGACCCATCGTCTGGGTGCTTCTGCGTGAGTTCGAGTCGTCGCCACCCAGCCAGGCGACCACTACAATGGCACGGGAGAAGATGTGCTGCATGATGCCTACCTGCGAGGCTCGCTCAGCCACGTCTGCTTGGTTGATGCAAACGGCATCGATCCAAACATCGTACGTCTGGACGCTGACCAGACGATCCGGGTCGTTTGGTGAGGACTCCGTACTTGGTGAACGGCCTACCGGGCGCCACTTGTCCTTGCGCCCCGCGACACTCGTCTGCCACTCGCCGGCAACCGCACGAGCCCGCAGGCTCAATAGTGCCGTGTAAAGATTGGTGGTAACGGAGACCGGGTGACCGTCGCAGAATATCTCGAACGCTGGGGCGGTCCAATCATTGGGCGGAGATACGGGATCTCGCTCGTCATAGAGTGTGAGTGGATCGCCCCAGGTGTAAGACAAGGCAATGTATTTGGGATCGTCCCGTAGATCGCGCACGATAATGGAGCCACGCACAGGACTTGTTACCAGGTCGGCAGCCGAGCCTAGTTGGTCACTGATGTCGAGACGAAGGATGCGGATCGATGTTGGAGTGGGTAACAGTTGATATGGGTAACGTATCCATGGGCGAGATGAGACGTCCGGGGAGGGCTGGATGATGGGGAGGACTAAGGGAGCGGTCTCGCCAGCCTCATTTGTGACGTGGAGAAAATCCGGGACATCTGGGTACGGCCAGAATGCCATGTTGAGCAAATAAACGCAAAGGTTGAACAAAAAGGGAGGTAAAATCATGGCTATTCTAACCGGGGCGGGAGCCAGAAGAGAGAATAGAGGCGGGATATGACTGTATTAATGATGCTGCAAATTTGAGTCATTCATCTGGATAACAACCAAAAGGAGAACATGCACTAGAAGATGAACTCACGAATCAAATTTAGTGGTGGCTTTTCAACAAAGGTCTCCGCGAGCCGGCCAGCACCCCGAGGATTTGAATCTGTATCCGGGCATTTGGTTGGTTGTGATGGCGCCCCTGCAGTCCCCGGCAGGTTCAGCCCCCAGCCACAGCCACAGTCAACCATGATAGTTATTCTTCCAATTTCCTGCGACCCCTGCTCTCTCTTTGGCGCCCTTTTTCTCATTCCGATGGCAGAATCTCAGAGAAGGTGGGGGAAGAGAGGGGGCGGAGAGAAAGGCCTTCCACTTCCACCTCCACCGTTACTCTGTGTGGCTGTTGTTCTTTGGGAGAAAAAGGAAAAAGAAAACGTCATAGAGAGGAATACCCTGGAATATCCGTGATAGTATCGATGTTTCAAGACAACTAAAGTCACCTTGATAATATTTCTGCGGCGAAGCAACATGAAAAAGGTGCAGGGCGAGGAGTGACACGACACTGGCCCCAATACGGATACTCTTTGGCCTCACCGATCAAAGACGAGAAGTTCGATCCACAAATGTTTTCGCACTGTCGGGTCTCAGAAGTTGGCCTTGAGTCCAGCTTGCAGGCGATGACAGGGATGAGGGAAAGGAGGTGCACAAGACTCGCTTACAGGGCCTCTAGTTCTCGGAATAGGGGCTCAGCCTGCCTACGTCTTCTGCTCATCTAGCCTCCGATTCAGAGCCCCTAGAGCGCACATCCTCGACTGTGGTTGGCATCTTTGTAGGCGGCATTCCGTGCCTATAGTAGCGCGCTCCTTGCTGGGAGTTGAGATCGCGTTGCAGCTATGTTGGGCAATGTTTGCACACTCTTTATGCCGTCTGCTCAGCTTGAAGCGGAAGTCTTGGCCCTCCATGGAAGCAAAGAAAACATGTCAGGTGTCAATTTAAAGAGATCCAAACTCCCCCATGGAAGAACTCGAGGTAACGGAATTGGAGAGAAAAGTTATCAGACAGTCCTTCTTTCCTATGGAGGACAAGTGAGAGTTCAATGTTGAGAAGGAGCATTCAAGGATCCATTGCTGTTCAAAGTGGAGTAGACCATCAAAAGCGGGCCCGAGGAGCAATGGAACGTTCTGCGGTACGTGCACAAGCGGAGCGGATATGGCATGGGTCAAATATCTACGGAGCGTGTATGTATCCTTGAGTTGCAGTTAGTATTCGTTGCAAGCGATTGGTTGTCCGCATTCTTAGCGCAGCGGGGAGGTATATAATATCAACTCAACCTAGCCCATTCCGAGTTCTCTCCATATATAAAGGCTATTCTTGGTAAAGGAACTGCGAGTGGTACAGCCGTATATATCTAATGAGTGGATGATTTGAAGCATAAATTCTCTGCGATGCACTCACCAATATAAGCTCTAAACGGGACCTATCAAATACTCTCGTAGGTTACAGCGGCTTTCACGCTTCGCATAGAACCTCTCGAGCATACTCTTTCCGCCCATACATTCCAGAACAAAGGACGCGCCTGCGCCCACCGAGCAGAGTCATGCCACGGAAATCAAGCAACCCTACTCTTCGTCTCGCGCCCCGGGAAGCCGATCTAGCCAGTCATCCACCTCTTCGGAAAGAAAAGGCACCCCTCGCACTCGTTCGCGGTAGGAATATCCTGAACCGGCAGCCCGCACATCTGGTCACCGCAGTCCCGCTCGTCCATCGCCTTCTGCAGCGAGTCGCCCCGCCAGCCAAAGACATAGTCGGCGTGGTGACCGTACCCGACATCGTCGCCGAAGCTCCATACAAACGGCTGGCTACCGTCCTCAGGCCACAAATCGGCCGAGTTGAAGGGCGCCGTGTCCCACACCGTCTCGAGCACGATTTGCGGTATTAGCACGGGGTGGGTCTCGGGGCACGCCGTCCCGTCCATCGGATCTCCGTCCGCCGGCCACGCCACGTGGCTGTAGTGGTCCGAGCTGTCGAGGTTGACGCCGTCCCAGCAGGGCGGGAACCAGATGGTCGTGAGGACGCCAAAGGGGCAGGCGTGGTCCGGAAACGTCCGGGACTGGTTGCGCGTCCGCGTGCTCTCGTTTTCCATGCACGTGTACCAGATGCCCCTGTTGACATTGTACCCATCCGGCGGCGCCGCGGGCCCTGATACCGTTCCGAAGCCTCGGCGGTCCTGGCCCCGGGATCGCCCGTGCGCATGCGGAAGCCTTGGGGAAAGGCCGTGATCTTGATGCTATCGTCCGCCGCGCTCTCTGGTGGGAAATAGTATATGGTCATGCCGCCCCCGCGTGCCGCTTCGTGAAATACGGCCCCAAATTGCCGAACGCGCTTGTACGTGCCGTTGCGCGCCCGGAAGAACATGACGGCGGTCCAGTAGTTGGAAAAATCGTCGATAAAGGTGCACGTGGTGCAAGAAGACCGCTCGGCTGGATCCTGGTCCGGGTCCATGAGCGGGTCGAAACCGTTGCCGCCCACGATTTGGTGAAGGTGAGGCGTGCCGACGATGCCTGGGTCTACGATACTGGACACACGCATTGCTTTGTTAGTGGGGGTAAAAACAGGCTCGGGGCTTAGGAAGACGGGGGAACGGCCTGGAAAACTCACGGGTCCACACGGTCAATCACCAGCAGGGAGCAAGACATTTTGATAGACGGCAGGCCGCAGAGACCCAGGGTGATGAGCCATGCGTACATGGCCCAAGTGAATAGCCCACGTTCCCTCATCTTAAAGCGTCTCGATATCCAGCAAGGCCCTGACTAATGTCTCGGTAAAGTCTATACGACCCGTAAGAAATTGCGTGAAGCACCTTTCTACTGTGGGGTGAATGGACAGGTGGTAAGGGGCACTTGGAACTCGCAACAACAATTTCACTTGTCTCGCGACATGAGAACCTCTTTATATATATATACTCACATATCTATCCACACCTTTCATCTCTCAGGCTCGTGATCACTTATTTATTCCAAAACATCATTGGGGAAATGTCGTCTCACCTGCTGTTTTTAATCCCCCGCCTCCATTGAGAGAGAGAGACATCTGCACGGCACGGTCATTTAGCCAAATCCGCCCATCGATCCTACGTGCATCCATCTCGCGCAGAAGATGTGCGGGGAAAGGAGTGAGCGAGCTTACTCTGCCGATCTATTCCGTCTCCGACAATGCATGCAATGATAGCTCGCCGTATTTCTTTTTATCTGGTTGTTCGAGGACAACAAACCATGGGTGTAAAAGGACAAGACTGACCGGCGATTCCCAGAGCTTGAGCATGTTCTCTGTTGTTACACAAGGACCCAAAGGGGAAAAACCCTCCAAAAGCCCTTGGCACTTCAATATAGAACAAACTGCTACTCTGGGACGACATTACTAACGTCACTAGTCTTCTTAGAGCTATCACGACGCAAGAACACCTCTGACCACCTTCTCCATGTCTCTACGCTTTTGTGCGTCCTGCAGAGAATAAAGTTCTCAGACATTACATCAAAAGGTGCAGCCTGAATTTAAAAAAAAATAGTAACCGCACTGGAGTCTCCGGCCCCATGATCGCTATGCATCCGCCGGTTCCGCCGCCTCCGCCTCTACCCTGCACAACCTCCCATCCGCATCCTCCTCATACACCTCGCTCCCCACCGCAGTGACCGCATACAACAGCCCCAGCGGATCATACCGGTCCTTGACCTCCAGCAGCCGAGCATAGTTCGGCCCGTAAAAATGCTCCTGAAAGTCCTCCTGTTGAAAATTCGCCTCGTTGAGGTAGGTCCCGGACCCGGCGTGGCCGCGACCAAGCTCGGCGTAATCACCTCTACCAGCGCGTCCTGCATGGCCTGCATGCGGCCCTGCGCCACCGCGACGGCCGAATAGTCCCACTGGCCGACGACGATGCAGTGCGACGCGGCCTCGCGCCAGGCGGGGAGCACGGCGTTGGCGGCGACCGAGGCGTTGCGGCTCATGTCGAGGGCCTGGCACGCGAAGAAGAAGTCGTCGCTCGCGGTGCCCTCGCGCAGGGCCCGCGTCACGGCGGCGTTGGCCTCTGGGTCCGAGAGCACGGCGCGGGGATTAGCCGGCTGGACGTGACTTGGCCGGCGGAGAAGTAGCCGTAGGGTAAAGGGCCGAAGTCGCCGACAAAGTGGTCGAGGAATCGGGGGCCTGGTCGATTTGGATGGCGAAGGGAACTTTGCGCGCGTCGAGCTCGTCAAGGAGGGGTTGTAGGAGCTCGATGACCTCGGTGCTTGACTTGCCCGCTGCGGTGAGGCTGAAGATACTAAACGAGTTGTTGTGGACCGAGTATAGGAGCGAGGTGTCTTGTGCCAAGATGGGCGGTAGGAGGCTGTGGAACGCCTCGATGGCCTCCCAGTACGCGTCGTGCCCGATTACGCTGTCGTCGAACTGCAGGTGCGCGCCGCCGATCGACGTGTCCTCGTGAAGCCGAGTGGTCATGCTTAGCACGATGCCAAAGGTGCCGCCACCTCCACCGCTCAAAGCCCAGTATAGATCGCTATTCTCCGACGGCGTAGCCACGAGGTGTACTCCCTCGGCCGTGACCACCTCCCACTCTAACACATTGTCGGCGCTGAGGCCGTACAGGCTACTAAGCGTCGAGTGACCCCGCCCATGGTGTAGCCTCCCGCGATCCCCACCGTCGAGCACGTCCCGCCGACGACCATGTATCCACGGTCACTGGCCGCCGTGTACGCCTCCCAGCCTTGGACGCCCGCGCCTAGCTTTAAAGCTGGACCGGTGTAATAATCCGACTCATAGGCTTCAATTACCTCGATGTCTTTGAGGTTGTGAGTCCAAAGTGCTAGTCCTCCCTTGCCCGTTGACTTTCCGAGGTAGCTGTTGGTTTTCGACCCCCATCAGCATCCCGCATCGGGGCTGGATCCATGGACTGGGAGGGGAAACTTACTCATGACCCGTGTTCTTAATGACGAGTCGCACATCATTCTCTTTGGCGAACTCGATTCCGGCCACCACGTCGTCGGGGCCCTCGACGTTTATCGAGTAACTCACGTACTTGCCCAACTCGCAAGTCTTGTTCAGAGGGGATACGGGTCACATGCTTGCGCAAAGGGCCAGCTAACTTCTGCAGGAAACGGGAAGCTTGATGATGCAGATAACATTGAACCGTTTGTCAGCCTATTTCGAAATCCGAGAGGAGGCTGCACAACGATACTTTGGACGCTGAGAGTTCCCTCCCTCTTCTCTCCAGAGACTTAATAACTTACTGCGCTTGTGCGAAATTCCACGCCGATTGCAAGACGATGCACTCCGTCGTATTATAGTGCCCGTCGAACTCGCCTCCGACATGGCATACACTCCCCACCGGCACAGTCGCGATCAGGCGTCCACTTATTGTTTCGTTGAGAGCTTCCCACGTCTCCACGGACGGCCAATGATCGTCCCCGGGAATAGGCTTGCAGCTTGGGCTAGACTGTCCTGCGACAGCCGCGGCGAAGAGGAGCAGACCGTAGCGACGAAGCGACGAGTTCCAGTACGAACCCATCGTGCCAACCGACCCCCAGTTTCTTCTCGTTTCTTTTTGATATATGGTCCCACCTTTGTGACTGAGGAGGAGACTAAGAAAAGAAACGGGGGAAAAAATCGACGTGTTCACGAGGGTTTACTTTTGTATTCGTCCCTTCTTGGCGAGACTGGACTGATGCTCTCCGTGCTTTCCACTTTCGGGGTGCGCCCAACTTTACCCGGACTTCGTTTTCCACTCGTTTTCCTTTTTATTTCTTGTTCCTGTCGGAATTTGGCCCACTAGCCGTCGACTTCTGCCGATAAACTCCACGCTCTCTATTAAAGTGTTACGCGGCCAAATTATCCTATTGATCTAGGCATAAGATTTATCTGGTTTGTGATGTAGTGAGCTCGGCCCCCAATTTTGGTCGTGTTTAGCTCCATGTCCAGACTATACATGGATCCATGGATCTATCCATGTATTGAATAATTCAGTCCATGGAAATTTGGTAATCTCGTATCGCCCCTTCTTCCAATGCTATCTCACAACCTCAAGCCACGTCAAGAGCTCCCTTCCCAACGTGGTGTGTGGCTCTCAGACACATCTACCGCTGTACCAGAATAGCACTCGAAACAGAAGAGATGACTATCGCCTCCCTCGCGTAGCCTCTACTAGGGCTTCAAAAGCCCGGCGGTCTCCCGTCGCCGTCTCCCTACCCCGATTGATCTCCCCACGGCTGCGCGCCTGGGGATTATTGTTCAACTTTTTTGCCTCTGGGATCCCATTTCCAAAGTCCATCTCGCCAGTATCGAAGTCGGGCTCAACCCAGGGGCTTGGCGTCATGTCTTCGTTGAAGACTATATACCGGGCGACCCGGAGTTTGGCTCCTAGTTTGTTGGTGTTGGAAAAGCGGGTGCGGTAGGGCGACGCGTCAAACCGAAAGTCAGAGAGCCGGGGCAGGCCGGTGCGGATCTTATCGAACAGGGAGGCCCACGTAAGGTTGAAAGTGAAAATGGAGCGCGGGAGTATCGGCGCCCGGAACCCAAAGGATCCGGTAGGATGAGGGACCCAGCCGTGGGTGGCGGCGCCCCAGCGAACCAAGTGTTTCGAATCGACGTTCAAGTGGCTCACGATGTAGCACCTGTCGAGGCGGAGAGACCTGAGATGTTTCTGCCTCAGAACCCAGTCCAGGTGATCGTTGTGGCCGACGACGAAGTGGCCGAGCGTCAACGTAACTAGGTTGGGAAAAGATAGACCCTCTCCGCTAAAGTAGCCCGGAAGCGTGCCCCAGTACTCGGTGAAGTAGAGCGTCAGGGTCGTCAGCTGCTCCGAGAGAAGCGGAAGGAGCTCCTTCTGCAGATGCGGCTCAAACTTCCAGCGCTCCTTGTGGAGCATGTCGATCGAGCCGTCGAAGCGATCGAAGAGTTCGCAAAAGTTGAAATGCACCTGCGTCATGCTACCGAGCACCTCGGCGAACAGAGCCTTAGGCTCGGAACCCCACATGGGCCGAGTATGCAAGTTGTCCATCGTCAGCGAGCGGATCTGCGTGACGCCCGGCCCCGCCGTCTGGGCACGTTCCTTGATGGCCTGGAAGACGGCTTTACAGGTTCGCTCGCGGGTTTCCGCAGGCTCAATGATACCGGGAAGCAACTGCTCGGAGCCGGTTTCGAGCCAATGCCTCGAAAAGCGCACCTCGATTGCGTTGAGGTTGGGGAGATCCGCGATGCGCTTGATCGCGCTCAGATACTCGGGATACCGGCCGCGGAGAATCCACTCGTACCACGAGGCGAAATCAGACTCTTGGTCCACCTCGTCGGGGCCACTATGGATGACGGCGCACCGGGCCGTCTGCCTCACCAGGGGATCTTGTCAATCATTTGATCCCAGCGCCAGAAGCCGGCGTTGGGCAGGTGGAGGCGCGAGGCGAGCTCCTCGGGGTCCACGCCATGGTGGACGAGGTGCACGGTGCCAAAGAGGTGGGCGCTCGCCAAGGTGTTCCATTTGCGACAGACGAATCGCGCTTGGCGGATAGGCTCGATTCTAAACTTTTCGGGTTCCCACTCGGGGTCTATCGGCTCGATCAGGTGGCCGAGGATGAGCCCCAGGATCTCTGTCGGCAAGCTATTGAGGTCCATCAAGAATAGCCGTGTACTAAGGGAAGCGCAACTAAGTGGCTCTGACGCCGTGTGAAACTATGCTAGGTAGACGCAGTAGTGACGCGGGAACTGCTAGGGCCGCGGCGCGCAATATAACGGAATTGAGTTTCTAGATCGATGAGGTGGGTTTAGGAAATTCAAGCAATCGATAAGAACGAGAAGCGCGCACTTGCGGTGTAGTGTAGTTTGGGGGCTGACTAATTTTGACAACCTTGAAAAGAGTGCACGCCTGTGGGGAACGGACTAAGTCAGTCGATAGATCCATAGATGCTATAGACATTAAGCCCAGAATCCATGTCAAAACATAAAGCAGGCCATAAATGAGAATCAAGCCAGCCCATAAACGCAGATATTTGGCTGCGCCTACATAGAAAGGATCAGGTCTTTAAATGAGAGCTGACCGGCGCCTGTATATTAAAAAATAAAAATAAAATAAAATAAAAACCTCTAGCATATGTTGTCAAAGTTTACATACCATGATGACTGTCATAACCTGACAATATTTCCGACTAGATCGGGGCCATATATATACGCTATATACCAACGGTATTCGAACTAAAAACCGGTTGGGCCATTGGACTCCGGGCTCCAAAGCTGCTCGCATTCGCGTTCCTACAACCCCATGCTATGTAGCACTGGAAGCCTGTTCCAGCTAGCTGCTCGAAGGCAGATGTTGATGGAGTTACTTCGCCAAATCAAGCGATAGCTTCTTGACAATGGCTCCCCCAACTCGCTAATAGCGTTGAGCAACTCGATTCCAAACGTCTGACACACAATCTGCACATTTCCCCTCTTCCAATACCCCTCGGGGCACACTGCGATGACTTTGCCCGGGACATGCGCCGAAAGCCCAAACTCGAGCAGGCTGACGGGCGCCTGCGTCGCTGGGTGAAAATATACGACCACAAGGTCCGCTTGGGCCTGCATCTCCAGCTCCCACTCGACTTGCTCGCGGAACGGTGCAAAGTCGGGATCCTCCCGCCATGTGCCGTCCCAGTCCGCGCGGTAAGGGTTGTAAATGGTGATTGGGTGCTGGGATAAGGAAGACGATAGAGTTTCGCGCCAGTCGGTGGTATCAACTCTGCTGGTCGTGCCGGCGAGGAAGACGGACTTTATGCCGCGGGGCAGCTCCTTGGAGGGCGCGTATATGACTTGGCTTTCCTGATTGGTCGGCATCTCAGACCGCGGGCTTTCGGCGAGAGGTGTAGAAGGGTGATGTTGAGGCCGGGAATGCCCAGTGATGCAACTCAAGCAACAACCCTAGGCGGAGGTAGGAAGACTGGAGCTAGCCAAATGGATGGCAACTGGAGAGGGCGATGGATGTATCCATGGGCGGATCTAGAGCGGTCCCGGAACATGCAAGGGCGGGCCCGGTTTAAAGCTTGGGGCGGGGTCAAGCTGCAGGCAGAATGTGGGGTAGTGTGATCTCAGACAACTATCAATCTATCACCATTAATGCCCAATGCTTGTTTTGAGAAAGAATGGGCGTGATTCTTTTCTATAGATATAATGGGCGTTTCGAGACCACGCGATACAAGATGACCGGACCAAAACCTTTGATACCCGCCCTACGTCCAGCAAGTCCTACTCATCCCCACCAGAGTCGCCGTGAGTAGCTTCCTCAGCCTCAAGTTCCTTCCTCAGGTCACAGACCAGGGCAACCAATTCCCGCCGAGCATCCACCCAGCGCCCCATCTTCTCATTGAACTCCCTCCTCCGCACCTCCACCAGCCCATTCGCTTCCAACGCATCATACAGGGAGCCCAAGGCGCTGCTGAGGAGCTTTGAGCGCGTGGACGAGGCCGAGTCCATGTACGCGATGGCCCCTCGGTACTTGCCCCGCACAATCTCCGCCGTGACGGTAAAGTCGGACACCGAGCGCGCCGATGTGTCCAGGCGGCTGATTTGATCCAACCTCTTCAGCACGTTCTGGTCGTTGCCCTTCCACTCATTGATGTATTCCTCGTACTCTGCCAAGGCGCCGAGCGCGAGGGAGAGGTGATTTTGCACAATCGTGCGCTCCCCGTCCACCCGGCCGCGGCAGCGTGACATTCGTGCTCGAGGCCGACCACCTTGCAGTACTCCCGGCTATAAGTCTTGAGCTTCGCCTCGAGCTCTGATCCGTGGCCCGGGGTGGCGGGTGGGAGCCACAGGTCGGTGATGGGGGTGCAGTCGAACGTGACGCAGCGGGGCCTTCCCCGGCGGTCATCCCACTCCGTCAGGTACACCTGGTCGGTCTGGAAGTTTTCGCAAACAGATTCGATTTCTTGGATCAGCTTCATGCGCTGATTCGAGGCATCCTTAAAGACTTGGCCAAGCCGTTGAATATGGTCTTCGTTCCCAGGGAAATCCCGCTTGATGTTGTCTGTGGAAGAAGGGTCAGGTCCGGCGCCTTCCATCGTGGCTGATACGTGCGTCGGCGTGTTCAAGTTCAGGAGTCTGTTCGTAAACGTGGCTGAGAGTTCTCGGAGAGCTCGAAGGCCAGAAACCAGATTATGAAGAAGATTTCCTTGAGAATAGGCATGAATAAAAAGAGAAGTAGGACTCGGTCGTAGGAAATGCCATCTTTTTGTACCCAGATTCTACGGCCCAAGGCTTCTGTTCAAAGAGAATTTCGGCAGACTATAATTGTGTGTCAGAGAAACAAAAGAGTACACGTATAGCCGGAAACGGGGCGAATAATGTGGATTTGGAATGGGACTGGACTGGTGTTGAGGAATGGAACAGCCTGCGTGATAATCGAGGTGCTCATATTACTTTGCTTGAGGTATGAGAACCAGCGATCCCATTATTGTGGGGACGGAATGCTTCGACTGGACCGCACAATTATGGACTGCGCCATTTTCCACTAAGCGTAGCTTTTGGAGGCGATGGTATGGAATTTGCCCTCGTGCCTTGGAATCAGAAATGTGGCATCGACTCGGAATTGCTTCCTGTTCAACAATGGGCCTCAGAGGGAATCCAGCAGTGTGCGAAGCGCCCGTGGATGTAAGTCGTCGTCGAATATCGCAGAGATTCGCCAGTTGCGACAGCTGACAGCTCGCCAAGGTACCCGCTTAGGTAATGCGTTAACCTTTTGCGCTCCACGCCTATGAATTGAGAAGGAGCGACAGAGTCATTCTCATGCATGGTATGTTCGATCAGTATCGAAGGGTTACCATCTCTACTAGGCGCCAGTCCACACATATTTTTCCCACCCCCTGGGTCTCTCTTGGTGTGGATTCTCTTCTTGTAAATTGTTCTTATTATTTACTTTTTTCCCTCCTTTTGCTCCCACCAAAGAAAAGCGCCTGCGTGAGGTCACTCTACTTATTTGCGTCCTGATATCCCACTCTCCCTACCCCTCTGCGCACCCCACCTCATACATGAGATGAGCTCCTCGGACGAGGATGCAGTGTCGGGCTCCTCGGCCCCACGCCGGAACCCGCCGCCTACGAGGGCCAGATTCCGGACTACAACGACCTCGATAGGACTCTCGGCGCGGAGAAGCTGGCGCACGACGCCATCACCGTCTCAGACCGGATCCTCTCCGAGACTACGCGTCTGCTGGAGCTCCACACCGGAGCTGGCAACGATGATGCAAACCAACCGCATAGCCCGCGCCTGGTGAAGCGCAACATCATCCTGGGGAATCTGACACGGCAGCTTCGGAGGGAGAAGGCGGGTGCCGAAAAGTATCTCGAGGAGTTCAAGACCGCCCCGGACGACATGGAGAGGAGCCGGGCCTTCACCCGGCTGTCCTGCCTCAACATCACCTTTACGACATCCTATGGACCGTCGTGAAGAAGCAGCGCGGCTTGATCGCGGCGCTGCGTGAGGTGGAGGTGCCCCTGGCCCACAAACCCGTCAAGGCGGGCTCGAGGCGCAATCTGACCAAGGTCGACGCCATGGTGGATAACGGGGCCGAATGGATCAAGGTCATCACTGCCGACACACGAAGACTCGTGTTCCAGATGACCAATGCTGGCTGGGACTGGGACGTCAACGAGGGTGAGCCAGGAATCGAGATTGTGGAGCACGACGACTCTGGGATGGAGGCCCTAGAGATGGTTCGGGATTTGGTTGCCGCTGCCTCTGTTTCACGCGCTGGGCGCTACTATTACCGGACCCCGAGGGTGCGGATATTGCTTCCCAAGATTATAGAAGGCGAGAATGGGCATATAGATGCCCTCATCAACATGCTTCGTGGCTTGGGAAAGCAGCATAATGTCACGCTTACAGTGGAGTGTGGACCAGAGCTGCTGACTGCCGATGCCGACGAACCTCCTCTCGAAGAGGTTCTTCTGCGACTTCTGCCCCAAGAGGATTTCACTTTCACGTCTGTGCTCAACCTAGATTGTACCATCCTATTCAACCTAGGCTCCGACACTGCCCACTTTAGTCCAGACAGCTTCGAGTCGCGACACGAGGCCAGGATCAAGGAGGACCTGGAAGACGAGCGCAAAAACGGCCCGAGGCTGCCCAAGAGCATCTACCCCGCTCTCGGCAGCCGCAGGATCGTCTGCACCGAGCAAGTGGCCGTCAACTTCCTCAACACCGTCCTCGATATCGGAACCGAGACGGAGGTTTTGCGCGCCAAAATCCTGATACAGTCTGTCGACTGCGCCGCGGCAGAGGTTTCCGATGAGGAGAGGCGTTCCTTGCTGCGAGAGTTTCAACAGCTTTCGGTACATCCCGTCCCGGATGACTTGCAGCTGCCGATCCGCGTCGTGAATACGCCTAGTGAAGAGGAGGTGCACGCCTTGGTGGAGTCCGGCGCATTGCCACGGGTCTTGGCTACGTTGGATGAGGAAAAGTTCAAATCGATGAACATTTCCGCCATCGTTCAAGGATGGGTTCATGAGCAGACGACGATAACGTCGAACCGACAGGTCATGAACCTGCTGAATCAAATCCTAGATGACCCGGACAACGAGGATAAGAAAGCTACGAATGCCTTTCACGTGTGGATGGCTCCATTCGGGAGGAGACTTGCAGCGAAACCTAGAAACAACCAGGTGGCGCCGGCGCAAGAAACTCGCGCAGCCGGCGCTATGAATGGAGACGAAACAACCCAATAGATCTTTTTCCCTTTCTTCTTCCTTTCCTCCCTTTCATTCATTGTGGCTGCATCAGCATTATTTGTCAGGAAGAAGTGGCATTTAGCGACATCCTACGCATCACAGATTACCCAGCATCAGGCGGCGAGAGATGGGGAGGGGGCATGGTATCATGGTATCATCTAGACGGCAAGAGACCTAATCCGCTGTTTTCTTCCAAAGAAGCACCGAAACGAGGGAAAGACGACATCGGCACACTGGTGGGGGCTTCCGCACTGATATTTTTAATTTAAAGACCGACTTTATTCAACCCGCGCCGGGGCCATACCATCTCAAATTTCGTTTCAATGGTGCAATATCGCCATTACGTTGACACGCCATGTCCGGGTAAACTCCCTCCTTATCGAGCGAATGGCACCCTGACTTACACTGGCGCGCCAACGAAGAAAGCAATCACTTGGGACGACGACCCCGGCCGCCCGGGTTTTGACATCGGGTATGCGGCTCGTGGGGCACTGGCGCAATCGCAGGGAACTTTTCACGTTGAGGATTGGACAAACGATTCGACTACGACATCAATTTATTGCAAAGTGAAAGGGGAAAACAGCAAACTAGAGTTACCGACCGGGCACGAGAGGGGAGGACCCGGGTATGTATTGAGTTGGCCATCCCCGGGGCCGTCGTTCTTGGCTTTTTCTTGCCGTCCCCATTTTTGACTATTGTTCCGTTCCAACTGCCGACCGTCTGTCCCTGCGCTAAAGGCCGACTCTCTCGATCTTCTGAATTAGCTTTTTGGGGGAGTCTCACATTTTAGCGGCTACTATGAAGCGCTTGCTCTATTCTGCGGCCCTCTTCCTGGCCGTCTTGGCCCAGGAAGAGGCGGAGCCGGAGCCAGAACCAGAGACCGTAGCCGGAAACAACAGCACCATACTCAAGATTGCGAGCGATGTTATGACGATTGAGCACACGCCTGGTCGCATCGCCATCGAGGATTTCTATGACGGCCCCGCCAAGATCGTCGAGGGCGGTATCGCAGCACTCCTCTCGGACCCCACAGTCGCACTGGGCACCAATGCCGAGATCCCTTCGCTCAAGAGTTACGGGAGCAACAGGGACCTGCGCATCATCTACACCATGACGGAGACGTACTACCGCATCGTGGCGAACCGCAATGCGGGTATAGAAACCCTCGAAGACCTCAAGGGCAAACGAATCGGGACTATTCCCACCACTACGGCGGCGTACTTTGTGGAAAAATACCTCGGCACCGTGGGACTCGAGCCCGACGACTACGAGTTAGCCTACGGCGGCACCTGCCTGCGGGCACCATGTGGGCGCAACACACTCCCGATGCAGCTTGCGAACGGCACCATCGATGCCATTGCGCTGTGGGAGCCGACGCCGCAGTTCGCCGTCAACGAACTGGGCGACGACGCCATCGTGTTCCAGGACCGCTCCGTGTACCGCGAAGTCGTGAACCTGCAGAGCACGGCGCCCAAGCTAGCGGATCCGGAGACGCGCGCGCTCATTGTTGAGTTTGTCCGCTCGCTCAACGCCGCCCAGCGTGTCTTTGCCGAAGAGCCGACCGAGGATCTGTACCAGCGGGTTGCCGACGCCACGGGGTCGCAGGCCGACGTGATTGAGCAGGTCTGGGGCATCCATGGGTGGAGAGGCACGCTGGTGGGGGACATTTACGACGTGCTCAAGACGGAGGATCAATGGGTTGCGCAGCTTCAGGGGCGGGACAAGTTGACGGAAGAGGAGATTGAGGCGCTTGTGGACACGAGCATCCTCGAGGAAGCCCTTGGGCTAAGTCTCGGAGAGACGAGATAGATTCCTTCCAACAGTGTGGAATTTGCGGATGAAAGGTGGCTTCATTCCTCGAAGCGCGAATCGATTCATCTCTTGAGCGTGTTTAATGTTAAGCGTAGAAGAACAATGAAACACAATCATTCTTAATTGCTTTGTGTCAATCAATAGTTCCCATTCCCCTTGGAAACAACGAACCCGTCTCAGCGTGGATTGAAAGCGATACAGAGTCCCTCGCCTTGATGTTTGCGACACGTGGATCCAAAACCATTCATCAATCAAGTTTGAATACAGAAGAGTACGTCTAAAGAATATGACCGTAGACTTTTTGTTCTTTTTCTTCTTCATGCTCCGAGTGGGCCGTTTATTGAGCCACCTCTGCACAAATGGTTTCAAAAAGACAGCCCCAGCCTCAAGACAGTTCTTCGAAGGAGCCATCTTTACGTCACTTTTCTTCCGCGCCATCACTTTTCGACAATCCGGATTCCTCCAATACCTCCTTTTGACTGGGTCCTGTGTTCTCGTCTTTTCTCATGAAGAAGAGCAAAAAAGAGGGTCCTCCTAACGCAATAGCGACCAACGGGCCTTCCACCACCACACACTCTAGAATAGCACACACGTTTCAGTGCAGAAGCGAAAAAGAAAGAGAAAGGGGAAAAATGGTAGCATCCGGGACGGAGATCCGCTGCCCGCGCAGCCGGTAGCACGAGCCGCAAGCCAAGGGCCCCCTCCTAAACGGGACGCCACCGGACTTCTGTGCAGTTGTGCAAAATGGACGTTGGCTTTTCTATGGTGCCTCTACCGTTCTGGCTGGATTTCCAAATCATCGTGTTCCCGTCTGTCCTTCACCTCGGAGGGATCATTCCATGGACGGTATGGTGGCCAGCTAGGCAAAGATCATGAGAGGGTAGCGTAGGATAGATAAATCGTTCTGAGAATAGATTGGTGACCATGTGCAATGTATTCTTCACTTCTATCAAAACCGGATTGTCGGCGACATATACTATCAGAGTCGTATCCGTCACGTATATCCTGCAGGACGATCCACACCAGTACACCTTTAAGCTTACGAGTCTGACCCTCCAGGTTGAAAGTTCATGCTGTAGCCGCCACTGTTCTCATCCTTTTAAACTGAAAGTTCTCAGTGCTGAGGCCGAACGGCTTCAGTAGACCATTTCCAAGCTGTACACCCACTCGTCAGAGATCAGAAACATGGCGTCAGAGGGTAAGAGAACAAAGAGAATTGCTCTCAGGATGATGAGAAACGAGGAGGGAAGGAGAAGGGAAGAGAAATAATGAAAGTAGATGAACGAAACTTACGTCCTTCAGTTTCCCCACATCTCGGCCGTCTCAGCCTCTTGAGCAGCCTTTGTCCTTGGTGGCAACAGCCTTAGTTGCACCATGACAATCTTTCGGTCACTGGGCCCCAAGTTATCCATCTGGGCCAGGATCTTGTAGTCTTCTTCGGCGCCGGCCAAGTTGCGCCACCCACCTAGCTCGCTTCGAGCCCTCGCTCTTCTCATTAGTGCCTTGGCCCGTATGCGCTTTACGTCCTCTTCTCGTTTCTTCTTTGCCTCTTCCTCAGGGCTGATCGTTATCGGCAGAGGGGCGGCCTTCGCCGCGCCGGTGCTAATAATTTCTTCTTCAACAACATCCTCTTCCTCCTTCTCCTCTTCCTCAGCGCCGACGTCTTTTTCCTCGCCTGGTATGCTGTCCTTATCCTTGGCTGAGCCTTCTGCAAGTTGCTTCGTCTCTTTCTTCCCTATCCGATCCAGCCCGTCGAGAGAGGCCGTAGCGGTATCGGCAGCTTCCTTCCACTCCTCGAGCTTTAGGTGACATGCCGAGACGTTGCATTTGAGAACGGCAAGCTCGTAGTCTAAGTAGTGCGGGCACACCGAGAAAGCCTCCTCATATTTGGCCAAGGCGTCATTGTACCTCTTGGAGACGAACAGTTCATTTGCCTCGGCCTTTTGTCATTCGACTCTTTCACGAGGTCCTTTGGGTTTGGGAGAAAGCAGGAGGCGGTGAGTTAGCAAAAGAAGATGGTTGCGAAACCGAAAAAAGTCAAGCCCGGCCCTCCTCCGCATCTTTCCCTTCCCTTGTGTCGCAAAAACAGAGGATGATTGGGTGATAGGGGTGACAAGGGGAAAGAAATAAGAGAATCACATTTTCACTTAATACAAATAAAACGACAGACATGCGATAATGGGGTTACAGCGAAACTAGCGCAAGGGCGCCTTTGGAAGAGCATCATCAACGTGCATGACGGGACTGGCTACTCCGGGCCGGAAATTGGCTCCTCGGGGGAAGAGGAGGGGGTGAGAGGGGATGGGTGCATTTGGAGATCGGGCCTCTGTTTCTTTTTTCCCTTTCTTTTTCTTTTTCACTTACCGCTTCTTCTTCGGCTGTAAAGGTTACGGCGGCCGGTGTTTCAACGTCATCGGCTCCTTCGGCCGCTGCATCAGGTTTGACGACTGGACGCTCTCTGACAGGCCGGGATGCGGACATGGTCGAGGAACCCGGGGCCGGGGGTTACCCAAATCTGAGATGCCCGTCCTCGTAGGCTGAATCAAGGTCGATGTGTGCGGATAACCCTACGAGTCGAGCTAGGCAAACGAGTACCGGCCAAAATTGAGATTCCGCAGAGGTGGAGACGCCAGCGGAACTATGTGCGTGCGTGGCTGGCGGTGTCGGTGGTTGTCTGGGCGTGGTTTGTTGTGCGAGAACGTGTGCGATGCGCGGCCGTTGGCGGGGGCGGGCAAGGTACTGCTTAGAAAGTGCGACGAGGATAGTTGGCCCACGATGACGACGGGGGCTGGTACACTTTGATTTCCCGACCCTCGACGATTCGTACTCGATGCAGCGAGCGTCGGACCGTTTCCTAATCAGTGGTGGATCCACGTCGCCTTAGGCTCAAGCACACCAGGTGGCGCTAAGCCGTCGGGGGTCCTGGAAGATGGCGAGACCTATGTGGAGACCGAATCTCAGCCCTCCGGAAGCTAAGGGAAAGCCCGGAAGCGAGAAGGTGCCAGAGAAGCCCAATAGAAGAAGATTGAAGTGAAGCCGGATTGCCAATGCTAGCTTGGCGAACCAACCCGACGCGTTGTTCCTTGCGAAAGGGACAAAAAAATGAAAAGAGACAACACCCCAAGCTAGCTCAAGCTCCCTCACTCACAAGCAAATGGCGAAAAAAATTACCCCGCCCCCGCCATCTCTTGCTCCTTCCTTCTCCAATCCCTTACCGCAAATGGAAGACGTAGGGTGGGAAACAAGGATAGGGAAGGGACTACCACGGAAAGGGAAAAGTGAAAAAAAAAAAAAAAAAAAGGGACAAAGAAAGCGACAAGGAGGGGACCACTCGCCATTCATGTGTCATATGTTATAATAAGAACGTTGCCCCATTCTTCTATTCTTCTCTCTCGATATTCTCCACCGGTAGCGTCAGGGCCTATTCTTGAAAAGAAAAGAGAAAAACCTAAATCGTAGATAGCTGCGATTTTCCCACCTTGAGCAAATCTACCCCTGGCGTACTTGAGTATATAAAGCCATCCTTCTGCCCACCCTTGAAAGTCTACGTGCCGAGAAAACCCCCAAGAAACCCTCAAAAGCTACCCAAACCAAGCCAAATCCCACGATCACACTCCCGATCCAGCAAGATGGTCCTTAAAACAGAGTACGTCCCTAGCCCCCGGGAACCGGTCTTTTCCTTGGTTGAAGCGAGAGAATAAGAGAGCCCCTCTAACATTTGGAATCTGTGTCCAACCAAACAGCTTCCCTCCCGTGCGAGCTTGCCTGTTCGACATGGACGGCCTCCTCCTCAACACGGAGGACCTCTACACCGACTGCATCAACCTCGTGCTCGAAAAGTACAACCGCCCCCGCCTCCCCTGGAACATCAAGGCCAAGCTGCAGGGCCGCCCCGGCCTCGAGGCCACCCGCATCTTCGAAGCCTGGGCCCAGTTGCCCATCGACCAGACCGCCTACCTCGCCGAGGTCACCTCGCACCAGCGCCGCCTCTTCCCCGGCACCGACCCCTTACCCGGCGTCCAGCAACTCCTCTCCGACCTCGGCCGAACCCGCTACTGGGACGTGGCCCCCGCCAAAGGCCGCTCCAGGGTTCACATCGCCCTCGCCACGAGCTCCCACCTCGCCAACTTCAAGCTCAAGACCGACCACCTGACCGAGCTCTTTAGCGTTTTCGAGACGAACCGCAAGGTCCTCGGCGACGACCCCCGCATCCAACCCGGACGAGGCAAGCCCCTCCCCGACATCTTCCTCCTCGCCCTCAAGACCATCAACGACAGCTTGCCCGAGGGCGAGGCCCCAATCACGCCCGAGGAGTGCCTCGTCTTCGAGGACAGCGTTCCCGGCGTCGAGGCTGGCAGACGCGCCGGGATGCGTGTCATCTGGGTGCCCCACCCCGGTCTGCTTACCGAGTACGCCGACCGCCAGCCCGAGGTTCTTGCCGGTATCACTGGTGAAGCCGGTGACGTTGACCTCCACCAGGTCGGCCAGGTTGGCGACGGCTGGGCCGAGCGCCTGCCCTCCCTCGAGAACTTCCCTTACGAAAGGTATGGCATCGTCATCCCCGATGTCTCTGTCGACGGTGAAAGTCTATGCGCCTCGACACTGCCGACGGCGAGCTCATTGCCCAGACTGCCTAAGTTTCAGCCCTCGTATTCCATTGCCGCTTTCCTTTATTGATTTTTCCTCTATTGCGGCCTATATACACGCTGGGAGACGCTCGCGCTTTTCGAGAGCGAATGCGACTGGCGCCACAGCGTCCTTGAGTCGTTGTCCGTTGGGAACGAGTCCATTGCACGCGCTCACTTCTACGAGAACGGTCTCCTTTTTTCTTTCTCACTTTACGATTCTATGACGAGCCCCAGACTAGAGACGAAGAAATTAGTATAGACACGGGAAACGGAAACTAAATCAAGATGACATGGTTGACCTATGGAGCGGGGAAGGGTTGAGATGGCATATGGAAATTTTGTGGAACAATCAAACCGCAAATCAACCATCGATGGAAGATTCATTCCAATACGAAAAATAGAATCATCAATAGAAACCGATACCCAATGAATCGAACTGAATTCCCTGCCAATAATACATGTAGACGTGAGGTCCCACATCGCTCCGTTCCCCCATGACCCTTGTAGACCGCACTATAGCGTACATGGACACCGGGGTAACAGATACTCTTTTACCTTGATGGGGTCATGGTCAATACGTAGAGGACTGACTAGCGCAACCACCTCACACATAGTTACGAAAAGAAAGGGGGCAAGTGAATTTTGAACATTTTATTCAGTTTTTTTCCTGGTTTATATCATTTCTTCAGGGATAAGCAAAAAGAAAGAGAGGCGTTAGTTACCGCATACCATCCATGGATGCCTCCACCCATCATAAACGCGCGCAGTTGAACCAAGCTGACTCTGCGCAACTCTCGAAGAACCCCTCGCCGTGCCCGTGCCCGTGCCCGTGTTGGGCTGGTGAATCTTCAAGCCTTTCCACAAAGATGGGGGTGCTTATCATTCCTTGCGACCCTGCTATCTGGGTTTCCCGGACCCCAAAAAAGTCCGTTACCCCAATCATGCCCCCAATACGTGTGTATAGATATATCCAGATGCGTTGTGTGTGTGTGTGCGCGTGTAGCCCAGGTTTCCAAAATGCCCCAAGATTCCAAATCTAGTAAGCCGGCCCCCGAGCCCAAAGTAAAAAAAAAGAAGACAGTAGAGAAGAAACAGAGAAAGGTACCGGAGAAGAAAAAAACAAGAATGTGGGATCCGCTCGAAGAACAAAAGCCAGAAAAGTACCGACATGTCGATTCATTCACTCATTAAAAGATATGTTGCTTAATTGGGTTGTACGTGTCCCCCGCTCTAAGCATCGCCCGCTGCGCTCTGCTAGATTCACGGGCTACCAAAGGGACGCCGTCGGAAAGGCGAAAGAGGAGAAGGTGGGGCGCGCCTCTCAGAAAAAGGCCTGGTTAAAAGAAGACGCCGTCGTCGTCGCCATGGTAGTCGCTACCCGGCTCGGTGGTTCGTACCAGTTCTGGTACGGATGGTTCGGCAGGCTAAAGTCCGCAAACGAGAGCGGGTTCACCGGCGCCTTCATCGGCGTCGGTGCAATGACTGGCGGCGACTGCTGGGCTGAGCTAGACGGGCCCATAAGGTGTTGGTGGTGATGCTGGTGCTGCTGACCGGACATGGGTGGCGTGTGCATCTGATGCTGTCGATGCTGCTGATGTTGTTGGGGCTGCTGTTGCTGCATATGTGGCTGAGGATGCGTCGCTCGTCTGTGGGGGTAGTTGTGCTGCTGGTGCTGGCTTGCCTGGTCAGACGATGCCTGGTGGTGCATAGGAGGGACCTGCTGCTGTGGCTGCGTGGGCTGCATGGGGGATTGGGTTCTGGCCGGGAGACTGAGATGCCTGGTTCTGCCCAAAGAATTTGGCTGCCAGTCCTACACCTCGGTCACTGGTCGCGGCACCGCCGACACCCGCATCCCTGCCCCAAGCCTTCTTCAGCTCCGTCATGACTCGACCGAGACCCCATCCCGACTCTTTGGTGATCTTCTTCATAATCTCAAGCACCTCGTCCTGCTCGCGTGGGTCCGAGAGCACGCTCGAGGCGATGGCAAGACTGCGGATGGCGACGGATGATACGCCGCGATCCTTGACGTGGGCCACGATACCGCAAACCTGATGGGCGTGGTGGAGCTGGATGGCACGCATCTCTTCGGACGCGCGGCCTGGCTCGAGGGGTTTGTTTGCGCGAGGAGGCACTGGGCAGTGTGATAGAAAAGGCGACCGACGATAGCGGCGCGCTTGATGAGCCTACATGGAGAAAGACACTGTAAGTTACCACAAGCCGGCAAGATTGATACGCAAAACAAGATATGAGTGAAACCTACCAGATGTTGGGGAAGGCCGACTTGGATTCCGTCTGCGAAGGGTACAGATACCCAAAAGGATGCATGGTCTTGGGACAAGCATTGTTCCAGTTGTCGCAGAGCCTCTTGAGATCCTGCCACTGCGCCAGACGGTTTCCCAAGCGAACCTGCTCGTCGTGCGGCGACGCCTCCTGGAACTTGGGGATAGTCGCCCTAAAGTTGGCAATCTTGCCGACAATGTAAAAGATGCGCTGTACCCAAATCTCCTCCTTGCCGATCTGGTCGTCGGTGACGCTAGGGTCATCATCGCCATCGGGCGGGCTAAAGTCCATGTCGACGCCCCATTGATCAGGATCCCACGCCGTCTGCCAGTTGAAAGCCAGACAGGAGAGCACTTCCATGCCGATATTGAGCCAGAAGCATGCAGCACCCACGCCCGTGCTCTTGGCGTTCCAGCCGCATTCGCGGATGAGCGCCCTAGCGCCAGCAATGTGGTTCATGCGTGCGGCGGGCTTCTCCGACATGATTTCGTACACATTAAGAACGACTGCAGCCGTGGCACATTCAGCTGTGTTCCGGTCTGGGTTCTGCAGAGAGCGGAGGAGCTGCGTGGTTGCCGTATCGTAATAGAAGAGGGCCTTCTCGTCATTGTAGGCCGTGTTCACGAGGGTTAGATGTTTGACACCACAGGCAAGAACTGCATTGAGCAGCATAGGCGATTTCAGACTGTGGTAGGGGATGAGGCGGCTAAAGTGCTTCTCCTTGTCCATGGAGTCCATCCACACGCCTACTTCTTCGACAAAGACCTGCATGTAGTACACCTCCTCAGGAGAATTGAGGTATGCCCGGTCGCCCGACAGCGCAGTCTCACTAGGGGCGGGGTCACCATGCCATCTGGCGACATGTTGCCTGTACTTCCGCCCACCGTAGGAGGTGGTGCTGGTGCTACAAGAGGCGTTACGGGCAAGGATGTTATGCTCGCATCGCTACCCCTATAGCCGTGTGCTTTTGTCCGGGCGATGTCGTCCTTGATCTTCAGAGAGTCATGAATACCAAGTCCGAATCCACCGGGAGAGTGCGTTGAGCCTATTCCACCGAAATAGGACGCGGTGCTGCTCTGGCGAGAGTGCATATGAGAAGTGGGACCAGACTGGGGCCCATCAACATGGGAAAGCTCGGGAGTGCCGTAGGCCGGCGTCAATACGGAACCCCGCATTGACATCTCCGGCATGGCCATAGATGCCATGCTGCTCGCGGCGCGTCTGTGTTGTTGGTGTTGCCTCTGGAGGTTCAGCGCCGTCTCAACCTCAGCCTCCCTAGGCGGGGTGAGTGTGCGCCTTCCAAGGACATCGTAACGGTTAAGGCCTCCCAGATATTCGGAAGCTATTGATCTCGACTCATCCTGGAATTGTACTTTCCATCCACCTTTGTTAGCTTTTGTTCGCTTCCCCAAAGCCAGGGTTGTTCAAATAAAGAAGAGGAGCCGGTATATTCCACTTACCAGACCAATCAGGGGTAGGGGGAGAAGCGGCGGGTTCTTCACCTGGATATCGATGAAATTTAACCGTACGCCCCTCTTGCATTCCCTACTGCTCTTGCGGCAGTTCATACAATCAGGTGTCGCCTCGTCGCACTTGAGATGCCGCTCACGACACGTCAAGCATCCTGTACGCACCCTCCTCGATTTGGTCGCCGTCGTTGGCGCTTCCACGGGAGCAGCGGCGTTCTTGGGGCTCGAAGATTCGTCGGCAATGGTCGCGAGCGACTGCACGCTACCGCTTCGGCGACGAGAATGGCTGCTGCTAGGAGTGCCACCCCGCATGCCGCCGAGCATTTTCTGGCGTTTTGTGGGGGAGACGTCAAGGGGTCGGTCGGGTAAAGTAGTCGTCATTATGTGTGTATGTGTCTGAGTAGATGGTGTGTTCTCGTTGAACGGATGCAAGATATTGGAACTCGAAAAGGAAGGGACCGGAGGACCGGAGAATGGTGCCGCCCAGAAGAAGCCGCCAGGGCTACAGCTCTTTAACCGAGCTGAGGGAGGAGGGGTGGGGGCGGTCGCGCGAGCACCCAAAGAGCAATCGCTTAGGTGTTTGGTCGGTGGTGGAAATGGCCGTCGATAGAGAAAATCGAGGACAAGAAGAGGGGATTTGCCTGCTTGGTGAACCAGTTCAACGCTGCAGGGTCATGATATGTCGGCATCCGCCACGAGTCGGTGGGAGCTCGAGTGAGGTTGTTCTTCGTGGATCGAAGGGAAGGGAGGGCGGCTCAAATGGGAGTCCGAAACCATTTGCTGCTTAGATTCGCAGCAAATTATTACACGCCGAACAAAACAACCGAAGGATCGAGGGAGGAGCGGGCGAAGGTAGCTGCGAAATGGGTTGGAGAAAGGTGCGATTCTCGCTCGCTCGGTGGTCGAGTTGAAGGAGCGGCGGCTCGTTGGTACTTTGGCTTTGGTCGCTGAGTCAAGGACGCGGGGGAAAGGCGACGGCGGACGCCTCGAAAATGGTTAAAAGCGTGAGAAGGAAATCAGCGCCTGCCACCGGCCAAAAAGGTTAGTGAGATAGCTCAAGAAAAAAAAGGGCGCCGGTAATTTTGTCCCCCCGCCCAAGGCCTAACTCCCTACATCCGGGTTACACGCAATCGGAAATCTAGATCAACGCGCAAAATCTCAAGATCATAGGCGATAAAGAGGGTGGAGGTGCGAAAGAGGGGCTTCGAGACATGAGGGCAAGACAAACTGTATATCTCAGACGATGAGGCTTGCAACCGAGACTTCGGCTTAACGATCTCCTTTTCTTCGCTTGAGTTATGGCTTTTGTCAGGGTGAACGCCGATAGGAAGGGGACGGCACAGTAAAAGGAGCAATAAGTGATCGTGAGGACGTGTAGGGGCGATGATACGATACTAGCAGAGGAAGAAGAGCAAAATAAAACAAGGGCTTGGGGGAGATTGATAATCTAAATCTCCGGGCGATAATCCAGTCCGGTATAACTTTGCTGGCAGCTTACCTTTGATGTTGATTGCTTGGCTTGGTTCCTACTCGCCGAGTTCGGATGGGGCAGGTTGTTCAAGGCGAGAGGTGGATTCAATTTGCTTTTGGGATCCGCTAAGGATTGTATGATGTCGATTTCGCTCGGTGGGACTACACTAGGCACACTAGACGGGGGTTGTCGAGATTTCGATATCGAGAGAGAGAGAGAGAGAGGGGGGGGAGGATGAGCGAAAAGGGTCAAGAGGAAGGTGGGCAAGGTGGGGAGGGGAAGAAATAAAAAGAAGAAACTGGGAGATCGCGCAGATGATGACCCCGGCCCTTGAAAAACGCCTGGAGATGTCGAAGAATAAGAAGGAGCGGAAGAAACAAAAGTAGCGAGCGCACCTGAAGTTAAAAGGAAGGAAACACGGATATCAAAAATAGAAAGGTTTCGTCCGAGACCAGAGAGGGTGCATAGGAGGGAACGGGGCGCCGGCTAAGGGCCAGGGATGTGGATCTGAGGGGAGGGGCACCCAAGGAAGAAAGATGGAGCACGACGTTGCTGTCCCCCAATATTCCTAATGTAGCTGTAAGCGGTCTGGGTGTCTCCTTTGCTGGGGAGCAAGAGGTCAACTATTGACGGGGTGGCGCGGTATGGAAAAGGGTCTGTCTGGCCGTGGTCTTATTGCCGGGGCGGGTGCGCGGGTCTAGCGCAGCGGCCACGATACAACACAGCACGAGCAGGCGAATTTCGTTTTTTTTGGTTTTTCTTTTCTTTTCCCCTGTCATTCACTGAGCGAGCCTTGATGAATTGGCAAGCAGACGGCATGTTTCTCCAATGGCACGTACAGGCACTTGATGTGATATGACGAACGTTCAGGCATCTGCCGGGGAGCGGGAGCAAAGCAAACACCGACGAGACCGCAACAAGACAAAGGGCTTCGGACGGGGAGGGGGGCCACGTCCAGCGAACCTCTTCGAGCTCTTCCAAAAGTAACGTCAACCCTCGCCACACGACAAGAAAGCGCAAAAAGGGAAGAAAAAACAGGAGGGATCAGCAAAAGGCACGAGTTCTGCGGGCCAAGGCGCCGCTAGAGTTAGAGCTATTTCTGGATAACCATACGTAGATGCCAGTGTCTCCGAAGTCTCTTTTGAGGGCTGCTCGCGAGAAAGGAATGGAGAAACAAAGACAAGAGAGACAGACAATAGGTTGTACGTTGGGCCGAGTGTAAGAGAACATGCTTCTTTGGCGCTTTCCTCCCTCCCTCCCTCCGCCGGCAGCCGGGAGCAGGGCCAGCTCCCAAGCTAGGCATGGATGGACTGCCCGCGTTTTCTTCTCGAGCCTATATATCCTGTAACCTTGAGCTCGTCAGAAACGCATCGTCGAGTGGCGGCGATCCACCGCATTGGGCGGGTCGAACGGAGGTGGACTTGTCAGAGATGTGCTTCGGCTTGAACTGCATCTTGACCATCACCTCGTCAGTGCGTTTCGGTTCCAGTGGATCCAGCCCACTCGCCATAAATTCCCCGTCGCAAGATCTCTGGGGAGGCTACCGAATCGATGGGGAATAAGGGACATCCACTGGGAGCTGAGTAAAGGTACCGCAAACTTCAGAATCGGCTCTTCCAATAATACAAATGACAAGTAGTGTGTACAAAATCAGGGACAATTCACCAACAATTCCTCTTGGTTTCAAGAGAGGCTCGACACCAATTGACAGCTCGAGCTGGTCCTTTGTACCCAATGGACGGTACCTTCAGCCACGACACTAGCCACAGGTTATCTGCATTCTCCCCCGCGCCCAGCGTTAGTCAAGCCACCGTTGCACCCGTTCAACTCGCCTCACCCTCGCCTAATGGTTTAGCTCAAGGGGACCCGTGTCAGCCAGCGCAAGGACGTCCGCCACCTTTTTCCCAGCCCATGTCGCTTGCAGCCGCCATGTTGCCCGAGGAGTATGGGACCCAATCTCCTGACGTTTCGCACAGAATGCACAGTCCCCAGAGCTCCCTTTCCCACCGTAACCATGACGGCTGGCCGAGGCCAGGCACAGGCAGGGCGAGAGCTCGTCTTCCACTAACAATGATCGAAAGAAAAACTCGGGTCCGCCTCTCTGACTGGTTTTCCTCCTTTTTTATTCTCCAGAAAGGGAAAGATAATCATCTAAATTTTTCTTTACCGATATTACTCGAGAGTCAGATAGTTGGGGAGCACTTTGGGATTTCGGTTCGGGCGACGAGACAAAACTTCTTGGCAGACCTGTTCCCTCCCCCGTGCCCATCCAAGGCGTTCGCTTCCACGAACGTGGGGTGGCAGGCTCTGTTTTTTTTTCCTTTTCATCGCTCTGCCTTGCGGGCGATCATCCAAAGGACTTGACTCTTTCGAGGTTCTTCTAGTTCACGTTCGGCCAAACCCGCGACTTGTTGTTGCTGGCTGAGAGCTTAGGCTCAGCATGTCGGGCCATTCTTTGCAGAGAGGGAGGGCCATGTTTGATCGCCGCGACGCTTTGTTCGACAAGACTTCTTCTTGGTTCTCTCTCGTCGATCCAGCACGCTGTAGCACCGAGTTCGGTGAAGTATGTAAAGCAACTTCAAGACAGCACACTCTTCATTATTTGGAAGCCTTTCCTTTTCTTTTCCCTTTCCTTCGATACTCTAGCATCTCTTCGCGCCTCCGGGAATCCACCTGTCCGTCAAAGCAACCCGGGGATAATATTGATTATCGGCTGCTGGGTGGATCCTATGTCGGCCCGGCCGCCGTGATACTAGGTGAGCGGTCCGTTTGAGGATTTGAGATTGCTTTGCTTGCCATCTGTTTATCATGTATGAGTACCCTTCAACCCTCAACTACGAGGCCCGTTTATCAGATCTTGCCCTTCTTTACCTCTGCCCTCCCCATAACTCCCCGACCAACCCCATCTCCCTATCTTTTTCCCATTCCCCCAGTGAAACCCACCATCGGCACCTTGTCCATCCGCATGGCTAGCAAAGCGATAGATGGCTCGACAACGTCAATGCAAGAAGGTGAGTATTAAAGCACAAAAAACTGAAATACGATCTGGCATCAATACCATCCATTCATTATGCCCGACTCAACTTACTCCCCCAAGCCCTCTTGTTGCAACCATCTTGAAGACTCGTGGGGAGTCAACCGCGTCCACCAAGCAGGGTCGAACGTAGGACCGGGAACCAGAACAGGTCCTTCGCCCGCTCGTAAATTAATTCTCCGATCCTGCATGTGCTCCCTTTTCTTTCCCAATGCGGTCAGTACATGTGGGCAGCTCGAGAGGAATGCAGAGACGACAGCTCTCTCTGTCCAGGGTTTGAGACTTGTTTCTTTTTCTCTCTCTTTTTTTCTTCCCTCTTTGTCTTGTTCACTTCCCGCCCCCATCCCGCTAAGGGGACAAAAACAAATAAAACTACGTGTAGGCTGAGCAGGGAACTTATCACGGGATGGGGTCAAAAAGGAGGCAAAAGTACCGAGCCACGAAACAAAATCGCGAAACAGAGAACGCTTGAATGAATTCAGCCAGAGTGCAGTTAATGGCGGGTCCAAGTTTCTGGAATAGCCTTTGCTCACACATTTCAACTCATGCCTGGTATCTCCATCCGGAGTTTTTTGTCTTTTCTTTTCTTTTTTCCTCACCCAGCCCCCATTCTCGGTCTCGGGAAGCAAGCGTGATCCTGCGGCGGCTCGGTTCTGCAGGGCGAAGGAGTGGGGTTACCTTTTTCTTTGCTGTCACGCTCATACATGCCAAGTTCAGACCAAAGGGACCCCGCCGTCCACCATCCGTCCGCACGGGCTCGTTCACACTCAAGCTGGGCGTATGTTGACAAGAGCCTGGAGGGCTCGATGGACGTGCCCATGCTGGATAATCTCGATCTGGGAAAAGATATCGCCCCTTTGATTTTACCTGCCAAGAAACCACGCCCGTGAGGTAGGGGCTCGTGAAAGAAACTGTAAGCTGAGGTTCTTGTCATTTTCTGTCATTTTCGGGGGCCTTTTGGCCGTCATGGCTCATTCCTGAGATGTGATGAAATGGGTGTTGAAGAGACCAACGGCATCTCAAGTATCTCCGGAAGTAGAAACAGAGGGGCCACTCGCGCCGTTTCAAGGGCCATCGGGACTAAGGCATTAAGCATGTCTTCCCCTCCTACCCTGGGCTGTCCGCCATCGACGTCAGCGAGCCTTGTCGCCAGCGAAAGAGGGGACCAGTATTACTTAAATTTACGTGCTTCGACGAAAAGAAAAAGAAAGGTTTGTGAGACATGACGGGGTGGTGAATAGCGGCCAGAGAAGCGATTGGCCGACGGGATATCTGAGTTCTCAGTTCACACGCACATGGCGCTTAGGGGCTTGTTGTCTCGGTATTTAGCAAGGGCCCGAAGAATCATCCATCACGGCAGGCGATGCGAAAACACGCCCGGAGATAAGTGGGGTGTTTGGCACCGATGTGTGCGAGCAGCACCCTTTTCGGGACGAACAGGCTCAAGAACGAAGCGGCCGCCACCAAGCTCCCGAAAGGCAGCCAAAGAACTGCACAGCAGCCGGTAAGATTATGATCGTGGGGATAGTCCCGCAGAAAATGCAGGATGGATGTGGAGCATTCTTACCTACACGCATTCCCTTTTTTTCTCTTCCATACACACACACGCACACACATACACACACACCTCGCTCACATCGTTGAAAGCCGCATTTGGCCGGAGGCTAGAACCATTCACCCACTAATCCCCAAGTCCTGCCGCAATACCGGCGCCTCCCAGAGGTGCAGGTGGCGCTGGCGCCCGCAAATCCTGACCGCCTGCCTCGTCTGGCCGCTCGCATCGCATCTCGGGTCGGGCTTTGTCGAGCATGATCGAGGGCTGAGCGTTGGGAACCGCCACACTCAGAATCGAGATGAATATATCCCTGGATCTTGATTAGGAACCCGAAATTTCCCATGTTGCCGTTGTGCCCATCCACGATTCCAAAAGCAGGGCCTAGAGAGCGGAAATGGCCCGCGTCGAGACTGGCTCTGGCCTATCGAGTTCAACTTCCCTCGCGATATCGTGCGTGATGCGGCCGTGACGGGGTGCAGGCATGTCTCAACGGCGTCAATTTTACTTATTTCTTCTCCTTGGACATAACGCTGCCCAAGTTCGTGGCATCAGGGAACCCTGTTTTCTAAACTCTTGTTGTGGTGCTTGCCTGATTTCCTTTTTCTTCCTCGCTCTTGGGGTTCCCCTCCCTTCCAACGCATGCAGAATATACCAAGCCTCTTCAGGCAGCGGAGTCTCTATTACTGCTTCCCGATGAGACAAACAGGATGTGTGGTTTAGCCCGATCCGATTTGCCACGTAGAGTGTGGCCTTCCTCCCTCCGCCCGTCTGAGCACGGCAAGCTTGGATTTCGGCCGGAAGGCGGGGCACATATCCTCCCTCCCCTCGGCGCAGCCGCCTTAGTGCAGCAGCGAGGGTCCGGACCTCCGATGACACCAACCAGAAAAAGAAGAAAAAAAAGGAAAAAGGAAATAAATAAAAGAGAGTGAAATCCAAAGAGGAAATGACTTCCCCGCGCACCGAATCCGCGATGTGGGAATGGAGATTGGAGCTGTGGTGTTGAGGATAGGAGCAGAGTCTGCCTGGCACCATTTGGATTCCGAGAACGGGACATTGGTGGGAGCTGCTGGGGGTGCTTTTTCTCTTATTCACCTTCCCGTTTCCCCTTCTTTTCCTGTTTCCCTTATAATCACGATGCACCAGATCGGGGCGCAGCACAAAACGGCTGAGCGAGATGAGATAGATCATCCAGCCAGTTTGGTCACGCGAAGCAACGACCATGGCGTAGAAACGGGTTGACTGGATTTGGTTTGACTGGACTCATTAATTGATTCAGACAGCACTGGTCCCTCTCAGCTCTCGCCAGAGTAAATGAGGGACCTGAATTTTGGCGCGTCCGGCGCCCTCCTGGGTGGAGTGGTGAAGCACAGGCGAGCTGAGATAGGGAGTCAGTGGATGGTGACTAAGGAAGCAGTAGAGCCGCCGATCGCTCTAGCGGAGCTGGCCATGGGTAGATGAAATGGGTCTCCTCAATGTTGGGCTCTGGTTGGCGCTTGCCTTGATTGCCAGCTCACTTCACTTCCCATCAGAAAGATTGAGAAGGCGCATTTTGATGTGGGGTAAAATCTGTGCCCCACCAACGGACAGAAGCAAATCATAAATTGATGGATCCAATGGGTGCAGAGATCCATGGTTTAACCCGTCATATCGATTCAAGCTTCGACAGCTTTTGTGACCGTCTTTTTGGGCCCTGATCGTCCTCTTACTGTGCAGCTGAAGCGAGAATTGCCTTGCTTTCCTTTTTCTTTCTCTCCCCTTCGTCTTTTTATCTCTGCCTTCTTCAGCAGGATTCAGGGGTGGCCTTGTCGAGACATGGACCCACCATCCGGCGTGCCACAGCCCAAGGCCATTCTTCGCGGCCACAATGCACAGGTTCACGCCGCCACCTTTATTCGGGATAACGAGAGACTTGTGACTGCGGATGCCGAAGGCTACCTCATTGTATGGGACCTCACCATAATGCGGGCAAAGGCTGTATGGAGAGCCCATCAAAAGACGGTTCTTGGGGTCCAAGAGTGGGGTCCCAACAAGCTCATCACGTAGGCGCATCTACTCGTTCCCTTTTGCCTCCCTGGATTGGATCCCAGCAGAGGAAGAAAGCCATGACGGGGGAAGATCCCTTTCCCTCTTCGGGGAAACATCGTGGTCGCGCCTGAGCTGACTAGAGACACGTAGGCACGGGAGGGATCACGAATTGATCGTCTGGAAGTTTGGCGCCCAAGATGAGTCTAGCCTGAGCCAGATCCCACCTCTCGACAGCGTCACCGATGATCGTCCCAAGCCATGGACCCAGCATGTACTCCCTGTAAATTCGATGAACTTCTGCGCATTCTCCATGGCGTCATGCAAGGCAGGCCAGAGCATCGCAGATTCACCTGAGGTCCTGATCGCTGCTGCCAATCCTACTATACTGGAAGGGGTATGTTTATTCATTTCCCCGTGATTTCTTTCTTCACTTTCATTTTCCCATTTTACTTTTGTTCTATTTCGAGGAAAGCGTCTCTCGAGAAACCAGGGCAGCTACAGAATCCCACTGACACATGATTCAAGGTGGACATTTATCACCTGCCCAGTCAACACCGCATCCACACCCTGAAGCCCCTCCCGAGTGCCGGAATGCCCATGGCGGTCTCCCTCTTTCACCTAGACAGTAGCCTCCACCTCATCACCGCCTACGAGAATGGGGCGGTGGTCCTCTTGAGAGCGAATCTGCACGCGGGAGAGTGGATACCTCTGTACAAGAGCCAAGCACACTCGCAGCCTATCCTTTCTTTTGACGTCTCGCCCTGCTTCACCCACTTCATCACCTCTGGCGCCGATGCTATCATTGCCAAACACCCCATCCCCGCAGCGAACCATGTGCCGAAGAGGACGAGAACAATTCGGGAAAGCCCCGGAAAAGGTCCGCGGGCCGCAGCATGCACAAGACACCCCTATGAAAACCGTCAACACTAAGCATGCCGGACAGCAAGGCCTAAGGATTCGCTCCGACGGCTCCATTTTTGCCACCGCGGGTTGGGACTCCAAGGTTCGGGTATACTCGGCCAAGTCGTTGAAGGAGGTTGCCGTGTTAAAGTGGCACAAATCCGGCTGTTATGTGACTTCCTTTGCTTCCTTGCATGCCACCCAGGCGATCGATGCGAGTCTTCAACCAGCAGATGTCAGCGGTGACGCGAAAGGAACCGCTGCGGTGAGCCGGACGAGCGGCGATGCTGTCACTGGCGCCCAAATCACAAGCCCTGCTTTCTTCGACGTAAAGGCGAGGCGGATCAACCATGCCAAGACTGCGCACTGGATCGCGGCAGGAAGCAAGGACGGAAAAGTGAGCTTATGGGATATCTACTGATAGGACAACTTAATTGTTCATTGTAAGATACTCAAGCGAACTCCGGCCCCTTTCTGCCTCGTTCTCAAGCCATGTTTCCACCCAGTCCCGGACCCGCATCGATGATCAATGCCATTATTTCACCCGCTCGCCGCGCCGTGCGCTTCTTAGACCTTTGGAGTCAGTCTGTGGGCAAAGACCCTCAACCCACCCTTCGGACGAAGAACGACGCTAGGGTTCACCAAGGGGACTTCGCCTTTCTCGATGGCGTCAAACTCGAACCGACGAATGATGGCAATCATCATGACCTTGAACTCTAACCTTGTGTAAACTTGGCCGATGCAGCCTCGGGGTCCCATGAAAAAGGCGGAGAATGCATTGGGCTTAGCCGCCTCCCCTTCAAGACGATCCCATCGGTCAGGGTCAAACTCATCCACGGAATCGCCCCAAATGCGGGGGTTCTGGTGGATGGCACTAGGCATCAACATAAGCGTCGTCCCCTTGGGAATGACGGTGCCACAAATTTCCACATCGTTGATGGATTCGCGGGTTGCAAATGTTGCTTGGTTAGTTTCATAGCCGTTAGTTAAGATAGTCAAGGATTTGACGCGGCAATTCAGTCTTGAGTTAGGTGCGATGGTAGACTTACCTGAGCTTTTAACTCGCAAAATCTCGCGGTACACGTTATCTAGCAGAGGAAGACTATCGATTGTGTTGTATTCCATTCCCAGGGCCGTTGGGCCTACCGCATCAATCATCTCCTTTCGTAATCTATCTTGGATCGGACGGTTGAGTCCCAGGTAGTGAATCGCCCAGGCGAGCGTGTTGGACGTTGTTTCGTGGCCAGCGGCCATGAACGTTAGAACCTATACGTATAATGTTAGCTTTTGAGTCACTTGATAGGAGGGACACGTGAAAGAAAGGGGATTAGGAACAGTCCTTGCTTACATGTCCAATCAATTCCCGCTCATCCCAACTCTCCCCGCGGCTCTCGACTCCTGGATCATCCTCGTCAAGAGATCCTTCCTTTCGGAGCCACGGACCCCTTGCGTCTTTTCCTTGTCCATGTCAGCGATCCTCTCGCTAATGATGCGCCGCAGCAGCTCGTGCAGCTGGGCGATGGCGCGGTTGAACCGGCGATTCTCGCCGACGGAGATCCAGCGGATGGGCACGATCGAGTTAATGGCGGTCAGCGCGAGGCCTAAGACGGGGGTCGAAGACGGTCTGGTAGAGTTCGTGGAAGGGCGTGGCGGCTTCGAGGCTCTGGAGGTCCCTGCCGAGGACGGTCGAGCCGATGACGTCGAGGGTGGCTCGTGAGAGGGGGATGACTGTGGGGCGAGGCGGGTTAGCGAAGAAGATGGGGGATTGTATGGTGCTTAGGGTGATGATGATCTGCGGAATATGTAGAAGGGGTAATAGGGAGGAAACGTACGGTTCATTACGCCGCGATCGTATCCGATCATGGTGTCTAGGTGGGTGCAGAGCTCGGTGGCTTTGTCCTCCATCAAGGGGATGAGCTGCTTTAGATGCGACAGCGCAAACGCTCCTAGGATAACGATGTGTGTTAGTAGCTGTTCTTTTTCCTTTCAGCACTGGTCGTGGTGTATCTTTCTTACCGCTAATGATTTTCCGATGCCTCTTGTGCTCCTCCCCGTCCAGAAACACCAACCCTTTACCCACTATGGGGAAGATGAGCCGCTTGTACCAGGAAGGCTTGGTAAACTCGTAGCAGGAGGGCTGCAGAATCTGGCGGAAGGCCTCGGGGCTCGTGACGAGGACGGCGGGCATGGTCCCGAAGAGGTTGTACCGGATCATGTCGGCGTCGGGCCATTTGCGGACCCAGGAGACGTACGGCTGGGTTGGATCGCCGGAGAGGAACTGGTTGAGGGTTTGGCCAAAGAGGATGTGGTTGTTCTTGTGAGGGGTTAGCACGTCAGGCTTTTTTACCCCTGGACTTATTCGCCTCCCCTCCGTTCTTCTGGAGAGATGGAGGGTCATAGACTAGAAAGAGCCGCAAGATCTGGCCTTCACGATGAATGGGGAAGAGTGAACATGAGATGGATTACCTTTGGACCGGGGAGGTGGCGGAGGGAAGACACATATCGAGGGTGGATAACGATGCGGTAGAACTTGATCGCAAGGTACTGGAAGAGAAAGAGGGCCCAGAATACTACCGACCGAGGCGTCGAGACGGCTTGCTGATGGGAGGGCAGGTTTTGGTAATGGGTGTAGGCAAGCCTACTTAACCAAGAAGAGGTAAGACAGTACACAATGTCCATGACTTGCAAAAGAGAACCAAGGAAACAGGGTGGACGGTTTGCAAAGGCCTGAACGAGAATGTTAGGGTTCTAGGAACATTTTTGAGTACAGAGAGCGGACAAGCCACCCTTATATCGACTTGGGGGACCCTTGAGCAACCCATGAGGGTGTCCTGGGTAGTGAGTACGCGCTCCTCCAAGACCCAAGCACCCAGTTGATCCTAGGCTCATTCGATTATGTCCAGAACAGCGATGCAGATTTCGCAAAAGGACCGCCCTCCTTTGGGATTAACAGCGAACAATCATGTCCAAGATAGATTAACAGAGGATAATAAGCAATGCCATGCAAATCCCACTCCTCATACCCTGCCACTTCGGTGATGTATGATGCACAAGGTACCCGTAGAGTCCCCCTTTGGGCTCACATAGCAAAAGGTCACCCATCTCTTCGGCGCGATGGCGTCGGACGAGGAAGTCGTACTGCAGACGCGGATAGTCCCGGGGCGTGGAGAACCAAACTTCTGACTGATCCCTTATCTTCGAGGGCATTTAGCAGGTTGTTGGACGCGGGGTCAAAGGCTGGGACGAGGGAACGCCTAGTGAGGGTTTGTTCGGCTAACGTGGCTCCCCGTCAAGCAAGTCCGCTTAGTTTTCACGGAGGGCGTCGGTCTAGAAGATGGGGGTAGCGCAGCTTCCTTGGGACTTTATGCTTCGGTCATCTGCGCGAGAGCTTGCGCAACCAAGCATGTTAGATGCAAACATTGGGAGCTACCCGTAGCATAGATGCTATTGATACCCTCCCGTCCTCAAACACGATCAGAACGGTCATGGATGCACGCACATGCTTCCTTCGCTGTACAGGAAAGACGCGGCCTTCATATACGAGAAGAAAAGCAGCTCTACAAACCTTCCACCGCTGGTTGTTTTCTTTACCGATATCGTACTAGCTCCCCAGGCCACACTACACTGAATCGCTAGGGGTGGATAACACGGGGATTATCAAGCGTACAGGCGCGGATACGGACCCGAAGCATGGCATCTCCACCTAAGCCCTCATCAACATCCCTAACGACTGTGTATTGTGGGGCGTGGTAACTCCTACGAGCCGCGACGCCGGCAAGAGGGGGAGGGTGGCTCAATATTTCTGCCGTCGTTTGTGGGGGCCGAGCTCAAGCCCTCAAGAAGAAAGGAGCAAGATGATGTTCATTTGGGGAGAGGGATTTGAGTCCCCCTGCTAGTAAACGTACGGGCCTAGCTGGGGATAGTTGAACCCTTGGCTCTCATCTAAGTCGCGGGGCAACTTTTTGATAGTTAAGTGGGGTTGGGTAACAAACCGACAGCGCGAGTCTCACCAACAAGCAGCGGACGATTCCTCGTCATCCCTTGACGGCTCGACTCGCTCGTTGTCATGCATCTCTCACAAATCGAAATGCGACGCCACCGGCTACGGTTCCACGAAGATCCGTGCTTCCTTCAGGCCGCAGTGCCACGAGATTTGCCCCATATCAACCATCTCCCTGTTGAACCTGTGTAGCTACCCTTGACAGCCCACTTGAAACGATTGATCGGTATCACAGGGTGCGCTTATCTTGTACATGTCTGGTCCTAGAATTGGAAAAGACATCACGACTACAACCAAAAGGAAAAAAAGAAAGAACATGGGGTATGCGGATAATCAGATGTGCTTGCACTAATATCTGACGCGGCCTCTTGGTCGTCGTCGATCAACTATGTTGACGAGCTGAGATCTGGTGAGCCTAGAATCTTGTAAGACTAGCCAAGTCAGGAAGTCGTGGGTTTTCCGAATTCTCCGGCCCAAACAACGAACGATAGGCAAGGGTGACGGAGCAAAGACCCACCGTTGGGACCGGATGGCAATGGGTACCCCCATGAAACATGGCTGACCTATAGTAATACACCTCATTGGTATTCTTTCTTCTCTAATAGTGGGATTGTGGAAGCAAGGGAGAGAAAATCCCACATCCGGTGTTGCACAGCGCTGCCGCCACTTCAGCAGACATTAAAGGTGCAGGCTCCTCGGCGCGCCTTGCATTCTCGCAGGGGAGAGTCCCCCAAACCACGGTCGTGGCATCGCCATTCTTCCGTCTCGCAATCCCGTTGGTAGGAGGAATGGGAGATGGGGCGTTGCGAGAGAGAACGACATCACCCAAGTTTGGTGCATGTCACGTATCCCATGTGACCCTGGCACTTCTCAAGGTGTGCGGTGGAAGAAATCCATGCTAACTGGTCAATGAATCATCCTATCGGAAGAACCATGCAGTGGAAGCAAACCCAATCTTCTGGCTGCTACCTCGCTACACACCTTCACTCCTCTATCGTATTTTCTTTTTGGCATGGTACGGCGTAGACATAGATGATCCCTCGTCCCATTTATGCTTTGATTCGGGTAACAATGGCCCAGACCGCCCCAGAAATGCCCAAAGAAGAAGTAGAATGCCGAAGGGGCAAGCGGAGAAGAAGAACGATGAATAAGAACCCGCTTGATGGCCAGACAAGCCCTGCTGAATCCGTGTTAGTCGTGAGATCTTGACAATTATCTGCATTACTCGGGGGCAAATCCGTCTACCCGAGGCTCAATGGTTCGTGCAGATGCTCCGCGGTCGGGGTGTCAAAGTTCCCTCGCAAATTGCTTTGTTAGTATTCAGCCTTTGGCATCCAGTATTACAGGTGAGCACGGCATGAGTTGTAGTCGCACGAGGCGGGCATTGTCTCAAGTAGGAGAAGGGGAGGCCTTGACCCGAACCGTTGATCTTGAGCGAAAAGAATATGGAGGACTGGGCCAGATCCAGTAGTTCGTATATTTCTCGAGTGACCAAGCCCATCGAATGTAGGAAACCCCCATTTTCTTGCCCAGATTTCTCCCATTTTGGACAGGGACTCTTTAAAATTTAACCAGTGGTTTTCTCGGGAAATCCCTGAATTGCTAGCAGCTCTAGCCCAGGATGACCTCCCTCGCAAACATGCCTCCCCGGTCATCATCTCAAGCTCATCAATCATTGTGAAATGGAAAAACTCGGAAACCAGGTACCTGGAAAGGCCATGATCGGTCTCCCAGGGATCGTTCTGGCATGAGTTGCGGGAGCTGTATCACCGTCAAGGAAACCCCCAGCCGAAAAGAAAACAATTAGTAGCGGATCTTGGTTTGCTTTCCTTGGCGGGACCCGTCGCAGGGCACAGGGTTTACCGAGGTGATACGCCCCGAGAATATCTGTCAATCCATGCGCGCTGGTCCGAAATGATGTCGTGAGATCAAGGAAGGGCAAGGCTTCCAGAGGGAAAGTCCCCCAGTGACACGGACGGGGCTGTGATCGATCGTCGAGGCGCCACACCTCAGCTAGGCCATTGACCCTTGCTCAGAACCCCTGTTTTTCTTGTCCAACATCAAGAATTCGAGGATAAAACACAGAGGGTGCCCATAACATTGCCGGGGAAGGAAGAAAGTCTCAGCTTGTCCAGTCTAACCCCTAGGACGCTCATTCGGAGGCTCCCGGAATGGCATTTCCATGACAGGTAGGATATGCAGCTTACACCATGTGGGTGTGTAAAAACTGAAAGCAACCAAGGAGGGACTTGATTCTAATGTCAATTCGCAGAGGAATTCGACCGAAATAAAATACACAAAGAACCGATGCAGGAGAGAAGTAAGAAAAAGAGAAAATGGTTGGGATTGTTCGTAAGAAACGGAAAGCGGCGCCGAGCGGCGCCGGGCGGGGAAAAAGGAAAAAGAAAAAAAGGTACGCGTGGAATACGCGGAAGTGGAAGGTCCAACCAGGATTCGAACCTGGGCTTACGGAAATTTCAGAATCAGAATCCGACGTCCTAACCAACTAGACTATTGGACCTTGTGAACCGACAGCCGATAAAGACCCTCAAATCAGAAGCGTCGCGAACGCGCAGCGACAAAACAATGCAAGAAGAAGCCGAAACGATTTGTTGTCACTTCATTAAAAAGATGTATTCCGCGATCGTGATGCAAAACCAAAACTGGTCAAACCTCCAGGGCGACAGGTATCCAAAACCGACCCTCAAAAGAAGAGAGAAGAGGAAAAGAAGGAAAATAAAGTAAGAACGGGAACAAGCCGAGAAGAGAAAGACCTCTTTCCATCACCCATCCAAATTAAGTGTACACGCTCTCGGTAAACTGATTGACCTGTAAGCCCTTCTCTGCCATTTCAGCCTCCTCCAGGAACTTGAGCGGCATCCAAACAAGATGACCGCGGACCTTGGACAGCTTCTCGCGAATGTCTTGGACAGGGATGAACTGGTCAAAGATGTGGCCGGGCTTAACACCACGAGGTGCCATATACCTGTCATAATCATCAAATTTCCTCACTGCGAACACGTACTGTTAGTCGAGGTTCTTCCTAGGAGATGGAAATAGTCTGAAAGGGGGAGGGAGAGGAAGAGAATAACAAAAGGGAGGAGTGAAGGGGAGGAACGATACCATTATCATCTGGGTCAGCGTGGAACAGGTGCCTAAAGGTCTCGGTATTGTACGTTGCCTGGTCCGTCCACGTCTGCCACAACTCATCGCTGAGCGGATCGCTAACAAATTCGTAACCACCATCGTTTTCACAAGGATCGTTCGGCCAGCGGTCGCCGGGGGCATGGCATTCACGTCGTTGGAGGCATCGAGCTCCTGTGGCGGCAGCAGGCCGAGATGCTCGCGCCAAAGGTAGCGTCGCAGCGTGGCGGCGTGTTGGCCGGCACGGAACGGCTTTCCGTCCATTGTGCTCTCAATGAGATTCGTGTCCTCCATGACGATGCTCAGCTCGCTGTCGTGCAAGCCCAGTTGGCTTCGGTCATTCAAGTTGCTGGAACCGCAGATCACCACCCGGTCGTCGGCGATGAGTAGCTTCGAGTGGATATACAGCTCCTCCTGGATCCAGTTGTTTACTTCATCTCCCTCCTTGCCCTCATCCCACGGCTCGTTGATGAGTGCTTCGCCGTTGCCCGTGCCCGCCATCGCGTGATGCGCCACCGAAGCTTCAATCTTGCCCGTGTTGTTGGGTTGGTGTTTGGCGAGCACTTCCTCGAACCTATCTCTAGCTTCCTGCGCCGCCTTTCCTTCCGTCTCGATCTCGGCTTCGTTGTGCGCTATCTTCTTGCGGCTACGCCTCGTCGGCGAGGACTCCCGGCTCCGGTCTGACATGTCATCGTCACGCTGGTGGATGGCTCCGCCCATGAGCTCCTCGGCTTCACCGCGCTGCACCTCTTGGTACTTGATGCCTGTCTCCTTCTCCGTATCCACAATGGCCGCGGTTCTGGCGATACGATCGTACGACCGCAAATTGAAGAAGAAGATGTACTTTTCAGGGTCAACGCCTGCTGCCTTGATCTTGCCATAGATGGATTCTTCGCCACGGCAGATGGACTTGTACTGGTAGTCCATGATGGCACGGGTGCCCATGGCCGCATCCTCGCGCAAGTCGCCGGCAAAGCCAGGGATGGCGGGGATCAGGATGATGATTCGGAATTTTCGGGCTTCCTTGTCAGCGCGCAGCACTGCGTCTACAATCGCCGCGCCGATCGTGTTATTGATGGGAGATTGCTTATCTCCCGTGGCCGTGATGAAGAACTGATTCTCGATGTAGACGTAGTGCTCAGCCTTGCGGATAATTTCCGAGTACGCGTTCTGGATTGAGTGCTCTGTCAAGATTCCGCTCGACCAATCCGCGCTCGATCGAACGATTTGCGCATGGACGGTTCCGCGGTTCTCGAGCGCCTTGCCTTCGAGCGGTGTCAGGGGATGCAAGATGTATTCTCCAACGGGATGCTTCGGTCTCTGAACACCGACGAGATCCTCGTCTTCGCCCTGACGGCCTCGCAGCTCGAGCCAGTCGTACCGGCTGTCGCGCTTGTACTTGTCCCGCTTGACAAAGTTCCAGCGAAGGATAAAGTGCTCGGCGATGTCGTACACGCAAGGGCCGACGATACCCATGGACACATCATGCCAGGGCATTCGACCGTGATCGGCCTTGCTCAGTTCGTTCTGCTTCCAGTCCTGGACGTTCTTAAAGTCCATTACGCGGTTGTTGTTGAAGTCCTGTCCGGGCCAGATGGCGTGCGTGATTCCGTCCGGGTGTAAATCGGCAAGCGGGTGCTGCTGGAGATCCCAGCGGCCGAAGCAAAGGTCGAGGCCACCAATGAAGGCGAGCTCGTAATCGACGATGATGAACTTTTCGTGGTGGGCCCAGTAAAACGTCATGTCGGCCACGTTCTCGAACACGTTGTGGTCCGGGTGGCGCATCACGCGGATGTTGCCGTAGCCGGGGTTCCCCTTGGGACACAGAGCCGCGAGGGCGTTCTTGGTGTGCCGCGAGTTACACGTGAGGGCCGCCTCGACCTCGCGATACACGATGACGTAAATTTTGACGCCTTGCTCCGCCTTTCTCTTGAGGATGTTGTCGAGCCTCCATTTTTGGTTCGAGTGCGGGGGCCGGCGGAGGAAGAGCTCGGGGCTCAGCCACCAATCTTCAATGTATATGGTCTCGCGGGCGGCTTCGAGGGCCTCGGACACGGCCCAAAAGTAGTCGCGGCCATCCACGTACCACTTGGCGATGTTGCCCTCGCGCTCGGGGAAGTAGGAAGCGAAGCGGTGGGACTCTGAGATTTTCGTGCGCTTCTCGTCGCAGGCCTGCTCGTGTTCTTCGTCGTGGCGATGGTTCTTGTTGAACTGTGGAGAGAAGGAGGGGTTAGCGAGAAAGAAGAAGATGCGCAAAATTACAGCTTTGGAGGGGGGAAGGTATGGGTCGTTTCAACTCGGCCACACGTACCAAGTTGCCAAATTTTCCGATTTGATGTCTGACACGGATGTTAGCGTGCTCGAGGTCCTCGACTACACGAACGAACGAATGAGAGCTTACTTCTTGTGTATGAGCTGGACCTTGACGTCGTGGAGAGTCTCGTGGTGGATTTTGTCCTTGACATCGCTGTTGACATCGTGGATCTTGTCTCTAATCTCGAGACCGGTGGTCTTCAGCTTCGTGAAGAAGCCCGTCTCCTTTGGTGGTGGACTGGCCATTGTGATTATGGGGGATGGGCCTTGGGTCCACACCACTCGTATGGAGTCAAGAAAGTATCAATTGGCCTTTTTGGTGTCGTCGCAAGGGCATTGGAGACAGGTGGCTACGTCTAGATGGCTTATGATCCTTCGATCAAGATTTGAATGCCTTGATTGCTTCCGACACAAACTGTTGATGGGGTCAAAAGAGAAAGAGAGAGAGAGCAGAAGGAGAGGAACAATTCACGGGCAGGCGACCTCCCCGCACTTAAGTATAAACTCTCTTTTTTATCAGGGCAGCGAGGAAGCGGATAAGAAGCGCAGATCAGGTACATCCACAATGGCAATGTGATTGGGATCTCGGTGTGTAACGGGCCCAATTTCCTAGTCGGTTACGCCATTCCCAAGCCGGATAATCGGAACGGGACACACTTCTTGTTTGCACTTTTTCTTTTTTTTGGCCAGGTCTTCTTGATCTGGATCTCGCATAGGGCTTTCCCGGGATTAAGGTTGGAGACGACAGTGTTTTGGAGATCCCGGGGGAGGGGGAGGTGACATCATGGAGTTACGATGTGATGGGGTTTACATTCCCTAATACGGTTGGCCCGTCGGGATGCGAGAAGGCATGTGAGACGAGACAGGGCTAGCTGAAGATGGCGTACACGAGGACCGCGCGTCACTAGCCTCCAAATGAGCAGGGGCGTTCCGTTCGGGAAGAGGGAATGAGGATGGATATTTGAGCAGAAGGAAATGGGAATTGAGAGAGGAGAGCCGGCATGGCGCTGTAGCTGTTGCCCGGAGGGGGAGGCGAAGGGGTGTAGGATTCACACGGATCATTGCTCATTATCCGGGCTTGGTGGGGAAGGTAAAAGAGGGCATGATTAAGAACGATACTACGGCCACGTAGGAGTTTTGATTCTTGTCGTCGACGAAAATGGCACGAACTTTACGAGATAATGGGAGAGGCGTGTCGGTCATGATCGCAAGCTTCCCCAAAAACAGTCCCAAAAAATGGAAGGATTTGGGGAGGGGCCAAGTTTGCCTGAGTGTGGGATGGTATGACGTCACGCAAAGGGTCGGGAAGCACTGCTTGCGGCTGCGAGGCAAGCCGCCCCCTCATTAAATCAATGGGGAAAAAAGCCCGGGCCTTGGGGGACTTTTCTTTGCTTCCCTGTTCCTTGGCGGCAGACGGAGCTGCCGAATTGATCGTCGATCGAAGGGCTACTGGGATTGGGGAGGAAGAGGGATTGGGTTCTTCCGATGATGTTTTGGTAGCTCTAGGGGTTGTGGATGTGGGCAAGGAGTGCTGAGCAGGGAAACGTGAGTAGGTGGGGTGATGAAGCTTAGTTGATTTCAAATTCGCTTCGATCTTTTGCAGATCAATTGATGGGAGGGACGCAATAATGGTGACGGGTCAAGGGGATGACGAGCTGTACAAGGCGTTCATATAGCTTTAAGCTTGGGTGCGGCTACCAGCAGATGAGAATGGTCGCACGATGTGGGGAGGGAGCGTAGCCTCTCGTGGAGCGCGGAATGCCGTTCGAGCACCGAGAGATTGGGGCATTTTCATTGTGCATGCTCTCCGTGGAGAACAAACGTGGTCGAGATTTGATTCCAAGCCTTTCGCGTAAACGCTGCTCACTAAGCTCCTTGTACGTACCCATTCAACACGTTCTTCTTTTCCCCAAAGAAAGGAAACCCTCAAGTAAAACACGAATAGGTCAAACGGACAAGATGGTTTGTGTGATGACTAAGAAATAAGGACCGGCCACGAGAGCCACGACATGTTGATTTCGGTGTGTGTCAGAGACTACTCGAGGTTCGTGGCTTCATTGACCCATTGTTGCCAGTGGCGGAACAGTGCCCCGGCGGCCGGCCGGTGAAGGTGGGCGGTGGGCGGTGTTCTGCTCAACCACAACCCTCCGCCAAGACAGCGCTCAGGGAAGCTCGAATGGCGCAGGAGTTGGTACTGATACGGTGCGAAATACAAGTAATCACAGGCCTATCTCATTGTATCTATGGGGAGTGGTGGGGTGTTCACGTAAAATCCGCACTGGGCAGGTACCCTTGTCAGTGGCGGACCCCTTCCCTTGCACGCTGCCCCTCAAATTCCCATCAAGCCCCCACCTCCCAACTCATCCGACGAACCCCCCTTCAACCCTCCGAGTTCGCTCAACTGAAAAGCCCATCGCCCCATCCATTGAGGCTCCCAGCTTTCCCCGAAACCCTAGTTCCTGCAAGTTGGCCTGAGGACCCTTATCAATTTCTCCTTAGACCTGCTCCCTGCCACTCCTCTCCCCCGTAACTTCCAGAGCTCCCGGTCTTGACGCCGATCTACCCAAGCCTACCTTCAAGGAGACCAGAAAAGCAAAGTTCCCCTTAGAACAACTCGATATCATCCAAACACCTCAAAAATGGCGACAGTTCAGGCTATCCCCCCGGCAAGACCCTCATCGACGTTCTGAAGAGGTCCTTCACCAATGTCCCCGTCGATGCCGCCAACGGCAACGCCGTCTCGACCTCGGAGTTTCTCGAGGCCGCTGAGGCCTTGACCTACATGTTTGGTGCGTAATCTCCCCTCGCCAGGAAATCCGGGACCATTCCACGGAAAGGAGCTGCAGTGTCTAACGTACACCGTCCTCTACTAGATGTCCTCGGCTCCCTTGCCTTCTCGCCTGTGAAGAAGGACATGCTCTTCAACGTCCAGGTTCGCCCTCCTCCCCGCCGGCCCCACGTTTTCCGCCGGCAAAGGCCTAACATATAGCCATTGGCGATTCGTCTTTATAGAAGATTCGTGAGCGCCAGCTCGCTGCCCCCGCCGAGTCGGAGAACATTCAGGACCTCTGCCGCAATGAGCTCAAGACCAAGAAGCACTCGGCCACCGAGGCCCTCCTCTGGTTGGTCCGGTAAGACATCTTCTGCCTTTCCCTTCCCCTTTCAATTGGGCGAACGAGCTCCAGTCGGCGTTCATCCACCCCCCACCTTGTGACCTCGACTGACCAGCCTGTATCATAATAGAGGTCTCGATTTCACCTGCCGTGCTCTCCTCGTCAACCTCAAGGATCCCAAGCAAGAACTCGCCGACTCCTTCCGCGCGTCCTACACCGAGACTCTTAAGCCCTTCCACTCCTTCCTCGTCAAGCCCATCTTCTCTGCCGCCATGAGCGCGTGCCCTTACCGCAAGGACTTCTACGTCAAGATGGGCGATGACCAGGCCAAGGTCGAGGAGGACCTCAAGGCCTACCTCGATGCCCTCGAGAAGATTGTTGCCATCCTTCAGGCTTTCTTGGCTTCCAAGGAGGCTAAGTGGTAAAGGTTGCGCCAACCGCTGGTAAAAGAGAACCTAGGATGTGCTGAGCGCCGGGCTCTCCGGCGGCTGCCTTCCAGAAATGGCAAGAGACAGCCAGGAGGCCTATGCCTAGGAATGAAAGCCATGATCAATCTTGGAAAACAGTTGCAATTTTTCATACCTCTGTTAGCTATGACTGAAACGATTTAGTTCTTTTCTACTCTTTTTCGGAGAAGCGTCCACGCTTACAACGGGTGATGTCTTTTGTTAACCAAAATCACGTCTAGCCCCTGTCTACCCGCAACTACTGCATAGATGTGATACCTCATTACTAGTGCATCTATTAACTTAGGAAAAGGGACTTGCATCTCGCGTCCATCAATGAGTGGCTGGCATTAAAATTCACAGTCAAACAGAAAGCTCAGAGACCTCTCGCTAGCTTACAGAGCTTCGAAATTATGATGTGCCGCCACCTTTTACTCTCACCAGTTCAGATGCATACAAATTTTAACACTCCCCAACCCCTTGAAACCTCTGATCTCAGTTCAAAGATTGATCCAACGCCGTTGATGTGGCACAGCTGGTAAGCTGGCGGCTAACCAAGTCATCAAGGATTTGGCGGAAGGAAGCCCACTTGTTGTAGAAATTCTTCGTTCGAAACTTCTTCGCCTGGGGGATGTCCACTGGTCGCTTCAGGCATAATGGTGTCGGCGACTTCTTCTGGGATGATGAACGAGTCGGGCATCGCGAAGCCCCCTTGGGCTTCCGGATATCCTCCCGGGCCAGAATCCACACCGAGCTGGATTGTAACAACGACGCCGCCGATTGTCATGCTACCCCCGTTAGTCACTCGAATACATCTGTCATTGGTCCTCCCTGGCGTTTCACCTACCTAATGGTGATGGTTTTGGGATGGAAAGTAGTTTGTTGAGACATGTTTGTGGCCTAATAAGCTCCGCGTATTTCGGGTCCGTCTTTGTGTGGTAGTTTTGTTTGGTGCTGCTCGGCAGACGTTGTGAACTTGGTTTCCGGGGCGCAGGGCACCCAGTCTCTTATATCCTTATCGCCGTCCTTGAGATTAAATGGTTCGTTCCATGAAACCTCTGGTTTGTAGAAGCAGCGTCACTTCCCTCGAGGTTAAGCGTTGAACTCGGACAGCGCACATGCATGTTGTCGTGCGTTGGAGGCAGGGCACATCAACAGTTGCATGGGCAATACCCAATGAAGTTGCACTTTTCCGACGAAGTTGATCCCCTACTTTGAAAACAGGATTGGCCAAGGTCCCTGCGAACTCAGTCTCTGCAACAGCTCTCATCAGCGATTGAGAGGTCATCAAAACCGTCCAATGAGACTGCTTTGCGAATTTTGTCCCTGCAGCAGGTTCACTGGCACAATAGTGAGCGTGCGAGCGCCATTTCCCGAGACGGGCCCAACCCAAGTCTCTGATGATCTCGTCTCCGAGCCTGCATATCCGACAACGAGGTCATGGGCGCCAGCCAACCAGACCGCACGCCAAGTGCGAGTCGCTGTTAAAGCCTCAATGCAACTTTCAGCAGCCTCATTTTCTCATCTCTGCAGGTTTGGGTCCTCATGGGAGGTCATGGGAACCAACCAATGAGAAGACGGAACATATCGCAATGTGACCGGTTGCAGCCCGGGATGCGTCGATGGAGGGCGGGGATGGAGGGCGGGCAAAGCAGGCGTCCCTCCTCTTCACCCAGAGACCTTTTGGGAGCTTTGATCAGTGGCCGAGAGGTCATGACCGCCAGCCAATGACATAGTACGCCCAGAGTGATCCTTCTGCCGCAGATTCCCATCACATTGAGAGGGTTGGTTTTCCTCCAGGAGTTCCTTAAAAGGAGGGCCTGTCTGCGCAACGAAGCAACGGTCCAAGCCCGGAATATCGGTAACACGGCCTTTCATTCTTCACTCGATTTTGTCTTTGAAGATCTACGTTGGAGCCATCACCTTTTTTGATTTTTATTAGAAGATATGACGACGATAGAATCCCCACCTTCCATCAGCCTCACTATTCCTTCGAGCGCGGCGAAGGAATGGTATGCAGCCTCGCCGCAAAGGGCCCCCGGCCAAACTAGCTTGCCCGTACAGAGTCAAAGATCGAAAAATACAACATACGCGACTACCCTGAGTGCGCAGCGAGCGGTTTCATCAAGGTCCACCAACTTAGGTAGACAGCACCATTTCTCCAGCGACAGGCATCAGAAACTAACATCCGTTTGAACTGTTGGCAGGGACCACATCCTAGCCCGTCACTCCGCCGATTATCACTCCGCCGACTATCACCTATCCCATGGGCCTGACAACGAGAAATATCACGATCATGAAGAAAGCAGTTTTTCAGTCCCCAAAAACAATAAATATTCCAGCCCCCGCTACCACCCCAAAGTTCCCAAAGACCCTATCCTTGACGCCCCTTCAGCCCTCTCTAAGAAAACACCCTAAATTCACTCGCTTCCAAACCAACAGATAGCTTAGAGGCGGTTATCAACAGAATCATACGAAAGAAGAGGAAAAGGGCTTTACCAATATCCCACTTTTGGGCAAACCTATGGGGTATTCTATTCCCAGAAAGCGAAATCTTGCCTCGGGATAGGGAGAGACGTAGGTTATCGGTCTTTACTCATTGCCCTGGAAAGCTTTGTCTCTGGAGAGCTAATGCCGTCCCTAGGCTTCATTCCGCCGAAGGAACATTTTGAATTCGTGGAAGAGCAGCAAGAGCTCCTGGCAATAGCTGCGGTGTGTGCGGAACCAACTCCTCCCCCAGGGGTACCCGAATTCCTCAAGGACATCTTGAATCAGTTTATCAAAAATCTGCTACCCTCCTCGAGGCGAAGTTGAGCCATACTTGGCCTACTAGCGGCAGCGCCACCCCTTCGATGCAACGAAAGGACCTTGTGAAACAACGAACTCGTTGGAGGTGCCCTATCACCTATTTCTTCACAATTCCCTGTCAACATCCGGCCATCTCAACAAGACAAACTCTAGGTTATTCCCAAACATAAAGACCCAAGTCGAATCGCCACCGCGTCTGTGTCTCAAAGTTAGTAGTGACGGGAGTGACAACGGCCATAGCGCTAGGGACAGAGCCATGGAAAAGGATGAGTTTTCTAGACATCATGACAGGCACATCTGCGACTCCAACCCACGGGAAATATACGACGAGTCTCTCAGCGGAGAGCCTTTCAGGGACAATACTAACTCGCCGGCACTACAAGTCCTTAAATACAGCTGCCGCACCCTGTTCAACGTGGACCTGGACGCAACCGACGAATTAGAGCAGTTCGAACAAGATAATTTAGTCGAGATTGTCGAGGATTTCGTAGAACAACTCAAGAATACCTTCGATGCAACGACGAGCTGGACGAATCAGCAGACGTCATCATCTACACAACAACGGAGTGAGACTCGATCTGGGTCAGGCCAACAGGGTGCAGGAAATGGAGGAGACGAGGGTCACTACCAAAATGGGAGGGGGACGGATTTGATAAACGGAAATATCCGGGGGCATCAAAATCAACACCAATCAACTCAGGGACCCCGTCCTCATACCGGTTTCCTTGTCCCCTTCGAATGGTATCCCCCTTCACCTTTAACGTCAGAGATTCGTATTCTTGCTCTATGACATTCTTCACTAGCCCAAAGGCTCTCAGGTTCGGCACTTCCGAAACCCTGCACGACTTTTCTCCTTTATTCTATAGAATTCGTCTAACGGCCTAAACTTGTATATGAGCAGGGAGCACCTACGCGACCACCACAAGCGTGTGGATGGAGCACTGTTCGTTTGTGTCCGATGTTTCCAAGGCTTCCGCGACAAGCCCAGTCACGACCAACACGCCCGGGAGGATCCCCTTTGTATAATAGAGGATTGGAAAGCGCACCACAAGCTTGGCTTAGAGGGCTCGCTGTTACCACGCCCCAGCGGTTCTCCTGAGGAGCAATGGCGGGAAATCTGTTGTTCCGTCCTGAGGTCCGCTGACGCTAATGTATCACCAGGTGAGTAGGAAGGGGTGGCTTTGTCTTTCTGTTTGATTTTCTTTTGCGAGATTTGCAGAAAACTGATGCCCAAGCGCCCCGTCCGTTTATAAGATTACGCAGCTGTCATCGAACACTTCGAGCTGTCTCAAGAGCTTTACAGGGGCATTCCGGACCTCATCTCGTCTATCCTCGGCACTGAAACATACATGTATACATCGCATGACATAGGAAAGTTCTTGGAATGGAGAGAAGAAAAGTTCCAACTCGGGCAACAAGAAGGGTCCCCAGAAGAATCCGATCTTCCCTCTTCCGAGCTAGCGAATGGGCAGGTTTTGCGCGTGTTTAGCATTATCCGAGAACATTACAACAAGGTCTTCGCTGGTCTCGAAGAAAGTAGGAAAGCTATGCCCTACGAGAACAATCAGAGCAGAGACCGGGGAGGTGTGAAGTCCCGGCGACCCGGTGGTGCCGTCGAACGAGGCATCCCAACACCCATGTCTGACCAGAGCCCATCTGCTTTAACACCTGGGATGTCGAGCGATGGCAATGGAGAGTATCACCACCGGAGCAAAGGCCAAAGCTAGCGCCAAGGCCAACCGAGGGCCCCGTCACCGAGAACCTAGCGCAGCGTCGGGCCATTCGGAACGTCCCCGCTGATGAACCCATGAGAAACGAACCCTCTCCCCAATTCCTCGAGACCCCATTTTCTACGGTTGTTCAGGATTGGAGTGAACGAGGCTTGGTTGGAAGTCTGCCTCAAGATGAAGAATGGACCCTACCCAATCCTGAACCGATACATCGGGGCTTTTTATTGGGAGCAGAAACAAGACCCGACGGCGATACACCACGGTATATACAGTGTGACGTCGCATTGGCCCATTTTAATACAGATCCTTGGTTCACTCATGATACGGAAACTGGGCCCCCTCTTACTTGGCCCACTCGCAATACAAATATTTGGTCCCCTGACAGAGGGGATCATCGATTTTAAGATGTTTCTTACTCTTAGATTAGAGCCGTAAGTGACTGAAGATGGGGGAGGGAGCTTAGTCTAAAATATTTCATACATAGCTAAAATTTACAAGGCAGACCTTTAGGTTATGCCTCGTCCTTATCTGCCCACTGCTGCCATGCCGACATAGGTGCGTGTGTCTGCCAACGTTGGCGACTTTTCTCAAACCACACGGGGAGGTTCTTTCCCCTTCCCCTACCAGGTTGGCCCTCTGCTTCTTTCAAGGCATGGCGATTCAAGGATGCGAGCCACCAAGTCATTTACCCCTCCCCGGCGCCTCGCTTCAGTGGCTACAACTACCACATGTAATGCGCCGGCTCCGTTGCTGCCATTGCGCCACTGCAGATCCTCAATGGTCAATTAGATGTTGGTGATGAGGAAAAAGTACGAGTAGTGGAAGGGGGAATGCAGTGACGGAGCGGGTTCGCTCGATTCGGCCTATCCCGCCCGCCCCCTCTCTCCTGCTGTGCGACCCCCAAGCCCCCATACTTCATGATCGAGAGAGAGCCTTGCGCGAGAGCGTCTTGAACCTTAAATCTCTTCCAGACAGCGATTCTGCATTGATGCCCGACTCAAGATAGCCTCGCATGTCTTGGTTTATCTTGCTTGATTGAGGCCCGCCTTGCGCGCTAGGCAGTCTTACAAACAGGTAAACTGTGAGTGTGTATGTTGACTGTGTGGGAAGCTCGACGCTACTCATCTGCGCGCGGCTCGAAACATGATGCGATAGCCTTAGAGGTTTTCTACCTTCTTTCCTTTTCTCATTTCTTCTTTAGTCCCATCTTCTTAATACCAAGTATATAGACGTAGGCTTGAGGCCTCAAGGAGTCTCCATAGCATTCAATCAAGCCAGTCCTCACCACTTTTACGCGAGTCCCTCAATTCCCCGCCCCCAAGTGCTTGTAAAAAGATGGCAGAGGCAGTAGCATCCATCCTCACCATCATCGCCCTCGCCAAGCCCGTGTCCATCCTGTCCAAGACCATCTATGAAATAGCCCGCGGATCAAAAATCGTCAGGGCGGATATGCGATCCGCGCGACGGCAGCTGAACCTCTTTGTCAACCTAGTCAGGCATGCCGCCAAGAGCCTTCAGAGGTACATTGAGGACGGCTCCGCGCCGGCATCGGCGCGCTGGCTGGCGCAGTACCACGTGCTCGGGGACCTGGCGTCGGAGACCAAGCATCTGGAGCAAGGCGTGTACCGGCAGCGCGAGAAGATGCAGCGGCTGCGGAGCTGGACGTGGGACTTTTGGCGGAGCCTACGGTGGATCCTAATGCAGCCGGAATTCGTCAAGTTGCAGCGAAACTTACAGATGTTTACGGCGCTGCTGAGCTTGGCGTTGACTACTTGTATGTTTGAGGAAGCTACAGCACGTAAGTCGGTCGCTCCGAATCCCGACAACGACCAGCGCATGTAAGTATAACCTTGGGGTTGGAAACCCCTATCCCCTCTCCCCGTTGCCTCCCCTCCCTTCCTTCGGGTCCCACCCCCGAAACTCTCAACCGATTACTCCCGATTGCCCCCGGGCCCCGGGGATCGGGCTAGCTCAAAGGGGACTACGGCTTGCTAACAGGATAAAACTTCTGTTCTTTGCGTCCTAGTGCGGAGCTCACGCAAAAAGTGGAGGGATGTCTAACCGAGATACGGGGTCTAAGGCAAGAGATGAGGGTGCCGCAGACACCGCCGACCTCGCAGGGCTCGCCCTGGTCCTCGGGGAGTGGGGGCCCGGGGACGTTCAGCGGGCGGTGTGCCACCTCGCGACGAGCATGGTGGAGACAGGGGCGGTGCCGACGACGCATCCGAAGACGTTTATCTTCCGAGCGCGCCCGAGGGTGCGGCGCTCGAGCAATACCGCGTCCGAGGCCGGCTCTGTTCCGGGAAGAGCAGGCGACCCGGGGCCGTCGCGAGCAAGAACTAGTAGTCTAAGCCCGTCACCCGCAGCAGAAAGTACTACGAATCCATCCCCGGGAAGAACAAGCAGTCCCGGCCTGTCGCCAGCAGCAAAGAGTAATACGAAACTATCGCCGGGAAGAGCAGGTAATCCAAGCCCGCCGCCAGGAGAAGCAAGTGATTCGAGGCCGTCACCGGCAACCGAAAACAGTCTGAAGCCGTCACGAGGGGAAACACGCCAAAGGCCGCCACCAGCGGAGACGGGCCGGGCCGCCAGCCTTTCTCCATCGCCACCGGGGCCGCCATCGCCACCAACACCGCACACCGTTCGAGGGGAACCGACGGAGGACGGCGTGCTTACGGAGGTGAGCATCTCCTGCAGGAACCGCGAGTACGTGACGTGGGCTCTCATCCACGAGGGCTTCCCCGAGTCCTTTATCCGGCTCAAACAAGCCCAATCCTTTCGTCTCCCCATCTTGTATTACGGCAGGGGACCTAGGGAGGCTCCGCTCCCCAGTGGCCAGATGATTACCTACGTCGGGGAGGCGGATTTTCATTGGGTAGGCGAGAAGAGTGTTCAGTTCGAGCATCGCTCCGAATTCGTGTGTTTCATCGTCGATGACGAGGGCCTAGACGCCCCCTCGTGTTGGGCAGGCCGCGCCAGTTATCAAGGCTTCAGGGCACGCCCACGTCTAAAGAGGGAAGCAAGCGCGAGGCGACGAAGACTTCCCCTCCTCGCACCCACGCCCTCCACGAGGGCGAAAACGCCGGCGCAACGGCTTCGAAGGGAGAGGGGAAGGGAAGCTGAAGGGGGGAATAGGTGGAACTGGAAATAGCAGCAAGTTAAGAAAGGATATGTTTGAAGGTTAGCCGCGGCGCGTTTCGAGTGCGTATTGGACAGGCTGGTGTCTCCATTCGCTTACGTCTCGTTTCGCCCGAGAAGCATTTCGCGATCGCCAATGCTCCAGAAAGAGCGAGGACCAAATCGGATCATAACTCACGTTCTTTTTCTATTCCCTGTATCTATTTCTTCAGTATTTTTGTATATGTATAAACTTAGCCTCGGTTCTTTTAAAAGTCTTGATATCGCCTTTTTTCTTATTTTCCCTCTTCGTGAATGCTAAAGGCTTGTTCTCGTTTCCTTGCGCCTGAGACAAGACCGCTTACGAGCCTCGCCTCTCTGATACGTCAAGCAGATCTGAGATGATCAAGCGCGCGGAAGGCAGACTGCGGGATGAACATGGGCCAAAAAGACAGGAACAGACAAAAGAATGGCCGACGAGGAGGAAAAAGGTCCGATTGACCAACATCGCTTCTTCCTCAAGTCCACGATCTTTTCTTCGATTTCTCTCTCTCGCAACTCCCACCCTCGACTTGAATCTGCCCGCCAACTCCAACAAACATCTAGAATGTAAGAGCGTAAAGGCTGGCAAAAAAAAAAAAAAAAAAAAGAAGTAAAACAAGATAAAGAGAAAGAGAAAGAAAGAAAAAGAGAAAGGAAAATCGAAAGCCTTCTTTGTCTACGGGGCGTCGTTAATCTTCTAGTCTTCTGCCTATCGGACCACTCCACGTTCCATTGCCAACGCCCCTGAAAAAGGGTGGTGAAAGATGCGAAATGGTGCGGAGGACACGATACTACTACTCAGGCATACGGTAAGAGCAAGGCTTCCTTCTCAATCAACCCGAAGCCTCATGTGCCCTTCGTGATGGAGCGCGTAGTCGCGCGCGGGGTTTTCGAAAACCCCGCCAACTCGCCCACCGCCTCCGCCGGGCTCCGGGCCTCCACCTTCCCCACGCCCCGGAAGACGGAGACCGGAGTGTACCCTCAGTGTTGCCCGAGCGTAAGGCAAGGATCATCCGTTCCCTTCGCCATGCCGAGTAAATACATATGTGAAGGGAAAAGAAAAATACAAGGGGGTGCAAGAAAAAGAAGTCTCTAGCTATTTTCCCGCTGCATCCCCCTCGGCACTTCATTTCCTTCCAGAAGCTTTTCCAGCTTTTGCTCGGCAGTCCACCTTAACCGTACCCAATCAAGCTCTCCTCCTCCCCTCCTCCCCTCCCCACGGTTTCTTTTCCACGGCCCAAGGCCAGGCTACCCGTGGCACACCGGCATTACAGAGGGAAATGTGCACTTGGCAGGGCGGGGAGCAGCAGCTCCGCACGAACGCGCGCGTGCACACTCCGTCGCCGCCACTCCCCGGTGGGGAGGGGGAGGAAGAGAAAGGCGATACAGCACTTATGGCATGCCGCCTCTTTTATTCGCACAAAGGTCCTCATGATCATAAGCCAGGTTGGGGGATGTCAAGTACGTCGATGACGACAACAATGGTGACAACGCGCCTTGTATGCCAGATTCACCGCGGGTCATGTTCTAGAAGCGGGGATATATGCACCTGTTCTCACCTTTGTACGTTTTCTTCCGGTAACAACGACATCGTCGCTGCGTTTCCATGCGCTTCCGGGGCACGTCATTGCATAGTTTTCTTCTTCCTCCTTACGCCCGGGCTGCCCTCTTTCACAGTCAGGCGTCGAACTAGCCGTCCAGAGAGAAGAAACCGCCCACTCAACAAGAGAGTAGCGAGTTCACAAGACCAGAAACAAGAAGAACAAAAAAGAAAAGAAAAGAAAGAGGAAGAAGAAGAATCCGCTGACTCCAGCAATACCAATTAGCCCGCAAGTCATCACCTCCCTCCCCTCAAAGGACGCGTATGCTTGCGGACCCTCTTTCCATATATCTAGATTTCGCTTGATATATTCTCCTTATTCTCTTTATCCCCCAATCCCTTTTCTCGAAAATCCCCCTCACTCACGGTCTCACCCTCTCGGCACGGGTTTCCCACCTGCGCCCGCGGGGGTGGGTTACACCGTCCCGCTCCGTCGGGATTGCCTTGGCGCGCCGCCATACATGGTATAAGCATTTGGATAGCTGGGCATCTCGGCATCGAGGAAAATCGCCTCACGCCAAGAGGAGGGAGCAAGGGGAAGAAATGCTTATCAGGGGTGGGGTGGGAGAGGGGGTGAAGGAGCGTGGACTACCATCGTAAGCCGTCAGGATCAAAAACTTGGCGCTGTCTGGGCATCTGGGCATCTGGGCATCTTGTCTGGGCATCTGGGCGTCTGGGCATCTGGGCATTCTTTGCATGCCAAGGGGAGGAGCAAAGAGGAGTGAACATGGGGTGGGGTGTGTGAAACTCCCATCGCGATCCCATCGCGCCATAGTGTTCTTTCAGATAGATTGACGATGAAGAGCGAGAGAGAAAAAATGTCTCGGACGCGTCCTTCACGTACACGCCCTCCCCACACTACCCAGCCCAGCGTTCCCAAGCCAAGCTCCAGAGCTCGACAATTCATCCTAACCCTTCCTCCTCCTTACCCCAGACAAGTGGATCCCTTTCTCCAATTCACCCGGCGGTCCCTCTCCGGCTCCGAACCGGCCCTACGTTCCTAAACCCGCCCCCGCAAAGAAAAAGCATTGGAGCCCGCGGGAAAAAGAGAGACGTGAGCCCCCAGACCGCGTGGATCAATATACCGGGTGATATGGATCGACACAGGAAGAAAAGAGGAGATTCTGTCAAAATGGCCACCCCCATTGTATCGTGCTTACCTCCGGCGTGTACTCCAAAGAAGCGAAAAAAAAAAAAAAAAAGGAAACTCCGCCTTGGCCTCACGCCACAGGAAGAGGATGCCGGAACAAAATGGTCGGCTTACCATTATATTGAGAGGCTCTCTTACAACATCTCCAAAAGACCCAGTCATCGACACACACCCTCCTTTCTGGAATAATAGCAAAAGGAAAAATAGAGAGACAAAAAGAAAAAAAGAAAAGAAAAAAGAGCCAAGTCCGTCAAGATGAAACGCAGAATTCCCCAAACCCCACCGTCCTCATATCGAGTCCGTCACCAAAACCCTCATCGACAATGACATCAGCTCATCTATCCAGTCTTTCTCTCCACGCATGACACACGCCCCCTCGGATCCCTTTCTAGCACGGTAACCGAGACTCGCGACTCGAGCGCGAGCAAGATACAGAAAGATACCGCGAGAGACCTCGGAGCTTCTACCCCACAAAAAGACGGGCACAGCAGGATACTCGAGGGGAAAACGGTGGACGTGACGGGAGAGAGTGAGAGAGAGAGAAGCGCGCGCGTATTCTTTTTCTTTTTTTCTTTTTTCTCTCTTCGTTTTGTTCTAGAACGCCTGCCCTTCTATGCCAGCGTGGACCGTAATGGCCGAGCGAGGTCCGGCTGCGTCCGCCCGTCTTGCAAATTCCCGGGCAGACAACATTTCAAGGACGTTGAAAGCAAGGCAGATGTGAGAATGGTGCTGCTTCTTGCTCCCACAGCGCGTTCGTCGAGGTATCGGAAGCCTGTTCCCTGTCTGTCGTTGCTTTCTTTTCCATCCGTCCGTACCCGACGTGTATGCCTTACGACACGTGTAGACAAGATAGGAACGTCTACAGATACCACATCACCTCTTGACCTTCAATGTAAGAACAACTATCTACGCTTTGCCTAAGCAAGGTCTAGGCGGGCATTCGCTGGGAATCGAGGCGTCAAGTTCCTCGGAGCATATAGGGCACAGAGACAAGCGGAAAATACAACATGCCACCAGGACAAGTGATTGGATTCTATCAAGTAGGAACAGTTGAAGGAGAAAAAACACATTGAGATATCAAAAGAGAAGAACAAGATAGTAGGCATTCATTCCTATACCGTCACTCCCTGTTTCTAACAACAATAGTAATTTTTTCCAAGAACCCATAAGATTAAAATTCCAAACCATTTGATGTATGCATGTCCAACTGTGCGCAACTCCCCTCTGCATCTCGCTCAATCCACAAGACACAGTCAAAAACAGTCACCTTTATTCTTTTACTCATGTGGTTTTTATACGATGTCCCATTAATTGATACTCTCAAGAAGAATGAGATGGAATAGAAACAAAAAAGAAAAAGAAGTCAAGAAAACAAAAGGATCACGGCTAGAGGCTTCGCCGCGCTACTCTGCAAAAGCAAAGCGTGCGGCGAAGTGATTCCGCTAGGCGGCATTAAGCATTCATCCTTTTCTTCTTTAGACGTTGATGGGGGTGTTGAGCGAGAAGGCAATGGGGCTGCCAGCAAGCTTGGCCCAGGCAATGGTGGGCTCGGAGCCGACGGTGTCTGGACAACACCACCGGTGGAGGTGGTGATGGCACCGGGGACGGTGAGGGGCACGTCAGCGCCGCAAGTGTTGCCGTTGGCAATCAGGTTGACGCCGGTGATCTTCTTGTTGTCGTGGTCGAAGATGTACTCGACGTTGGTCTCGCATTTGCTGCACGCGGAATGAGATTAGTATTTGGGTCATCGGGGAACGACGAGCGGAACAGAAAAAACTTACTCAACGATGGCACGGTCAAGGAAGAGGGCGGCAATGTCATCATGCTTGAGGGTCTGGATGGGCCAGTTGGTGAGGCGGGTCATCTCCTGAGTGATAAGCTCAATCCAGATCTGGAGGAGAGAGAAGCGACCAGTCTGGTCACCAATGGTGTGGATGTCGGCATCCTGATAACGACGGGATTAGCACTTGTGGAAGAGAGGTAGGGGAAACGAGAAGGAGAGTCCCCTTGAATAAAAAGAAAAACTTACCGTTTGACGGAGGTTGGCCTGATGGAACATGTAGGGGTCGTTGTAGAGGTGCAACAAGTTGCGGGTGTTGACGGCCTTGGCATCAGCGAGGAGGTTGGTGAAGTCACCCGAGCCGCCAGAGGTGTCGATCCACTCCTGGGTAGTGCAGATGGGGAAATCGCAGTTGTAGTAGATGGTGGTGGCTATTCAAATTCGCGTTAGTTCAAGTGTCCGTGACCAAAAACAAAACAAAAGAGTCAAAAGAGAAAAGCTTACCCCAGCGGGGACGATGACGAGACCGTCATAACCGTTCTTGGCGACGCTGGTGATGAGGGGCCAGTAGAGGCTCTCGGCGTTGCGGATGTTGGGGCGAGTGTTGTCACCGACGACGTACTTGATGCCGTTGTCCATCCAGGCGCGAATGACATCACCGTTGTGAAGACCAGTGATGGCAGGGGGCACGAGACCACCGGCGGAGAAGTGCTGGGCATCCCAGAAACCAACGTCCTTGAGCCACTTGATGTTGTAGATCATCTCGCGGTTGGCATCGTTGTAGGTAGCGTTGTTCATCTCCTCGTGGGTGAAGGTGTGGGACAAGTGGGCAAAGGCGTCACGGTTGGCGGGGGTCTGGAACCACTGGAGGAGCTCATCGAGCTTGGGGCACTGAGCGTTCCAGGGGTAGGTGGTGGTGAAGCTGGTGGGCCACATGTCCTTGCCGGTGCCGAGGGGCTTCACCCACTCGTAAGCAACATCAACAATCTCGTCGTAGTCGACGGCCTCGTTGGGGCTGCACACGCTGCTGCTGCCGGTCTTCTCAACGGCGGAGATGAAGGCACCGTTACCGTTGTGGGCAAGCTCGATGAAGAAGTTGGAACCGGCGGGGAGACGGGACTGGAGACCCTCCTGCCACGTCTTGATGTTGGCGAGATCGGCGGGTCGGAGACGGAACTCGGGCTGGCCCTGGGGATAGTAGATCTCGGTCGACAAGTGGACATCGTCAACCTGGGTACCGAGGTAGGTCTTGCGCCTACCAGCGACTATTGTATTGAAGAGTGGTTAGCAAAATAAATTCCCATCTTTTCGTGTGCATCAGCCGCCAGCCGTCTCCGTGGTGGGTGCCGCGCCACAAATCCAGTATATTAAAATTAATATATGCAAAGGTGACAGTGAACACGAACCCGGGAAACAGGAAAAGCCCCGTCCCCACCATTGTCCCAAAAATAGAACAAAAGTGATTCACAAGAGAAAAGAAACCGAAAGATGCACAGAATGACGCGAGGAATAATAAATCGCGAATTGAGAAGGCAAGACTTACAGAGACCACGGGTGACCCAGTGGACGGCGGCGTGCTGAACGTAGGCCGAGGCAGTGGACCAGACGGGGGCAAAGGTGGTGAACCAAACCATCTGCTGACGGCCGGTGGCGACCTTGTTGATGACACCGGCAACAGTCTCGCCATAGGTGGTGGAACCGGTGAACTTGGCGAAGGCGGTGGTGGTAGCGGTGTCGGTAATCCTGGCACCAGTCTTCCAGTTACCCTTGGTGGTCAGACCAGCATTGGTCTTGAGGTTGGCGGTAGGGAACTCGGAGACATCGCTGAAGGCGATCAACTGGTCGTCGTCGTTGGAGAAGACGGGCTCGGCGCCTTTGATCATGACTTCGAGTCAGCACGGCATTACAGCAAAAGATATGGCCCACGCCGAAGCTCAAAAACTTACCAAACTCGGGAACGGGATAGGCGGCGATGCGGACAAGGCGGACGCCAAAGTCGATCTGGTACTGGTAGATGGCATTCCACTGGTCTACGGTAAGAGAGCTACCGTAGTTGCCACCACCCTGGTCGTAGGAGAGCTCTCCGGCGGTGACGATACCGCCAAAGTTGCCACGGTCAACGGTAGAGTTGAGCGCGGGCAGGGCGGCACCGGTCTGAGGAACGATAACGCCCTGGGTCTGGATACCGTAGGCCAAGAAGCCGGCGGCAGTGTCGTCAACCTCGGCCTGGTTACGGGCAATGACGAGAATAGTACCGGTGACGGTCTTGATGCACGCGTAGGCAACTCCCGCCTGGAGGGCGAGGATCGCGCTCACGGCGCTGGTGAAGAAGCGCATATTGGGTCGTAAGCTTCGGGTTTTCTTCCTTTACTGCAGACGATTAAAAATAACGAATGAATTAGGAGCAGCGAATGCTTCCCAAGAAAATGAGAGAAATTAAAAACGAGTGACGAATGTAGGAAGTTGTCGCGAAGACGAAACAACAAAAGCCTACACTGAATGGATATTAAAAGAGGTAGTAGAGACCTGGAAAAGGAGAGAGAAAAGAGTGACTAAATCCAGGGCCCTGGATCCGAGCTCCTTATGAAGGAAAAAAATCTACGAAGAGTAGGATTCTCCAAAGCGGATGGCACGACAGGGGGGCGCTCAGGAAGGGAAGGGAAGGGAGACGAGAAGGGGGCGGAGTGGGTGCCGAGACCGCATAAGGCGCGCGATGGGTCGGATGACGAGCGACGGAAGAGTGGCCGGGCTCCCAAGCTCAGCGAGCCAGCCAGGGCAATTGGACTAGGAAGTCGGGCAGCGCGGCGGACCAGCAAATTCAGACCAAAACGCTGGTGGAGATTGCACTTAGCAACCACAGGGGTCCCGCATTTTCCCACGCCAGCTGGGTCTCCTCTTTTCTCGCTCGCCCGAGTCGCGCAGCGCGGAAACAGGAGGGAAAGGGGAGGGAAGGGAAGGGAGGGCGACAGGCACAGGAGGAGGCGGCGGCCGTCGCCTCAGGGGAGCGAACAGAGAAAAGCAGGAGGTGCACGCACCCGCAGCGCACTGATGCGTGGGTGTGGGGAACAGGTCCAGGTGTATACGCCCACGAGAAAGTGCACGGAAACAACATTGAACAACAAGCCAAAGGGGGACACAAGGCTGCCAGGTGTGACGAAAAGTCGGTACCAGTACATGCACTAGGGGGGCGAGAAGCGAGTCCAGCGTCAGCCAGCTCAGGTCGGGCCAGGGCAACGGGGACAACCTCGTCTTCGTGCGCGGTGTGGGTACCGAGCTAATTTGGTGGCCTAATATGCCGCGATCCATGATTTCGTTTCCTGGTACCTTCCCAACAATCCCCCTTCCACCTGCCTGGTTTGTCCAAAAATGAGCAGCCCGTACACGAGATCCAGCGCACGGCAAAGCGAGAGGGCACACACACTACGAGTAGTGGTGGAGATACGAACAAGCCTGCATTGCTGTTTCCATTCCCGCCAAAGCATCCACCACATTCTTCTGCTGCTTCTCGTGCCGGCCCCCCTTCAACCGGGATATTTCCATCACTCGCGGGAGGGTTCTAATTCGGTGGCGGCTGTCTGCCAGGAATTTCTGTACCTGTCATTTTTTTTTTTTTTTTTTTTTCGTGACTCGGGGCCACATCTGGCATGATTGGTGAGAAATGCTGCAAGATGCCGTTTCGCTTTCTCGCACCTGCTCGCTCTTTCCCACAATCTGCTGGACTCGCTATGCGTCCTTGCTTTTTCCCCTCTGGGGTGAATTCTGGGTGGGCTTCCGTCCTGCATTGGGCGCCTGCACGCTCTCTGAGGAGAGCGACGCATTGCCCTATGCCATTGACGCTGTGCGATCCAATGCCATCCGAACAAAAGAGGAGGGAGGGGGGCCGCTTGCGAATTGAGACCCGCCGCACCGCACCGCACCGCAGCTGGTAGCGAAGCGAGCTGAGTAGAGGATCCTGCACCGAAACGAGCCCGTCTCAGAGACCAAAGACATCTGGGGAGTCATGGCCCCTCCCAAGTCGTCAGCTCCCGCGACCTACCGCTGCCCGAACTGACGTCTTCTTGACCGAAGTTGGGCAAGCTAAGAGCGGGATTATCGTTTTTCCAATTTCTCTCTCCTGCGAAGAGGGCGCCCCGAGCAGCAGACGGGTGGTCTCAGGCGAGCATCCGTTTTGCACTAATATTCTCGTGCGCAAAAACTGTCCATGCTCCGGGACTAGAACAAAGAGAAAAGAGAGGCGAAAAAGGAAGAAAAAAACGAAAAAGAAAAAAAGAAATGAAGAAAACGAGGTCAGGCACCAGTGCCTGGGATGGTCGAGCGGGGCCCTGAGTGAATGAGGGTGGATGGGGTCACTAACATCCTTTGTTGGCGTGATGAGTACGTGGCGCCTTCACCACGGCGCACAAGCGGCAGTCTCCTTGCTGGAAGTTTTTGTTTTCTTTTTTTTTGTTTCTTTTTCTGTTCCTCTCCCGTCAGTTTGTATACTTACTGTCCTCTTCACGCCCAACGGGATGGGATGTTGGTTGCACGATGGTAACCTCGCGGAAGGTGCACATATCCTCCGATTAAGTGAGCATGGGCGAGAAATGCGGAAAAGTATGGGCGCTGAGTGAGCCAACCACATTTGTGTACCGTAACTGCATCATGGCGGTGGCGGTTGTGATTGTGGTGGGGAGAGAAGGAAAGAGACCAAAGCGACGAAAACGGTTTGTCCGAAATTGGTCTAGTCAGGAGCAAGGGGTGGGAATTCGGCAACTTTCGCGGTGGAAGTCAAATTTAGCACGAACAAGCCAGGGGACGAGGAAAGGGGAAGCGTGGACTGGGTGTGGCGTTCTGTTCTCCAAGGTTAAGCTGATCCTGGCTTGGTCTGACAGGGGTCTCGTGTGTGTGTGTGGCCCCACGGCGGACAGACGAGTGGTCCCAAATCCATCCCACTTACCAACCTTGTTCATTTGTTGGTCAGACTCAGCCGTGAACGGAAAAGTGCGTATTATTATTCGCTGATGGGGCAAGGAACGAAGACTTGAAGAAAAAGGGGGAAGAAGGCCATGGACGGCGTGGAGCCGCTTGGGGAGAGAAACTCTGCACCAACTTTCACCACAGTCTTCTAGCTGTTTGGCCAAGCGCAACTCGCGTGTTCCAGAAACCCTCTAAGAAGCGTCCGCACGCCACCGTCTGGTCGAGAGGTGGAGCAAAATAACCATGATTGATCGCTTGGTGCGTCGTGTCTGCGATATCTCCAGACGAGCCAGGCGCCCGGATTTTCTCGTCGTGTCTGCTCATGCCCGTAATGGTACTTCGTACCCTCGAAGCTGGGTGACCTGAAGCGCACCCGTACTACACTACTTGTACACTATACGAGGGACCCTCAGCAGCTAGTATTAATCTCCAAGGATTCTCCATGTGGGCGCAACCAGTGGATTCTGGCTATTGGAACACCGGGGCCGACGTCGAACTCGACTTGTCTTTTGCCTGGCTCGAACACTCCAACGAAGCGTGGGAGCAAGAACCCGTGGAAACGGAACCGCTTCCAGGTTCACTCGCGATAGGGCTAGGCAAGGAGCAAGTCACCGGGTCTACCGACTTGGCAAAGAAGGGAAAAAGGGTAACCCCGCCGCAATTGGAAAGGCACGAAGAACAATCTATCGCTTTTGTTCATTCCTCTCAGCTGTCCTTGGCAAGAACCCCCAAGACAAATAGCCGGGGCAGGCCAAGGAGAGGCGAAAGCTTGATTTCCTCCCAGTTTTTTAGTTCAAGTTGTGTCTTTTCCTGCTTGTTCCCTGGCAGATTGATTCTGCATGCCGGCTGCCCAACATGCCGGAGGCTGGCTGGCCCTTGACAAGACCAACGACAAGATTTCATTCAACCACCTCTCTCCCCACCTTCACGCCATATCCAGTGTCTGACGAAATGAATATTTTTTCTTTCGCCAGAACCCCATTTCAGTCCTTGTCAATATTTCGCATCCCGGCCTTCCAAAGTGCGAGGGGATCTTCCAGCCCTTTCCGTTCCGTGCAAGTTCCCGAGGCTTGACCAGGATGAAGATAAGAGAAAACGGCGTAGCCTGGCCTGGCCAGCTTTCCGTCCAGAGCCTCACGTAGCCGTCCGTAGAGCGAGCCGCACAGACGACTTGCAATTTTAAAGGGGGCCCGCAGGTCCTCTCCTCTTGGTTGAAAAGCCCTTGCACACCCTTTGTTCTTTTTCTTTGGGTCTCTCGTCACCCTGCAGCTCACTTGTGATGGCTCCGAAACTAGTAGTTCTGGGGAAATGAGGGTGGCGTCTTTTGGTTCCGCGCTTTCGCAAATCTGATCATGCCCTCTCTTCCGTTCCTAAATGTACCTGTAAACTCTGGCTGTCTGGCGCTTCGGGAGTACATTTTCCTTTTACTCTTTTTATTATTATCTCGTTTTCTTTTTCCTTTTTCTCCTTTTCTTTTCTTCTCTCTTTTCTACAAGCTAGCTCAACGCTCGGGGATTTTTAACAATAAACTCGTACTTACTGAGAAGAGACGCTCCAGAGAGAGCGCACCAGCAGCAAGAGCCGAAGACAAGCAACAAAAGCAAGAAACAGCTGTCGCTTTGATCTCCCCATCCATCCCAATTCTCCTCGGCACCCGTTCTCCTTTGTGGCGTCAGCCATTCTCCAGGCACGCCTGTCTGCACCGCCCTCGGGAGGTCAATCCCCGTTCCCCTCCCCTCCTTTCTCTTTTTTCTCTCGAATGTGCATCCTTTGGCAAACCAGGTTGACCAGAGCATCAACTGTTCCTGCTCAATGCCTTGACAGCATTTACCGCCCTGTCAGCGGCGATCCGGGTTCCGCGCCACCCTCTTTGTTTTGTTTTGTTTTTCTTTCTTTCTTTCTTTCTTTCTTTTTTTTTTTCCTAACTCTGTCACTTTTCTCTTGTTTTCTTTATCCTTTCGAGTTCCTGGTTCGCAAATATGTCATAGAAAGCACTTTCCAATCGCTTGTCGCGAAGATCGCATTGGGCAGCAGATCAAGTAAGCATATTTTACGTGCAAAACGCCACGCCAGGAACAATGCATGAGCACTGCCTGGTCGTTCGTTCGTGGTGGTTGCTTTTCTTTTCCCTTTCCTTTTTCCTCTTCCGTTTTCCTTTCTTTTTTTCCTTTTCTTCTTTTTCTTTTTCTCTTTTTCTCGTTTTCGCTTTCTGGCGTTCTTCTTAGCGCCCCTGGCCCCCTGTCAATTACATGTATACGAACAGGGATTGGTGTCCCTTGAGCGTGCAACCTGTAACAACTTTACCGACCCACCCATTCCACCAGCCCTTTCCGCCCTATCCACCCTTGGCCCCACCAGCCCATGTGGAGAAATGCCATTTCGCAACCCCCGGCGGAGACGTCGACGGCGATTGATATCCGCTCACTATTGAATCGGTCGTCTTGGCAGCTCCCGTGCTCCGTGGATGATCCGAACGCCCATTTAGTCATCCAAAGCAAGCACAGCAAACATCTGCATTGCATTACTTAATCAACATGGCCATCCCTGGCTCTTCATGCGAGCACTCAAAGCCGCTCTCCTACTCCAGCTAGGTCGCGCAAACAATGAATGACGCCGCATTATTATTCTCTCCAATCTGATGGGATGGAAATCATAGTGTCTCGTACTTGACAAATAAAATCAAGGCCATTACCTCGTTTGACTTTATTGAAATATTGGGCGGCGCTGTCGGACCACCACCGGAAATTCCAATCTCTTGTGGACCGATGATTGCGTCTCAGCCACATCTTCTCTCCGGCGCCAGCCCTCTCAATCTTGCTTGTCTCGGGGCTTCACTCCAGACTTTGCATGCGCAGAAGCGACACACAAATCGCATATGAATGGTTGTAGATTTCCCGAGAAAGCAGGCGGCCTTATGCCCTGACATCACGGCCGGAAATCCTATCCATGATCTCGGTCCCCCCTCCCCTCCCTTCCACTCTCCACCACCAGCATTCCCTTTTCCCACGCGCGCATCTCTGCCCCCGTCCCCTCATGTCAGTCTCGGCGGCCGGTGTGATCGATCGGGTTCGGCCACCCTCTTCCCACCCTCTCCTGATGCAGGCGCTGCGAGATGCGCCATGCGCCCAATTCCCAACGCCCAAGAAAAATAAGTCACCACGGCCCGCCCACGTTTTGGAAGCACGGGCGGTTCTTGGCTGTTGATTCGCACCCGGCATCTCTCTTCCACCTCCCCCATCTTCATTCTCTCTCTCTCCCCGGGCTCGGATCCTGTCCGTGCGACCTTGCTTTGCTGGCTCTCGACGACGCGTCCTCTGCATCTTCGAATGATCCTGCAAGGTCAGCGCAGCATCGCAGTGGATGTTGTTGGACCACCCTGCCCCCCGTTTGGTGGGCCAGCCTCGATGTTGTTCCGTTCCTGAAAATCCTGCTGACGTTTCTCTCCACCCAGCCATCCTTTTGTGTTTTATGCCCTGTGGATGTGAGGATATGCAAAGCAGGCAAGCCAATTTGCGGGAATCCAAAACCATGGCAGCATCCATGTGCTGTCAAGGTTAATGGTGGTGAGAGAGAACCGCCTCGCCAATCGCAACATCGTGAACCCTGCTTATCACACTCTCCACTCTTCCCTTGTTCGTCTAGCTCGTTGGGGATGTCTAATAATACTTGGGGGCTTCAATAAATCGACCAGGGAAAAGAAACGAGGATTGGGACAAGAGAAAAGGAAAAAAAGAAAGAAAAAGAAAAAATGGAAAAGCGAGAAAGAAAGAAAGACAAGACGGGGAAAAAGAAGGGAAAAAAAGAAAAAGGAATAAGAACGAGGAACACGGATCCACAATGGCTGTAGCTGTCGGGCTAATTGTACCCCATTAGTTCTCAGTCTTACTTAGCCCTCAATGCTCAAATCTAGAGTTGCAGTGCGTTATTATCACAAACTGGACAGCGAACGAAGATGTCCTTGGCCTCTTTGCATCCAGTCATCTTCCTCATCACTGAGTGTCACAGTCGCCTCAACTCGGTTGGCTCTGGCTTGCCCATAAGGCTGGCCATTCCCAAGCTCGTCACGCCTTCCCTTCATGTCTGTTCCTTCGTTGGCTGGAGCGGCGTCTATGCACTCAGAAGAGGATCCAACAGAGTTATCGGAGGAGCGCAAAGAAAAGAAGAATAGAAAACGAGTGCGAAAAAGAAAAAGAACGAGAGAGAAGAGCAGACAAAGAAAGAGAAAAGAAAAAGAAAAACGAAGAAGAAAAGGAAAAGGAAAAGGAAAAAGAAAAAGAAAAAGAAAAGAAAAGGAAGAAAAAGGGTTTCTGGCGGACCAGGGTCAGTCTCCTTTCTCAGACCATCGGGCTGCTGTCTGATTTTGACAACGTTTGCGCTCGCCAAAGACAAGAGGCCTGTCTTGGCAGACACCTGTTGGTGTTCCAGCTCGACCAGGGAGCCGCGCACGTCATTCTCCATCAAAAGGCGCTCCGTATCTGTCGGGGTATGCGAGTCCTTGCAGTAGTGGCACCGCTTCTCCAATCCGCACCAAACACGAACCGTATCCCCTCCACACCCTGACGCGAGTGCCCTGAAATAAAGAATCCTCGAGTCGCTTTCGCTGCGCTCCACACAAAGGGGCGGCGCCAAGCTCGTTCGATGACCATGCCAGCATTCTCTCACATCCCCTTCCCCTTCCCCCTCCGAACGGAACGGAGCCCTCCACCCTAGCTCCACCCATACGAGGGAAAAGATTGAAAAACTGGCTGGCAGGGGCGGCGGAAACCGCTCCTTTGTTATGCTGGTGGGTTTTTGTTTTTCTTCTTCTGTTTGTTTCCTTGATCTTTTCCCATAATTGTGGGAGATGAAGAGGGGCGGAGTCGCCTGGAATGCCGTTTAAGCGAACCTACACCCGATTCCGCTTGTGAAGAGGGCAAACGGTGAATTCAAGGCGGGGGTTTTCTTTTTCTTTTTTCTTTTCCCTTTTCCTTTTCTGTTTTGTTTTTCTTTCCGCCTCCTCTCTTCTAGGAATCCAGTTTTACTCTTTTTTTCTTTCTTTCTTTCTTTTTTCTTCTTTTTCTTTTCTTTCATCTACCCAGTGATATTTCTCCAGGGTGCCGGCTATCCATCTCTATGACCAGGTAATTCAAGTGGTGATTGTATAATTTTCAAGAACTGGGGACCCTCGGCATCAGGAGGCTATTGTCCCTTTCTTTTTCCTTTTTCCTTTTTCTCTTTTCTTTTTCTTCCTTAGCTCCCCTGCTGCCCCGTCCGGGATCTCCGTTGACCGAGCAAGCTTGGCCGATGTAATATTATTGCCGTGTTTCCTAGTGGTGCCACACCGAAATCCGCGCTTGAGAGTCCCCATTGCGAGGGATGCACAAAATCGCTCCCCATCGCTCTGACCTCACAAGACTTGGAAGAAGAAAAAAAAGGCACGACTCAACTTTGTGGCTCCAAGACCGTCGAGCCTTCTTCAAGACAAAGAGCAAGGCAGAGACTTACCCGCTCGATCCGTTCGCCGTGCCCCGCTCTCCCCTGGCCCTCCTTCCTTCTTCGGGCGTTCCACGCAAGCCGACTGGCTCAAGGGAAAGAGCCTCCCCACCCTTTAGGATCGAGCGAAAAGCCATGGCCAAAGTCAAATGTCTCACAAGAGGCGATCGTCGGTGGAGACGAACACGTGCAGGGAGTCAAAAGAGAGACATAGCCTGGTCAATCGGGAGAACGAGCAAGGAGCGAAATAAAGGACAGAGGCGAACGAGAGACATTTGCCCCTGCGTTGACAGGCGACACGACAGATTAGCTTATTCTTCAACTCGCCGAATGGCTCACCGGCCACCGGTGGGCCTTGAGGCTGAGAGGAGCCAACACTCTGGAAAAGCGAAAATAGTCCTGATCCACATAGTCAACTCTCCAATGTCTTTCCCAGTTTTCTGGGACTATGGAACGTTTCTCCTAGCGTAGGCATTGGAAGCTAGTTCGTCGGAACATTTAGTAGGAAGCAAAAATAACAAGGCGATCAAGGCACTTGAAAACCAAATGATACTACAGAGAATTAAGGGTGGGGGAGAGGCAAAAATCCTGGTAGTATTCTTCCGATGCGGTCCGCTTTTTGCAAACGCGCATGAAAACTCGTATCCCGAGGGGCCTTGTCAACCGATGACGATCTTTTCCTCCCTCAGCCCGCGTCGGGGTAGGGCTGGCCGTGGAGCCAAGTGCAAGGGGCCGCCGTCGTTTGAGAATACGACGCTCTCGCGATGGATAGTCTCGGGTCCTGCGAAAGAGCTTGGGCCTTGAAAGGCGACGATCGAGGAACGCAGTTGGCCGGAATCCTACCGAACGCGCGGACAGGCAAATGAAAAACAAGAGAATAAGAATAAAAATAAAAATGAGATGAAATGAGGAGACACAAGGTTGTCCACCAAAGGCTTTTTCCCATCTCGATCGCGCCAGTTGATTCACGGAGCCACGCCCAGTCGGCCAATTGTGCCGCTCATCCACAATGGTTTTTTTTTTTGGCACTGAGGCGCAGAGAAAGGCGAGAGAAGAATCTGTCAAGTCAATGGCCATAGAAATTGCAAACACTCACAATGCTCAATGTGTAAACAGTCTTCTTCAACTCCGCATGAGCAATAGACGCACCGAAGCCGACACATCCGGTCCACCCGTCGTTTGGTGAATCGTGCGCGCTTGATCAGTGCAGATGCTGTCTTAACTTATTTGCCTAGGATCCACTGGCTCAGCCTCATCTGAGCTGGCTGGCCACAGGATTCTCTGCTGCTGCACCATTTGAAGTCTGGCGCTTGCAAACTCGTACCTAGTTGATTCGATGGGCTCCCTCCAGTGCTGCAAGCAACAAGTCAACCGCTCCCTACCAAAAGGGGGACAAAGGGGAGGGGGATAGTCACCTGAAATCAACGTTGGGTCGGCCCGGCCTAACTCGACCTGAAGGCAGCCATGGGCCAAAAACCACACCAACGCGAACCCACTCCGCTCTGTCGACACCGGCAAAAGGCCCTCTCAGCCCCATTTCCCTCAATTAACCTTTTGGTTGCTTTGTGACTCTGCCACCACCCAGTCGAACCAGCTGTGGCGGGTGCCGCTGCCCATTGGGAGGGGGAGGGTACTAGCAATCAAATCCCGGCGAGGTCCACCCCAGTAACCACCGCAATGTTGTATGCTCAGCGACAATCTCACCTACGGGAGTACTGCTGACGACAGCCTCAATTTTGGCGAGACGCAGAGCGAGAGCACATGCTGTCGACAAGTCCTTTTGTCGTGCCGCCTTCCTTTTCGGAATCGCTCGATTCGTGCGCCGCATTCCCTTGTTCGGCCAATTCTTCCCTCGTTCGTGCATCGCCTCCTGCCCGTGCTCCCTCCCAATCCGGGACTATCCATATTACTCGATTCCGTCCAACAAGGGGAATCAATTGAATTTGGCCGGTTTAAATCGTTGCTTGAAGTACTCAGTAAAAATAATAAAATTCAAACAAAGCATCAGCCTTTATGACGAGAATCACGCCTTCTCCGCCTTGTCCCCACGTTGATCTTCTTCTTCTCTGATTTTCCCATTCTTGGCAGAGCGTCAGCGGCTATCCTTTCCTTTTTCCACCCTTCTTCAGTCGTGCAACTCGCTGCGTCGTCACCCTCACTTTCCTTACTTTTTTATTCTGCTCCTTCGCCCACCTGGCCTTTCTTGGCGCAGCCAACGACAGTGCATCGTCCTTTTTCACTTTCGGGGCTTCGTCGCGGACTGTGGAGGGAAAACAATTAAAACTATCGAATCCCCGCAGTTCCTATCCCCTCTAGGTGCCTCTCGCTTTTCCCTGTAGGACCAGACCCCTGGTAGATCGCTCGCTTCCGCCCTGCAGCTTCCACCAGGCCAAGCACCCCTCCACGAACTCAGGAACGATTGAAGAGATCGACAACGAAGAGCTCAATATTTGGCATCAAAACCCTAATTTTTGGGGATTCAAAAAACTACAATTAATTGATATTGACAGTCACAAGGGATCAGTTACCTTGGAGGCACGTTTAGTCCAGGCGCTATTGGTCGTTAGAGCGGGAGCTCCCCATCGAATCAACCACTATTAAGCCCCTGAAAAGTTAAGCTTCCAGCCAAGGACTTGGCTTGGACCACCCGCGCCGCGCGAGTACCACCACAGCCCCCAAGGCAGAAAATAAAAACTACCCCCGAAAAAAACTCCCCGAGACAACCTCACCTTCTCCGCCTCACCCGCACTCCAGGTCTCTTCTCCTCAAGACAGGTCTCTTCCTCCCCCAGACGCCATGTCTCAACTCAACTACAACTCCGACTCCTTGGGCAAGGGCGATGCCGCCGCGCGCTCCGCCACCAAGCAGCGCCGACGACGCCTCGCCTTCATCATCGCCGCGGTGATTGTCATTATCGGCCTCGGTCTAGGACTTGGACTTGGCCTCGGTCTGCGAAAGGGCGACGACGACGACGACGGCGACGATGGCGACGACACCACCGACGACGGCACCGACAGGGGCGCCAACCGCACCACGATGTGGAATCCCTCGGTCGGTGACTCGTGGCAGATTATCCTCCTCAAGCCCCTCGACACCTCGGTGGACCTCGAGCCGGATGTGGAGGTCTACGACCTGGACCTGTTCAACAACGAGGCTACCGTGTTCGACGACCTGCACGCCAAGAACAAGAAGGTCATTTGCTACTTCAGCGCCGGCTCGTGGGAGAACTGGAGGGACGACAAGGACAAGTTCGAGGACAGCGATCTCGGCTCCACGCTCGATGGGTGGCCCGACGAGAAGTGGTTGAAACTCAGCAGCGACAACGTGCGCTCCATCATGGCCGAGAGGATCAAGCTGGCGAGCCGCAAGGGCTGCGACGCCATTGACCCGGATAATGTTGACGGATACGTAAGTTGAGCCTCCCTTGCCGATACGGGTCCTGCGCAAGCTATTTTTTTCTTTTTGTTTCTCCACACCTTTCCCCACGCGAAGGAGTTTGCCTATGGCCAACCTACCTACCATAGCCGTCTGTCCATTAGTGCTAACGTAGTTCCCCCTCCAGGAAAACGACAACGGCCTCGGTCTCACCGAAGAGGACTCCATTGACTTCATGAAGTTCCTCTCCGAGGAAGCCGCCAAGTACAACATGTCGACGGGTCTCAAGAACGCCGGCTCCATCATCGACCGCTCCCTGCCCTACGTCGCCTTCTCGGTCAACGAGCAGTGCGGCGAGCACGACGAGTGCGAGACGTTTGAGGCCTTTATCGAGGACAAGAAGCCCGTCTTCCGCATCGAGTACCCCAAGGAGGACCTCACCGACGAGGCGCGCATTGCCGCCGTCTCCAAGCAGAGGTGCGATGCCGCGGGTGCCTCGGCGTTTAGCACGGTACTGAAGAACATGAACCTCGACGGTTGGGTCGAGTATTGCGATGGCGATACATACGATACCTCCATCGTCAGCTAAACTACTCCCTTTTCCATGTCACTCTCACACACGCTCACACACACTCTCTAACTCCAACTCTCTCACTCTCTCTCTTTTCCCTCTTCTCCTATCCTCCCTCTCACGCACGAAACGCATACTCTTCCGACCTTTCGTCCTTACAAGTTTTAAATTGTCACTACATAACTAGACTTTTTTTCTTTTCTTTCTCCACCTCATTGTCCTTCCCACTTGACATTTTTGGGGAGCCATCTCTCATTCAGACTCTTTTTTCTTTTTTTTTCTTGTACAGCGCTGGCATTCATTCAATTCACTGTTGTCACTTTTCTTCTTCTTGGCATGGAAGGATTCGGCACTTTGCTCATCTTGGACAAGGGGGTGGGAGGGAGATAGGGGGCGGAGGCGACGAGTCTTTTTTTTTAACGGAGCCAGCGCATAATGGCCCACCTCGACCTTGTACAAGTAGTGTAGTTACTCGATCTTATTAATAGGCTAATTTACACAAGAAAATCGAGCTGAACCAATTGCCCCGAACACGCATCATTCCATCATCGAGTCTCTCGTTCCACCAATGGACCCAGGGCAGGGCATCCATACTTGTAATACAATTCCACTCCTTCCGAGTCTGCGTGCACTTTGTATCTTCTGATGGGGCCCCGTGCCTGATTTTCGAAGCAGTGCAAATCCACGCGAACCGAAGCCCACATATCATAGCATAAAACGATCCTCACCTACCCTTCTTCCTCTCCCAATGGACCTTGCTTAAGCATCAGCCCCGCGACGATCTACAATAAAAAGAAAAACCCCTTTGAAAGGGATAAAAAGAAATAAGAAAAAGAAAGAAATGGAAAAAAACTCGGTAACGAAGGCGTTATGATTTCCCAAAAGCTCTCGTTCCCCCTCCCCCCTTCCGCCCCGCCATCAATGCCCATCAACTAGCTCGCCCGACCTCGTGTTTGCTCCAGGATCCGTGGGTCTCCGTGCTCCCCTCGAGCTGAGTCCCCACGGGCGCCTTGGTACCTGAAACCACCCATCCAACCATCCCACACTACCACTACCACTGCCACTACCACCAGCTCCCGAAAGTCCCATCCATCGTAATTCACGTTAAAGAAAGGGGAAAAAAATGGTGTGGGTGCCAAAAATACAAGTCTCTCACGAAGCGGCCCGTTGGCTGATCTACATGTGCTTGTAGGGATACGGGGAGTTTCTGTAAGTATCCGAAACCGACGGACTTGCCTTGGTATCTTGGCGAACAGCTGGCTGGCTGTGCGCAAGAGTTCGTGGCACACAGGTACAGGCAGGTGGCCAAGAGAGGACGACAAGGAACATGGCAAGAAAACACAAACACCGCAGAACAAGAAAGAGGAAAAACCAGGTATTGATCCGTGGTACGGCTTGGCAGCGGGAGTATGGGCGCCGAGAGCTGTCTTTGCAGTCCTTTTGTTACAAGCGCTGGAGATCCCGTCCCATCACACTGGTTCAAAAGACTTGGTAGTCAAAAAGAATAGAGACATGGATGTCCTTGTCCATGTCGATCAATTTTTCTATCTGATTAATACCCAACCAAACCAATGCGGACGGTACATGTAGTATTATTGCAAGTCCCCCAAGCGCTTTTATCCCGGAATAGTTTTGTTCTCAAAGAAAAGAAAATATGACAAAAAGAATAGAGACCAAACAAAGAGCGGCGCACTGCCTTATGCTAAACCTGGAATATTAAAAACGCCTGGGTCAAATGTTTTGAAGCGAAATACCCGACAAAAGAAAGACACCCGAAAGATGGGATTTGATGTGGTTGTGCAGGGGGAAGAGATCAAGGAAATAAAAAAAAAAAAAAAAAAAAAGACAAAGAAAGGCCAAGGAATAGAAGATAGGACCATTAGAAGCGTTGCCTAGAACATGAAGGCGGGATGAGAAAGAGAAATTGGGCAAGATGGAAATCCGTGTATGATCCATCATTCCTCGTGTATCACATCCGCACAAGGGAAAACGTAGTCCACATACTCCCGCCACCAGCAGGGCCATCTCGAATACCCCCGCCAATCTGGTCCGTGAGGAACTGGCCGCAGACCCCCGCATCCCGAATCGCCTCAACCAGAGGCTCCACGGACTGGGGCCCAGCTTCTGAGGGTGGGCATGTGTGCATCATCACGACCGTCTTTTGTCGTCTCGATCGACCGCCAACAGTCTCAAGGAACGATTGCTTGGTCTCATCCCAATGCGTAAGCGACTGTTCAAAGCCAACAATGTAGTTGGCAAGGTCATAGTACCGCGCATCGACAGCGACGCCCGGGTTCAGCATGACCAGGCCGTTGGCACCGCTCTTGGCCCCGCGAAGTAGACGGCGAGCGCACCGCGTCAGGCGCGACATGTAGGCCAAATCGGCCAGGTCTGACGGCGCCTCGTCGAAAAAGATGCCGTCAACCCTAATGCGCGCCGACTCACCGGCCGTCGCGTCACCTTCGCCAATATCTCCGGGGCGGAAGGTGTCGCGCGAAGCCCAAGCAGCGTATTCGCCAATATCCTTCTCCACGGCGGCAGCGTTTCGCTTGCCATAGGTTACGTGGACGTAGCCAAGCACCGTGACGTTGGGAAGAGCTGCGAGGCGGCGGAGAGCGTTGACATAGTTGGCATCGGGCAGAGGCGTAGGTCCGGGCCCATTGTAAGGGTTGATGATTGCGTGAAAGTACGAGGTCGGATGAGCAAGGGCGGCCTCTACCAGGGGCTCCCAGGCACCCGGGTCTGGGTAAATGTACAGCGGAACGCAGACAAAAGGTGAAGTGGGAGACTGGTCGGGCAGGGGTGATGCCCGACGCCGGGGGTAACACCGTGGACTGAGGAGGCGGCGCTGTGGGTGGCCGTTGGTGGTGTCGAGAGACCCGACCACGATACCGTCCTGCTCTCAGCATCAAAGCACGGGAAGGCCGGGCCAGGGAACTCCGAGTCGGCGGTGCCACTGGAGCTGGGCGTACCGCGGTCGCCCGACGAAGTATGAGAAGGATTAGACATGAAGAGAGGCAGGGGGTGTCCAGGGTGAGTTCAAGCTGTTGCAGGGCGGCGGTGGTAGGGAGGGCAGGTGGAAGCAGGGAGAAGCGGTGGACAGAGTGTACGGATTGCGTAGACTGAGTGGATTTTGTGGCGTAGGTAGCGGAGGATGCAGGTCGTGAGCTTGATTGTGAGCTCTTGGGCGATGTTACGCTCTGCTGATGCTCCTGGCGTTGTCGATGTTGGTCCTGCTGTTGGTTCTGCTTATTCCGGCGATGGACGAGCCGGGAGACCAGGGAGGAGATTCTGGAAGGCATGATTGATGTGCCTTTGGGCCCAAAGGGACGTTACCTGAAGAGGAAATAGCGGGGCGGCACAAAAACCCCTGTCCAAGGGCGGTGTGCGTGTTTGAGTGCGTGCGAGGACGCTTGCGTCGACCAGCAACGCCAAGAGGGATAATACCCAGCCGATCAGAAAGAGCCTAGTAGACCCAAAAATTGGGCGAACCGTGGTTTGGCACGTTCCTCAGGTTTGGTTATTTTAGGCTCACCAGAAAGCTGCAGCGGGCGTGTTTAGGCGGATGCAACCCTAAAAGGTAGTCAAGACGTGCAAAAAAAAAAGATGGTCAAGGTCTCAGGGCGAAGCCGACTTTTCCGTGTTAATGGTTTTGACGCTGTTTGAGTGGTAGGAATCCGAAGAGAGAGAGTGTGTGTGACGGCGCAGCGTGGGGTTGATCTGGCAGAAGTGAATGACTGGAATGTCTCGGTTTCAAACCGTCGATGCCGTAGGGTTCCCTTCTTCCCGTCTGATGTGAGAGTGCTCAGCAGAAAAGTCAACAGGACCAAGGCTGCAGACCGAGTGATGCTCGTTGTGGGTAATGGCAAGGGTGTTGACTGGAGGCGCAGTGAAGGGGGGTTGCTCCACAAGGTGCTATTGTGCTTGAATGGCGTGGTTAGGAGAAATAAGCACGATTCTGTTGGCCGATGGGCGTTCTTGGAACCTTGTCGCAAGGTAGGAGTCGAAATCCGGGTGGAAGGTGGGATTGAGTCTAGTTGACCGGTGCTAGACACATGCGAGAATGGAACGTCTGCTGTATATGTATGTGTATGTGTATGTGCGTGCGTGCGTGTGTGAGATGTGGTAAGGGTCGGAATGTGTCTTCAGGTTGCGTTGGGTGTTAGGGGTGGCATGGGAGCAAGGTAGGATGACAGGATGGAAGAGTTGTAGTCCGGCGACGATGTCTTCCAGCGAAGCTGTTTGGAGCTTGGAGCTTTCGATACGCTGCTATCCAATGGTCGTGACCCAAGCTGGCGGTTCCCGGGTATCGGAGGATTCAAAGACCAGACGGATGATGCGGCCGGAGCTTGAGACGGCGATGTGGGAAGCCAGATAAGGGGTATCTCGCAAGCAAGATAGTGAGGAAGCAAACACCAAAGGTCCGGCAAGAAAAGGTGAAAGGAAAGGAAGCCCAAGGGAGAGTGCAAAGGGCAAAGGAGAAAACCAAAAGAAGAGGTTAGAGGGAGGAAAGGAAAAAACGAGTTGGGAGAGCAGAGGAGGATAACAAGGGTCGAACGGTAGAAGAGGTTGGCAGTGTCTAGTGTACTGATGTGTCGCAAGAAAGGGAAAGGAGCAACGAAACATGCAGGGAGTAGGTCAGGTCAGACTAGGGCGATGATGAGCTGGCCCGGGTGAGGAAGGGAAGGAGAGACTAAGATTCTTTTGTTCTTTTTTCCTAATTCATCGCCTCACCCCCGGTCCGCTTTTCGTTCATCTTTCCCTCTTTGCTCCTCCACAAGTGAAATACCCGAGCCAAAAGGCCAAGAGCTAAAAACCCACGACCGAAACTTTTTGCCTTTCCCTTCCTCGCGGAGGGGAGTGTGCGTCTCGGGAAGGGGCTGAGTGGAGGACGAGGAAAGGAACAGGCAGGCACAAGCACAAGCACAGGCACAGGCACAAGCGGAAGGCACAGGTACAGGAAGAAGGCACGTTGTTGAGTTGGATGTCCATATCCACAGCAAAGTACAACTACACTTACACTACAGCCCGTCGTCCGCGGAGCCTGATCAACCTCTGGTCTCCTCCAATTTCGGGTACATGGTCGCCGGCTTGTCTAGCAGGAGAGAGACGGAGGAGGCTAGGCGGAAGGGACGGAAGGACGCAAGCGGGAAAAGAAAAAAGAAAGAGAAAAAAAAAGTGGACAGCTTGGCCGGCACGCCAAAGAGCTAGGCCACAGCCGCGCTGGTCCTTCCTCCAGCTGCTCGAGCTAAGAAAGGCCGTCCTCTACGATCTTTACTCATCACGAAAACCTGAGACAAGGGCAGATCCAGTTTGGACGCCGGTCCCACAGGTGCACAGGTGTGGTGGGGATAGAGGCCGAGTTTGATGGATGATAAAAGCGGGGCGCCATTTTGGGTGTTGATGGCTGTTCGATGGCTGGCTGGCTGCCGAGATCTACCACTCATCATTGATCTATTATGACCGCGACCCAAGAGAGAAAACCCGGGTTCACGCTTGCCGCATCGCATCGGTACGCATCGGTACGGGAATCCACCATAATACCCTTCAAAAGAACATTGAAGATTTGTTAAGCGCATGGAGCACCCCTCGGATACACCTCACAATCTGAGCCAAAAAAACGACACCAGCAAGTCTAGGAAAGCAATATATTCACCCTCGAGGCAACATCGCGCTGCAGCCAGAAGATGAGGTGCTCCTCGAAACGGAAAATATTGAAGACAGGGAAATGGAGATCAACGGGCGAGGCGGGGGAGAGTAAAATCGAAAAGGGCAAGGCCCCCAAAAAGAAGGAAAGAGTGTATGCATGCAGCTGGCGGAGTCCGCCAGCTACCCTTGCTGGCGTGGACTTGAGGGGCTCCGCTCATATCGTCATATCCTTCCAGTTTTCCCACTAACATGCACCCACGCTGCGTGCCCCATGCGCTCCCCTCCGTTTTGCTCTGGGCCTTTCGTTTTCGTTTTGTTTTGTGCCCTGTCCCTCATCCCTCATCTTCCTTCTTCCAGCTCGAGTGGCCGTCGTTTGCCAGGTTTTCAGGCTTGGCTTTCAATGCCAAGCATAAGGAGGAAATCGCCGGTGACGCCCCTCCGTGTTGATAATAATAACATAACATAACCTGCTGTGCTATTCCAGCCAGCTGGCTGTTTTACGGGGCCAGCGGCTGGACTACGAAAAAGCCATTCGTTTTCGTTGAGGGGTGGAACCTGATACGCTTCCTGCGGCATGGCCAGCGTGTGCATGGGAAGTTGAAAGCGATGGCTTGTGATGCAGAGCGCCCACACCTCATTCCATCATCCCCGTTCAACCGCCCCATGACTCTCAGCGGGCTTTTTATTTTTATGTTTTCGTTTTCGTTTTTTTCTGGGGAAGGCATTCTTTGCTTCTTACTCTTGAAACCCGTTCGCGGACAAGGGAATGAAAAGAAAGAAAAATAAAAACGGGCTGGTGCCTCGGCTTCGGCAAGGAAAGAGGCGCCGCCCTCGTTTCCGCACTTTGACCCTCTAGAGATAGACACGAGGTCGGCAAAGGCCAGCCCATTCCACACTGGCAAGGCTACGCCACACAAAGGTGCACGCTCGCACAAAACACGGCGTGTCTGGCTTGGTCATTCCTCACCAGCAAGGAAAAAGAGGCGTCACCTTTTTTTTTTTTTTTCTTTACGGACCCTCAAGCTTCTCTCGTTTAGCCTTTCCTCGCTGTGGCCCCCTTCCCTCGCTCTCCACAAACCGTCCAGCCCAAAACCCACTCCCGAAAATTTCCATTCTTCCTTCGTCTCTTTTCTTCCAAGGCAGAAAAATGTATTAGCGCAAGCTAGGGGGCATGTAAGAGAGGGAGCCACAAATTACACTACCGAAAGTTGGTATTAGAAGAAGAAGAACACAAATCCCCGTTCCACCCCAAAAACACCTCTTCGTGGGTGGAACCAGGATGAAAAAGAAAGAAAAAGAAAGAAAAAAGTTGGAAATTCCGCCCGTTCAGGCCTGGCTCGACCTAGCCATGAGGGCGACTGGCAAGCTTCCCATGTCGGGGCGAACCTGGTCCGCCCCATCCCTCCAGTCGCAGCTTGCAAGCCACGCCTGTTGGTGAATAAAATTTTCCGACGTGGCTTTCTAGGCAGGAGGAGGATGGTGAGACGAAATTCCCCACACTAACCAGCTCACAATCGCATGTCCGCCAGGCCGAAAAGCCCCCATCCATCTTGCCATCTTGTGCAACCCGCCCTCCGTATAGGCGTTGTGAAGAAACACGCCAACACGGACGGACGTCGTTCGAAACATTTCACTGTTCATTTCGCTACCCGAAGCCCCCAGCTCTCTCGCAAGGGAACCCCTTCACTTAAAAATAGCATCTCAGCTGAGAAAGCGTCCTCGTACCGCGCCTTTGATGGGGACGGGGAAACCCGATGTTGTCGCCCACCCCGAGCGATTTTTCATCACAATGTGAAATTTGCACACGCTACAAGCAAGTACTTTGTCTGAAAGAGAGACGAAGTGACAGCGTTGAGAAGGGGGCGCAGGAGGGCATGCCGGGGTTTTATTTTCCGCTATTCAAACATCGCGGAATTGAGGGGAGAAGATAAGGCATTAAAAAAGACAAGGTTAACCAGGCAGGACACCCTGGACGACGTCAAATGTAATAAGAAATAGAGAGCAGCAGTGTGGCTGCTCGCCCAAAAGATCAATGATTGATACCCCCAGTCCACGGTCGGTTCCACGACCTGAACAATACATGTAGACACCGCGAGCCATCGTCAAATAAGACAAAGAGAGGGTGCGCCACACAACCACGCTTAAACCCCTGGTCCTGCCCATCTTTGCCCCTTTCCCGCCCTTTCCGTGCTTTCCGTTGCATCTCCTTGCCCCCCTCCCTCCCTCCCCTCCATTTCCTGCCTTGCCGTTGCACAAGTTGGACCAATACCAGCAGAGGCAATAAGCCCTAGGAGGAAGGTGGGCAAGAACGAAGAGGAAAAAAGGTTATGTTGAGTCCTGTTTGCCCCGGGGCCATCAGGCTTGACCTCATGTGCTTCCCCCTTCCCAGCTGAGAGACAACTGTCGACCAGTTGTCCTCGCTTTATTTTCCTGCAGGTCAGCGAGTGCTCCATTGGCTGGCCCCCGCAGGCGGCTTCGGCCCTGGCGCGGCGAATACGACGACGGGGTGCCGAACGATGCAGACCATCCAGACCTCTTCACTCGTCCCGAAAGCCTCATACGACATTTTGTGCACTGACGCATCGACGACAGCACCTCTTCAGCTCACTTGAACAAGGGGAAGAAAGCAGTCCCGCCTCACTCTGGCGTTCAAAGTAGAAAATAAAAGAAGAAAAAAATAGGAAAAAGAAACAGAAAACGAAAAAGAAAAGGTCTGGAACCGCCCGATATCGGATATCCCGTCCACTTGCACGCCTCCAAGATGACTTGTGGCCAAACGCCGTGCTTGAAGCCAAACAAGGCGGGGCGAACGAGGACGGAAAAAAGAACAGGTTTTACCGCACGAGTCACAATGAATCATGATTCTTTGACTAGGAAGCAATGAAATCCTCGAGATATTTGCTGGCCATCGCTTGCGTCGTCCGCTCCACCGGTGCTTCCTTCACCCCCTTGCCCTACCCTTGTCTGCCATTTTCTCCGTGTCATGATGGCCGCTTGTGATAGGGCAGATGTCTTGTAATCCTTTGCTGTCACCTACGCTTATCTTATCTTCTGCCCTGTTGATATTGCCAAAGAAACGTTCCCTCTGAAAAAATTTAAGCATGAAATTACACCTTTCCCCTCGACCAAACTCCACTCGCGGTTGGGTCGAAGGAGGGGGAATGAGGCGGATGAGGCAAACAACAGGCAAGGGTGTTAGCCAGACAGGGCCGGGGGAGGGAAGAAAGAAAGGAGGCCGGTAGAAGGTAGGCCTCGCATAGCCGTCAATGGGAAAGTAGTGAAGAAACAGAAAAAAGGGCTGGAACCGAAAAAACCCCCATGAAGGTGGGTTACAGTCGTTTTGGGCGTCGAGGGCCGCTGGCAAAGAGGGCGGAGAGAGAGAGGGGGTGGGTGGAAACATGGATGAGCTGCTTCACGGATCAAACGGCGTCATCACAGGGGCGACTTCAGGCAACGGTAAGAGAAAAAGAAAAGAAAAAGAAAAAGAAAGAAAAAGACTAAAAGAAAGAAAGAAAGAAAAAGAAAAAAAAAAAAAAAGAAGAAGGCCTGTCCGCCTACCTGCTCTCATGCCTCCCCTTGGAGCGACGGCCGCGGGCGTCCGAAGTCAAGGCCCAGAAAATCAAAACCAACTGCTTCCTACCCAGCACGAAGCGTCGGTACAAACCTCGTCCAGCCCAACGCCGCCATCTCGCCCCGGGAAAAGCGGGTACCGAACCAGACCCGAGGAGGAGCGCGCCCCGCGTTGTCCGTGGCTGCCCATCTTTGTTCAGTGTTGATGTGACGTGATATGGATGACAATTCCATGACAACGCGTCGGGGACTCACCGTGGCTCATTCTTTGTCTTTTGGGCTTCACCAAAGAAAAGCAGAAAAGCAGAAAAAAAGGGTATCCGCCTCGGCATCGAATCCTTCGAGTTTGATCTTACACACGCCGCTCAAAGATCTAGCATCGGGCCTTCCCCAGAGCACGCGATTCATGGCCGTGCTTTTCCCAAGAGTGATCGGCAATCAACGCCCCCCTTCTTCTTCCCCAACCATATACCCTTACCCCCTCTTCATTTCCTCTCACCTGTTGTCAGAGCCTCTCATCTGGTCACGTTGTCGCGCCTTTGCCGCGATGCGAGAACGAGACCCCGTTGACAGGTGATTCTAAGAAGACGCCCGTCACCGCCTTCCTCGGGAGTCCTGCTCGTGGTTTGCGGAGCAGGCCCGGCAGAGGACCCATCTGGCGGCTAGCAGCCTCAACAGTCCCTCCAGCCCTTTGCAGATAATCTGCCAGAGCGCGCGGCTGCTCTTGCCCTCGAGACAGACCTTTCACCCTCCTTCCCCTCCCCCACCAAAGGTTGAGACATTGCAGGTCGAGAGAAGGGCGAGTCAGGACCCTTGAGAATTCAAGGCCGGGGAAAAGGAAGCGCGCTGTCTAGATTTGATAGGAAATGAGGGTCCAAGAAGAAGGGAGGGGGATTAAAAAGAGGGCCAGAGGCACCCCAGCCTCCGCCACCACTTACACGCGAGACACCGCATGGCAGCCATTGCTTTTTCCTTGTCTATTTCCGTTCCTCCCTTGACCGCCGCACTTCGGGTTTCAGCTACGTGGGAAAACAAAAACCCTCCCACCTCTTTGGTAAATCACCTTCTCGCGACCCAAGGCCATGGGGCAAAGGTCCGGAGGAGCAAGAAGAGACGGGCGGGCCACTGTCGCTGATAACTGACCGAGGGAGAATAAAGCAAAACTCCACACCCCGCTCTCTCTCTCTCTCTCTCTCTCTCTCTCTCTCTCTCTCTCTGGCTCTCTTTTTCTCCCTCTCTTCTCGCCGCCTATCCCACTCCCCCAGTGCCGATGCGCATTGTTGGCGCTTGGGACATCGTGGCGGCTTGTCAACCACTCCAACGACCAACGACCCTTCTAGGCCGTTTGCTTCTTTTCCTCTAGTCTCGACGTGGTATGCGCATCCGTCCTTCGGACTTGAGCCATCCGAGAGGACCTAGTGACATTTCGCCCACATTTCATCCGCTCCTAAACCCTGCACTGACTCTCCACAATCACATCATCACATCATCACCATCATTTCTTACCACAGCCATTGTATCTGCATCCTCTTATGCCGTGGCTTCATCCTCGCTCACCCATTGCCCCCGGCCGAAATGCTCTACCTCCCCGAGGTGGGTGATGAGAACGAGGCGCGCCTTTGGGCTAACCCTTGCAAGCAGCTCGGCCTCCCCTTTCGGCCTTCATACGGGCTCCACTCACCGGTTTGGGAGCTGGGGATTGATGCCAGGAAAAGTGAGGCATCAAGAGCGAACAGAACATCGAGGCAAATCGAGAATAAGGCATGTATGGAAAATCGGAATTGTCGGCAGGAGATGAGACGAAAGACTCCAGTGAACCGTTTGGTTTGAAGACCACCGTCAGCCCATTCTGGTCTCGCCCTTTGCCCTTTGAGAATACTGAACGATCAGACCTCTTGCTTTGTGGCAATAACCCTGTCTCCCTTCCTTCCAACAATAGTCTCCATTTTCTCCCATTCCACTTTGGTGCTGGGGCCTCTCCCGGCTTTCTCGCTCCGCCTTCCTTTCTCCCCCAGACGAGGGGCTCACAACTCAACGGTCAAGGCTGTCCTTGTACTTGTAGCTCTGCTCTCCCCCTGATGTGTGGGCCTCATCCCTCTGTAGTCTCGGTCAAGGCCGACCAGGGGCAGGGCGGCGCTCCTGTCTCCCGACCTGTGCTCGTCCCTTCGCTCGAACACAACTAGCACAAATATTGTACCGCTCCCGATCCTTGGTGCCGTCTGCACACCTCGGCTGGTGGAAAATGACGTTCGTGAGCCATCATCTTATCTTAGCTCTTCCCAATTCAGCTCTAGTGCCAAGTCGGGCACCACCGCTGTTATCCTCGTGGGCCTTCCTCACCTACTTGGAATAGTGCTCGGCCTAACTCAATATCGATCTCTCTGTGCCTCTTGCCTTTTTCCCTTCTTGTCAAGGGCCCTAGCTGTCTCCCAAGGTATGAGACGTGTCTCAAAGATGGTGCCTTGCCCTTTGTAGCGGGAGAGGGAGCCCCCGAGAAAAAGACGTAGAGGGATAGCATTTCCCCGTTACGAACCATTCCTTCAGGTCTCAGCATGGTTGTCTGACTGATTGAATGGAGTCGAGCATTGATGTTCCCACTTCGGTCCGGCGAACACGAGGCGCTGTGGAACCTCTGGCTTGTACCCACAGCGAGCGGACGATTTGAGAATAATAGCAGGCACCAGGGCCCGGTTTGTGCTATCCATCAACGAGGATGACAGAACGAACCTGTGTTCAGCAGTATACAAGTAAGCGGTCTCCAGTCTCCACAGCGGAAATGGGGCTCTCGATGGGCATCCCTTCCTAGGCTTGTGGGACGAAGTTTTCCACGACACTCGTGGAGACGTCTCGGGACCCTCACCTCCAATCCTAACATGGGCCCACGAGGGCCGGCGCTAGAACGAATTGCTTCTGGCGAACCTCAGCTGGCGTGGTCATCATCGCCCATTGGCCCAACCCCCAACTTTAGCAAGGTCCCCCACCTTTGCTCCTGGCTAGGGTTACATCGTCCACTTTGCCCCTTGTCGACAAGGCCACAGCATCAAAGCAGCCCTCAAGCTTCCAACCATGATCGACAACAGGGCTACCAGGCCATATGGTGCTCTAAGAATGGAACAGGCGGAAACCGACTGACAAATCGACCCTGGTCCTATGTTGCCTTGAAGTGTGAGGGCATACAACACCGTTTTCATCACCGTAACCAAAGGCAGAAAAAGAAAAAGAAACAAAAGAAAAGAAAAGAAAAAGAAAAAGAAAAGAAAGGGAAAAAAGGGAAAACGGGAAAACGAGCACAAAAAAACGGGGTGCCAAGATCATAGCGAAGAAACCGATCATTTCTCTCCACCACACCTTTCCAAGTCGCGACTTTTGTTTTTCCTATTGCTTTCTTATTATCTTTTCGCAATTCACAAATTTGGGATCCGGACAGGGAATAATCATCCCGAACTCCGTCTTGTGAAGGCCGAACATCCTCTTTAGGGGTTTCTTTTTTTTCTTTTTTTTTTTTTGTAGAAAGTTTTCGTTGCTTTGTTCCCTGCTTTTGGCATGAACTTTTGTGATTTCAAGATCGAGGTTGCCAAAATGCCTAAAAGGGGCAGGAGAGTCTCAAGGAGACAAAAAAACAAAAGGGAACAAGTCGGATGAGGAAACCCCTTTGATTAACCTTGTCCAATGGCGCTTGGCATTTTCCTCAAGGCCACTCAAAAAGAGCGACAAGGAGATGAGAAAAAATGATAGAATAGAAGGCAGGAAAAGGGGTTCGGGGGCGGCTAACACCTGGTTCCCTCGCCGTGAACATGATGATGTGGGAGATTTCCTCTCACGCCATCAGGATTGGTGTTTTGGTGATGCAGGTGGGGAGTGCGACGGTCGCACAAGGTGGCTCGAGCCACCGCCTCAACCCTGAGATGTCCTGCATCGAAGATTCTTCAGTTTACTCTTGATCCTGTGGCACGGTCGCTTTTGACATTCGCCCGCTCTTCGGGGTCTCACCCGAGAGAACGGGGCGTCAGACGGAGGCGGCAATGATTATCGCTCAGGGAGGACAAAAAGGCTGGCGACGACAAGGGGAAAGGTAAGAACGCCGATTCGACCGCATGACAAAGCAAAAGAACGACCCGAAAGGAATCAACTTTCTAGACGGCACTGAGAACCCTCAAGCATTCGGAGAGCCAAGAAAGTCCGGTATTGAATAGTTCGTGCACTGAGAAAATACCACTGCACGGTGCACCGGCGGGTTAAGAACTGCCCACGACGGAGAGCACATTCCGCTGACATTGCAGCGTCGCACTCTATCACCAAAAAGGTGGTCGGGCGTCGTTGGCGATGCGGGATGGGAGACGGGGGACGGGGGACATGGGTTCGCAATTTCAGACGAGGCAGTCGCATTGGCTGGTTCGGGGCTTTTGTCAAGGTCCAGCTCTTCACTCACGAGTCACAGCAGGCAGGCGCAGGGCATCGCCATTTCCACTCTCAACATTGAACCTGATATCTGACTTGTACAAGTACTCAGGGAATAAGAGTGGACGATCGAGATTTGCTCCAGGTCTACCCAGGTAGGTGCTCCTTATGCGATATTTCGGTGTGGCTTGGACAGTGAGCCTGGGATTGCTATTATCAACATGTCAAACCAAGGCAGCGGGCCTGTCGGGAACAAGGGCAAACGACCCTAATTCGGCTGGGGGCAGCCTCCGAATTACCACCCATCCAGCGAAGGTTGGCTTCCTATCACAGTCCCAGTGTCAAAGTCCCTGAACATGGTGGATCAGAGTAACATCGAGAACAAGACCTGTTCGCAAAGCAAACCAAAAGGCATGGGGAGCAGGGAAAGAAGGAGGGCGGAAAAGAAGAGTAAGAAAAACTCCGGGTTCACAACGACAAGTAATTTGACGTTGGTGCCAAAAAAGGGACCGCGCAGGAAGACCAAAAAATGGGGAGGCGGCTGAGCGGAATGGGAGGCAAAAAAGAGGAAAGGGGGGATACCGCTCAATCGCTCCTTCACCTTCTTGATCAGAGCCAGCCAGAGACTGGGTCAAAGAACGAGTGCCAAGGGGAGCATTGCGTTGGTACATCCACAAGGCCCACCAGTCTCCCCACTCCCTCGTCATCATCGTGGAAGGAAGCCGTCCAAGCAGTCGGCGTGGAGCATTACCAATGCCGGCGCTGGCAAGAGGGTGAAAAATTTCAAAATTTCCTCAATCCTTCTCACGGCATGAAGTGGGCATGATTGTTCGGGTGTGGATCCAAACAAGACTAGAGGCCTTGAACAGGGCTGTTCGAATGCCGGCAATCCAAGTGCTGATGGGACAGAGCAGAGGCCGAAGTAACACTGATGACGCTGAAGGAGAAAAAAAAGAAAAAGAAAAAGAAAAAGGAAAAAGGGTGGCTCGAGTCAGCAAGCCTGCCGCTGTTACCTACTGTGACGTTGGGACTCTCATCGGGCCTTTGACCTCGAAAGACTCGACGCATGGAAGACTCGGAATGACCCCGAATAGGATTCTCCATATTAACTGAATGGCAGGCTGGCCCTCATGTTAGTGGGGCGAGCGGGCACTTAGAGAAAAATGAAGAAGACGAGTATTATCGTAGAAAATCTAAGTCTTGAGTCAGGACTTGACGTGACGTGCCGATGAAGGATTGGGCCACAAGGCAGTCAAGCAAGTAAGACGGGGGCCGCTTGATGAAGCCGTTAATGTGGACTCCACCCCCGATGCGAGGCTCCCATTCAAACATCCAACATCACCAACTTAATTATCAATGACGGGACATTTTGCTTTTTTCATCAAGGGGGAGAAAGAAAAAGAACCCAAAAAAGAAAGCGAACAAAAACGGTGAGTGGGGCGGGGGTGGGCGGTGTTTAGGCCTGTCCTTATTTACTCCAAGATCAAGAATTGGAAAACGAAGGATTGGATGGCGAAAGAATCGTAAAGGTGTGTGTACTTGTCCGGCGGAGGCCAACCCACGCATTTGTTCGGTGGAACTTACCGTGCTCCCGGGTCGAGCGTGCCAAAGGAGGCCGGTTCCTTAGCCTTGGCGCGCGGGGTGGGGAGTGTCCCGCGTGTAAGACTTTTGAGCGTAAGACGTGGGAAGTGCTGCCTGCCATTGAAGACGCCGGCCAAAGTCCGACAACGTCGACTGCGGCATCATAGTGGAGAGTGAGCAAGAAGGAACAAAAAGGATACGAGTAAGAAAAAGGGGGAAATTTCGCATCGACTCCATTTCCCTCGTCTTGGATAGGACCGGAAGCCGAGAAGGAAGAAAGGAACGTAAGAGAGAAGAAAGAAGAAGAAGAAGAAAAAGAAACAACCAAAGAGAAAGAAAGAGAAAAAAAAGGCCCATTGGAAGGGAAAACCCCTTCCCCTCCTTGTGTGCTACCCTCGATGATCGTCCACGTAAGACAACCCGGATGCCAAGATCATTGATACATCAGGGTCCGCCAAGCTTTGCTTGTGCAACATGTATCTAATAACAGAGAACGGGACACAGATTGGAAGATGGACCCAGAGCTATTCATCCATATTGGAAAAAGCATTTTGATCCTCACCCCTCACTCCACCATCACCACCTTTTGGCTGCGCATCCTCACCACCATCAAAAAACCAACATCGCGCCCCTCCCGTCGAGGATGGGAAGAGAGACCAATGAGATCTGCGTGCCCCGAGTCTTGTGCGAGCACACCTGGAATTTCTTCCCGATTCGATGACAGGTGCGCATGAACCGATCGACTCTTTGAAAGAAGGAGGGGGCGTCTTTACCCTTTTTTCTTTCTTTTTTTCTTCCTTCAAGTATCTACATAATTTGGCCACTTCCTGACTTACATGGCGAATATTCCCTTTCGGAACAGCTTGGGAATGGCCACTGTCAATGTATTGTGTCGTGATCAACAACCTTGTAGCCGTGATAGTCGTAACATTATATTTTATATCCAAAGCAAAAGCGTACAGTATATTACAAGCCCGATACGACATGTGTTCCTCTTGCCACCGTCCAGTGAATTTAATTTGTATAACCTCGTCAATGTCATGGTATTTTTTTAAAAAAAATCTTCTTTTGCCATTCCTTCATAAAGCTTTAGGGCCCCAGGGCAACATGCGGCTCGGTATGTAGGAACAAAGCAGTTCATGCCCAAAGAAAAATACTCTCGGAAGAGAACAAATCGATTCAAGAATCTGTACAGGGCGGATAGTGCCAAGCAGGCCCATGGTGCAAAAGAATTGGGGATAATATCTCCAAAGAAAATCATCACCAACCGGCGGCTTTGGCGGAGAATATTCTTCTCCGCCCGCGACCTCAGCCTTTTTTTTTTCTTTTTTTTTTTTTTTTTCCTTTATTATATTTCCTTTCCACCCGGCGGCGCAGACAGTACATCCCACTGCCCTTAATATTCTGTGCTTTTGCAACATCCATAGATCTATATATTCCACTTACCCCACGTAACATGTAAAAAGGGCCCATCGCGGCATAGCACTGATCGACGCGTCGCCATCTCCAAAGACGGACCTGACGACCAATCGATTCTTCAGCGATGGATCAGAGGTTGTCCGTGTGCGCCGAGAGAAAGTGGATATTCGAGCTATCAGGCTGTTACTCTCGACTCAATTAACCTGGTACTCTCCGCACCTTTCTTTTGCTGCCACGCCTTGTCCCCCGCGAAAGAAAAGAGAGCTTGCCAGCTCTTGGCCCCCAACCTTCTCAATACCAGAACTTTTGCCCATTCACGTAACAGCACGGGCTTAAACGCCTGGAACCAAAAGAGCCATTCCGTTGACGTCCATAAATGTATTGTTCACCCTGCCTGTCCCCTGCAGCTTGAACCGGCTTCCCGCGAGCCAATTCTTTCTCTTCGATATAGACACTAGGTTTCGACAGCCGCTACCTCTCCGCGTCAAGAACGCGCGGGCACACACCGTCCGGGATTGGGAACCTGTTTGGCAGCGGCAAAGGTTATTAAAAAGAAGCACGAGAGAAGACTTCGGAGCGGGGAAGGTGGAGAACCGTGGGAGGGGAACGTTCGGATTCTCGACGCACCTCTTCGGTAGAACTCTTTCTTTCTCTTCTCGTCGTCATTTACTGCCTGCAGAGAAGGCCTGTTTTCTCCGCCACAACGGAAGCCGTTCTCACAAAAGAACATTGAAACTCCACAAATTCTTAAAAATCTACTATATTAAATTTTTCTAATCCCTCAACGTGCGTGGTGCGTGAGAGGAGTAGCCGAGACCACGCTATGCCGTCCGAGCAAGATCGAGATGATGGAAAGAACATTGAAGACAATGGAAACAAAAAATAGTATTCTAGAAATAATACGCGCCTGTAAGGGAAGATCAAAATGCAGGATCCAAGTACAGGAAAGACGGACGCGAATCGAAATGAATTAGTCTTTCTTTATGAGCCCAGTATAAAAAAAAAAGGAACAATTAAATGAGGAGAAAAAAAGGAGTCGAGGTTGTGATGACCCGTTACTTTGCCTTGCCCGAGATATGCTACCACACAAGTGAACAAAGGAAATAGAAGCTGAGAAAACAATATTTTAAAAGACAGAAAGAACCAAAAAACACAACTTTAGCTTGATATCCAAATTCAGCCCGTATTTTTAAATGACGTCACACAAGCTTTGCATTAGCTTTCCATCTCTTGAAGAAGAAAGAACGTAGGGTAAAAAAAAAAAGAAAAGGAATAATATCCGTCTGAAGGAGGGTGGCGGAGACGGTGCGTGGGGAGGAGGGAGGAAAAAGCCGTTGCGACCTCCCCATGAATGAACGACAGACAAGCTGAGGGTGGTGTGCAAGAATGGCGGATGTGCACACCTATGTTTGGACGGTACATGCGTGTTGGTGTATGCTTGTTGTGTGTATATGTGTTATGCGTGTCACTGTTTGGCGTGTTTATGTGGTTGTGTCTGTTTGCGTGTGCGTATGTGGGGAGAGGGTGGGAAACTGGAAGGCCCGTGTGTGTGCAGGAGTGGTATCATTGTGAGTGGCTGAAAAATCCAAGTGTAAAATCGGGACAAAAAGAAAAAGAGACAGGAGGGAGGGCGGATTGTGTAGCATGCATTTGCTTGCACCACGCCCCACCACCCCTCCCTTATTTCTTGGTTTCCGTGGTTTGTAGTCGCCTCACGTAGTTCCATAGATCCTGCGCGCACTTGGGGATGCTCTCACGCGGCGACCAGCCTAGCTCCTTGGTTGCCCTCTCGTTCGAGGCAACGCAGAAACCGACGTCACCGGCGCGGCGGCCGGTCCAGTTGACGTTGATGGCCTTGCCAGAGGCAGCTTCCAGGCTCTTGACAGCCTCGTGGACCGTGGTGCCTGTGCCGGAGCCGAGGTTGTAGGTGCGGAAAGGTACGTCGCATGCCTTGTCCAGCGCTGCAATGTGGCCTCTGGCGATGTCGCTTACGTGGATAAAGTCTCGCACAGGCGTGCCGTCTGATGTGTTCCAGTCGCTGCCGAATATGTCGAGGCGTTCCCGGTCCCCAGTGAGCACCTGAGCGATGACTGGGAACAAATTGGTGGGTGTTTGGCGTGGGGATTCGCCAATAAGGCCCGACGGGTCACAACCGACGGGGTTAAAGTATCGAAGAGTGACAATGCGCCAGTCAGGATCCGATGCCGCGACATCGGCAAGGATCGCCTCGGCAAAATACTTTGTACGCGCGTATGGGCAGGTGAGGCCTACCATGGTGGGTTCTGCCTTGACTTCTTTGCCATGCTCATCCACGAATGTTTCTTCGTGGTGAACAATGTCCTCCTCGCGGAGAAGCTTGCCGGCGTTGGCCTTGGTGCCGTAGACTGTCGCCGACGAGGAAAAGACAAAGTTGCGGATGTTGTACTTGGCCAGCTGGCGGAGCAGCCGTACCAGGCCGCAGACGTTGTTCTCGTAGTAGTCCAGGGGTTGACGATAGATTCCGACACCGATTTGTAGGCAGCGAAATGGATGACGCCCACGATTTGAGACCTATATGTCAGACGCTGTCGGCCACCTTCGGCCGGGGCGGGGTTGGGGACGGGCTCCGAGTAGCTGTCGAGCAGGCACTGCATGTCCCTGCTCTGGTAGTCGAGCTTGTGGAAGCGCACCGCGGGCATCACGCGTCCTTTAGCGATGCAGTCCTTGGCCGCGAGCTTCTTGATGTTGAAGAGGACATCAAGATAACTGTTGCTGAGATTGTCGACGATGATGACATTGTATCCGTTGCGGAGGAGCTCCAGTGCTGTGTGAGATCCGATGAAGCCTAGGCCACCAATCACAAGAATGTAGCGCTTGGGGTCAGCGTTGAAAGGGATGTTGTTGCTGTCGAAGAAAGCACCGACGCCCTCACCATTCTCAGACCCGGAGCCTGGAGTCGTCAAGGGCGAGTCCGAGGTTAGGGAGAGAGTGGATGAGGAGGAGGAAGCTTGTGAGTCTCTGTAGGTGTCCATGATGTCTTCTTCGGTGGATGTGCCGGAGCTTGGGCTGGTGCTATCCTGGTTGGTCAAGGAAGAGGAGGAGGGAGTGAAGGTCTCCTCGGTCTTTATAAGTAAACCGGGTCCAGGAGATGACAAGGCTTCTTGTGAAGGGGTAGAGTTTTCTGGTTGTAAGTGGCGGTGGGTCGACTGTCCGGGTTGACCATCTGCAGAGTTTATTGTTCTCCACGGCAGATGCGGCCTCAGTTGCTGAGCTTGCATGTTCTATGTCCGTTGCTTCTAGCTGCTAGGCTAGATCTCAGGTGTATGAGGAAAGACCGTGTGATGGGGCCTCCAGGTTCTCGGTTATGCTCACCCCACAAGAGAGGTCCGTAGCTGAGCCTGGCGAAGAGCAATGTGAACGAGGAGGAGGAGGAGAGGGAGAAGGGGGCGTTTGAGGAGGGGGAGTGTGTTGTTTGAATCGAGGCGTGAATTAGGAAGAAGGAAGGAGAAGGCGAGTATGCAGTTGGGAGGAGTAGTGGATAGCAAAGCTACAAGTAGGCAGAAGTCTTGCCTGCGGGTGGGTATTAGGGGAAGAAGGGAAAACAGGACAAGCAGAGATGAGTGATTTCAGGATTACAGACTGGGGCTCCAAAAGGTTCTGCTCTTTCTTGGCTTTTGGGGAGGGTGTGTGATGTTGATCTGAGGCTTCACCTTCTCGCCACTCGCTCGGGAGAGAGGTATTATAAGTGGAAAGGGGCGGGATAGAACAGAATCCAACGAGCGTATCCCTGAAAACGTGACGAGAGGAAAGGCCTTGGAAGCGGACGCACGGCAAGTCGATGTTTAAACTGAAGGAGAAAAGGCCCGGGAATTGACGTCGAAACAATATGGAAAACGAAATCACGGGCCACCCATGTAGGTAGAAGAGTACCTAGCCGTGATTGGGGCTTGCCTGACGAGGAAAAGCGTATATTAAACCAACTGGGTGTTAATTCATAGGTGAGATGGGGGGCCTGTAACAAACGAGAGGTTTTTTTCTCTCTTTCCCACTCTCTCTGTTTTTCCCTGCTACCTTTTCCCACCGTTTTCCCCACCCTTTCAGAGACGTAATGAACCAGCGTGGAACCGGGCTTTCAGCGGTAGAAATCTTTGTTTGGGCTGTTTCCCGACTCAATGTGAGACTGGGGCATCCTCGAATACAACGATGTAGCCTTGAGGCACGACTTGACTGGCGTTAAGGGACAGGGGGAGGTCATGGCTTCAGCCAGCTTCCTCGGGGGAAAGGTACAAGGGAAAGCTTTCTTTTGGTCTGTTTGAGCGAACGCCCAAACTCGTATTCGAAAGACTCCAATGTTTGTAGAGCTGCGACGTTCCGGCTTTGAAGTGGAGCGAAGAAAAAGGTCCAGGACAGCCAGAGGAGGATTGAGGATTCCCATGATCCACCACGGCGCCAGTTTGGCTTGGACATTCCTAGGTCCCAATTTGACTTGACCTGTCTTCCATCAATGCCTTTGGCACAAAAAAATGGAAGCCAATTGATCAAAGAGCTCAACTCCCTTGAACGGAGGAACTGGATGGGCATCTGAGCAGAGTCTAAAAAAGTGACTAGGAGGTGGAAAAGGTGGGCGGAGGAGGGGGCGTGTGCTCAAATATGCACGCCACCCCTCCCTGGACGGGGGTGTATGGAATGGGTGGGTATCGAGCCAGGCACCATGGGACATATCCGGAAGGGAAGGGGGCAATAATATGAGGGACAAGTAAAAGCGGCAATGGTGTAAGGTACAGTGATTGTCAGGCACGGCTTCGCGACTTCGCGCCTTCCAATTCCTCACTATGCAGAGGGGACGCTACAAAGGGTACTTTGCGCTACAAATTCCCACTTTTTCAAAAAGATTTCTCCCTTGATGACAAGGTATCTCTCCCCTTTCGCTTATTGGCACGCCTCAGGTTGTTCAAGTTCTCTTCTCAGGGCAGGTGGAAACGGTGGGGGACCCATTAGGCGCGCCGCCTTAGGCCCGGTTGCTTGCTGCTTTCTTGTTCTTCGGATTGCCTTCTGGTTCTGCGTGATGAAATTGATCGGTCGGTTGGCATCATGCCCAGCGCTGACGCTGACGCCGTTGGCCTGAGCAATGCAGGACGCCCCCAAAGGTGATGTGATGCCAGCGGCGGTTTCCAGGGAATACACTGGCGCTAACACACAAGCTTACTTGGGCTTGCAGACCCCGCCAGCCACCTGGGCACTGGGACTGGGCCAAGTGTGCCGTGGACCCATCGCTGCCTGCTTTGATGGATGATGAAAGGCAATAATAGATCTATCATTTCATCAAATTGATCAATGTATCAGGCCAGTTCGAACCTCCGCCGGCGCTGTGAGTCGTGAGTCAAGGTGCTAGTGCAGTGTCGCATCGCGGTACACCTTGTGCGTGCTCAGCCATGACTTGGCGGAAGGCGAGGCCGCATTGCAGAAGGAGAGCAAAGCCCAAGAGCAGCAGATGAAATCCCGAAGCGAGATCCCCTTCTTGCGTCGTCGTTCGCGGGAAATTCTCAAAGAGCCACGACCGATCGGGCGGTATGTGCCGTGCTTGTTGGAAGAGCTGGGAGAGCCAGAGCGATCCATGAACGGGGGTTCCAGCTGCCCCGATGGTCACAAAGATGGTTGATCTCGAGGGGTATCGATGGATCGGCGCTGCGCTTAGCCGCAAGGAACATCTGCCCCCTCGATTCGATTGGAATTTTTCTTTTTTTTTTTTGTCAAGTTCTTATCGAACTTTTTTCTCCTCAGCAGATTTCTGACCAGGCTCTGGATTAACGTGATACATCCCATCCAATCGTTCGATCGGCCGCACGATAAGAAGTTTAAAATTCCCGGGTTGAGCTTTCTCGAAAGGGCAAGATATTTCGAGAATCATGGGGTAAGTTGCGTCACAGACGCGGAAGGGAGCGACTCTGAGCCAGCATCAGTGTTGACACTTCAGTCCAGTACGGATCAAATTCAATTGAGCCTGGGGAACCAGACGCCACGCGGGAGACTGCTGGTCAAGCAGGCCTATGCTGTAGGCAGTCTGTCATTACAAGGCCACGGGAGCGAGGCCGAGGTACTTCGGTGCCCTGCGAGGCTACCCCTGTCGACGCTCCTTGCCCCCTGTTTGGACGGAGAGTTGTGTCGTACGTAGTACGGACCTCATCCGCGCTAGGCCTCCCACCGCCCGCTACTGAGAATTGACCCACCCACCGTAAACTCGACGGTTTTCACAACGGGGCAGTTGAGATTTGGTGTATGCCAAGGGCGAAAATTACCAAGTAGTACAAACAAGGGCAGCTTCCAGTGGAAATCATGCTCTGACCTAGGGCTGGGAGGATGCGACCTTATCCTGCCGGCGAACAAATTCTATTCTTCTTGGAGGGTAGTCGTCTGGTAGCGGTTAAAACGAGATTACACACAACCATAACCGATTATCTCCGCAAAGCTAGCCCCAACCAACCAGGCAGGCACACCCTCTGCTCCTGCATCCTAAGGATTTCCAACTTTCTCAGTCGCTGCTTCCGATCCAAAATGAAGCCGCCAGCCTTGCTCATTTACACTGCTCGGTTCCTCGGTCGCCCAGCCGCCTGTGACGGGAAGGGGGTGGTAGTGAGATGGGGGTGGGATGGCTTCAGATGGGAGTTGTGGGAGCCAAGGACACTGAACAAGGAGAGAGAAGGTTGGCAAAGGCTTGATTTCCTTGGCCGTCTGCCCCTGTCCACATCCTCGCAGCACGCACTGCATCTCCTCGCCGTGAACGGACTTTTAGGCTCCAGGGAGGGGTCTCTTTTGCGTGACCTGAGCCAGAGGAGCCACATTCTCTGCTTCGAAACTTGCCAAGGACATTTCCTCGGCGAGGGCCAAGACGACACCGAACGCCAGCTGCCCGAGGAGTGCAGCAGAACAGCCGCCTCGGCGGGCTCTAAACAAGAAGAAAATGGATGGCGAAAGTGCATATTGGAGGGAGCTAATACGAAGCGCCGAGCCCTTGTCCAGCTACCAAGTATAACCCAAAAGCCTAGAATAGCAGCGAAACCCGGAAATCACGCTGGGGGCTCCAAGTCGAGGTGCGTCTCCGTCCGTCTACGCTACCGCTTGCTGCTTCTGGCGCACAAATTTCCTTCGGTGTTGGTGGATGGTGGGGGTTACCGGCATGGCCTGGCGAAATTACATTGATTTGATAGGAGAGCTAGTGGAAAAAGAGGCCCTCTTTCACTGCTGGGGCGGAGATTTCCTTCTCTCCCCACACAGCGCCCCCCGAAAGGTCAACTCCTCGAAACGACTGATGGCTGAGTCCACATTACCAATCGATGCCGGAACCTGATACCAAGCCGGTCCACCCCTGTCCCCGTGGTGCCTGGACTGTGGGTCAGCCGGAGGTCGCATTGGCTAGAATTTCCGTAGTTCATCCGCCACAGTGATAGACTGAAAACCCCGTGACTAAGAACGTGTGGTGGCGTCTTCACGGACCGTCCGACCGTGGTTCGCTTCCCTCTATTATCTCTATTCACTTTGGTCATAGTACGTTCTTTGGAGAGTCTTTGTGGAACTTATTATCTCTCCATCATGCCTGAAACAGCTCGAGGAGAGAAAAAAAGAATGAGGGTGGGGCCACCGTTGGCTCGACTCTCGCACGCAGAACCCACGTCCTGCTGAGATTCCTTCGGCTTCAGGCCTCAACTCCCCATCACACCTGAGGATATCTGGCCATTTTTGATTACCAAACCTTTCCACCCATTCACGATCCATCTTACTCGCCAGGTCCCCCTCTCTAGATGTGGCGTGCAAGGTCAATGAAGCTGAAAGAAGCCTAAGCGGGAGGGCGGGGTCCCTGCCGATCTATCCGTAACCTTAAGAAGGGGCGTGGCATGCATCGTTCTTCGCTTGATTCACCAGACAAAAAAGCGTATGACGCCTTTGAACAAATTTCCGCCCGTTCACCGCATCGCTTCTGGGAGACCAGCGGACTGGTGGTTGGGGAGAAGGGGGAAAAAGGAAGGCGCGGAGGACGTTAGCTCGACCCTCCCCCACCGTCGCCTATGCCGGCAAGATCACGGAGCCCTTCACCTGGGGAGGGCCCTCTTCGGCCGGGGGATCGAACCGCGCAGTTGTAACTGCACCTTTTGGTGGACTTCAAACCAGGACTAGACTCCTCCGTTCCGAGTTGACTGACTCGTGAGCCTGCCTTGAAGCGTAGCCTGGCCCCGGCACCCACTGCCGTCCGAAGCTCTGGAGTTGGTCGCCGCCGTGCAGGGCACCAAAGTGTTTGAAAGCACATGTAGTCAGGCTGATAAATTGGTTCGTCGTCATTGATGGCGCCTTGCTGGCCCCTCAAGGGATCGGAAGGGCCGGCCTACTGGATGATTTGGGTTTGCCAAACGAGCTCCTGCAACTGGACTCCGCGAAAAGAAAAGAAAAATCCCTTGGTAATCGACATGGATCAGGCCTTTTTCTCCTAGCTAGCATCCTCCTTAAGCTCCGGGCAAATAATATGCCCCTTCAGCTTTGAGCGAGAAGGGTTGAGATCGGCGTGTCCAAGACACTAGTTCGTCCATGAAAGAACAGGGATAGCTGCTTGTTCATCCAAAGCCCACCAGAATCCCTCACCAATGCTGCACCAGCCAGTCTCCAGGGCCCGGGATTCGCGGAGAGCTCAAGCTCGTACCGGCGGGTTTCGTTTCTATTCTTGTCGTTCCGACCGATCGACAGGTCGTGCCCACACACGGAGACAAAGGGAAAACCCGACAAATCTTGCTGTGGCTTGTTTCCGCCAAGGGGGCCTTATTTCAGATGCCCTTCTTTTTTGCTATTTTTCCTCTTCGCCTAACGGCACCCAGCCCCGTGATGTCGTTTTAAGCGACATCCTCTTGCGGGCGGCCTTCGTCCGCGAGTGTCCATAGCCGAATGGGGGCCTTGGATTTCGTTATTTGGAAAAAATACTCCGTTTATAGATGCCTCCATGCCGCCGCCCGTCTTGCCCTCAGTAGTTCATGCAATAACCCGCATCAAGCTTACATACGTCGGCCCTTTACGATTCTGCCTTTGTTGGTGCATCACTTGGCGGTCGCGGCTGGCCACCGACCTCATCTCGTGCGTGCGGGCACGAAACCAAACCCGAGGTTGCGAGGTTGCATCGCCCGCTGAGCCCTGAGCCAGCCGAACTCGCCCTCCCTTTCCCGGAAATAGACGCGATTCTTGCGGAAAAAAAGAAAGATGAAGAACGAAATACGGATGAAGAATAGTGTGGTTTCTGCTTCCTGTACGAGTCCCTGTAATCTTTTTCTTTCTTTGGGAGAAAGAGTCGCAGACTTCTTGTCATGCTCGTATGCATGCCGTCCAACACCAACAGACCTACATGACATGGCCTGTCCGGTTGCGGATCGAGGAAGTGAAGGAAAAAAAAAAAAAAAAAGGGTTTTCTGCTGACTGCCCCGCCTTTGCGCGCCTTTGTGCTGAAGCATCGTCATCATTCCGTGGTCGGTTGGCCATGCCATCCACCTCTGTGAAAAGCGAGGGTGGGGTCAGGTTTATTCTTAGGAATTTTTCCTTCTTTTTCTCTTGGAGCTAGCCTCATCTTCTCAACGACATACCGCAGGATAGTTGGGTGAAAATTGAGTGATTGCCTGCATCGGTTATGCCAACCCGAGAATCCTGACTCGGTGCCACTCGTCGATGATGCGTTGTCCAGTCATTTCATGCAATCTTGCCAGCACAACCGCGTCCAACCTCTTTTGAAGGGGCAGTTGTGGTCATCACAGGCGTGGCAAGCGCCACCTAGGAACTTGCTTTTGCTTTCTTTCTATTTCCAGTGTGAAATTCGCCGTTTTTTTTTTCGATCGACAAGCCTTCCTCGACATACGTTTCTTTTTCTTCTTTTTCTTCTTCCTCTTTTATTCTTCTTTTTCTTTTTCCCTTCTCTTTTCTTTTCTTGCTCTGTTTGTGATGCTGCTATCACCTTTTTGGTCTTCTTTCTCTCATTCTTTCAATCTTTACCCCCACTTTCCTTTGATCTTGCGCGCCTTGTTTCCTTTTTTGCTAGTTTCTTTCTTTTTTTCTGCCTGTTCCTTTTGTCCTGTCAAACGTCGAGGAATCCGCCATCTGATTGTTTCACCGCTCTTCCCTCTCTTCTCCCGGATGCTTGTAGCCGGGGGCGTCATCACCATCTCTATATCACTCTGTTTGCCGATATCTTCTTTTTTGGAGTCTTGATACTAGAGAAAACCGCCCGATAGAGTTAAAGCCCAAGAGCCGCGTGCTCGACCCAAGATCGGCGACGTTGATCCAAGACATCTAATGTTCACCCCACCCTTCAGTCAATCTTTGGTGATGCAGGGACTCCATTTATTTCCCTAGCTGGATCCGGTGAGACTGCGATGCAGTAAGTGCGAATGGCGTTTGAGTTACCCTTTGACAGCCGGCGAAGGAGTTGAGGATCGGCCTGCCCTAGCCTCTGGTAAAGCGAACCTGGCGTATACCCAATGGGGATAATTGGCACCTCTCTCTGCACTGCATCCCTTAAGCGCAGTTGTTCAACCCCTTTCCCGCCCATCCATCGATTGATCTTTCCTTGTCTCACAGTTTAATGTTCTTTCCTTCGTCCTTTCTTCTTTCATTCCTTTTTCTTCTTAATTTGGGTGAGACCTGTCTCAGTGGCTGGCAGACCCTACTGTTCCTGTGGCAGCTGTGGCAGCCACGCCCTCACTTCTGGGAATCCGCCTCCGCCCCCGCCTTTTCGGAGAATACACTGATCCTCGGACCCCGCGATCCACGGGCATGAGGCGGCGCAGTGTATGAATAAGGCGAGGCAGGACCTTTCTCTCTTAAAGTCGGCGCAGAACACAAATGGGGTTGCTCACGACATTCTTGCAGCGGTAATTCGACGTCGAATGTGAGGCGGAAAGACGCTGCAAAGGCGTAAAATTCTGCCCGTGAAGGCTGGGCTTGCTCACCATTTCTGACATGGATGTTCGTATCATTCTTTTTCTTCTTGTCACGTCGCTACCGCCTCTCCAATGAGTCTCGACCCAATGTGTCGCCCACTGTCCCACTGTATTACATGCAATAATGTATGAGCCCTCTCGGGCTTTTCTCCCCACATCTCTCGCCTCCCGAGCCTTGGAAAATTGAGCAAGGGCAGAAACTGTTTGGTGGGTCGTGGTTGCTTCGCGGAGGGGAATATCTCAAACCTCGTATTTTGCCAGCGTATGAGAACAATGCCAGAAATCAATCTGCGCAACACACGCCACAATCTCGCTGCAGCGTCTGAAATGTGCAGCTTCAATTAATCAGCTGGAAATGGCCAGCTCCAGCGCCAGCACCAGCACCAGCACCGGTGGAGGATCGACCTTCCGACTCGACGACCAACCAAGTGCGCTTCGCCGGAAATGGATTCTGCCGCCTCTCCTGTCCCTTGGGCTACTCGATGCGAGCGAGTCTTTTCGGGCAGAGCGAAGCTGGAATAATTCCAGCAATGTATGTTCGGAGCAGCCCAGTCTCGCCGTTCTCGTCCGGGTTCTCGCCAAGGGATGGGCCAGTAGGTCAAGCTTTGGGAAACGCCCGCCTGAAACCACGTTGGAGAAAGTCAAGCCAGTGGCGCCAAGGGTCAGCCTACACTAGTTCCTCGCTCGACCCCTGCCTTGTCTCGCTACGTGTGGGCTGGGTGAGAAGAGGTAGGGAGCATCACCCTCCGCACACTCGAGGCTCGCTCACCGACGCCTTTGATTTTGGGCTGAGTGCGACGAAGCACCGCTGCCGCCGACCTCGTCCTTGGCGGTTACCACTCCCTGTCCCGTTTTCTTGGTATTGGTTGATTTTTTTCTTCTTTCGTTTTCTCTTTTCTCTCACTTTCTCTGCTATTATTGCCCGCCCGACTCCGACTTCCCCATCGCTCGCTTTCTTTGCCTTTCACGATTTCGCTTTTGCCGCATTCAGCCAATATGGCGCAAATCCCCCAGGAGCCAGTCTTTGGTGACGAAATTGATGGGGGCCTCAGCCGAAGCCCGGCTTGGTACTCTCCTTCAGCGCTCTTCGCGGCCTGAATCCTTTTTTCCGCTGGCCCCCTCTCTCTCTCTGGCCTTTTTGTTCGTGACCGCTGTACCAGAGACGTGGCGTGGCCCATCGTAGTATTATGAGTGAGGATCATGGCTGCACCCGAGAGGGCGCTTTCGCCCACCATACTGGCTCGGCACACAGAGTATTGGTGGTGGCGGCGTAGTGCATGTCCAGAGTTGGCGGAGAGGATATCGCGCGTTGCTTGGTCCGGCCCACTCGTGTATTCGAAGCCACGGCAGCGAGGAGATCGATGCCACCCATCCCCAGATTCACCCGAGATGCTAATTAATTCACGTCTTTGAGAGAGCGGGAAGAATGCCGCTGTTTCCCCACATTCATAACGAAAAAGGACGAAGATGACGAAGATCTCTTTGTCCAGTGCCGCGTCCGCCTTGTCCACCAGGCCTGCTGACTAGTTTGCTTCATGAATCCACGACCACCTCTCCCTTGGGTGGGTGCACTCTGTGGCCTGGAGTGGAGCTGCCGCCGCCTCCATAGTTTAGCACGTCTTCTGCCTTGAACACAAATCCTCGTGCGCCAAATGGGCTGCTGGCTGAACCGGATGACACCGCAGCACACTTTGTTTGATACCCTCACAGTCGACTGACGTCTTCCCCCAATCCCACACCCATACAAGTACATTTGTGAAGAAAGCCACTTCATCGCAACGGCGAGGAGAAAAACGGAGAACCTCACCTGTTTTTGTTTTTTCTGAAGGAAATGGATGACTTGAAAATAAACCATACCCTAAAAACGACCCATCCGAATTTTGCGAGAATCCTTGCAGTTGTGATATTGCTGACTTCTCTCCCAACCAAGCGCCTCTCCCATCTATCCGAGCGGACTGGTTGGTCCACATGGCACAATCAGCACCTTGTTCTTGTCTCCCCTTTCCCACCCCCTTCCAACCCCCAGTGGCTATTCAGTTGCTTCCTGGCCCCTGCAAGAGTTTGCAGTTTCCCGGAACTAGCCTAGACCAACACCTCCTGAACTGGCGACTGGATGACCCACCCCACATCCCTGGTCAATACCCACTTTGACCCACCGCCTGCAGCTTTCTTTTTCTTTTCTTTTTCTTCCTTTTCTTTTCTCCTTTTTCTTTTTCCTTTTCTTTTTCTTTTTCTTTCTCTTCTTTTTTTCTTTTTCTTTTCTTTTCTTTTTCTTTTTTTCTTCTCCCCTTTTCACTTCCCATCCCCCTTTCCCATCCCCTCCTTCCTTGCGAGGTGGCCAAAGCTGATGGGATGCATGGTACCTGGATTCACCACCATGAACCAACGCAAAACCGCTCGATCTTCGATCTTTGTGCTATACCGTATTCGCCTGGTGCAGCCTAATTCAGGGAACGGAGGATGCGTTCAGGGAAAGGGGCGATAAAAGTGCGGAATGCCGTATTCTGATCATAGTGGAGTAGCGTAATACGGTTGACTTCTTGGTGATGGCCAAAAGACACCAAACGTCAATGCATGCTTCCGCTGTTTTTCTGGCGAGTCCCTCATCGGGGTCTCGGCCGTGCTGGCCGTCCAAGTGACTCCGATATTGGTCCCGCCTTTTCTCGACTCTTCTTTCCCCCTTCGAGCCGAAGGGTAAACGAAGAGCCAAAAGATGGGGAAGCCACAGCCCACAATACCCACGCCCCCTTTCCCTTACCTCGCCAGCTCGCGTCCTAGCAGTGCCCGCCTCCCCCTTTGTCGCTTTACGAGTCAAGCTCCCGTGAACCGTGGTTCTTGTCAGTGTTTGTGTGTGTGTGGCGAGCTTGAGCTGCACGGCCACTACTTGCAGAGGCACCAAAAAAAAAAAAAGCGTCGAGCCCATTGAGCAACTCTTCCCCTTTTGCAACGTTCGTTCGCTCTGCATGCTTTTGCGGCGTTGATACATGGTCGGGGAATGCGTTTTTTGGCTACATGGATTGACATGAATCTTGTCTAAACACTGAATTCCTCCGCACTTGTCCTGTGGCGGTTCCAACCTCGCCGCTCGACCCTTCACTCGTTCCACCTCTCCATTCAGTATCTTAATTATTTTTCCCCTTCATTTACCCAAACCGCCGCTCGCTTCGTCCTATTACCCCCAGACCCTTGCTTCTGTTTTCTTTCTTTTTTTCCCCTTGAATGCCTATCTGGCCCCTCTCTGCCATACTCTGTGTGCCCGTTATTGTTTTTGGGACGAGTATGCGGTAGCTTCCGTTCGCTTTTAACCTTCTCCTCGCCCGCATCTTCTCTGATCCACCTTGCGGCCGTGATCACGTCCTCTCACTTGGTAAGGGCATCTTTGCCCGCGAGCCTCGGAAATGGCTTCGTTCTTCCAACCGCCCGCGTCCGGCGACCCCGCGCTCGAACAATGCGATACTTCGGGCTTCGAGATTTACTGTAATAGCCTCATCAAGAACGACAGGCGGTTCAGCAATTGGTACCAGATCCTCCTGGTCTCCGTCGGCGCCGCCGCCCTCTGCCTCCCCGTTCTGTCGTGGGTGATAGAAAGGCTGCTGAAAATACTGGATTCTCGAAAACAACCGCCGTCAAAGTAGGTCTCTCTGTTCTTTTTGTACAGTCTTGGATTCTTGTCGTCGTCTTTTCGCCCCCGGCTTAGCCAAGAGTCTTGAGTCATGGCATGACCTTGGCACGCCTACTTACATGATCGAAATTTCTAGGGTCGACGACGATGTTGTGCAACGACGTGGAGAGTCGCCAGGCATGGACCTCCACGACCACCTCCCCAAGCCTATTACCTCCTTCTGCTATATCCAGGGCACCGACGAGGTGCGCGCCGCCATCAACGAACATGATCTCGCCATTGTCGAATGGACCGCCTCCAACCGACATGAGTCGGCACCTTGGCGAAACCATACCAGCCACGACAAGCGTTCGGTTATGCCTCTTGTAAGGCTCGATACGATCTTTGCCAAGATTCCCGCCGAGAAATCAGTAGCATCGGCCGCCCGCCAACTCGCAACTATCCACCTTGACTCCGGCGCCGCTTGCTTGGCTCTCCGCATCGACGATTCGATAAGCCTGCAGATGATTGACGACTTGGCTTGCGACCTGCTGCGGCTCAATGTGCCCATCGTCATCGTCACGCCCTTTGATAACCCGAAGCTCAAGAAGATCCCCTCAGCCATATTCTCGGCCTCATCATGGAGAATGGTTTGATCCTTCCCGATGGCCATCGCCGAGACTACTTCAGTGCGGTACCGCTCCGTACCGTCATCGCCAGGTGCACCAAGGAGCGTGAAACTCGCCCTGACTTCTTTGTCGGCTTCATGGATTTGTGGGAAAACAGACCCACTGCCGCTGTTGTGAAGAGGGCCGAGAAGCTCACCAAGCACTTTGCTGCGGTTCTTACCCACAGGCCCAGCGGCCCTATGCAACTCGGCGACATGAACCCTCCCATCCCCTCGGTGACACTCAGCGGCTTCGAGCACCTCCGACGATGGGAGACGACGGAAACGCACAAAGCGTGGTGTCTGGACGATAACAAGCCCGTCGCCATGCGTTCGACTGACACCAATGTTGCTCGACTCCCTACCGAAATTTTGACCGAACTCATTCCTGAAATTGACAGCCTTCTCGCCCCCGAGCCCCTCAACCCCATCCTCGCCGCAGTTGCCGACGAGAGACCCCTCGGATTCTTCCTCCCAATTATGTGGACCTGGCACCCAAGAGGACGAATATCTGGACCATGTCTAGTGGCATGGAGGAGCTGTCTACGCAAGGATGCTACCCGCTGACCTCCACCCCATCCCGAGAGCACTACGCCGCTGTCGTTACTGAGCAGGTTCATCTCAAGACCCTGAGACTTCTTCAACCCGTCAAGGGCGACGTCATCCACCGCGTAATCCAGCAGGTGGGTGCGCTGATTGACACGGGTTGTAGGCGCAAGCATCTACTCGATGCACTCATTGAAGGCCTTTCTCAAACCAAAATCTCTATCTACAAGGGACTCGACAGCGGTTTCGGAACACCCTCTGGTGATGGCTACTTCTGGGGTGTTTCCAGCGCCCGTAAGGGCTCTTCTTCGGAATGTGTGGATATCTTTATTTCTCTAAAGGCGCCCAGCGATACCCCGACAATTCTTCACACATGGCTAGCCCATCACGGTGTGCCCCGCCTTGAGCGCTACATCATTGAACTTGAGCTAGAGAGGGTTACTGAGCACGACCCCACCATTGCCATGCCCTCTAGTCTTGCTGTTTCCTCGAGCGCGCTACCTATGCCGAGCTTCTCTTCTTCCTCGAGCAGCTTCGCGTCACCCAGTTTGAGCATGAATTCCGCAAGCCCATGATCCAGCTCTGCCGACATCTCCTGATTGACGAGAGTGAGCACGATAACTGGCGAAGCCTCCATTCTCATCACACTCTCGCCGGCACGATCGATCTCCGCGAGCTTCTGGACACCCGGCTTCGATACTACGCCCGCAGTGGCGCCACCGAGGTGCCGAATATCGACAACCTACTTCGTCTGTTCTCGCACCTCGATTCGCTCGTTAATGATGCCCTGTTCTACGGCGATAAGCGAGTCTTTGGCCTCCTGGACGATGCTCTCCGCTCCGTCTACAAGTTGTCAGGCACTCCCGAGAACACGACGCCAGCAGATATCAATGCCGATCTCTTTGCTCTGCTCTTCTTCATCGTTTTGAGGCGAGCAGCTCTCGAGGATATTTACCTAGAAGCCACTGACCGTTGCCCATACTTCTTGTCCCAGCCCGACCAGGCTGCTGTGTTCGCTGAACTCTGGGTTTTGGGCTCGCAGTGCGAAATCTATTTCGGCATTCTGCCCCGAGACCTCGGCGAGATCATCTACAAGATGTACCACAAGTACCTCGAGGTCAACACTCCCCCAGCTAAGCCAACGGAATTCAAGGAGCGCGTCATCACCATGTACTGGCCAGTCACTGCGGAACGGGAACCAGAGGGCAAACTCCCTGCCGGCTCCTACGCCGCCCCGGTCTCGACAGAAAACAAGCTCCGGCATTGGAAAAAGCGTATGCAGGAGTTTGGTGCTCTTTCCATCTTCTGCTTCCCTGCCATCCTCGACGTCATCTTGCTGAGCTTCCTCGGAAGGGGTTTGTTCACCACAGCCTTTATGGAGCCCGCGCACATTGTCGCCTCGGGATACGCCGTCCTGGTTTCGTTGCTCCTGGCCGCTGGTGTCACTGGTTGGGTCGGTAGTGTCGGCCACTACTATATGCCCCACTACGCCTACGACAACTTGCTTTACTTCCACGTCCAGAGGCTTTCGGGAGGCTTCATGCTATCGTTCACGGTGGCCGCCATCGGCCTGATCGCTTTCACCGTGAGCTATGACATCTACGTTGGCCTGGTGTTTGCTGCCTATCTCATTGTCGTCTCCACGTACCTCACCTTGCTTGGTATCATGGCGACCATGCACCAGCGTGGAAGCCCTCTCCGCTCTGGGCGTCTCGTCCTCTGGCGCACGATCCCGTTCCTCTTCCTATCCCCGCTCATCTCGTCTTTTGTGAACGGCCACGATCTCAAGATTTACCTGCCAATCTCATATGCTTTCCTCTTCCTTATCCTGATTCAATACCGGAGCCTTTGCATGGAATGGTCTGGCTGGATGTCCAACATCCCCGAGCTAACTGAAAAGGACATCACCGACTGGTATTCTTCTCGGTATTCCAAGGAGAATTCGGCCAGCGATAGCGACTCTCTTGTTTCCGGCAATGATGGTAGCAGCGCTGAGGTCGAATTCCGTCGGGCTGTTGAGCTGCACCAGCGCTCCCGGTTCGGACTGGGCGAGAAGCGAGTCGACCCCGTTGCCGCGCGCATCGCCAAGGCCATGCCTTATATCAACTGGCTCATGATCAAGGAATTTCCCAACGATGATATGCCCCCTCTTTTGGCGCTGAGTGGTTCAACAGCCTTGGCGAGGCCAAGGCGAAGCAGAAGCAGCTTTGCCGTGGTCTCAAGGAACACAACGCGGTCCTTCTCTTCCGCGCATCGCGTTACGATATTGGCCAGAACGTCGCTCTCTTTTTGATTGCGCTTATGGATCGATGGGTGGCACTGGTGATGTCGGGCCGAGGCCCCACCATTAGTCTTTACACCGATGCCCGATCGCGATATGGTCTCTGCCTCTGCATCGCCTATTTCTGTTTCTCGGTCATGTCCCTCGACGCGACTCTGCAGAAGTATTGGCCTGATAGGTTCAAGCTTTCGGACGAAAAGCTGGTCAACTTTGAGCATGCCCAGCATGTCATGGAGAACTGGGAGAAGCGGCGATTCAAGATTTACTGCACCGCCCTGGTCGAACTGATCAAAAAGCTTCTTGCCACTCTCGGGTTTACATCCCTTCTCCTGTGGCTCATGGTTGAGAATTACGAAACGATGATTGTCTTCATATGCTACGTCTTCGGCTACAGCTGCGTTGTTCTTTTCCAGTTCAACCGTTGCTTCGCCAAGTTCGTGCGCGCCCACGTCACGACTCTCTACTTTTCCGCGACCTTTGGCCTCATCGTTGGCTGCATCCTCCACGCTTTGCCCTGGACCCACGAGATCCTCTACATTGATATCCTCGCCATGTGCACGGCCTCGTTCACCGCCGCCTTTGTTACCTCTATCTGGGTTTGGATTGGCTTCCGTCGTGAAATCTCGCCTGTTGTCGAGGACATCACGTCCTTTGCCCAGGACGGCGGGATCCTGAAGCAGCCTCTCATTACCTCGCTTAACCGCCGCACCGGAGGTCCCACCGCCCTGTCCAGCTGGAAGTCGCTCGAGTCTAGCCGAACGACCCTCGCCCAGTCGTCCGCGGCAGGTGTTGCCATTGGCAATATCCTTCAGCATGTTTCGGAATACCCTGGCGAGAGCACGCCTAGCTGGCAGATTGACATTGTTCAACGTGCTCGTGACATGTGGGCAAACCACAACATTGTCGTTTCCTTGGTCGATCGCGAGGCTTTTGCCAACTCTGGCCTCCGAGGATGCTGCTCTGCCAGCCGCATCGACACTAGAGGCCGACTTGATATCAATGTTGGTGTTTTCGGTTCGTCGGAAATCCGTCTTGCCTCGTGGTCTTCGGTGCAGGGTCGTATTGCGGCAGAGGCCATCCTTTATCATGTTGCTCGATCGTGGCGAAACATTCCTCACAAGGATGCCGTTCTCATCGAACACCTCCTTCTCGAAGAGGATGAGACCATGGCCCGTCGCATTAGCTTCGAGATTGCCATGCTTGACCCCTCCTCCTCCCGCAACCTGTACCTAAAGACAAACGCCGAGCTGATGCGACACCTTTGCCTGGATATTGACGTCGATGCCCAGTGGGGTTCCATCCCCGCGGCCGTTCGCGAAGCCGTCCTTTGCCGAATTCTCGGAGAGACTGTGCCCATGGCCCCTGAGTTCATCGAATGGCTGGAGTCTGGGGAAGTGGACATGGAGGCCTGCAACTTTAACCTGCGCCTCTCTCTGGCCATTTCCCACGAGAGCCAGCTGACTATGGGAACCCTGGCCTACCTCGCAGACAATGCGCCTCGTATCACGACCCACATGGAGCCAGATTTGATGTGTGTCCCCATCAACGAGGGCCAGGCGCCTCACAACTTCATCACTCGCCTCGGCTCGTGGATCAGGCGTCTCTCTCTCGCGACGGTCCGTTGGATCGCCCTGATCGCCGGTGCCGACTCCAACATTGAGCGGGAGCTGTGGTATAAGCTCAGGAACACTTACCTTCGCTCTGTCATCATCACTGTCGTCCTCGCGATTTGGAACTTTTGCCAAATCGCGCGTAACTCTTGGGTATATGCCATCCTGATTTATCATCGCCCGGCGATTGCTAGTATCGCTCGCCTTGCTCGCAAGGGTGCTTCTCGGGCCATTCACGGAAACTCGATTGTGGTGGAGCTCACCCGAGCCGCCATTACCGGCTTCGCGTCGGAGAATGATGAGGGCGTAATGGTTCTCAACATCTTTGACGGCATCCTAAGCGAGATCCCCGCCACCAAGGAACCCAACTGCCAGGCCATCTATGACAGCAAGTTCCGTCTGCAAAGCCGGGTTCAAAAGGAAGGCAAGGGAACCATCACATCCACCTACCGGTACCACGACACGAACGATGGCCATAGGTGGCCGACCCAGAAGCTAGAGGCATCGGAGTCAAGAACCATGACTGGCTACTACGACAAGCACGGCCGTATCTGCGTCGGCACACTCCGCATGGGAAGGACCGAATTCTCGTTCCGATACTACTACAAGGCTACTCCCAAGGGCAGCAGTGACATCCTGCGCGCCGATTACGAGGTTATTGGATCGTCCACTCATGATGGCATCTACGTGTACTGGGGTGAGCCTACTCGTTCTAGCTCCAAGGAGTACAATTGGGTTCCCTCGGAGCGCCTGTGCAGAATTGTTAGAAAAGTTGGCGGACAAACATACATCACTACTCTCGAATATCAGCATCGCCGTGATCCCACGACGGTGACGGTGATTGAGGGAGATGCAGGCACCACGGCTATTGCAGAGCCTCCTAACGTTTGTCATGAAGAGGCCGAGCTTCTCATCCGTCCCAAGGATAACGTATTCCACTCGGACGATCTGCTCATCTACCACGGCAATTTCCAACTCAATCGGATGCGCAAGGCGGCCAAGACCGCCGGCCCTTCCAAGAGCGCGCCCTTCCTCTCGTCTCTCAAGCTTACTTCTCTCTTCTCGTGGCACGGTCGCGTGGTGTACCGCCGGGTGCCCACCTGGCGTGTCAGGACCGAACTCTGGGGCCACTGGCTCAAGACTGGAACCCTTGATGCCATCACGGCGTGCTGGATGGACGAGGACATTTTGCGCCAGGAGCCTCTTCTCCGCGAGTACTGGACTCTTCGCGACCGTGGTCGGCTCACCGAGGCCCGCGCCGCACTCGACCGCAACATCAACCAGATCTTTGCCGCTATCGAGATTGAGACGGCCGTGTCGGAGGTGTGCCTCCTGCCCATCAAGACGTCGGATCTTTACGCCATGGGTCTCGGCAACGATGCTACCCAAGTCACAACCCGCCCCGAAGACTGCTACCGCGACACCAAGGACCGCATTTCCGTCATCTTTACTGATATTGGCTGTTGGCCCGAGGCTCCCGGTGGTGTTTCCAACTGTCGCCGCGATCTCGTCAATGGCCACTCGACCATTAGGAACCACGTTTTGGCGGAGAGTGCCAACGAATACGGTATCCCTCGTTTCCAAATCGAGAAGAACGTGCAGTCTCTAAAGCTGCTTCCTCTCTGGGGTCTTGACGGACGCTCTGCGCACCACGGCATCATCGACAACCTTTTGCAGTCTCAAGTGGACGAGAAGATTGAGAACACGGACTACAAGTACGATATCGAGCTGACGTTTGTGCCTCTCCTCAAGGCTTTCGTCAAGGGCGCTCGCTCTCTCCGATGCTCGCGACAGGAACTCATCAACTACTCCAACGTCATTCTCTCCATTTCGAGGTATTTCGAGTTCAAGGACTACAATCGAACTTGGGAATCGCCCGAAGTGGAGCGAGCCTGGGTCGAGGCCTGGATGACGCACTACGACGAGCCCAACGTGAAGAACCCCGCGGACTACTTTGAGATTGAGCGCCCCAGCCTCACGGACTTCCGCGAGGCCCTCGGCATCTACAAGGCGTACTTCTTCATCTTTGCCGCCAAGGTCCCCGACGAGTGCCCTCGTGTCTTCCAGAGCACCCATCACGGCATCGGTTCCCTCTTTGGCATGGTACTCAAGTACCGCAAGGGAGCCACCTTTGCATTTGGGATCACGCCATTCTTTGGCGAGAGTGCTGCCTCAACATCTCGGCCGCCCAGTGCGCCCTCCCTATCCCTGTCCAGTCCATCCTCCTCTCCGGCATTGGTCTTGCTACCAGGCTCGCCTACATGCACGCCGACGTGATCATGCCCTGCACGTCGCTTTACAACCCGTAAGCTCCATCACCTCACCCTTCTTCTCTCGACCCGAGTACTTGGTACCAAAAGCTAACCTCTTTTTTCTCTCTTCTATAGCATGTGGGAAACCGAAATTGGTACTGATCGTGGCCAGATTGGCAACCGCAAGCGATTCAGCCGCAAGATTGAGCCGATTGTCAACGGTATCAGCAACATGGACTCCTTCCAGCCGGTTGACAGCATCCGCACAGAGCGGCCCACAGTTGTCATGTTGTCACACGTGCAGTTTATCAAGGGCATCAAGACTGCTATCCAGGCAGCGGACGTCATTGTGAACCGATATGGCTTCAAGGACTACCAACTCTGGATTTACGGATCCAAGGATCGTCAGCCTTCGTACTGTGCCGAGATGGTGCGCCTCATTATCGATTGCAAGCTCACGGACAATGTTGTTCTTAAGGGTTTCGGCAAGCCGAACGAGGTGCTCAAGGACGCTTGGCTCTTTATGAACTCGTCCATCTCGGAAGGTCTCCCGCTTGCCATTGGTGAGGCGGCGTTGGCCGGCGTGCCAATCGTGGCGACCGAGGTGGGTGCCACGGCGCTTGTGCTGACGGAGCCGGAGGAGGAGAACACGCGCTACGGCGAGGTTGTGCCGCCTAACGACCCCAGCGCGCTCGCCCGAGCGCAGCTTCGTCTCATGTCGATGACGGGAAGCTGGGTCAAGTATACGGATGATGGCGAGGTCGTCGATCTCCCCGAAGACATTAGCGAGACAGACGTGCAGTGGCTCTCGGCCCGTATGAGAGAGAAGACGCCTTTCCGCAGGAAGCTGGGCATGCTCTCTCGAGGTGTGGTCATGAAGTGTTTCCACGGTGAGCGGTACCTCCGAGAGCACGAGCAGATGTACTGGGTACAGTGGTACCTGTCCAAGATGCGCTCGGATCCCAACCTCAACTTCCCCAGCGGTTCGTACAAGTTTGGCGGCCAAAAGGAGCTGCACTACGTTGAAGAGAGGCCGGGCGTGAGCCCCGAAGACGACAGCAGCGAAGACGGGTGCATAGCGGCGGAGAAGTCGGCGGTGGTGCTGAAGTGGCAGGACTTTGACCGGCACACGGAAGCGGCCAAGAAGGCGAACCGCAACCGACTTAGCAAGTCGCGGCCGACTTCGGCGGCGGGATCCACCAACCGCGAGTCCATGTGGACGAGGGGGCCCGGCTCCGGGCCTGCCAGCACCTCCGGCGCCCATCTGGAACACTGACGACGGGCGGGTTTCGAGGGCTTGGTCCGAGACGGCATGAGCGGCCTAAGCAAGCCTGAGCAGGATGCGAGCCGGAAAAACCTAACCCAATCAACCAACCGAACAAAAACCCAACAAAAACCACCAAACAAGTTGATGTTTAACGATGAGATGCAAACCACCCACACACACGCACACGCACACGCACCGACACACAGACGAACAAACACATATACATATTAGCACGCATACATGCATGCGCACCACATCCAAACCGGCCTTGTCCCAACCACAGGTTGGGTACGGGACACGGGGAGGAGATGTAATGGTAATAATGCCTTGGGGTTGCGTCTCGTTTTCCAGCATCGTCCATGCGCACATATTATCCGCAACATAGCGAAACACCCATCACTCAATTTTCCCCTATCTATTTCTCTTTTGGTCACTTTTGTCTTTTATCTGTTTCCTTTTCGCAACCACATCTGCGAGTTGTCATATCTGGGCGTTTCCCTCGTTTTGGATTTCCCATTCCAATCAATCACTTTGTTGAAATTGGACATCGTTTGATTTTGGAAGAAGACTACGAGTTTTATACCAACCATTGTTTTCTTTCGTTTTGTTTTTCGGGCTTGGATCTTCCACGGGATTTGTCCCACTACTACTACTACTACTACCACTACTACTACCTTGCCTCCTCGGCGTTCTGAGCGTTCACAGCAGGAGTGTCTATCACATAGACTGTTTTATTACCTGGCCTTTTATGGACCAAAGGGGAGACGAAGGTGATGGCGTTGGAGTTTTCACAGGCTACTCTCACTCTCTTTTTTCTTAGTTTCCCCTACCCTCGTCCCTTCGTATCCCATCTTTTAATCCTTCTAGAGGGAAATGAATGGGCGGGGGTGCGACGGAGACAAGGGGCTGGGGAAGCTGAAAATTCAAAAAGTTGGTTAGGGAGGATGACATTTTTTTCTTTCTCTCGATAGATATGGTAATTTTTATATCGCTAGCTCTGGAAATATCATGATGAATCAAGCTATTACATGTCTAAAGTCCGCTCCTTTGTGATGTTTGTCGTGATGTCTGATGTGACGTGTTGGATATAAGTTGGTGCACCTGAATCCCTCAGCTTTTCAGGGGCAGAGGTTCGTCAGTTGTCTATGTTGTTTTTTATCCAAAAAGGTGGATTTCTCACAAGCGCCACTTGGAGGCCGGCAAAGTTTTTGAAGACGCATCAATGAAGTTGTCCATCGAGAAAATGAAGGGTCGAGGGGGTGCTCAAAAGAAGAAAAATGAAAAAAATGAAAAAAACATACAACACCGGGGATTCGCTGGTCGTCACCGACCCAACTACTAGTCCGGCGCTTCGCAGCTTGTGTACAGGGGAGCGGACGGGACCCTCAATATTCTACGAGCTATGGTCGTATGTGCCTGTCCTGGTGAGCATCTTGACTTATAAAGGCAGCGCAGTATCGGAAGAACAAGCCAAATCCTTCTTTTTGTCTCATCCCTTTCCCATCGACCATGCTCAATTGGAAAAATAAATACTAACCGAATAGGATTCGTCGCCACGATTGAAAAAGAAACCCTCCTAAAAGAAAACCATTGGCAAAAAGCAAAAAGAAGTGATAAGAGTGAGATTCGAACTCACGCCCAGTTACCTGGACCAGGATTTTACTCGTTAAGGTAACCTTAACCTGGCGCCTTAGACCGCTCGGCCATCTTACCATTGATTGGTTGTTGGGTGAATTGGTCGTGGGATGGCTATGTACCATCCGTTCCTGCTCCTCCTCTGCCCACAGCGATTGCATCTACACTGCGAGGTCGTGAACTGTAATGTACCCGACGATACGCAAGGTCACGTGGTAAGCCAAACTGCCCTCGATCGAACGATTCCTGCATCGTGGGATTAGCATTCCTCAGGATATTTCCGAGTGGGTATCGCCATGGCTAAAGTAAATTGGCGTCTGTCCAATCGTCGTAGAGCCTATAACCGCTACTTTTCCCAAACCTAAGAATGACTCTAGAGAGGGATGCCGTGATGTTAGAACTATTGCCACGCAGGAAATAGAAAGAGGAGCCGAGACACATCACGGCCCGTATCGGAACTTGGCCTTGGTTTATACATGACTAGTTCTCCGGCTCTATGTGATCTTGTTTTATTTCTTTTTCTTTCCTTTTATTGTCAAGTTCTTCTTTACCTCCCCAGGTAGGTGAGTCAACGAGAGAAACGGCTTGTGAGGGAGGATATGACTGCACGAAGCTAGTTCCCTAATCTTCCTTAATGCGGCAGGTCCTTGCTCCTTTCTGCTTCGCATATTATGGAACGAATCGCTCAGGTTTTAGCTAATAGCCCCCACTAAACAATGTGGTCTTGGGAGCTTCCGCTCAAGGGCCCAATCGAACCCGGGTGCATGAGGCCCTCCCCGAAAACGTGCAAGCCGGGAAATCCTCCTATTCGTTTTACACTGCTTGTGATTGGCTCGCGGGCGGGGACATGCGGTTCTGCGGCTTTGGGCCCATGGAGTCACACACACACGCCACCGCGCGAGAGAGAGGGGAGGAGCTTGAAGAGGTCCAGCGTGGTTCTGCTTAGCTCGCCCCACTAACAGGTTGGGTTTCTCCGAGGCAAAGAGCAGCTCGCGCGTAGCGAAACTCTTCGGACGTACGTTATCTTGTGGAAAGGAAGGAAAAAAAAGAGGTCCAAAGGGCGCGATTGACTCTTTTGTTGACTCCTCGGCGTTTCTATAAAATTTTCTACTGAGTCTTCCTTTGAAGAACTCTTGAGCAGTTCACAGATATACATATAAGAAGAGAACCAGGTTGTGAACCCAAAGAAGGTAACCCTTCACGCTCACCACCGTCAACGCCTGATTCGCAAGTCTTTCCCTGGCCACTCGGGACATAAATACCCCTAAAGACAGAAACAAGCCAACAGCAGCCATGCATCTCCGGAGCGACCACGCCGAAGACCGCATCCCGGTTCTCCAACAACTTGTCCGGGACTACCCCCTCGGCGTGCTCACCACCGCCATCGCCTCGCCCAACTTCCCCTCCTGCAGTCCAGCCACATCCCCTGGGTCATCGACGTCGACGACACCACCGCCTCGTCCGCCGGCGATGGCCCCAACCTAGGCCGTCTGCGCGGACACATTGCCCGCCAGAACCCGCAGAGCAAGGCCATGATCGAACACCTGACGGCCAACGCAACCCCCTCGGCAGACGCCGGCCCCGCGTCCGCCGTGCTCGAGAACGAGGTCCTCGTCCTCTTCACCGCCACCCCGCACTCCTACGTCACCCCCAAGTTCTACGTCGAGACCAAGCCCACCACGGGCAAGGTCGTGCCCACCTGGAACTACGCCGCCGTCCAGGCGTACGGCCGCGCCAGGGTCTACTTCGACTCCAAGTCCGACGAGACTTCGGCCTACCTGGACCGCCAGGTCGCTGACCTGTCCCACGCCATGGAAACTTCCATTATGGGCTTCACCGGCCGTGAAGGGCGTCCCTCCGCTTGGAAGGTCTCCGACGCGCCGGACAGGTACGTCGACCTGCTCAAGAAGAACATTATCGGCGTTGAGATCGAAATCACCCGTCTTCAGGGCAAGTTCAAGATGAGCCAGGAGATGAGCAAGGGCGATCGCGAGGGCGTTATCCAAGGCTTCGCGGGCCTCGGTACTGAGCAGGCGGGCGAGATATCTGCGCTCGTTCGGGAGAGGGGCGAGCTCAAGGACGCCAAGAAGAGCCAGGCACCGTAAAGAGAGGGGATCCTTTTGTTTGGTCTTTTTGGCTGGGCCCGTGGGTAGAGCGAGGCATGTTTTCTCTTAGTTCCTTGCATCGGTAAACTCTTGGGAAGTTGGGCCTATGTGATGCTGAAAGATAAAGCTGGAATGCGGAGCAAGGCGTGATACGTAGGTGTTTATGATGCAAACGATAAATAGATATAATGCAGTATATGTCAGTGTCACTCCCAAGATTGCCTTTCGCGGCCAGACGAGGGGCTCCCACTCCCAAAATGAAAAAATCTCTGAATCTCTTCCAACCAGAATCATCGGTTATTACCAAAATTACCCTTGTCACAATATAACCAACAGAGTGTGCGTCCCTCAGGGACTCAAGAGAGCTAGTGTTTGGATCTTCGTTCCATAATCACCGCCCCTTTGGAATTGATTTCCGGAGGACTCGCTACCACGTCACTCCACGATCCGTTCATCACCTAAAACAAACCATAGCTGTCATTCCGAGTACGTTTATGTCTTGTCTCGGGCACAGCCTACTGACCCAGGCCGTTAGGTGTAGCAAGGGTTCGCCTCTTGTCTCACATCCATCTATTCACGGCAGCCGGCTCCGCAGCCTCGATCAGGGGCGACATTCTTTTGCGCGGGAGGTTGATACCTACACTTCGAATTCAACGCCGCTTTACCCAACAAAGTGGCAATGCTGAGTGGTGGCCTCAAACATATATTTCTTCCCTCCACAACCATAAATCCCAAATCCTGGAAGTCGAGGACGCTGCTCCTTGTGCCGAACCTGTATCATTGTTTCGTAATGGTGCAGCAGGCGGACATCAATCAGAGAGACTAGGCAGTCCTGACTTTCGGCACGGCTCGTTTTCGGTCTACATGCCAACTATGACTCTCCTCTAGGGTGCTCGCCAGGCTCGCGTTGGTAAGTGGCCGGGCCTTATCTCGAGGTGAGACACTTCTCGCCGCTATCCTTGGGCGTTTTGCCGCTTTGAGCCCACCCACCTTATCCCAGCTTCAGGTCACCGCGAGCTGGCATCAATAGATTGGCCGCGGTGGCCATAATTATATTAGGTAGTCTGGCAAGTCTGGGTTGCGAAAGACCCAAGACTCGATATGTCCCACATGCGGCTACGTTATTCCGACATCTATGAGATAAAGGGTGTACACGGTCGCAAGCCTCATTGTCGAGGGAGACTGTAAGCCACACAAGTCTAGTATTGGCCTATGTGGCACTGAGAGGTGACCATACCAGTGCTGGCTCTTCAAGACACAAGAGCGGGCTGAGTCAAGTGTTTACGGACCTCTTCATAATCTTGTAGAGAAGTGTTGAGGAGAAGCATCTCAGCTGGCGAGTGAGGAAAAGCCCTTGCGACTTTGTAGATACTCATCAGGAGTGGCTTTGAAGGTATGCTCTCGTACGATTGTCACATCGATCCCGAAATCCTGGATACTAGGCCGAGTGTTCTAATTGAGGGGAGCTTAGAATATTGAGCTGCAATGAGTCGTCTACTGGATTCGCCGGAGCAAGCATCTCGTCACTACTATGAATAGCCAAAACGTCTTACTCTGCCAACAACGAATGTCAGGGTTATTCGAGCCGTCACCTTTTGTTCGCTGACCTAGCTTTCCCTCCCTTCCCGACTAACACGGGAATTCACGATCAAGTACAACCTAGGCTTACCAATGTGAAGGGAAGTTTAATAGGCAAGCAAAGAAGTCACACCTTTGAGAGTAATTTGGGACGCAAGAAAGCAAGTGGTATATAGTATCTAAGGTAACAAGGCAGACATTCTGGCTAGTGATCTCGCCGGGTTGTTTTTCTCTATATATAGCAAAACCCGAAAAAGACTAAACTCTGAGAATAAGAAAAAAAGGCAAGCAAGCGGGAAGCAATAATTATCTCGTCCGTGGACCTCGAGCCACGGAGCGGAGTCTATACAGGCGCTTTTTCTTTTCTCTCCTTAGTACGAGTACTTGAACTTCTTGTTCTCACGATCCGTCATGTTGGCCCACACCTCGGGCGCCATGTACGAATCCTCCGACTCAATGGCGGCACCTCGCTTCTTGTTCTGCCATTGGTAGTAGAGGAAGAGGATAAAGGTGACAAGAGCGCAGCCAGCCTGGGTAGCCATGACGGCAATCTTGGCGGGGCGATAGTCGGGGGCGTCACGGGCCTGGAACGTCTGGGGACCGATGATGTTGCCGATGGAGAAGGAACCGCTGAGAAGGGCAGCGGCGAAAGCACGCTTGGTGGCACCACCGAAGTTGGCCGCGGTCCACTAAGAAAATGGGTGTTAGAACATTTTGTCTTCTGCTTTCTTTCTCCTCGTTCCAAAGGGCATAAACTTACGTTGTAGAACACTGCAAGCGGGGCAACAACAGCGTTGACGAGGTAGATGCCGGCAAGAGCAGCAGCCCTGTTCTGGGAATAGAAGGACATCAAGGCACCACCGATGATACTATCAACGAGGATTAGTTTATGGTACTTTGCTTAATATCGTGAGCTCGAATTCAACTTACGCAGGGATGATGCAGCAGATGATCCAAAGCCAGCGGTTAGAGTTGCGACGAATGGCAAAACCGACGAAAAGGGTGAAGAAGATGCTGACAGCACCGGAAGGCATGTTCATCAGGGCAGCCCGCTTGGGGTCCTTGACAATTCCCCTGATGAGAGTGGCAGAGTAGGTGGTGACGACACCGCTAGAGACGGACAGCTGCGGAGCACCAGTCGTTAGCATATGTTTTGTCGTGAATACGCACGGATATTCCGCTTTACGGCTAGCTGGGAGGAAACTTACGAGAATGACAGCAAGGAGGAGCAGGTAGAGCTGGGGGTCCATGAGGGCCTCCAGAATCTCCTTGGGACGGAACTTCCTGTTCTCGATACCGGTCTGGTTGACACTGACGTGCTTGAGGAGCTTCACCTTCTCCTCATTGCTGAGCCAGCTGGCCTTCATGGGGGTGTCGGGCAGGAGCAAGATGGTCCAGAGACCAATGGCAACAGTGAGGCAGCCGAGGGTGACGAACATGACCCTCCATCCCGACAGGGCGGCACCGGGCGCGATGTGCTGGAAGCCATAGGAAACGGCACCACCGAGGATCTGGCCGAGACCGAGACCAAGGTACCAGAACGAGAAGCGGGGAGCCGCCTCGGACTTGGTGTACCACTGGCTGCTGATGAGCAGAAGCGAGGGAGCGATAGTCGCCTCGAAAATACCGAGGAACACACGAGACACGAGGAGGGTCTGGTAGTTGGTAGCAGCAGCACCGCAAGCGGTGGCGGTTCCCCACAAGATTACGTTGAGACCGAGCCACTTGGCGGCAGGGACCTTCTGGAGGAAGTAGACTGTGCGATGCGAACAAGCAACGTTAGCGATGTGCAACTTTCCGTCACGTATCAGCGACAGGGCCGCTGATTACACAGACGCTGGCCACCGAATTTTTCCAAAGTCACTTGTGCGACCGACTTTTCTGACGCATGCTGGGATCAACTTACTGTTTGGTACCTCGAAGGCGAGAAGTGCGACAAAGAGGAAGGTGGCGACGTTGGAGAAATCATTGCCCTGAAGCTTGAGTTCCGCATGGATTCCCATGACAGCGGCATACTAGAATGATGATCGACAGTTAGAAAAGCCCTCTTTTCCACTCCAACTTGCTTTCTGCGCCGGTCCCCGGACAATCCAGAGTCCTCCCCCTTAGTATCGCGGCCGCCCGCGATCCGTGCACCGTAGATCCGGGGCGCGATTCGAGATCGAGTCGAGGGCGAACAATTTTAAAAGCAGACGGCCAGGCAGACTTCAGGAAAGAAAAACAAATTAAGAGTGCGGGCCCTGACTTACGTTGAGGATAACCTTGTCGAGGAACTGCATGGTATAACAGCAGAACATGATCGGCACGATGTGCCAATCGATCTTGCGGCGAAGAGCCTTCAGCTCCTCTTCGGTCGCGCTCGCTTCAGTGACATCGCGGTTCTCCTGGAGGAACTGCCAGGCGTTGTCGATGTCGGAGGCGGCATCGCCATTAACGGCCTGGTTACCGAGTTCGGCCTCCTTGAGGCTTCCTTTTCCTTCGGACATGGTGATTACCTGCGTCGTTCCTGGCAAAGAGACGACTGTAGGGGGTATATAAAAGAGAGACAACAACACAAGGTTGTAAAAGAAATAAGTGAGAAAAAAAGAAGGTATAGAAGTGGAAGCTCCCTTTAAGAGTGTGTGCACAAGGAAAAAAACCTTCCGCAGATCAAAGGAATCGGATGTCTGTGGGTAGATGCACAGAAAACCCAGGAGAAAGGGTAAGGTGTGATTATGTGAGAGAGATTAATCTATCACACGTGCGACACCAAGGAAGCTGTGCCTTTGGTACTCAAGGGGTGTGGTCAAGGAGGAAGGGAAGGAATGAGGGAGGCGAGTGGGATGGAATCTATATAAGAAGTAGTTGGAAAGGGGAAGGAGTGTCTCAGGGGATAAGGAGAAATGAATGCGGAAGGCACAATGGACCTAGACCCAACTCGAGGGTGGATGTGGGGAGATCCTGCAAGTCAGCTGCAGACTTGGGGAAATATTGGACTTGGTGGAGGGGAAGAGCAAAACGGAAATGGCCAACACTGTCAGCAACCCCGACACGAGGGAAGGAGACGCAATAAAAATGATAATTGGGGTAAAATCAAAGTGAGGAAAGGATTCGCGTGCCCCGGGACTGCAGAGCATGGAGGTAGAGAGAAGGGGAAAAACGCAGGGCAAAGACGTTGGGACCGGGGCCCAGTGTAACAGTGGACGACTGGGATGTGTCAAATATTGGCAAACTCCAAACCCTTGGATTCCTACTTTGCAATATTATTTGGCCAATGCGAGAAGTAGAGCGAGGTTTGGTCAGTCTGGACAAAAGATAAAAGGATCACGGACCTTGGCAACCAGGAGTGGGTGGGGAAGGGGAGTTGAATTGATCAATGGATGGGAAACGGGAGGATCAATGAGGTCGACCGGATTGGGGGCGTGGAGGGGAGAGCGGAGGGGAGGGGAATAACGGCGTGCGTGCTCCGTGCTGTCAGGGTTGGTGCCAACGGCGAGTACGAAGATGATGAATCAAAATGAAGGGAGACGGTATCGAGAGGTACAGCGTGGAGAGAGTGTGTTGGGAGAGCATGGGTCCATCGAGCCACCGGCGCATGCAAAGGACTGTGACCGAAGACCATGCTTTTCGGTTCGGATGTTGTTCCCCCTCCTCGAAGTTGCCCGTTGCCTGCAAGTTTGCATGCGCGTTGGCAGTTTTCCAGAAGGGAAAAAAAAACAGACAACTGATCGGTTGATAGCTGCTTTGCGTGGCTTTGACACATTCTTTTTCGGTCCATTTCTCTTGAGGGAGGGGAGCCAGAGGAGGACGGATATTGACATTGGTGTCTTTCCCCGTTCTTCGGACCACTACACGTGAATTACCAAGCACAAGTGTTACGTCTTTCCTGCAAGGATCAATGATCGGTCCTGGGTGCAGTTTCCGCCTCTCTCTTTGAAGGACAAACTGTATGGTGTACAAGCAGTTCGTAAGCATTAAGCGAGGCCCCTAGGGGCCCCTGGGCGGCGGGGAGGGAAGGTTTCGTCCCCCTCGTCATTGCTTTCAATGAAGTAGTGTATAGAGACGTCGAGCCCTCCCCATAAAATGTAATAATCCCATAATGGCGAGGGGAAAAAGAAAATCAACCAAATTCTCACGACCCAGGAGTGCAGTCATCTCACGTTCAAGTTGTCCTTCGTTTCCCCGGAGGCGTTGGCACAGGACAGGGAGGGCGCGCCACTTTTGGCCAGGGGTTGCTTTCACGCGTTCATTCAAACAGGGCGAGCAACCTATTTTTGACGGGGAAGGGGTCTCGCCCTTCCCTACCTGGCAGGCCTGGTTCGCTGGTCATGCAGCAGAGGCTGTTTTTCTTCGTTCTTTTTGAAGTTGGCCAGAGCCAAGGGGGCGTGAACGGCAGTGGACGACTCTGCCATAGAGGCTTGTACCGCCGCACCGTGCGAGGCCTGGGATTGCTCGACAGGGGGAGGGGTGCACAAACCCCCTTGGATACTTGTACAGTGCCGACTTTCAACTTGACCCTCCACTCAAAATCTTCCCCTCCAGCGACGGCGACGCCCTTTCTGGTGCGACCGAACTGCCTGCCTTGCCCATGTCAAGGTCGCTTTTTAGCGAATGCAACTTTATTACTTCAAAGGACCAGTTGAACCAGAGACATCGCCGTTTGAATGCACACCCACACACCCCCAAGCCCACCCTTCTCCGCCTGGCAGTGGCCGCGAATCAAGGACGCCTCCGACTGGCTCCGGGGGCGAGAGGTGTCCAAGCCGGCCGGATCATCCTAGCAGCAAGGAAGGTCCCGGTAGAGTGGAGGGTGGGTTGTCTTCAAAAGTACGAAGTATTAATGGACGTTCGCTTTTGCAGGCGCAAGCAGGGAAACAAGCCGGAGGGACACCTCATTGGCGAATGGGCAATCGCAGCGGTGCTTGGTTTTAAGGGGTGGGGGACAGAGGCCCTCCACGTAATGTGGGCAAGCTGTTGGTTGTTGGGGGAGGAGGGGGAAGCACACTTGATGGCTTCTCATATTACAAACAGGTGGGGGTCTCCTCTCAATTCATTTCTCTCAATGGGGGCCTGAGGAAGTGATTGGGAAGGGATCAATCACTCGATCGTCATTCAGCTTCAATGGGTTGAGCTGAAGATTGAAGATCTCACGGGAGCGGGGACCGTAATGGTGGGGGAAGGGAGCAGGTGGAGGGGGATTTCGAAAGATGGAGATTGAGCATGGCGCCTTGAGAGGTTGTGAATTGTGGCTCGAGCAACGGTGGCTCCTACTCTTAGCTTGAGCTCTAAAATTATTACTCATCCGATAGGTGGGACAGGCGGTACAGGGATGAGGGATTGGCGTGGCCCACCTTCGAAACTCCACCAGAAACTCGTGCCCTGTTACATCAGGCCATTCATCACTATTCCTGGTCCTACTGGATTCGATTCTCCATCGAACACACAAACCCGGCCCGACTGGGGTCCAAAGATGGGGTTACATCAGCTATCTCAACCTCATCTAACATCGCTTTGCGAGATTCCAAGGATGCAAACATCAAACTTGTCTCTGCGCCTCGGCCGACCCTCACCTCCATCACATCACAGGACAAGACACGCACCTGGATGGTTCCGAGGCAATGATAGGGAGAGCTGTGAACTCAGGAGCTACTCCTCCCCTCGGGCCAGTGACGAGCTGGGGGTGGGAGGGGGGGACGGGGGAAGGCACACCTCTTATCACCACGGCCAACCGGCCACGGTTCCTCGGCACTTTTCTTTGGAATCACATTGCAGGATTTGGGACCGAAAAGCAAAGGAAGCCGTGTAGAAAACCCGCACAGATGGATCAATTGCTTGTGCGTGTGTGGTGCGCCCAGCCAGCTGGTTCGGCGACCACAGACGTTGTGCGCACCGGGACCGAATGAACCGGAGGGAACCGTGAAGGGGAGCTCTCGCCGGCAAGAAAAGCAAGTTGAATTGTAACAGAAAAATGCCGATCTGTCTCTTGTCCTCCTCGAAGCAAGCGCTCCATTTCCCGCCCAGCGCTTGAACGCCAACATTACTGTGGTGGTTTTCCCTTTGTTTTCCTTTTTCCCTGAAGTGCTCCGACAGGCTTCCTTTTTCTCCCTTGAGACGCCAATTGGCTTTTCTGCAACGCAATCAGCCCTTTGATTCCCCTTCGTTCATGTTTGTATCTTCTTTGCTCCAGCTTCAACGCAAGGAGCAACGAGTGGGCTTTTGTCCGACCATTCAAAATGTCTCCCTGACGCGCGCAAATCGCCTTTTTCGCCTGCACCGCGCAGCGTTGCCAGTGTTCACGCCCCCGGCCTCTCATTTTCCGTTGTCGGCTCCTCATACAAAGTCCATGCAATAATAATTGCGCCCCTGCGGCAAAAGAGCTTACAAGCGCACATTTCGCGGGCAAAGTTGTACCGCAGAGCGCAGAGTGGCCATCGCTGTGGGGTACATGGCGCATGGCGCACTCTTCATCCACACACCTTCCGCCTTCCTAATTCAAACGGGGCCCTTTCTCGGGCGGTCCTTTTCTGAAGCGAGATGCGAGGATGCACCTTTGGCCTTGCTCTCGCTCGCAAAGGGGTCGCATCGGTCGCACATCATGACGGAGAAGGTGATTCTCTTCTTAGGCTGGAAGGAAACCCGGTCGGCCATTTCACACAGGTGTACACGCAAGCATTTCCGCTTCGATTTCTTTTGCCCGTCTCGCCTCTGGCCTCCATTCTCACCGTGTCGTTCAGCATTTTGAATGATTGATGCGTCGGTGATATAGTGTGCTGTGCACTAGCACTCTCACCAAGGTCACCCTTGCACACCGAAGAAACAAAGCAGTGCTACCTTTGCTTTCTCCCTTCGTCCTCCTTCTCCCCTCCCTTATCCCTGCTGGCTGGCCCCAGCAACAATGAAGCATCTTCGGTGGCAGAATATGCCACCCGCTCCGAGAAGGGTGAGGTTTAGTTGCAGCCAAAATCTCTCCCCGACCCCTAGCATTTTGTGATGGGAATTCCCGGCATGCGTCGTGGAAACATTGCCATTCTCCTCCTGCCTTGAAACTGAGGCGAGCGGCGCAGTTTTTGGTCGCCTACTGTTTGCCGGATGAAATATTTTGGTTCGGGAGAGCTCGCCGATGGCGCAACAAGGTGGGCCACGATCTGGCCTGCCGGGCGATTGTCTGCTGCAGACTGCATTTCGGCCGTTAGGAAATCGTCTCCCATGCAAGTGCAGCGTTGCTTGCTTCATATTAAGGGCAAGCAAAGTTTGGTTTGGCCACTAGAATTCGGCCCTCGCTGAGCCCCTTCCCCTCCCCTTTTTTCTTTTCTCTTTCTTCTTCCTGTCCTTCTTTGCAGGGCGCGGATGAGAAAAAGCTGGTCCCGCAACCGGCATCCAATATTCTCTTCATCCTGGTTTCCTCGGATCTCAATGGGGGAGGGGATAATAACTGGGCGGACTGAGTGTAGACGATTTATTGGTGTGTGTAGTGTCGCGATGGTCGAGGGGTGATTTGTTCCCAAGATATTTTCTTCACTCTCCTTTCCATTTTCCATGCCGCCCGACCCCTGCAGGTTCGCACCCCTTTCTTCTGGAATCCGGCTACCTTGGCCCCTTGCCTTCTTACGCGGTTGGAGATTACACCCCGGTCCCCTGGGCTGCCCAGGGCATTCTTTTCGACCTCGGAGGAGCCTGGGCTGGGCCGGGCCAGCTCCTGATGCTCCTTCCGTACGTCGTTGCACCTGAGGATGGGGAGCAAGCCCTCAGCGGCCAGGTTCCTCTTGTGGTGATTCCTTCGAAACGTGGGGGAACGACGGTACGAGGGGTGTGGGTGTGCATGTGTGCGATCTATTCTCAAGTTGTTGCCGTCGTTGAACTTTTTTTTCTTTGGCTCTCCATTATTAGCGATGCGTCCATGATAACCTGATCAACGTTCGAGTGCCGGGGAATTTGTGAGAAGATCACAAAAAAGGCAACAATGCTATAGTGCTACCGGGACATCATCTTTTTTTCCCCTCCCCCGTCCCTTCACCCAACCCCTTAGACCCTTGCTTGTACGCCATAGAGCTCCTTTTCTTATACATTACCGAAGGAAAATAATATTCTTTTCTGCGGTCGCCTTCGTTTCTGCGCTGTTCTCTGGCTCTCCCAAGAACGAGATTGTTAAAAACCACGAACTTTCTCGCCCTACTGCACCTTGTTTTCTCCTTCCTTCTTTTTGTCTCAGAAGATCGACATCAGCTAAACTCATGTGGTCTTCGGGGTGCTAGTGGATTACACCTATACAAGCTTTCCCTTGCCTTTTTCTGCTTTTTCCCCCTTCCCCTCCACACTCGGAGCGTCGCTTGACTCTGCTTTATGGTCCCTCGCCGATCGGACCTTTAATTCCTGCCAGCACTGCCTTGGCTATCCGCCACCTACCGCATAGCTGTCCCACTCTCCTCCCATCGATCCGCACATCTTTTCGACTTGGGCCGCCCTCCCCCAACACTAACAGCGCCCGCCGACTACTGCTGCTTTTCCGCCGACCATCTGGTCTTCACCCACATTTTTCTTTGCTTTCCTTTTTTCACACCTTGCAGTGCTTCCTGGGCACCCTTTCGCCCCTCTTCGGATCATCGGCGTGTTAGTCCTGCACCGCGAGACAAGACGTTGCGCGTGCGTCCTGCCTGTCTCTGGGACCACACCACCTGTCGCTCTGCCTGCACTCATTTTCTATTGGCGAGTAAAGCAGGGGTTCAGCAGTTAAGAAATTATAGACCTTCCCTCTGGAAAGGATACGCCCGCTTCTCCCTCCACCTAGACGGCCTGTAGGGAAAAAAAGAGGACGTCCTCTTTTCATTAAACGAAGAGTCCACCCTCCTGGACTTATATCTTTCCTCGCCCTCCCTTCTCTTGGGACTTCTTTTTTTCTCCGCCCCCGGTTCGGAAGACGATAGCCTCAGCCGCCTTGGGGATCCAGCCATTCGGTCCCATAATCTTCGGTGTCAAGAAACCGCTGCGCCCACCAACGCCTTTGGTGTTTCTTTATCCAAGCCCGACGCCGCCCACCCCCTTCCTCCCACTTCAGCTACCCTCTTTTCACGCACCACACGGTGTCAGCTCGACTAGGCCACTTTTGCTCTCCGCCGACTAACACATTTCTTTTTCCTTATCCCGCCTTTCATTCCTACCGCCCAGCATGGTTTGGGTAGAGAATGCCTCGGTGGAGGTCGACCAGATCTCGCAATGGCGACTCATCATACCAGTGACGGTTACTTTGACGGTGATTTCGATGGTTGTGGTGTTTATGCGATTATGGGTTCGGGCGAGGACGAGAGGAATGGCGGCAGATGACTGGATGGCGACCCTATCACTCGTCTTCGCCATTATCTACTCTATCCTCTGCATCTTCCGTAAGTTTCCATGTCTTCTACGCCGGCCAACTGAGTGCGGAACAAAAAAGATCCAAGGCAAGGGAATCGTGGGACTAATGCCAAGGTGTGGCGCTAGAAACTAAATACGGTCTCGGCTTGCCCATCGCGCTCCGGCCCAAGGAAAACCTCATCCCTTTTACACGAGTCAACTACGCAGGTCGCCCGTTTTACCAGCTTGGCATCAGCTTCTTCAAGGTTGCGCTTCTCATCAGCTACCTCCGACTTTTCGAAGGCACGAACCAGAGGGTGTATCGCATCGTTGTGCTCGTCGCCATCGCCCTCATCTTCCTCTCCCATCTTGGGTGCACTCTTGCCCTCGTTCTCGCCTGCAGGCCTGTACGTAAACCCTTTTCTTGGCCCTAGCCCTTTTCCTGCCCCTTTTTTCTTTTTGCTGACTATCTTGTTCTTCACCCTCTATAGGTTGACAAGTCATGGAACCCGCTCAAGGCAGGAACTTGCTTGCCTGCCGGCCCATCATTCACCGGTTACGCAGTAGTCACAATCATATCCGATGTAGTGGTGGCACTGATCCCGATCCCGGTGTTGCTCAAGCTCAACGTGTCGCGCAGCAAGAAGCTCGGTTTGATTGGCATCTTCCTCCTTGACTGTTCACCACCATCTGCTCGATCCAGAGATACTTGCAGATTGACCGCATCCAGTTTGGTGACGGCAACTCCACCATGTTGGTGCTGTGGGGAGTCATCGAATTCAACGTGGGCGTAAGTCTTTCTCTCCCTCTTTTCCTTTGGTTTATTACTTTCTTCGTTGGTGTTTCTTTTTCTTCCTTTGTCAGTCCTTTGCATCGTTTTGGGGCGCCTTTTGCTTTTCTTCTTGCTCAACACAATGTGCATGCACTTCGTATCGAAGCCATGTTTTCTTTTTGCCCCATTCTTTCTTTACATTACACGCGCTGGCGAGTTCCCCACATTTCTCTTAATATGCAAGTGCATATGGAAGGCGGGGAGGACACTCGACAAAAAGACCCCGAGTGAAAGAAAGAAAAAGAAACCCCCAAAAAGACGGGAAAAAGAATTTGGTTGAGGAATTCATACTGACGTGTGCTATGACGTGCCTTGTATAGAACATGGTGTCGTCTCTGCCGTTCCTGGCACCCGTCTTCCTGCGCAAGGCCAGAGAGTACCGCACCAAGCAGTCGCGCGGCTACGGCTCGTCCAACGGTCAAAGCGGTCGACGGATCGGCAAGGGCAGCCAGCTGTACAAGCTGAGCAGCCTGAGCAAGAGCGGGGCGAGACGGACGTCAGCACGACAGGAAAGGGCGGCGACAGCGGGTTGCGGTCCAAGAAGGGCACCACGGCGTACGCCACCGCAGGGTTTGACAAGCACAGCACGAGCGGCAGCGAGGAGGACATTCTCAGGAAGACGGACGGAAACCAGCACCCGAGCGCGCGCGACCACGACCTACCCATCCAGCACCACGAGCCCAACGCGATCATCAAATCGGTTTCCTACTCGGTCAGGGTGGACGACGACACGGCATCTGGAAGCGGGCCAAGGTACATGTAACCGTGCTTTCCAGTATTTACGATATATCTTCGGTCCTTTTATTCTTTTTCTCTTTTTGTCAAGGAAAAAAACATCTTGCCTACTCTTCTTTTCTTCACCAGAAATGTCTTTCTACACTCATATTGTTCTTTTTCTTTTTCCCTTTGACTTTCTCTTTCAATTTTCCCTTTGTCGCGCTTTCTTGTGCGGCAGACCGGCTCGCTTGACGATCCGAAACCGATTCTGATTGGTCGGGGAGCCCGGGAGGACCGTGTATCTCTGCGTTCCCGCAACCTCTGCTATTTTCGGGTGAAGTGCGACTGGACTGCACTAGAACGAAGAGTGGGACGGTCAAGGAAGGAACCCTTCGAAAATACCTTTAAAGCGACGCACGGCCGAAAACAAAATGACCTTGATGGGAAGAGTGGAGACGGACGGCACGACCAGGCCACAGAAGGAAAAGAAGGACACCAGAAGACGGGAAGGAGAGAAGAAGGGGGAAGGAGAAACGATCCACAACCACAAAAGCAACCCCCGGCCCCGGCTTTACTCTGTACGCGGAAGACGTCCAGCCGAGAAATGAGGTACTGCATGCGAATGGAGCGCTTCGACTTGTTTGAATCTAAAGGTATCATTCTCGAGACGAGATTAAGGGAGAAGACCGAGGCGAGAACGCATGAGAGGATTGCCAAGAGCAATGAAGCGAAGTGGAATTTTTATTGCTTCGATCCCTTTGTTTTCTTTCTTGCTATGCTCTGTTCAGATACTCCTGTGTGCAAATACTCTTTTTCTTTTCTCGGGGGTTTTTTTCTTTCTTTCTTTTTTTCTGGTTTGAAAACAGCGATTTGGTGGCTTCTTTAACGAAGACCAATGATAAATTTTGCAATTGAGCGATCGATATCCATGCCTTTTTTCCTTCTTGTTTTCTGTCACGGCGCGTGCTCGGTGCCGCTTGTCTTTGCTTCGCATACTCTTTGAATGCGTCTCCAACCTTAGGAACTATTACGAATTAATGAAGGCAACATTCAATAATAAGTTTTTCTCTACAAATCTCACAGACCCTTGTACTGCCTGCTTCGTTTCTTGCTCATTTCTGTCTTGCTTGACTCTTACATCATCTCGCCATTGCACTCGTAGTGTGTCTAGACCAGGTCTCGTCGGCGATGGCCGTTCAAGAGCATAATGGTTCTGTGATGTTGCCATTTCTTTTCATCCACCTCAGATCACCCTGCGCGCCCAAGCCTAGGCCCCCGCTCATTGTGTTTCTTGAACGGCTTACGACCAAGATGACGACTTGGACATTGAAGCTTATCTCCCCAGGTTGATGTGCAATCTTACTACTGCGATGGGCAATTTTCTAGTACAAGGGAAGGAGAGGGCGTGAGGACCAAGAAAGAGGGAAATCACAAGGGAGTGGCCCCTGCGAGGCGTACCGGAGAATTCAAGAAAAAGAAAATAACGAAAGGATGGGGCGAGGTCGATTCCCCTTGTGATTTTCGCACAGACGATGAGGCGGACGTCAAGAAGTCAAGGGGGAGCGAGGGACTGGGGAGCCTAGGGGAACCTTGATGAGTCGGAGGGAAGGAAGGAGGGAGCAGTATGCCCAGGGGAAACGAACAGGGTGCACTTCGCTAGGGTCTAGTGGTGTGGAGTGGAGTGAGAGAGAAAGGGCGCTGGAGACAAAGGGCGGCCGATCCAGGGGAGACCCTGGGACAACTGGACGTTCAAGGGGGAAAGGAAGGAGGAGCCGGTGGTTAAGGTGAGAACATTCAACATTGAAAGGATCAATCGATGTGCCGGGGATGATTAGTGGGGGAGAAGGGAGAAGGGAAGGACTCACTAGCCGGCCCACAAAAACTACAAGGAAAGTAGCGCTTGAGCCCCAGCCGAAATCTGGCCCAAGCCGGCTGGTGGAGCCGATGAATCCATCATTGATAGTGCTTCGTAGATGTTACGCCCGCGCCTCGACGCATCCATTTCTCAATGTCGTGTACCTTGCATTTATCTTCAGTGCCCCCTTGTTCGTACAACGTCTCATATGGAACATGCATCGAGAGTGGGACACGCCATTGATGTGACGATTTGCCTTCACATTCCCCCTCGTGGTGACGGGCTGGCCGTTGAGGCGTTGGAACGGAGAATAAAACACATGAATAAATGGACCGGGACGGGCAAAAGAGGGCTGATGGCTTTTGTGGCTGCAGCGACATGTTCGTGAACAGGCTGGGAGCGTGGGAAAGAACCATTCTCTGTTTCTTCCTTTTCCCTTCTTTTCTCTTCATCGAACTGTCTGTTCGCTCCTTATCTACCCGACCTGGTGCGATCCCGACCCGACACAAAGGTTACAGGCCTAGGGTTATACGAGACGCCTCCTGCGTAACGAGTGCGAAAGGGGGCAGGCAAACAGCGCAGAGAGCAGATATCACTTCTCAGGCAGGAGGGAAGCGAGCTAGCAAGGAGGGAAAAAGAGGAAGAGTAAGCACAAGGGGCTTGACTGGATATCCTTTGCCTCTCTCGAGGTGAAGGATCAATATTTCAACCTTGGCCTGGTTAAACTGGTCTTGTCAAGATTTCCTTGATGAGAGCTATCATATCACGGTCTTTTGACGTCGGATACAGCAGCAATATACAGGATTTTTCAAGCAACATGTAGGTTTGAGGCGGGGGCTACATTAGAGTAGCTTACATGTAGGCTCTGATATGCACTAAAAGGAGGCCAAAAGGTGGAAGTAACATGCAGAATACGTAAAACGTAAAGGTCCATTATCACATCACGTATTGGCCCCACGATCTCAACAGTACTGTGTAGTAATAAAAAATGGATGCAGAAGAAACATATGGCCAAGAAGAAAAAAAAAGGTCCCCCCACCACCTTCGGCAGTGGGCCCCCGAACGCTTGGGTCTCTTCCACCCAATCAATCCCAAGCCTCTCCTCGTCACTCTTCATCAAAGTCTAACTTCATAGCCCTCCTCGTCAACAGCGGACTCGCCTCTCCGATCTTCCCCACTCGTGGGCGTCGAGGCACGCCCGCCTGGAAGCGAGCACGCCCGGTCTCGCCCTCTCCACCACGGCGTCCTCGTACGCATCCAGTGCCCGCCTTAGCTCCTGGAAGCTTGCAGGCCCCTGCGCGGGGGCGAGGTGGGGCCCTGCGACGAGGTCGGCAAAGTCTTGCACGTCCACGATGGCGTGGTTCGCTCCTTCGCCACGGTCTGTGATGGGGGTTAGCGTACCGGGGTTTTGGAAAGGGAGGGGAGGGAAAGAAAAAAGGTGGTATGGTTCGATTTTTGTGATGAAGAGTGATATAAAGAGTGGAGGCGTAGTTTTTTTTTTTTTTTGGATTGTATGTTTCTTGGGTTTGGTGGGGGCCAATGAACAGATGCAGGCAGGGAAAGAAAAACAATCGGGCGAGTGGGGGTCAAGGCCGTTGGTTGTATGGTGTGAGCTGTTGGTTGCGTGGGTTTCGTGTAGATTGGCATATTGTCCTCGCTCGGCAGCTCTTCCGAACCGTTGGTTGGAAGAGACTGCAGATTTTCGCATGTGGACCGAGAAACTTGCTCGCTACTCCACGAGCTTGAGGGCTAGAAAGCTCTCAAGATATGTGGTCGCTGAAGGAAAGAAAAAAAAAAAAAAAAAGGCACTTACACATGGTCATCTGGTGCATGGCATCACCCATCAAAACCACCCGACCAGTTCCCCTCAGCCCCTTGGGAGGCGGCCAGTCAAACAGGTCCATGGTCTTAATTTCGGTCGCGACCCCACCCCGAGGCGCTCTCTTACTCGAAGGCTCTTCCTCGCCCGTCGAAGATGTCGACGCCGAAGACCCCGAAGCGGGGAAGGCGAGCGGGCGGGCGAGGAAGGCGGCGAAGAGCTGATGCTACTGCGCTTGCTCCCGGCGCCGCCCTTACCCGCGAGCCCGATGCCCAGCGCGAGAGAGCGGAAGGGCTCGGCCCAGGTGCTGGCGAACCGGTGCAGCAAACCGACGCGACCCTCGTCCGTGGTCGGGTACGCGACACCGTCCGCTTCGCCGAAGAAGCCCGGCCGGTCGGGCCAGGACACGACGATCTGGCACGTGTACTTGTTGAAGAGCTTCTTTCTTCCTCCGCGGCCCTTGGATCCGCCGTTTCGAGGTCTCTTGCTCTGCGTGCGGGGATGGCGGGGTCCGCTTAGGACTTTTCGTTGCAGGGGAGATCCGATGTTAGTCTTGATACAAGGGACACGGCCCCTCCTCGAGGTAATTTGGAATGGGTAACAGGACATAGTGAAGGAATTTTTTTCTTTTTGACAGACAAGAACTTACTGCTGAAATACATAAACGTATCATTCTCAGACGCGGCCGCCTGTAGGAAAAAGGGATCCATGGCCCGGATGGCCCGGATCTCCCGCGGGGAAAAGTCGGCGCGGAAGCCCATCGTGCGCACGGGAATCTGGTGGCGTTCGTGCTGGGTGGGGAAGAGGGCGCGGCGGACGCGTGAGGCGCCGCCGTCACAGGCGACGAGGAGGCAGCCCGTGCGGGAGGAGCCATCCTCAAAGGTCACGGTGACGGAGGAAGGGGTGGACTCGTAGGAGGAAAAGGTTTTACCCCACTGGATGGGGGAAATTGGTTGGTGGTGAGCACGAAGCAAAAGAAGAGCAAACAAACAAAAAAGCAAAGTCAAATAGCGGGGAAGTGTGAACTGGAACAGGAGGTGGCTTGCTTGCAGCGCAGCGGATGGAAGAAGATGACGTAGATGAGCATGTGAAAGTATCGTCTTACCTGGATATCGATGCCCTCGGCAAGTAGCCTCCTCAGATTCGCCCTCGTAACCCTGATCCTCTGTCCCTCGGGTGCCTTGGGCGTGGCGGCCCTCAGCTCTCCCGTGCTGAGGTCGTAAAACGGAAACCTGGACGCCTCGCCCCTCTCCACGGCGGCGCGGTCGACGTAGGCCTCGGGCAGCCGGGCATACACGCGGTCGGGGATGAGGTGACGGAGGGCAGGGAGGGACCAGTGCAGAGTGAGGCCCCAGCCGAGGCCGCGCGTGGCCAGATCAGAGTCCCGCTCGAACACGACAAAGGGGACGGAAAGAGATCGGAGGTGCTGGGCTAGCACGAGGCCGCTGATCCCCGCGCCCATGATGAGCACGGGGAGCCGGTGGTCCGGCGGGGCTTGGTCGGGCATGGTGGGTGCTAGGGGATGTATGCCTAAGAGGCAAGAGAGCAGGGAAGTAGGAAAGTAGAGCCGCGCCGAGGAAAGGGTCCGTCCCGGTTCTGGGTGTAAGCGCGCCGTATCGGTGGGAAGCGGGTCGGCGTGCGTGCGCGAGTTTCACGTTGGGCTCTCTCTCTCTCTCTCTCTCTTTTTTTTGTAAGGGAGGGGACTATACGGAGTCTAGGATTAATTACATTAAGGGTGCGGTGCCGATTTTCTGGGTGTGTTCTGGGGTTGATCCTTCGCTGACAGGAAACAAAATTATTACGAGCCTGGAATGGAAAGAGACGAGTTGGGCAAATGAGGGAGAGGGGGCAGCAAATTATGTAGGCAGTAATTGAGGGAGGGAAGAGCCCGAAAAAAAAAAGAACAGAAAGAACTCTCCACCTCTAGGTAGTATGAGGTGGGGAGCTTCGTTCCTAGAAGGGAGGGAGCGGAAGAGCTTTGGGCGGTGGGCTTTCCATATCTGGCCATCCAAGAGCTGGTGTTTGGGGGACAAGGAAGGCCTACAGGGTATTGCTTCTTCTCCTGCAGCTTTGCACAGAGGCCTAGACGGTGTCTCACCTCACAATAATAGTGTATGTGGTCTTCTCCAGGGCCTCAAGGGCCGGAAGTGCCTTCGGAGTGGACAGACACAGAGTGGGTTGAACGTGGTCTTGTTGGCTTAGGGTTACATAGGGTTAGTCAGGGGAATGGAATATTGGCCAACGCAGGCACGGTGTCCTTGGACCCGCACTAGTGGGAAGGCGGACAGCCGGCACTTTCAGGGCGACGGAGGCCCGCAGGCTAGGGCAGAATGGGGCTTGTGTGCCCGTCCATCATTGAAGTGATCAGATCTACGGCTTGTGGAACGACAACATCGCCTTAGTATTCATCAATTTTGAGCCCAGAAGTGCTGTAGCGGGGTTAGTATGCTGTTCCCCGCGAGTCAGTACGCCAGCAATTTGTTGTAGGCTCAGGTTGGATGACAGCCACATTGAAGACAAATGAGCTCACATCGGCTTCGACAGATGCTTGGGTCAGCGCATTGGAGATGCGTGGCAGGAATGATATCCTGGAGCCTGATGAAGATTGGATACCATGCTGGCGGTAGGCCGGGGACTTGGCTCGGTTTTGATTTCCGACTGCCATGCCAACAATCAACGGACTCGAGAGGGGGAAATATTGATGACGGACAAAGAATAGATAGGAATACACTTCAATCTAGTATGGAAAAGGAATCCCATCAAAAGAATGCCGAGGGTCGGAAGAAGGACGTCGACCAGGGAGGAGAAAAGCCGTTGCGAATGCGACATACCCTCGCCCATTCACTGATCCTTCTGTCTTCGAGGGGTTCTTCGGGGAACCCGGCTACACACAGCTACTGGCCAACCTAATGCGCTGGAACCTAATATTTTGCTCCTTTGGAGCTATACGCTGCCTCCATGTACGATACGAAAAAATCAATAATCATTCGTCGTATGTTAATAATCGAGACAGGGCTTTGAGTGCACTTCTTATCGTCATTCATGTCATCGTTGCCAAGATGGAAATTATTTGTCCCAGCTCGGCCGAGTCGTGCCCTCTGACATTCCCTGTCTCTTTTCTCTCCCTGGCTTTCACCATTTTCCCTCACCCCGTCATCGCCTCTGGCCCCTCGTCGTGCTCACGCCATCCACGCCCTAGGCGAGGGTGCACGCCGTGAAATCAATTGCGACCCCTCGCTGCCCCATGTCGCTTGCACCTGGCAAGACTCCTCGGGCGGCAGAGGTGCACACCCCCTGGTGTCTTGACCTGCTCTCTGTAATAAGGCCTGCGTCGCTCGGAGGAACTTCGAGGCCCGACTATGCTCCTCGGGGCTTCTCCCGCAAGCGAAAGCACCCGGCGAGAAGACAACGCTGCTCGATGTGTGACATTGTGGCCTTTCCACCAACGATCCCTTCGAGCCGAACTCGCTTCATGCTCGCGAAGCGTCGATCCCTGCCCGTCATTTTCCCGTCATTAAGAATGCAAATGCAATGATGTCAAAACGGAACCAAACATTGCTAAATAAAAAGCAATCGATTAATCAAGGAAAAAAGAAATCATGGCCTGGATTACTAAGGGGTTTTACGAGCATGTGGAAAGGGCTGCCGGCCGATGGCGAGTTCCTCCGTTTTTTCATCTCCGCTCGTTCGAGAATGAGAAGTGACTGAATTTATTCCGAGGGTTTTGTCATACGTTGGCGCTTTCTTGACAGGTCTGAACGCCTTCACTATCCCTGTGTGGCTCCTCCTCCTCCCCCACGTCCTGCAGCATTTTTTGTCGAACCATGATGAATCCCTTTCGACAAGCATCCCTGGGCCCGTGGTTCTGAGGCGTTGAAGAAAACAAAGCGGAAAGTGGCTTGCCCTCCCATCCGCCTTGGCAGAGCTTAGTCAAAGCTTGTTCAAATCGTCAACGCCCATGCCTGGGGGCCTAAGCCCCTGTTTCGTGGGGAAGGATTGATGCGTGACAGCCACCAAAACATCTCTGGTGACGAGCCAAGTGTTGTTCAACACAAGAACCTATGCCGGCCCGCTTCCAGGTGGCAATACGCCGCGAATCTGCCAGACAAGACGCTTTGCCTGGTCCATGTATAATTGAGACCTGGGGCTCTACCACTGTTGTAAGGCGATGAACCTCGACGTCCAGTGGGCGTCCAGTGCCGACTCTTGATCTCTATAGGGATATATCGCGCATCATTCCAGAAGGCTCCAGTTGGAACGACAAGTGAAGAAAACGTATGACTCGAGATTGGGCTGGGTATAAAGGGAACCTTTACTGCGGAGAGACGTACTCTGAGTCCAACAATGAGGCTGGTGTATATAACGGTTTACCATATCAAGTGAGACTCTCCACTGTTCCGTCTAAGCCACTTGTTTGTCCTGATGTGTGCCTTCCTACCTCGGTACTAGCCAAGGACAACGCTATATTCACTTGCAATCCAAAGCAAGGAAGGTGGCTGAGCAAGTATACGTTTATTGGATCTGGTGTCCACAAATATAATGTAGTTTCAATGCTCAGCGCACCTGCTTCAGACCTTCACAACCTTCCATTGCCGCCAAAAGTATCGACTGATGATGAAGAGATGAGAAAATGGTTGAGAAGAATGACCTATATGTAGCGTGCATAATGGCGAGATAACTCCCCGATGACGTGTAAGACGGAAAAGAGACGTTCCTTTTACCAAAGAAAGGCAAGGCTGCAGAGTAGCGGTTGCCACCCCAGCATATTGGGAACCCTGAGTATAGAAGGCAATACCGAAGAAGGCCTCTCCAGGTTTAGGATGCGTTACCATGGCCCTTGACCGCTGGTATTTTGTTCATGGATAAGATGCTGACACGGGGGATAAATCTGCCCTGATTGCGACTTTAGAACGTGCTTCAAGGTAGCTTGGTGGCTAGACTATTAAAAGAGGCCTCGCGATATTCTTAAACATGCCGTCTCGCAGGGGGCACGCAACGGAGGAGCTTATGCCGTTCTCACCGGAGTTTCCGTCCGTTTCCTACAAGGACGAGCTTGGTCGTCAAGCCATGCAGTGAACAAAAGCCACAAGGATCGCCTCATTTCCCCCACCCATGTTCCGCGCCGGACCCGTGTCCGCGTTCGTTCCTCTTCTTCACTAGCATTTATAACTGGTATTATTACTCTCCTTGTTTGTCCCGCTTTGCGGAGGAGGCGTCTCTCTCCATGGTGGCCCTGCATTGTTCTGGGCGAGGGTCTGCGTCAAAAATCGAGACAGCATACCCTGGCCGGAAAGACTTTAAAATTTTTTATTTTTGGCACTTGCCCAAGACACGCCGCTGTTACCAAAATGGCAGGTGGGAAGCAGCCAAAACCGTGGCGCGCCAACCCGGTCAAGACATGGCTGTCTCAGTTTCATTTGACGACAGTCTTTTTTTCCTTTTCCTTTTTCCTCCTCCAGTCGGGATTTACTTTTCTTTCCGGCTCCCTGGCCGGAGAGTGTTATTTGACGAGGTTGAAACAAAGCTCGGAGTAGAGCTCGAATCGGGGCTAGTCCGATCCATAAAACAAGATTATGCTCTCTGCCCAAGCCCTAATACTCCCGCCCGAGCTAGTTCGTAAAGCTCGTCGTAACCCGTTTCCTTCCGTACTAGGGCCGGCACTTTCCACCTCAAACACCAACTCCCAGACCACGCCCAAAGGCAGGGGAGAGAAACCGTCGTGAAGCCGCCTCCCTCAAAATTTGTCAAGATACCGAGGAAAAAGAACAAGAGAGAACGGGGGCAGAACAAAAGAGGGGGACTATACCATGGAAATAAAGGGAGCATAAAAGCAGAGCAACAGAGGGAGAGCGGGAAGGACAAAGGATTCGAAGACGGGATGGAGCCTGGGATATCCCTGACTCGATTTGGCTCGACTCGCGGGAGGAGCAAGAAAATTTTCGAATGGCTCCTTCATCCAAACGATCAAAGGATTCAAGCGTCGCATGTGGAGTCCAACCGGGGAGAGTGGTTCAATTGCTTGAAGCTTTGCTAAACTCCCTTGGCTGTATACAGTGGACTCTCTACTGTGACAGGGGATAGAATAATAAACACATCCCCTTCCGCATCCAATACAACACAGTGCAGACACACTGTTGTATCGAAAGCCCAAGATAGACCACGATGCAATTACACCCACAACGATCAACAGAGAAATACGATACGCCCAGGGTGGGGAGAGAGGCACAGCATATCCACAACTCAAGACCATCCCGACCCTGTTGGTTCCATCTTTCGTTTGGGAAAGAGAAGAATGCGAGAGAGGCGAAAGCAAATCGTCTTGGAGAGACCCTCCCTCTCGCTTCGCACCCTGCAGAAATGACCCCCGCCCTTTGCCCACGACCTAGGATATCTGCTTGTGGCTTTCGTGAGAGGGAGGAAGCCATGATACCTGGTAGCCGGATCCGGGCCCAGGAGCAGGGCGAAACGTTTGCTGTCTGCCGTGCTGCAGGAGGATTTCATCCCTTTCTCTGGAACTTGCGCGTGTACTAGCGAGGGGGCGGGGCGGAGGGGAGAGACGAAATACTCCTCCAGAGCGGTTATAGCTCTCAATCTGGCAGCTGGCATCTGTCATCTTCGTAGAGTATGGCGTTGGTGGTAGGGAAGGGAAGCCTAGACTTGATGCAGTGATTTGAGTTGGCTCAACAGGGCCTCGAGGCCGAATTGCGGAAGGAGCAGCGCCGAGGTCGCGGCATGTCTTGCCGCTTCCATCAGATCGACGAGATTCACACGCACGCTGGCACACACACACACACGCACATTCTCAGACACGCATGGTAGCAAGAACACCCTCACAAAAGAGCTAAAAGGTTGTGTGATCTAATCCGACGTCACTGTTCATTTCGCTGCCCATCTCCTCTCAACATCCCGCTAGCGAGGTGCGACCGCCTAGCGGTTGGTGGAAGAGGGTTTTAGCCGCGTAGAGGGAACCAGGGGAAGAGAGGGATCAGCGCTGCGGGACAGCGCCGATCTCCTCTCCGCTGTTCCGTCGCCGGAGTCCACCCCCATTTACGAGATTCCTTCTCTCTCAAGCTGAAAAATGACTGCGATCGATCAATTAGCTCCGAATGTCCAGGGGGCGCGAGGGAAAACCGCGCCGACGGGCCCTGGGTTTTCTTTTTCTTTGCCCTGATCCGGGGTTGCGAAAGAGGAAATTTGTGGTGATGATCCCCAAGGGAAACAGCTGGCTCCTGGGGCCGCTAATCGGGGTGGCAGGCAGGGTGGGCAAAGACAGGAAGAAGCAAGACATAGTCGATTGGCTTTTTTGATGGGACAGGGTCAATAGGGATCGGCATCGCAAACAGCAAGGTAATGGGAAAATAATCGCAGGCATCACCTGCAAGGGAGGAAATGCCCGCTGCGGGACTCTCATCTTGGCTGGGACAACAGTAATGAGGCTGTCGTCGCATTTACGACACGAACTCCTGCAGGTTGGAAAGGTCAGGGTAAAGAAAAAGCAAACAGTGAGACCTGGAGTATTTCAAAACCTCTTTCCTCCTTGCGTGTCGGTGTGTCGGTCTACTGCTTCATAGGCTGACGACACTTTGCAGGCCGCCACACGAAAAAAGCAATCATACATCCACGTAGAGACGCGTGCATCTCTGTCCACTTTGACAACTTGCTTTCTCCCAGGTGGCGTCCAGCACTTGCGGCGGTTGAAAACGTAGCAAGAGGCGTGTGACTCCCCGAGCTTTTGGCGCCACTGCGGTAACCACTCAGGTGGCTCCTGCTCCTCGCCGTGGATGTGCATCACTCTTCCTCGGCAGTCTCCGTAGAGGGCTTCACCCTGCGCGATCTCTTGCTGCCAGGGGTGGCAGCGAGTAGAAACATGCGTCCCCCTTGGATGCATGCAACCTCTACTACCGGCCTCACATGCATCCGTATCCTGAAGGGTGACAGCGGAGGGTGGTGTAGAGGGAGGACAGCAAGCTGTTGCACGATATAGTCGCCGACTTATATCACCCAAGCTGCTTGTCGTGATGGACCTTTTCGCAAAAGCTTGCAGGCGACCTGAAACGCTGATAATGCTGCTAGATGCTTCTGCAGTAAGAGATTCAAGCTGACTTCTTGCCAACGTGTGACCCGATATCCACCTTGCTAGAATGCTGCCTAGACCAACCGCGGCGCGCAGTAGTTGAAGTGGAGTCAACACGTTGAGAAGGAATATCGTGCAGATGTGGCAACTCGTGAAGAAGAGCAAAGATGCGCGGAAGCGGGAAGCTGGAGAGAAGTGAATGGGCGGTCGCCAACGAAGCGTCTGCCAGTTGGCTAGTCTTTCTGTCATCTCCGGCGTATGTGCACCATTGGAGGCTTCTTTAGATGGTATGATTCATTTTTGAGGCTGAAGATGTGGGTTTTGGCGATGCTATATCTATAGCCTCGCTATTATAGCCTCAACTTTGAGATGGCTCTGCAGCGGCTTCAAGACACAGAGGAAGCAATGGATATCTGTCCCTGGAAGGAAGCATTTTTGGCCTCGTGCATTGGTTTATCTTTGCAGGTGGGCCGAAGTTGCCGCAGTTAGGAAGCAGGAGTCTTGCAAGTGGACAGTGTTGCCACTTCTATGGCTATATAAGACATCACTATTACCAGACCAGTGAGCAAGCTGCAGGCTGCGTGCGTGCTCCTCCATGAATACTATTATCTCCTTATCTAGTGTTGGTATATCATTGAATACCACTCGGCGTATAACTGCCATTTTGGAATTTGTGGACGCGACAGACCCGAACAGCTCAACGTGATCGAGATCGTTGAGGGCAGGTTTCGGCCATAGTTCTGCATGCCAACTCGATCTCTATATAGCACCATATAACAACTCACCGATCCTAGATCGGATGGCAGAAACAGAACTGTATCTTTGTCGGGACTTTAACGCAGATGCTTACAACCGCATTGCATCGGCCCGGTGGACGCATCGACTGCAGAACTAATGAAGTGTATCTATCACATGTAGTCCAAAATGCCGAGGAAGTTGTAACGAGGTTGCTCAACTCGCTAGGATAGGAGTCATCGTGTCGCTTTCTGCTATTATGGCAGTACTCTGGCCAGCGAAGGGGAAAAGAGGCTTAAAAACATCATTGCTGAGGACAATAGGGGCTTTGACTCTAAGGCAACGTGTACACTCATCTCTGAAAGCGGCTGAATTCCCCTTCACATTCATCTATGGATCCATCGTAAGACTTAGAAGTACTATTCTTCTGCAGCGGGATGTTTACCTCACTGCCGGATCCTAAATTATTTGGTGATCGGAAATGTCAAGTGATACCCTGTAATTTCCCGGACGGCGTTGATATCGTACTCTGGGATATCAGAGACAAAAGAAGATCAACTGTTCCTATCGTTCCCATACCCTACCTAACCTTGTCAACGCGCTACGTCTAGAGAGGTAGAAGCGGTGCTCTGGTTCGTGAGTACCACAGCACGAGGTGGATGGTTAAGCGCGTCATAGAAGTTGGAGGAACCTTTGTGTTCATATGATCAACGGTTATCGGTACTAGAGAGTGGCTCGATGGTATGGGACCGATGAAGTTATGAATTGGTGAATGGCGCGCCGACTGTGGCAAGTGATAGCCCTTTGGGGTTTATGGCGAGTGTCTTTGGGTTAATGTTGGGGTGACACGTTCGATGGATGCTGCTGAAGAATATTGACCTCGATGATAGGTTAATGCTAAGCTTGGTGAAGGTAGAGATTCAAGGAGTGATCACGGGTTGAAATCAAATCAAATTGGTTATCACCACCAGACGGGGTTCAACGATGAGGTTTATACAATGTAGGAATGGGGTCGTGGAGGGTTACACTAAGAGTTCAGGAAAACACTATAGTTTGGCGGGTCGAGTTAAATTGTGGGAACTGCTTTGGCCTCTTTGTTCAACCAACTCCAACCACTTGTAATCCTGGGCGTAAGCAATAGGCATTGAGATTGGCCACGAAAGGATACTTGGAGAGAGGATGAAATTTCCCTTTGTTTAATTTCAATAAATGCTTTCTTCATCTAGAATAGCATGAATGGTCACCGTGCCTAATCTAGCTTGACCTGTTTGTTGAAGACACTAGACGAATTGCGAGGGGCACACGACTGACTTCCTCAGTTTGCACGCAGACGAGCCTTATTTCCGCACTTATTCACTTACTTGGGCAAGCCTCGAAGCCTACGTGAGGAACATATGCCGCCATTCCAGTCTCCATTCCCGAGCAGTTGCGCCGGTGCCGCGCGAAGAGTCGAGCAGAGCATGGCATGGGCGCAAGAGAGACGACTAGAAACGTGGTGTTATGAAGAATTTGGTATCATTACAACGAGATAAGCACAAAAGAACTATCTCCTTAACACGCGCATGCCGGAAAGATGCCATCATTAACCCAATATACACTGGTAATTCCAGAGCCAAGTCCTACTTGACCTCCCACTTTCGATCTATCGTTCCGCCATATTTCTCTCCTCGTTTCCTGGATGTTCATAAGAGCAACTGCTTGCACATCCCCCCTTGCAGGCGCTTTCGATGCGCTCAAGCTAAAATCCATGTTCCAAACGCCGAGGTCCTTGCCTTTGCCATCTTTGGGAGGTTGCACAAGCTGAGTCTATTTCGAAGTAGGTTTTGCGTCGTAGCGTTCGTGGTTGCCTAGTGCTTGCAAAACCGTCGACCGGAATCGGTTTCTTGATGGTCGTGGGGTTTCATCCGAGGACGAGCTCGTATGTTATGATTAGGGTATTCACTATCATCAAGGGGACTGGGGAGTAGAGATCACGGTTAGCAGGGACAAAGTTATAAGAGAAACCATGCTGGGTAGTCCACTCTGACTGAATAGGGGTATGAGAAGGGTTATCGGGGACGATGGGAGGCTGGCAAGGGGGCAAGGAGAAAAAAGGGGGAGGGGACGCGTACTCCTCATGAGCATTCGCACGCTGGCGATGAGGTGTATGATCTTGGCTTGGACGCCCTCGGATTCAGAAGCGCCGCCAAAGGAGTTGCTGTGGGAGCCGGACGACCAGCCGATGCGCGCGAGGAAACGATCTTCGGAGAGGATGGCGATGGCGTTGATGAGGAGGACGAGGACGTAGAAAAAGCTGCCGAGGAAGAACATGACTGCGATGGGGCCCCAAGGCGCGTGGGAAGATGGACGTAGTCTCTTCTCTCTCTATAAATTCTTTGGGTTGGAGGTGTGGCGAGAAGACTATTCTTGTCAAGGGATGGCGTGTGCGCGGGGGGAGGTCGTGGAGGTCGTCGACGTTGGGGTGTGACGTGTGAGCTTTGCCTTGGGGGAGCTTTGGGAGCTTGTGCAATCCAAAAAGGCCACAGTGAAATAGCTTCGGCAGAACTATTTTCCTTTGCCGATTGGAGGAGCGCTGAACAATGTCGAAGCCTGGGCGGCCGCTACACAGTGGCGTTCCATTATCACGTGATCATCGAGTTGGATCCGTCATCGTGGCTGCCGAGCGCCACACCTTGATGGCTTCTTTCACTGTCTAATTAAAAGCAATCTATTGAACAGATCTTGATGTTCGTATTCGCTGCTTGAATCCTTCCGATGGATGCGGTTTCTACAGGGTAATTCCTACCACTTTCATATCTGATATTTCTGGGATATTTACATGATTCGTCTTGAACTGCCGTTCCGGAAGACCTGTAGATATCTAAGTCATCTAGATGTCCGATTTTTACAAGACCCATTAGTTCTATCAAACGCTGATGTTTCTGATATGGAAGGATCTTTGTAAGTCCGTCGGCAGCCATCTTAACTGTCTGTATCCAGCTGATGGATATCTTTCCACGCTGCACTTCTTGCCGTAGCCAGTGGCGATGGATGTCGACGTGACGTAGTCGTGTGTGTAGGCGGGAGCCGTGCTGCGTTAGTAACCTGATCGTTTGCAGGTTATCACATAGTATCTGTAGACCATCATCTAACGATAGACCGATGTCGTCGAATAGTCGTTCCGTACCGATCTGTTCCTTTGCCGCTGCAGAGATTGCAAGATGTTCTGCTTCCGTAGACGATGTGGTCACAGTGTCCTGTCGTCCTGACTTCCACATGATAGGTCCGCCAAAGAGCTTCATTACGTATCCTTGGCTGGACTTTCTATCATCCACATCGTCAGCAAACGCTGCATCGCTGTAACAGACAAAGTCGGCTGATCGGCCATCGGAACGATCGTCATCGTTAGATAGACCATTGGTTCCATATTGGATTCCAACGTTCTTTGTTTCCAATAGATATCGGATCAGATCGTCTGCGGCGTCCATGTGGTCCTGTGTGGGTGACAGGGTATGGCGGGCGAGTTCGACACATGCCTTGAGGGCGTCAGGCCGCAGAACGATGCAGACATACAGGATAGATCCTATTTTCCCCTGATATCTAGTAATAAGTGACTTTGGAAGAACTTGGCTTTCTTCCTTGGCTTTCATAGGCCTTGTTTTCATTGGAATTTTCATCGGTTTCGTATCCAATGAGATGCCGTATTTCGTAGCCATCTTGTCGATGTAGTCGGCCATCGATAGCCATAGTAGCCGTCGCTGCCGGTCGCGGGTGATCCAGATCTTCAAGAACCATTGGGCTGGGTCACCACCTGTCAGCTTGACCTTCTTTTGTAGCCGTTGGACTATTTGCTGCCAGCAGTGGGTGTCCTCCGGTCTGGACAGCATCAGTAGGTCATCTACGAAGATGACGATGGTGACTTTGCCGTTACTATACACGCATGGATCTTCCATGGATGCTTCCAAACCCATGCCCATGGACACTAGGGTGTCCTGTAGATGTCGATACCATAGTAGTGGCGCGGTTCGCAGTCCATATAGACTTTTCAGTAGTCGCCAGCATACCATATCGTGGCCGTGCGTAGGTCTCTTACCCATGGTCCTGCTGCTGGTCACCTCTGACACATAGCCGTGCCTTGAATTCGGTGACGAAACCACCTTTGTTGAACTTGTAGGTATACACCCAAATGACGTCCAATATTTGACCTGCCTTTGGGACAGTGTCTTTCCTTACTTCCATGTAAGTACCCAACTATTTCAGCTTAGACAGCTCTGACAGTTCTGCCTGTTTCCATTCATGGTGATAAGGACACTTCATGGCTTCTCTGTGGCTTCTTGGCGGCGGCGGCAGATCGCGGCGATGTCTTCGGTTAGTGACATGTGCTGTGGTAAATTTGTGTTTCATGTCATGTTTGGATAGAAGGCGTTGCTCCGCCTGCTGCCGGGTAGTGGGATCTTTGGATAGTCTTTTCGGTATCCTTAGTCTTTCCACCCCCGATCCGACATCAGAAGTGTCGGATCTGTAGTGTTTGTAATGCTGAAGATATCAGCGAAGATATCCACATCGTCGTTGTCATCGCGGATTCGATGGACCTGTAACTGTTCCACCGTTTCTTCGACTTCTTCCTTTTCAGCAGTTGGTTTCATAGTTTTGTAAGTGTTCTTCTCATCGAACGTCACATTAGATGTGTCTATGACCTTTCCTAGCTGTGGCACCCACATGAGGTACTGCGTGGAAGATTTGTGACCAACAAGGTAGCCAATGTGGGCGCGCGCGGCTATTTTCAAACGTCGTCGGTCGATACCTTGTAGACGTTCCTTCACTACTGGATATGCCACACATCCATAGATCTGTAGGTAAGAAAGGCCCTGCCGTGTGTCTTCTGGAATGTGGGCAAACATAGGTGGATTGGACTTCCGTAGATATTCCAAGGTGGCTTCCAATGGCGACAGCCATTGCAGTGACTTCTTGGAATTCCGGTTAGCGATATGGATGGCTGCCTGTACTGACAGCGGCCATAGATCTTCTGGAAGGCCGGCTGCGATGTGGATGGATCGCGCCTTGGTCATGATGACGCCTCCTGCTCTTTCAGCCTTGCTATTGTGGGCAGGTGTGTCAGGGCTAGATGTGATAAGTTCTATCCCTTTATCTTGTAGTAGTTGGGTCATCTGGCGTCTAGTAAGTGCGCCTTCATTATCGGATTGAATGACCTTAATGTGGGCATTCTATTGGCGGCGTAGCCATTGCATTGTATTCATGACGAAATCGACGATCTGGCTCGCATGTCGTGTGGGCGACGTCAGCCCAATAAGGGTGCCATAGTTCCTACATGTCAGCAGGAACAGATATCTGTCGCCATTATATCCCTCATTGTAGGTAAAAATATCGAAGGATATATGTGATATTGGACCAGTGACTCGGATCTGCTGCGGCTGGCGGGATATGATCCGCTGCGCCTTCGACAGGCTGTATGTCTGGCAGTCTGTGGTTTTGACACCTTTGATCCTGACACCAAGGTTCCGTTCCATGGCATGTTCCAGGACTTCCGTCCCTGGATGTCCAAGACGTTCGTGCCATCGTTGGATGTCCGTCGTGGTGTAGCTGGTATGTTTGGTGGATATCACATATCCGTAGCTGCTGGCATCGCTGCTGACATCGATATCTTTAGATGCCTTCTTAGAATGGCCCTTGGAATGACCCTTGTAATGACCCTTATGTAGGGCTATCATTCCTTCATGTCTGTCGAACCGTAGAAATATCTTCTTATTGGCCCAACGAAGGGTATCAGAAGATTCGTCGATGTGGACACCTTCTACAACCATTGCTGGCCGGAAACGATATTGGTGTGGAATCCAGGACTGTAGTAGACGTTGTGGATCCGTACTAGCTGCCTGCCAGCAGGTCCAAGGAGGTCTATTTCGACAGTGCCTTTCATCTTGGTATCTATAGTAGTGTCACCTACTAGAACTGTCATGTTCCGGTCCACTGCTTCCATGGAAACGAACCATGATTTCTTGTTGAATACGTGGATCGTCGCACATGTGTCGTAGAGGATACTTTCGCGAAGTGATATATCGGTGTCGATCGCTGCGCTGTACAGCTGCGGCTGTATCGATGGATGTCGGATCGGATCCTGGATCCGATGTCCAACTAATGTGTTTGCGATCCGTACGTTGGAATCGCTGGAATCTTTGGACATTTCCACCACATTGGAACCTTCTGATTCTGACTTCCACTGTTTCAGAGCCTTCTCTTTCTTGGATGGATCTTGCAGCCATGTCTTACAGGCTGCCTTCTGGCTGCTGTTCAGCTGCCTGGCACCGTCGCCATGTTGGACATACAGGCGTAGCCCGCGGCATGACTTCCAGTGGTGGCGACCTTTGTAGTTACACAGAGCATCCGTTCGAAACCCAGAACGCACACAAAAGATACTGGCGAGCCAGCACTCACCGGTCAACACTGCAGCACTGCAGACCCCCAGGGTCAAAAAGAACAGTTGCCATAATACATCATAATTGATGTTGTGACCTACCTTGTGTGGGGGTGGAGCACCAGGCTAGGCTTACGTCATGTACAGTGCAAGATAGAAGAATCAATCAAGTTCGCTATTACACTGGGGTGCGTTGACCGGATATAAGCCTCTAAAGAACTCTAATGTACAGGAAGCGTTCCCCTGTCCTTTTTTGTCTAACACACTCATCACAGCCTGTGACACTTTATTCTTTTGATCTGGGCGGCGGGATACACTTGCCTCCTTTAGAAATGGGATACTAGGTTCCTTTTTCTTTTCTTTTTCGTTTCTTTTTTCCTTTTTGGAGGGTTAGTGTGGTTTAGCCCTACACACAGGCACTCGATAACATGTACTGACACGCATCGCCCACGGTGTTCCCCATAATGTCTCCGGCTTCCCATTTGGCTCCCCGACTGGTACGGTCTGGTTCGGCCAGGTACAAAGTCAAAGGCCTGGAAAAGGGAACCGATGTGTCGTAGCGGGGCAACGTAGTAGATGGTTCGCGGACTACTCTCAACTTTTAGTCTGGCCGCATCCGCGAACTAGCCCTGGGTCGCCCCCATCCCACGGGACGTCTCGAGATTTGCCTTTTCTCCCCACACAGGCTAGCGAGATGCCCAAGCCTCCGTGGTGGAGCTTTGTACAGAGGCTTCGCAAGCTCGTCGCTGCCCGAGGTTTCCATCTGGCGCGGGTGGCATTCTCGAGCGCTGGCCTTGGTCCGTTCGTACCTGGCTTGCCCGAGAATCGAACGAGAGACTAGGTGTGGCATCGTGTCTTCTTTGATTTCCCCATGGACCCCTACTTCCCTTGCTTCTGCCCTATACTCGGCGCTTCGAGCGGGCTTGGGGGAAAAGTTCTTCACGGGGCGTGGGGACAGAGAACCTGAAGGAGAGGGGTAACCGCACGCCTGGTGCGGCGCCTGCCGCCCAGCTGGCGCCCTACATCTATGATAGTAACAGTTGAGGCTCTCCGTGCGGGAGAGGCGAGTCCTTTAGGAGCAACCTCTGAAGTAGTGTGCGTTGAAGCTACGTTCAGGGGCAGATCATGCCTCCCACGGGGACTGGACTTGCTCACACGTAAGCTCGAGCCTGCAACGGGCAGGGTCCTTGGCTAGCATGAGGTGTCAATACATATTGTACACCATCAATGCAAAGGCATACGCCTAAAGGGAACTTTCTGGTCTCGTTGCATCAAAACTTTCCTTATTCTAACAAGGGCAATCCGCCCCAAAGACACAGCCAGGTGATATTCTTTCTCCACACTCCCTCGATGACGGCCCGAGACGCACCGGCCTCGACCTGGGGCAGAATCAAGTGGTTTTCGAAGTTCCGCCGGATGGCCAATAGTTCTTTTGAATTCCCCTCTAGCAAAAAAGTGAGGTTTCTTCCCAAACCTCCCCCACCCCCTCGTGAGCAGAAACAAGAAAAAATGAAAGAAATGAGCCCACTCACTCTCCGCCTCTTCAACGCACAAAGGGATCCATTGTATTCAGTCTATATTTGGACGGGTCTCCACCAGGCTGCCCACTACGCGGGGAGAAAAGTCTAGTCCTTTAAGGCAGACTTTCCACCATCGCTACCTTAGCCCCCTTCTGGCAATGCCATGGAGACCAGATGAAGATGAAGTCGAAACTGCCTGCATGTCGACTGGGGGAGCCGAGAAATTCAGGTCTTGGCGCCTCAGGGTGAAACCCGTTGGGTGCGCAGGGTTTGAGGGTGAAATCTTGTGATGCTAGGGCGGGTCTAGGTGTCTGCGTTAAACACCCAACATGAAGGCATCGTGGAATATTGGAGTCTTCGATTGGCCCACACGTATTCATCTGTTGGCAGGGCATCGGGCTTATATCTCACGATGGAAACGTGGACCAGGCGAAAAAATGGTGCAATTGATCATTTGTGAGGCGAAGCCCGCGAGGTGGCACTTCGTTTGCTTTGGCTCGTGAAGTGGCATATATTAAAGGATCTGCCACGACGGTGTTTAGTTGGTCTTTAGAGTTTGGTCTTCGTCTTGGAAGGACCTTTTCAATCTTATTCAATCTTCCCAAGTTTATAGTTTCGAATCTGCTTCAAACGGCTGTGATATTCCCATTCCAACATGGCGGCAATCCATCACCAGGAAACCAGCACCTCTTTGGACGTGGCTGTCGGGGCGACTGCAATCTTTGAGACGAGTCATATTTCTACGAACGATGCAGGGACCGTACGCACTATTGCCGCGAATAACCGTTCTTCAATGACCGGGGAAGCGGGATGCGGCCTGCCGACCCCTCATACTGTGAGTTTCTATGGTGCCTATTTCCAAGTTTCCTGTTTCCCACAGGCGGATTGCAAGCACATACATGCCCACGGGGCTGGAATGACACTAACTCGCAAGAAAAAGGAGGTCCTCGAAGATGGTGGAAACGGGGCAACCACTAGACGATTCGACGACTATAGGACGGCGCTTCTCCAAGTCGAGGCCGTGCGCATGGTAGATTGTTGGCTGGCAGGGACAGATGATCCGGCGAGCGCCCGACTGTTCCGCTGCGGGGCCGGAATTACTCCGACGGCCGAGTCCATCTCCGCTCGCTCAGTGGGCAGCAATACTGTAGATTGGGGCGACGGGGATATGGAGGAGGAGCACCTTTCTTTGACTAACGCCTGTAATTACCTAGGAGGGAAACCTTTGCGAAGGAACTGAGAAAAGCGCAGACGGGGGTTAAGCATGTACAGTATTATGTAGTTTTGAGCATCTACGCAGAGCGTGATTTCTTCGATTCTGAGACATGAATATGCATACGGGCCTTGTGATCTTGTCCGTACGTGTTGCGAAGGCTCGACTGCAGGGAGGCTCGGCGTCACCGGCCGTAGCTTTGAGCGCATCCTTGAAGGAGGGCGGCGGCAAGATGCTTCTGTGCTCTGTTGGTTGGCCCTCGTTATTTCGGATGTCTTGCCGAAGGAGCTATTCGCGGCAGTACGTGTACGTTACACACGCACCTTTCCCAAGATGTAGCCTACAACGTAGGGCATGAAGGGCAAGAGCATTTCTTCTCTCTCGTTACCCCGTAGCCTGCGTTGTCGCCATTGGGTTCGACTGGGCTGCTGCCGGTGCGCCTAAGAATGGTTCGCAAGAGGCTAGCATAGCCGAGCACTGGGACCAGACATCTGCTTAGCACCCTCGGTGAAATCAGTTCCGACCCGGCCAGTGGCTGCGCGATAGCACCCTGTGTCTGTTTGAAACATTATGTGATCAGTGGATGTACCGAGCGGGAGCTAAAAAGCAACTCATAAAGGGCCTCGAATGGGGGTAAGGGCCGGACAAGCGGTGAATAGCTTAAATGGGTTTGTTTCCTTTGAGTAATTTGGAGGGGAAAAAAAACATGAAACTTGCCTTTTGACGTGGGAGTTAATTCATTCGATACGCGTTTTCTATCTGCTTGTTTATCAAAGTGTGAGTTTTGTCGCCCCATCGCCGGCCGATGGCCCTGGATCCTTGTGAAAACCGCAATCAACCAGATTGCCCTCTTAACAACTTTCCAAAGGCAAGATCGGCCCCTCAGCGGGAGAGATGACCCTATAACGCTATTTAGACTTTCAAACGCACGTCTGATTCGGCAATCCGGTCTTTTGTAGTTTGGCGCAGCATCAGCCGCGAACCATGCGGGTAAATGGAACCTTGCCCGCCGCGTCCTTCTTTTTGCCCAGCAGGCCCAACCGGTTCTTGCTCTCCGATCCTTGGCTCAGCCAATGACGTCTGGGCTCGAGAACGGAGCGGGGAGGGGATGGCGCCCCGGGATCTGCTTTAGATGACGAGATAGCCCGCGATGCTGTGCGCGCGCGCGTTTGCTGGGTGTGCGATTTGAGCGGCGCGGATATTGATGTCAGACGTAATAGATGGGAGCGGGGAAACAGAACAAGGCATACCCTGCAGGCGGGAGAGCAATACTGCCCGGCGCTATAAGCTTTTCAATCTGAAGCTGTAGCTCTCCTTGGTCTAGCCATTCGTCTGGACCAAGTCTGGTTCCTATTGATAACGGCTGCAGATCCTCGATTGAGCTGTCGATCTTCCCTCTCCCTCTTTTTCGCACCGACCTTTGAAGAGAGAGCCATTCGCAAGATAAGCAAAACGGAGAAATTCACCCCTCAAGTCGGTTCAATAACACAGAGGCACCCAAGGAGAATCCCCACACACAAAAAGAAAAGATGCATCTTTCCAGCCTCCTCGTCGCCCTCGCCAGCGCCGGCCTCTCGTCCGCCGCCTGCGTCCGCCGCGACACCCTCCCATACCCGTCATGACGATAGACGGCGCGTGGTTCGAGAGCATCTCGGTGCGGGAAAACGGCCTCCTCGTGGTGACGCGCCTCGACGTGCCCGAGCTGTGGATGATGGACCCGCTGACGCGCAAAGCCGAAAAGATCGCCTCCGTTCCGGGGCGCTGGGCCTCACCGGCGTGACCGAGATACGGCACGACGTGTTCGGCTTCGCGGCGGGCAACTTCAACACCACCGACTTCACCGTCGAGGCGGGGTCGTGGTCCGTGTGGACCGTCGACTTGACGGGCGAGGAGCCCGTGACGGAGCTCCTCGCCGACGTGCCCGAGGCGGGCTTCCTCCTCGGCACGGCGACGTACGGCACCAATAGCATGCTCGTGGCGGACGCGGCCGAGGGCAAGGTGTACAAGTTCGACGCCGAGACGGGCGCGTACGAGGTCATTATCGAGGACGACCTGCTCAAGCCCGCGGCCGACGCGCAGATCCCCGAGGCCATCCACTCCATTCGCAATTTTGGCGAGGAGCTCTACTTTACAAATACGTTTGGCAACGCCTTTGGCCACTTTTTCCTCAACGCCGTCACCGCCGAGGTTGGCGAGGTCAACATCGTGACCAACCTCACGAGCCCGCTCGATTTCATCATTGACGGCAATGGCACTTCGTACGTGGGCCAGATTGGCGACGGCATCGTCAAGGTCACGCAGGACGGGACCGTCACGCCCATGTGGAACATTACGTCTGCCACGTCGCTGGCGTTTGGCCGCAGGAAGGCCGAGTTTGACATCATCTACGCTGGGACGGCCGTTGGCGAGCTCTATGCTCTTCAGATCGATTGGTAGGGCGAGTATAGAGCGCGCTTTTGGGGCGAAGAGGGCCGTGAGCGGATGCTGCACTAATTAGGGTTGGTTTAGGTGAAGAATGACCTTATGAATGGACTAAAAAGAGTGGGAAAGGCGGAAAGAGATACCACAAGTTCCAGAAAAGGAGCAGGCCATGATGCTGGGATTCCGATTTTCAATTTCTTTTCGTTTCTTCTTTCCTTTTCGGCCCCTTGGCTTTTCGTTTGGCGGGCACCAATGTCAATGAATGGAAGGCGTTTTGCACGGCCAGCTGGCTGCCCAATCGTGGAGAAGGGAGGGGGCATATATGAGGTCTTAATGCCTGATCTCCGATAATATGGCCTGCCGGCTGAACTAATACTGATAAAGAGAATGAGAAGTAGTCAAGTAATTTGTCCAACACTGCCACGAAAACCACCCCTCTTCTTGTGCTACTCTTCCAAGGTGCTGCATACGTCTTATTCATCAGACAGGGGTGAGGGACCTATCGTACAAGTGTCGAAAGCCATCAAGGCGGATCCTGTCTGTGCACCCCCAAGACTTCAGAACTAAGAACAGGTTTCTCTGCTTGAGCTTTAGACCTTGACATTCGTTATGGCGAGTATACTAAAGCCGCAGCAACTCATTTCCACCATGGCCTTGTTCTCTTGGTTTCCGGTTTCTTTTGTCCGAGCAGGATTAGGTTTCTCGTTTGCTTGACACTTAGGGCGGACCTATTTTTCGAGCTAGCACGTGCTAGTGGCGAGAACGGTCCAACTATAACTTGTGGTTCTCTCCAATCAGAGCATCATCGCGGATGCTCTATCGCTCATCACCGCCTCTGAATCCGGGCGGAGGCCGTGGAGGCGGAAACGAAGTCACGGGAGCAAGAGATGGGTGGTGCACAGTACCTTGACAACGACCAAATGTATTCGTAAAAGTAGAGTAATAAGTAAGCACTAGGGCCAGAAAAATATTTCACGCGATAAACATAGACATAAGAAAGGAAGAAAGGGGTTTTGGCGCTCCTTCACCTCCGGTAATTTAGGTCAAAGGCTTTCAAGGGTCCTCCTCGGGGGCCTCCTCCTCCTCGGGAGCCTCCTCCTCAGGAGCCTCTTCTTCGGGAGCTTCCTCTTCAGGGGCCTCCTCTTCAGGGGCTTCCTCTTCGGGGGCTTCCTCCTCAGGCGCCTCCTCCTCGGGAGCCTCCTCCTCGGGAGCTTCCTCCTCGGGGGCCTCCTCTACGGGAGCCTCTTCCTCCTCCTCCTCGCACGCATCAGGCTCCTCCTCCTCGCCCGCAGCCTCCTCGAGGAGACCGAAAGTCCAGGAGCTCTCCCACGTGTACACCTCATCGGGTCCAGTGATCTGGGCATCGAGCCTGTCCCACTCAGGGCTACAAAGGTGGTCGTTGTCAGCGTACTGTCGAAAAAAACGGGAAGCAGAAAGAAAAAAAGAAACCAGGGATTCCAACTTACTGGTTAATACCATCAGGGTAATCCTGGGCCTCGATAGCAACGCACGAGCTCTTCTGGACGTGCGTGCGGTCGTCGATGCCCTGGGTGCTGTTCTTGAGCTCCTGGTCGCCGCCCATCCACGAGCAAGAGTAGATGACCACGCCGGGTTGGTCGGTCTTGAGATCGGCCTTGATGCCGGAGAAGGCGCTGGCGAGGGTGACGACGACGGCGTCCTCGGGAGCGTCCTCGATGAGCCAGAAGCCGTTGTAGCCCTCGCAGACGCCGTCGGCACCGCAGTTGCCCTTGAAGTCGGGGTCGTCCTTGTGGTGGCCAAAGGGGAGGGAGGGGCGCTGGCGAAGTCGTTGATGGAGCCGGGCTTGGCGGTCAGGATCTTGCCGGTGGGGAGGGCGCCCTGGTCGGCCTCGAGGTAGCGGGCCGAGTAGGGCATGTGCAGGATGTGGTCCCAGATGAGGTCGGTCTCGGGGTTCTTGTAGGCGTCGAGGTTGAAGTAGGTGTGCTGGGTGAGCAGGAGAGCTGCGTGGGTGGAATGCGAATGTTAGTGGGTTTTCGATTTGTTTAAAGAATTTCTGCAGCACCACGTCACAGAAAAGGCGCTTTTTTCTTTTCTTTTCTCTTTTCTTTTTCTAACTTGGGGGATGAAGAACAGGTACGTACGGGTATCCTTGGTGGGCGCGGTAGCCTCCATGGAGATCTTCCAGGTGCTGCCGGCGACGCTGTAGGTGACGTTGGCGTAGACATCGCCAGGGAAGCCCTCGGACTCGCCCTCCTCATCGTAGATGGAGAAGGTGATGGTGTCGTCGGAGAGGTCGACGACGGTCCAGTCGCGGAAGGACCAGTTGTTGGTGCCGCTGTGGAGGGTGTTGTTGCCGTCGTTTTGCTCCGTTATGTAGGTCTCGCCGTCGAGATCGAACTTGCCGTTGCCGATGCGGTTGGCGTAGCGGCCGGGAATGGCGTTGTACACGGGATGGCCGGGATCCTCGGCTGCGGCAGGGAAGCGAACGCAAGCGTGTTAGTCTGGGCGCGAACAGAAAAAGAAATTTCAAGAACCAAGAAAGAAATCTCCGAAACTCGTGGACTTGGCAGTTGAGGGATTGGGAAGAGTGCGGGTTGGGGAAGTGGGCCCAGGGTGAGCTTGGCTTTGGTGCTTGTTTCGTGTCGGGAGAGTGACTTGGCGCCAAGTGTGAAGATCCATAGATGCATGAGAAGGCAGCAGAAGGGCACGGGAGACGCCATTCTTCTGGGCCAATTCTTCTTTTTTCGATCTTCATCTTTTGCTTCTGGGTTTTGACCATTTGATGGATTCTTTTACGTACCGTATCGCTCGAGATCGTCGTAGCCGAGCACGACGTCGACATCCTCGCCGTGCTTGTCCTTGACGAAGAGATTCGTCATGCTAGCGCCGTAAGGGATGAACTATGCCATTGCAACGTCAGTTTCTGCAAGCACTTTGCACCGATTTCGAAGCGGATTGCATTCTCCATGCTCCGTTTCCCCTTGTGCCGTTCTTTCCAAGTTTTCTTCCATGTTTGTTTGGCTGTAGCTCTTACCTTGGCGACCAGTCCGTCGCTAGAGATGGTGAACTTGCCATCCTCACCGGGCTCAAAGTCCTGGGCAAAAACGCCGCCGAAAGCGGTGGCCCAGACGAGGAATTGAAGCTTGCGAGAAACCATGACGGGCGGCTGCGAATTCAGAGAGGCCTAGGGTGTAAGTGGAGAAACGCGGCGAATTTCGTTGCTCTGTCTCGGAGAATTCTTTTCTCTTCAATTTCTCTGCTCTCTTTCAGAACAGATTGGAGATTGGCGTCGGGAAACCTGGGTAAAGCAGGAGAAGAACGACAACTGCAATAGAGTGGAGCAGGAAGGGACAGCGGGCGCGGCGAGGCTTCGGGAAGGAATAAAGGAAGAAAAAGAACTGAGAGGACCTCTTGGGTCAAAAAGGGGGGCTTTCGTGGGTCCTCTTTCTTTGCCGTCCGCTCCCTTTTAAGTCGAACCGCCGATTCCTCCTCATGCCGGGGCCTTTAATGATTCTCTATACCGGCACATAGCCTCAACTGGCTTTTTTCAATCAAGATGCACTCCTTGGGACGGCGCCGAAAGGGGGCGCCAGACGTGCGGGGAAAGCAAACGTCAAGGGAGACCCGGGGAGGAAGTTTGGTTCCTTTAATCGCCGGTCTCGTTCTCTATTGGGTGAATTTGGCCGTCTGGGAGAGTATTTTACTACCCACCCCTCCCCCTCCTTTTCTTCTCTACGCAAGGTGAGAGGTCAATCTGTCAGGGACGGCCGGGGGTTTGCCTCTTGCTGCTACAGATCAATCTTTTGGGCTTCTTATTTTTCCTTGCTCTGTCGAGATTGGGTCAAGGCAGTTGCTCGACCGTGGGTAAAAAGGCGGATGGAGGACCCCCGTCCGGGTGTGTGGGGAAACCGGATGCAGAGCTGACTGGCTCGTTTCCTCCGCCCACAGACAATTGGGGGCGAGGTCAGAGGATGGAGATGGTCATAACGTGGGCCAGCTATAGGATCAGGAACGAGTTAAGATACGAAGAGGGGAACTGGGCTGTATAGACTAGACTAACTAGGCTGGAGGGAAAGAAAAAACGTGTGTAGGCGTTTTTGCAAGTCCCGCTATTACGGATTTCAGGCTAAGTCGGGGGCCCGGGATTCTTCAAAGTGGGCGGCGACGCGGGTGTTTCCCGTTTCGGCCATGATATAAGTCGCGGGATTTGATTGGGCCCTCCCCCGGGCTTGGTTTCGCGATGGCCGTTTTCCCCGCCGTGTCATTGCTGGAAATTTGATTCGAGGAGAAAAACAGGAAGAGACAGAGAGAGGGGAAGGAGGAACGTGAACAAGGTACGCGGGAGGAGGAGAGGGAGGGATTGAGGGAAAGAGGGGGAGAGGGGTTTTTTGGGGAAGAACAGGGCATCAATATCAGAGATGGTGGCCACTGGACGCGCCTGATTTGTACAGCCGGGAGAAATAGAGTGCAAGTGCCGGCTGGAGAGAGGTTTGGAAGAATATTGACGTCGCGGTTGGCTAATCCGATCTGGACCGGAACAAGTCGAGGGACGAGGGACGAGGGAGAAAATGGATGCCGGCCCAGGATTGGGCAGCCACCATCTGGCAGAGTGTGCGGAGATTGCCGGCGTGGCATCATCGCTTTTTCGTTTCCCTTGGGAGAGCGCGCCATGCCTCGGAGCGTTGACGATGTCGCATCGCGGGTCGGCCGATATCACGATACGAAGCAGGGTCCATGTTTTGCTGGTGATAGCGACTGGAGCTGCGATAGCAATGGGCGGCAGCGACCGAGACGGGCCACGCTCTTCCGCTTTTGGTAAAAGATTGGTGCCGTTCCGCGTCTCGAGAGAATGTGCGCATGATGCCCTCCTAATTTTTTCACAGCCGCGAGTGCATTCGAATTGGGGTTCGATGGCTCTGCATGGTATAGTCTGCGCTTGTTTCATCATCGCCGATATGCCGATATCTCCGTGCATTTTGAGGCTGATTGCGCTCTGAGAGAGTGATATGTGATCCTTTCGAGAACCAAAAAGACCTCATGGCGAGGGTTAATGCCTCGTATATTGGTTTCTCTAGCGTGTGACAACTTGGACATGTTTTCTTAACCATGAACCGTTGAGCACCTCGAGTTAGCCGTGAAGAAACCCCGTCTATGTTGTGACAACTCCATGGCTGGATTCACGGCCATGGAAGCGGAGCTCCATCATGTCCTGCAAGTTGCCAACGTAACTTCGTAGTTTTACCGGCTATCTCTACTATTCTCAGCACATCATGATGGAACGAGGTTATTCGATGACCAAGTTGATGGAAATCAATCTACCTGAGGATACTTAGAATTGAGTGATGTGATGGAAGGACAGGATAGAGAGGGACGCGCATTGTCCCTCCACAAAGGAACCTGTATTCTGAAAATGAATGATGCTATGCCGGCTCTTTTGAATTGGCTCTCGCTCTAAAGAGACGTAGGAGGACGCGTTTAAGACGCGCGAGCATGGCGCATGTTGAGATGATGCGGCCCCTTACGTATATGTTGCCATGCAGTGGGAGGCTCTGAGTTGAAGGGCCTTGAATGGATATATGTACACTGCTTTCACGGTTGTGCGTGCTTTAGTGAGTCATTCCCAAGGCTATTAGCTATCTTGTCGAGTTGGCTGAGAGGTTTTGCGACAGACTTGGCTTCTTAACGGCTTCTTGGTTTATCTTGCTCCACGAATGTCATGTCAGGGGACTCAGTGGTATCGAGCTGTTGCGAATGATGGCGCAAACCTAGGCTAATGGGTAGGAAGATATGGAACTCGTCAACATCGCGAAACCCGGAACTAGTATATGGATGAGGGGTTTCCCGGCACACTTTCACTAGAAGGGCTAGTCTAACAGGCTTAACTTCAACAAACGAAGTCAGGATATCCAGTCCCGTTTACTCCAAGTAGATATGCAGCTTTTAGAATAAACCGTCTCTGAAAGAAAAACATAAAACTAGAGGAGAATGTACCGTGCATGGCGAGAATTCATTTTCGGTAGGAACCGAAAGAGGAAGAAAATAAAGAAGAAATATCCTTTTGGACTCCCCGACCGCGTTCCTGGGACCCTGCCTCGGCTCGCCCCGACCGACTGCTTGCTTGACAAATTTTTCATCTCGTCACACTAGAGGTCTCGGGCGGGATTTCTTTCGCGCTAGCACGTAAATATTTTGGTACGCATCGTGGCGGCGTCGGGTGGGTAGTAGCAGGCAGGCAGGAGGAGGATGGCTTGGGGCGTGGTGGGGGTAGGCGCTTGACCCTCTGTTCTGATTCTTCGAAGAAGGCGTGAGTTGACTGAGCGATTACTCAGATCAGGGCAAAAGGTGACGAGGGCAGGTTTAACCGTGACTGGAACGCCGAGGGAATTGAACATTGACTAATTGGAGGGTCGAGGTTGGTCTGCGAGACGAAGTGACGCTGGTGGAGGGAGGGAAGGAATAGACGATGTGACGGGGAAGAGAGCACTAGGAAGGTGACTTTTACGCCAGGGCTGGCCTGCACTGCCGTCTGCCTTGATGGCTCCCCCGATGGCGGGACCGGCCTCGTATTGACTCGTCCCGCTCTGAAGAAGATTTGTTAGGTCTCTTAGCCAACAGGAAAGCCGCTCATGCGGACTCGCTGGCAACTTGCCTTCTTTCTATTCCTCTTTACTAGGAGGATTGTGAAAGCCTCGACAGCATCGAGACGAGCACCTCGGAATGCAAAAGACTTTTTCCCTCCTTTCCTTCTGGCACAAAAAGCGGCTGGCGAGTGGGGTGGACACCCAGAGCCAAGATTGATTAGATTAGATCTGGACGCCAAGGCCCGCTAACAACCACTCGCGTGCATTGGTGGGTGGCATGTCGCCAGTCAAACCCCTGCTCATCACCCATCGTCCCCGGTTAGACCTGCCATCGACAAGAGCAAAGCAGAGCGCTGTGTCCAATTGGTAATACGAAGGAGCAAAAAACCACACCCAGAGCTTGGGTCAACCTGGGAGGAAAAGAAAAAAACAAGACTTGGGAATCCCGCGGCTGCTCCCTGGCTTAGTCGACAAGCAGGTTCGGGGAATCGGGGTGGAAGATGTCCCGCCTTGGGCCTCACGCGATAGGGCAGAGTGGGGAGAGGCCATGGCGATGGAACGTCGAAAGTTGGGCTGTGGGGAGTTCTTGGATCTGTGATGACCGAGCTGCCCAGACTTCCGGGGAGCGGAAAAGAGAAACCATGTGTTTTTCTTCCCTTTCTTTCCCCCTTCTTTCTCGACCCTCTTCGCTGCAGGGTGCTGCTCTTTAAAGGGGAATCCCTCCGTCCCGTCCATGCGCATTGTTTAAAGTTTTTCTTTCGTCATCTCTCGTCCCGTCTTTCCTCGCGTCAAGCATCCGCCCTCGTGTTTCCAAGGTCCCTGGATTTCCGTCCCATCTTTTGGTGACCCGGGTTTTCCTTTCGCCCCTCGTTGGCTTCGGCTTTTGTCTCGGGCGCGTGAGGGTTGGCCCTTCAGGGTAATGGTCTGTTGGTAGTGTAGACTGATATCGATTCTTTCCATCTGCATACCTGAGAAGGGAGGAGGAAGAATGAGCGTGCAATGCCTCGCCTTCATCGCCTTGAGCGCTATTGCTCGCGCGCAAACGCTCCTCGGTCGTGATTCCGGCCTCGAGGGTCTCGGTGAGATTGCGCCCCGCGCTGTCGTTATTGTAAGTTGATGTTGTTTCTGGGCGTTGAATCGACATGTCCCGATCGTCCCGAGAAATCACGGCATTGACAATTTTCCTTCTTCTTCTAGCCAACCGTCGTGGATCCTTTGATGAAGGTCCACGCAAATTTCGGGTATCGTTCGCCAACCTAACCACAAAAGGGTTCCCGGATCTGGCTAACCTGCTTCGTCATAGATGGGCTACCTACGGATTCTGGGGCTCCATACTGTTCATCGGCATCGCCAACAACCTCTTCACACATATCTACCACCTCACCATCGGATCTGGCACCTCGGACATCGAAGGTGGTGATGGCTCCGCGGGGTCAGCCCGAAAGGCAGCTGGCAAACACCCTGTCGGTAAAGTGGGCGCCTGGTGGCAGGCCCATGTCTCCGTGCCCGGCATCTTGCGCAACAGGCACAAGCAAAGGTCTGGGGGTGCACTATCCCGACGCGGCTCGAGGGCCTCGTTGTGGCGGCGTTTTGGATCCTGAGCATCGTCCTCTGCGCGGTCAAGCATGGCCCCTTTGCCAAGCCCATTATGTAAGTTTCGTCCTCGCTTCGTTCATCGGACTATCGGCTTTTGCGTTTTGTTTGCCGGACCTGCTCAAACCATGGCGGTACCCCCGACTAATGACTATCTTGTGTTCCCGTCCTGCAGTGCCATCGCGTCGGCTCCGCCTCTTTACAGGCACTTGGCCACCCGGACGGGTACCCTCTGCATATCCAACCTGCCTTTCGTCTGGGCCTTTGGCATTCGCAACAACGTTTTCTTATGGGCTACGGGATGGAGCTTTTCCACCTTTAACTTATTCCACCGACATATCGCACGCGTTTCGACCATCCAGGCCATCCTCCACGGTGTCATGTATACCGTGACTTATCTGAGAAACGATCCTACAGGTACGAGGGACTAGAAAAACGAAAAGAAAAAGGAGAAAAAGCGGCAGGAATCTGCACAAACAGACTCCGTGTTTCACTATTGATGGCTGACTGGCTATTTTGACAGGCACGGTATATCGGTTTACAGTAAAACTGCGGTGGTTCCAGTTCGGAATTGTGGTACGTCTTCGTCGTTCCATCGTGTACTTGGAGGAATCTTTTAACTGAAATGCGCGTTGAATAGGCCGTCGTTGCGTTGTGTCTCCTCGCTTTCTCATCCATCTCGGCGTTCCGTCGCAAGCGGTACGAGATGTTCCTCATCGTCCACTTGGCACTCTCGAGCCTCGTCATCGCCGCAATCTTTTAGTAAGCCTGGCCTCTGCTATTCTCCTCATCGTCGTGTCGCGTGTCTCCAACATCTGCACGACATGATCCCTATCTTGCTTTCCTAAGTAGTTTATCTATTATAAGCTAACGCGCGCTTCCTTGCGTCACAGTCATCGGACAACGACCCCGAAAAGTACGAACCCTACATCTGGTCCCTCGTGGCGCTTCTAGTATTCGACCGCGCCCTACGAATCTTCCGACTCGTGTACTGCAACCTACACATTACCCTGAACAAGGGCAAGACGATCGCGCAGCCCAAAACAATAGTTCGCTACGACCCCGAGGGCGACATCCTTCGAATCGAAGTCGCCATCAGCCGGACCCATCCCTCACCAGCCCCCGGCCAGCACTACTTCCTGTACCAGCCCGGCCGATTGCAGTTTTACGAAAGCCACCCATTTACCCTCGCCTCCTGGACCTCTGCCGACGATGCCACAACCCCAGAAAAGTCGGCCGGTAGCACCGCCGAGGGTGAAGTGGGCCTCCAGGGCCCCAAGTTGGTCTTCATGGTCCGCCCCCAAGACGGCTGGACAAAGAGGCTCCGCGACAAATGCGTCGCCGCGGAGCACAACACGACCACGCCCACCATCCTGGTCGAGGGCCCTTACGGCAAGCGGGAGCCGCTGTGGGCGTACGATCACGTCCTCATCGTCGTGGGCGGCTCGGGCATCACGGCGGGTCTACCGTATCTTGTCGACCACGCGCAGCGACGCGCCTCGGGCGCCAAGTGTCGCACGCGGCGCGTCACGCTCGTGTGGGCGAACCGGACGGAGAGCTACGTGCGCGCCGTCGCGTCGCGAGAGCTCGCTGTTGCTGCGGCCCGCGCTGACGTTGAACTGGCGTTTTACGTTACTTCCGAAGGCGCAGCTGTGAGCAAGGGTATCGCTGTCGGTGATGAGGATACGAGCGCTGTGCACAGGGGCGGGGAAGGTGTTGGGGAGAAGGAGATTGGCGACGCGGCCGTCCTGGAACAGTCCAACGCGGGTAGTGCCAGCGGCGACGGTGAAGAAGCGCGGTCGAGTAGGTTGCCGGTTCGCTACGGTCGTCCGGAGATTCGGGCTTATGTCGACCAGCTTGCTCGTACTGCGGCTGAGGAGGGTCGCGCGCGGCGGTGTTGGCGTGCGGGCCGGCGGTGATGGCGGATGCGGCGAGGGCGGGGACTGTGGGGGCGATGAAGGAGCATGGGGTGTCGATTGCGTATTTTGAAGAGGCGTTTGGGTGGTAAAGGGATTTCCGAAAGAAATTTTTGTAGGACAAAACGCGGTGGGATATAATACCAAACTCGAAGGAATATTGTAGTCGGAAAGAACATGCTCAATAATCATTATATTTAATGAGAGAAAAAAACGTCATAAGCCATGATGGTGTGATTGGCCACATCAGAGACGCTTATCCGAAATACTCCAACCACTCGGGTTTATAGGTGCCCGCGGGATCATAATAGTACTCTACGAGGTCGACAAAGACATAAATCCAAGCGAGAATGCCCACGACGTAAAGGGCAGAGGCGGGTTCGTCCAGGGGCTGCTGCTTGGCAAACTGCGAGCACAGGTAGAAGCTACTGTAGTAGAAGAGGATGCACACCTGGAAGAGGCTAAAGCTCTGGAGGTGGACGAGAAAGTCGGCCCCCAGGTACAAGACGGCGAAGACCAACTCGGCGGTGAGGAAAAGGGTGCCAAAGGCCATGGGGAGGAAGATGCCCTGATAATCGCGGCCCGACTTGCGGAGGAGGGCCAGGAAGCCGGTGAAGACGGCAAAGGCGGGCAGGAGGAGCATGATGGTCATGGGGGCGTAGCTCATGGCGACGGCGAAGAACTGCGGCAGGCGGACGAAGCCGTCGAGGATGGAGAGGGCGGGGGAACTCCGCTCGGCCTTGCCGACCATGCCGAAGATTCTGTAGCCTTGGTCGGCTTCGGGGTGTGGGGTGATGAGGGTGAAGGCGGCCCGCCAGGATACGTAGACGATGTAGGGCGCCGCGACCACGTGCACGGCGATTAAGGTGGGTAGGCCACGGAGCAAGGCTTTGCTTCGTCGGACGGCCCGGGTGATGTTGCCGCCCGCGTCGCCGGAGATGTCGTCGTGGTCGTGGTCGTGGTCGGCGGCTTCGTCGCTGAGGGGCCGTAGGTGGAAGAGGGTGATGACCAGGTGGAGAGAGGACCAGCCGGCGAGCTGGAAAATGGCGGCGATGCGGATGGGCCAGGGCATGCGGATGACGATGAGCTTGAGGAGCACGACAAAGGCGGAAAAGGTGGCCATGAGGTCTGTCCATTTTTCCTTGCGCGCGAGCACCGACATGCCCAGCGTCTTTCTGATGTCGTCGGGCGATTGCGGTGTACGCTGGTCCGTGGCCAAGACGTCGTCGACATCCTGCTGCTGCGTGTCCCGCCGTTTTCGGAGGTCGGGGATGACGACGACGACGGCAGCGACAGCGATGACGGCGACTGGTCCGGTAGGTTCGCTTCGTGATCGGGCGTCGCGGCGTGGCCGTCGTCGACGCGCATCAGCAGGAGTGCCACGGCTGCCACGTGCAGAGCCTCGACGATTTCCTGGCGCAGTCGCCTCCACGAGAAAGCGTTCGCCCTCGTGCGACGATGACACAGCTGGAGGATCGCGTCGCCGAGGCAGGCGACGGTGGTGATGGCCTCGGCGACGGCGGCGACGGGGTTCAGGCGCCAGAGGAAGAAGGCGAGGTGGGCGAGGGGCGGGGCGGTGCGCGGGGGTGGGCGGTAGACGAGGCTGCCCCAGGGTTGGGTGAGGAGGCAGAGGGCGAGGGTGAGGAAGAGGCCGATGAGGTTGGCGGTGGTGAATTCGTTGGCGGTGTCGGTGGCCATGGTGGGGGTGTTGACGGGGGTGGAAGAGGGGTGAGAAATGGTGATGGGTGCTATAGCATGGTCGGGGTTACGTGGGGAAGATGTCGGTTCGGTCCCTTTTTTTCGCTGCCCTCGCGAAGGTGTGGAATCGCGAGAGGTTTTTGTAGATCTTGGAGAGGATATACCCCGGGATCGGATCGGCAAGCGCGAAGAAAATTAGGCGGATAGATCGGTCTTGGCTTTTGAGGCGCGGATGCGACATAGCCTCGAAATAGGGCGGGTCGTTTGGTCCTGGGAGTTTCTCCACATTTCAGCTGTGTGGGTTTGGCGCGGGGGAAACAAAGGAGGAGGGACGAAGGATTCGCGCTGAGCGTTAGCACGACGCAGCTTGGAGCGCGAATGGGACCGCGATGCAGGTTTTAATCGAACCATTTTCGAGATGAAACGCGGCATTTGGTACTAAACGTAGTATTTATGAGAAATTCAAACTAGAAGGAAGAATAGAACGAAAAAAATAGAAAAAGTAGAAAAATTGATCATAAGAGAGACATACAGACAGAAGAAAGGCCCATTACGTTCTCGTCGTTTCATCGTCGTCGTCTTTTTTCATCATATCATCCAGCATTGCCCTGGGTTCCGCGCGTATACAAACAAACCATGACTCCTTCCCCCTCAATCCATCAAACTGATTTCTCCTTGGGAAAATCCCGAAACAGGTCCCGGATCTTGTCCAACGGCGCCGCCATCAATCCCGCCACCGTCTCGAACGGCGGCTTGTCCGGCGCGTGGGGATGGCTCCTCGTCGGCGTGAGCATCTTGGTGCGCTGGAAGCTGCGCACCATGGCATCCGACTCCTCGGGCGTTAGGGCCTTTTCGAGCGCCGCGAGCTCCTCGTGTTCCTCTTCTTGAATGTGCTGGCGGAGGTTGCCCCACAGACTGCCTAAGATGGCGCCGAACTCGGGGTTGTCGGGGACATGTCCTGCAGCTCGGCGAGGTCCTTTTTGATCTGGAAGAATGAGACGAGCGGGGACGATTAGCAAGTCTAGTCGCGCAGAAAAAGAAAGAGATAATAGCTTGGTATGCATTCTTACCATGAGGTGCTCCTCGCGATCTCGCGCAGCCATGGATTTGCCGTCGCGGACATACTTCTCAAACGCCGGGTACAGCATCAGCTCTTCGCCAATCGAGTGGCGGGCGAGCTCCCATGTAAACTGGTTACGCCATTGTATCTTTTCGGCGTGGTCTTTGGCGGATAAAATCTTGTCGTAGGCCTCTTGGATCTCGCGGTGGTCCTGCTTGATCACGTCCGAGATCCGGGCGGTGTGCACGGCCGAGGCGGCGAAGAAGCGGTACTGACCAACAAGCAAGCGTGTGTTTGCTCGTCTTAGGATTGTTGCCATTGTTTTCTCACTGGTGTAGGGAAGAGTGGCCTATTCTTGAGGTTCGATCGGGAAAGAAACTCTGGCGAGAGGTGGAGAGATCCAGGAACTAGCTTGTAGTCGTCGGCAGGGTGGTTATCGTGGCGAGACTATATACCCAACCCCAAGAGGTCCCCTCTAACACAAGTCAAGCAAAGGTTAAAATTGATGGCTAGCCAATGGCTGTGTTGCTATTACCATCTACAATATCAAGGTGGAAGTGCATTTATGTGTGCGTTATCAAGACCACTTCCATTGGTTGCGTCGACTATCTGGCTGCCATCCCGCGGCGATCGAGCTGGGGTCACAGTGACGGCATTCGCGCCCGGAGTTGTTTTGTAGCTGTGAGTAGGCTTATCTAGTAGGACAGTAGTAGGCTCTCGGGTACCTATCAATAAACTCGATGTGGCTCACATTCGTAGCGAGGAGGGAAGGGTGGCGAACAAGTAACCTGATCGGATGATGTAGGTCTCGGCTCGCACAGAATCTGTCGCGGGGAGGTTTGTGGTCAAGGTGCCTCTTGGGAGAAATGTCAACGAAAGAGCGAGGTAAGGAGAGCTGACAAAAGGAATTGAAGGTAGTCTACGCTCTGAGGTTGGCTACTGAGATTTAGATTAGTTTGTGACCTTGCTTAATCGATGAAGCTATCCGCTCGAGCCAATTGACATTGATATCGATGCTGCATCTATTGACTAGCTAGCCTTTGTTTAACAGACATTGGTTCCTTGCGCCGTATGTAATGGATATCGGGTCATGCGTAGAGCAACGTGCCTGAAACCCCCTGTCAATCCAACGGTGCGCATCTGCCATATTAAGGTGACGCTGGCAGGTACCTGCATTGTGCGGCTATTTACCTTGAAGCGTGATGTCTTCCACAGAGAGGGCGACAAGACCAATACGATCCCCCGACCCCTACGGCATTGGCCTTCTCCTAGATCGCGTTGTGGCGACGGTCTGTAAAATCCTGATCGACCAGATTTGATGATAAAGGCTTCAATGGTGCAAGAGCGCCTTGGCTAGTGGCTGCAGAACATGGCTATCGTCTCTTGGGTAGAGGATCGAAACCTGCACCGTTCACCGGTTTCGTGCAACTTGCTTCCGTCTTTCAGTTCCCTCTCCCGGTTGATTTTAGGTGCGGAAGCCACTCTGGCCCCACTCATGTCCGAAGGAGTACGTCACTCACGGCAGCCGGCCCATGCCCCACACCCGCCCCCGCTCGTCGAAGAGATCGCCCGGACTACAGGTTCACACGGCAGCCGGCTGTCTCCCGTCACATATTCTCACAGGTTTGGCAGGGACTGAACCGGCCAACGGGCATACAGATGATTCAATGTCCGGAAAATACGTTCCTCGCTTGATATCATGCGCAAGGGCAGGCCGCGAGTAGCTTAAGGAAACACGAACGACGTTAAATACACTCGCTCAAGATCCTCCGGCATAGTAGGAGGGAGGTATGATGGGTGGGTGACGAGGCGAGGACCTCTGCGATCGGGCGGGGGTTCCTGACAAGCCGTGACGGAGCATGACGGCAGGATTACATTCCGGAGGGCGGCGCGGAGGACATGCCCCGCCGAGTGGTGTGGTTGTGTCCCGGCACACCTGCACTTGAATTTAGGGTTTTCATCTTGTTGTTTCTGTCCATCTTGCTTGCCCGCTTCTGGCCCGCCGCACCATCCCCTCTTCCGGATCCCAGTCCGTGGGTTGGTTGACCCGCGCGACTGAAACTTTACTTTGGAGCTCTCCCACCATCATATGGCGCGGGGAAAAAAGAAAAACAAGAAAGAATAGGTTGACATCCTCCTCTCCCCGCTCCTGAATATGCCTCGATATAAAAACCCTATCCTCTCCCCCTCTTTCCGCCAGCTCTTCGCACCAAATGTCGAGAGCCTCACTAAAGCCATCGTCTTAACAGAACCCGTAGCGTAGTCTGATTGCACGCAACCCCGTAGTGGACATGCACCTCAACTCCATCCCGAGCGCATTGGCCGCCGTAGCCATCGCAGCCACGCGCGCGCACGCCGCTCCCGCCCCCGCCCAAGCCCCCGAGGTCACCGAGATCCCCGGCGACGACCTGATCCCCCGTGGTCGAGCACCACAACGTCACATCCCACGGGCCCTACGACGGCCCCTCCCCCACCACCACGGGCGCCATCTCCACCAGCGTCCTGAACTCGAGCGTCCCGGCCCTACCCCCAGCCCCAGACGCCTACGAGTACCCGGCCGACGGGGCGCTCCACGGCAACCAACCCGCCCCCTTCACCCCCAGCGGCGGAATCGGCACCAACGGTTCCGCACCCGTGTACCGCGTACAGAGCGACTTCGACTACCAATCCCTCGCGCTCGGCCTGTACCAAGAGTTCATCGAATTAGACCTCTTCCACTGGGGCCTCACGCGCTTCTCAAACGACGAGTTCGACGCCGCGGGCGTCACAGCCGAGGACCGCTTCCTCATGCAGCACATGGCGGACCAAGAAATCGGCCACGCCACGCTCCTCAGCAACATGCTAGGCCCGCAGGCGCCCCGCCAGTGCACGTACGACTACCCCGTGTCCAGCGTGCAAGAGTACCTCGACTTCAGCCAGAAGCTCACGCGGTGGGCGAGGCCGGCGTGTACGGCTTCCTGCCGCACCTCAACTCGGGTCCCGCCGCGCAGCTACTGCTGCAGAGCATCACGGTGGAGGCGCGCCAGCAGATGGCGTTTCGGCAGATGGGCGGGCAGTTCCCCATGCCCGAGTGGCACACGGTCGGGATCCCCCAGAGCTGGGCGTGGACCTTGCTGGCCCCCTACGTCGCGAGCTGCCCCGCGAACCAGACGCGCTTGATCTGGCAGAATTTCCCCGCGCTGCGCGTGCTCAACCAGCCGAACCCGGCGCGCGTGAATGGTGAGGAGGCGTGGAACGAGACGACGGGCGGGTACGCCAACACGTTGTCGACAAAGGGGATCCCCGAGGAGGAGCTGTGCGTCAACTCGGACGAGGTGGGCGAGAACTGCCGCGCCGCCGTGGCGCGGAACCGCAGTATTCCCTTGTCGTTTCCGGGCCGTCGGGTGTTTCTCCAGTGGGACGAGCCGGGCAAGCCGGTGGGGCCCAATAACAGCTACGTGACGTCGACCGAGGTGAAGCAGCCCAGGTTCGCGGCGTGGGTCTCCCAGCTCAACGTGACCTACACCGAGCTGCGCAACGTGAGCGCCGAGAACCGCTCGGGATACACGCTGCAGCCGGGGGCGTATACGTGGCAGGGCAACCGGGCGGTCAACGGCACCATGTTCCTCGCGCTGACGGACCAGGATCTCTACGTGACGCCGTATAACTTGACGCAGCTGAACCCGCACGTCGCCGCGCTGGCGGTGTATCAGGCAGGCTAGCCTTGGCTCTCTGGGTAGGGGAATAGTGGCTGTAGCTTATCTGGTGTGGAGGCGTATGAGACTTGGAGGAATGTAGTTTTGGGACGGATATCTTGACTTCCATTCGTGAACAAGTGAAAAAAGGGGAGTGTGTGTAATCTAGTGTTTAATCCATCATCCCATCGGGATACACAATTCTCGTCCGATCAAACACCGGTTGAAGTGAACAAGCAATCCCGAGCCAGAAGGGCCATATCTCTTTGATTCCCGTCTCTTTTTCCCGCCTCGACGGATCCGACGCCTTGTGCCCGGATAACGCAGCCGGTACCTATGAGAGGGGAAAAAAGCAAAATTCTAACAACCAAGAACGGGCGAAAAAAAGAAATTGAAATCATTCCCGCAAGACCGGTCCGCATCAAGGCCTTGGGAGCACTGACTCCGTGTTAGGCGAAGTTTCGCCTAACAAGCAGACGGCACAAAACTTGCCGCACCTGCACAGCTCACCGGGACGCACACCGGCAGAAGAGAGGATTGCCCGGAACGCGAGGAACGAGAGCGGGAAAAAATGGATTTCTGCGACAACTCGCTCCTTAGCCGGATCGCGCGAGCCGTCCGACATCAGACGGCGGACAAGACCATTCCACTGTTGTCCCCGGCGAATGCCCATTGCTGCAAAAAGGGCACTTTTTACATGCCCAAGGAAGAGTAGTCGAAGTTTTGGTGATATCACTATTTTTCCTCGCGTCTGAACGACACAAGCGAAACTTTACTCATTTTTCTCCTGCAGGGGAGATCAGCCATCTAATACAACCTTCCTTATCCCGACCACGAAATGCGTTGTAACCCATCCGCGGAAAAGCGGCCGTTGGGGAGGTAGTCTAGTCTACATGTAGCCAACAGACACGGGGTTTCTACACAACGCGCGCCCTTCCCTTTGGCCGTCGTCATCGCCCAGCCTTGAGGGAATGCTTCCCCGAACCGAGTTATCCTCCACCGGCTGCACAATGTTGCGCTTGTGTATGGCCGATGCAACGATGGGGGAGAAGGGGAGCACTCGGGTGAGGAAACGGCAGAGTTCAATGTTGCAAGCGTACGCCTCTCGAACTGCTGGCTTTTTCTTGAGCTAAACCTCTTGTAGATTTTCTCGCGAATTTTGCGTGCGCCCCCGTTGCATTCTTACGCCTCTTTTCCATATTTCGTTTCTCTGTCTTGAACCGGGCAACTAGTGTATACCACAAGCCCTAGGATGTTTCTTCCGCGAGAGCACCTCTCGTTCTTATTTCCGTGCAGGGGGATATATATGAATGGAAAGACTCTTATTACAGGCTGGTTTTGTGAATAGAGTTGGGCGGAATCGAGGCCCGCCCTCGGTACTCGGGGCACCGACGCAGGTTGTAATTTTGAGAACCACGGAAAAGAGGAAGAAGACAACGACAGCAAACTAGGGGAACATTCGCAATTCTTTCCGTCTTGCGGGGGAGGGAGGAAAGGATACACCGCGAAAGAGTAAAATTTAGAATCATTGGCGAGATTAAGCAAGCGGAGGCCCGGCGTTAGCGTGCTTGGCTTCTCCACTTCCAACGGGCGGAATATGAGGAGAGTCGGGCTAAAATCAACCTCTGTCGATTGCCAACAATGCGAGAAGGCGAAAGACGTGGAGGGGACATGGCGTTGGATCTCATGCCGTCTGGTCCGTGGTCGAGATTTCCTTGTGCGAATTCGGTGATCTGTGAGCGTGTTGTCGATGATTCTCGCGCCGCTCAGGCCAGGCCGAGGATCGATGTCGAGCGTTAACATGGATGACGGCGGGTTCATTCTATGCCTTTGGGTGGCATCATGGTGAGCCAGCTACGCTAGCTGGACGGCAAGAAATTTTTCATTTTCAATGCTCAATCGACTCATGCATTCTCTCTCCCTCTCTCTGTCTCTGCTTCTGCTCTTTGGGTCGCGGCGATCCTGGGCAGATCGCGGAGGAGATCAACCATCACCTGCTACACAAGAGAAGCGATCGCCCTCAGGGGTCCTACAATGACGATGGCGCCAGAGAGAGAGAGAGAGAGAGAGAGCCCTCGTCGGTCAATCCGCGCATCAACGTTCTTGAGTGCGCCCGCTGGGAACTAGCGTTTCGAGCATTGAAGATCTGGCATGGACGACAATGAATAAAAAGGTAAACCTCGTGTGTCCAATCAGCCACTTTTATGCGCTTGGCATCTTGCTATTGTTGACTCAAGAGCCGCAAAAGCGGGCGTGGCAGTCGGCCCTCCGTTTATACGCGAACGCAGGCACAATCACACACCATCATTTTTCCTGGTATCTTGCCCTTTTTGTCCCCAATTCCCGGCCCCTTTTTCGGGCGCAGAGTGGATTTAAAGTTTAGACGGAATTGCTGCACAAGGGGGAGGAGGCGCACGAAGAAAGACTGGCGGGAGGGGAGAAGAGGACTATTTCGGCAAAGAAAGGGGACGGGCGGGTGGTGCAGCGCGGCCCAGCCAGCCCCAAAAACACTCTTTTTGGCGAGCGGGAGCGGGAGAACCGTTGCGAGGGGAAGACACAAAAGCACGATAATTAATCGAAGGGGTGGGCTGGCTGCCCTCTGCCTCTGAGCGAATAGAGTAGGGAAAACGAGATACAAGTGCCCCTCCGCGGACGACCCAATCAAAAATCTTGCATCTTCCCGCTTCGTCGCGAGATGGGGAGAAAGAGATGGGGGCGGGGATGGGGGATAACTGTCCCCTTTGCTTGCGTCGCTCGGACCCCTTTGCGCGGCCTCGTGCATCTCCCAAAACCGAAGGGATCAAGTTTTGGCTCGCGAGCCAGTGCGGTGCGCGTGCGTGCATGCATGCGAGGAGGGAGGGAAGAAGAGCCGCTCTACCCTAGGTTGCGACCCGCGCGTCCGCTTAGAAGAGGGCGACTCAAGGGAGATATGCGCGAGGACCCTTGGTCCACAAGGTCGATCTTTTACCTCGTACACGCTTTTCGAGTCTAAGAGCGTGGCGGTGAAGTAGGGAGATGATTGATGAGGCTAGCGATGGGTGATCGAGCGCTGGGTTGAAGAGATCTGTGTCCATGGTTGACATAGTGAAGGGGAGCTGTGCGGAAAATCATGGCGATTACTCGTGGGGGACATGTGACGAGCGAGAGCGCTGGAGATCACCGAAACAGTCATGGATGGCACAGGACGTGTTACCAGATCCTCGAAAGACAGGTGCTCGCCATGCTTACTCCTTGACGACCCCGTGTAAACTTTCTTCCAGTGGCGATCATGGTCCTTGTAGAGGAACGGGAATGGCTGTTTCAATACACTTGGGGGAAGGGAAAAAGCAGACGCAAAAGTTCCCAGGCGCGACGGTTTGGCAGGAGCACATGCCAGACTTGGGGAGCGGGGGAGATTTCAAGGGAAACCCACTGACATTTGTCTGCGACGACGAGTGCAAGACGCTAGTGCTGGATTGGGATTGATGAAGACGAGAAGAATAAGCTTGGGGTGGGAAAGGAGGAATGGATGTTGGGGTGGCAGGTGGACACCGCATGCACGCACTGATGCTGGGGCCTGAAGTATCAAACACGTCAAAACTGGGCAGAGGGCGAATTCCCCAGCTGTGATGGAAGAGTTGTCGGCCGCTAGAAGAAGTCTATTTCGCGGGGCCTGTACTTGTATGTTTGGCAAATGCTTGACGCCCTCGACTGGCTACCTTGGTGAAGAGTTTCCATTCTTTCGACTCGCACGGAGGGCTGAACTTCAAGACGAGACGGGGACGAGGAAAAATGTCAGCCGTGAACCTGGAGGCGAGGCGGTGGCTTGAGGCGTGAACCACCTTGAGCTGACGGTGACGGTGAGCCAATGCTTAATAGATTTATTATGGATTGTGATATATTGAGATGTCGGTATGTGTTCATTGACGACCAGGTTCTCCCTTTCACCTTCACTTTGGAGCGCAAAGTGCGGATCAGCTGGCCAATTGGGCGTTTCAATTGGTCAACTTCAGCTCCGGAGGGTTTGACTGAGCGGCGGTTGGCGCCGCCATGCTGAAGCAAGGCGCTGCTGACACGCCCAGGATGAAGACTGGCGCTCGTTCACGAAGACTCTAGTCGGCCGCTTAGAATGGGGTCGGTCAACTCTCATAATTGAGGAACTCAATTATTGTTATAGATAGAATTGATGCGAATATACAGGTAAGTCTTCTCATCCAGAAGCTTGTGAGGAGTGATATCTCGCAAGCGTCGTCGCGTTAGCGTTCTAAAGCCTCAGCGGTGGCGGCCAATCCAGCTCTTCCTACCCTTTTTTTCGTCGCGCCCACCCAAAAACCACTCCTGCCTCAACTGACAAAAGCAGCAATGACTACATCCCTTCACCGCAATCACCTAGGAGGATGGGCGTGATCCTGCCCAGCTGGCGGTCAGCAACTATCATCCTCAGCTGACCAAATCCGTGTCGGGCGCTGGAAGTAGGCAAAATTCACTTCGTTAAAAGTGTGGTCAAAGAAAGTGGGCACGATACGAGAGTATCCGTCCGTCGCACCCCGCTTCGAGAGCCGAAGCTCTATTATTAGCGCCGACGGGCAAGTTAGCCGTCATCCCCTGAAGTGGAGATGCTGGAAAATAAACGTGAGCTAGTATGTGCCCACTTGCTTAAGTCAAGTCTTTTCCAAACCGAAAGAGAGAATAACGATTCCAGTCTCAACGTGTGTCGACCTACGTTGTCGGGCGTGCCTACTTCAAGAGCTGTCTTGATTATGGAAATATCTGGATTTGACGCTCCTAGTATTATTTTGTGTACTCTGACGACGTTACTAAGGAAAGGCGCAACCAAGTCTCAAGGTGTGTTCTCGAACACAAGCACAGACAGCTTTCAGCGTTTCGCATTGCTTCCTCCGCTCCAACCTGCCAGGGGCTCCTCGTCGTGCCAGGTTTTGGCCCTCCCGTGGTGGTGGCGGACGCCCGCCAAGCCGCCGCTTCTCGATGCGAGTAACCGTGAGAACCCATCATGACGTTGCCACGTATTTTTGCACCGGTCCGACTTCGAATCGCCCTGTAATAATACTCTAACCCTACTAGACCCGGGTGAAGAGTTCCGAGAGAGAGAAGGAGGAGAGAACACAGAGGGCAAGCTCACCCTTAGTAGCCCTCCAAGAGATTGAAGTGTAAGAGAGCACGAGCATAAGCACTGGGCAGGGGAAATTGAGGTCTTTGACATGGACAAGCGGGTCCTGCATCTGCCAAGATGTTGCTCCAATAGGTGGAAGAATGGCTCACAACGAAGAAGATCCTAGTTTTTTTCGTCTTTACTTGAAAAACACTGCTCTTATTTTTAAGAAGGGACATTCAATGTACAGGTAGCCACTGGCGCTTCTTTCGCTTCAGCAAGGTTCTGCATATGCGCGGGCGGGTGACAACGAGATGATTAGGGTTGATTCGGAATGTGCATGCGGACGGATTCACGGCCTGGCCTCGGCCAACCCTTCGTATCTGTATAAAAGAGAACAAAAAATAGGATGGACTGAGGCGATGTGGTAAGATACTCATCCTGCAGGTACGCCGGTCAGTCTCGCCAGGTTTCTCCAAGCCACCGACACCTGCTATTGGTTCCCCTCCCCTTCCATCGCAAAAGAAGGAAGCGAGCCTGTGGGTGAGGTGAACAAGGTAGAACCTTGCTCTCTGGCGGCCGTCATCGTGAACGTTGGAGGCGTCATGTCGAAAATATTGCAGAAATAGGGAAGAAACCGAAGGAACCGGGGTATGGAGAAAAACACACACTCCTCGAGAAGAGAGGGCAGAACTGGGGTCTCGGGTCTTGTGGTGTCGTGGAGCGAAATGTTCGTCTCCGAAACGACAAACGGCCATGTTGGCGCGGAAAAGGGCGTCCGGATCGGTTTCGCCTTTTGTGCTCTGCGTGCGTTGGCGCCATTCAATTGATGACGGTCGTGGTGGAGCAAGTCGTGAGGGATTTGAGGCTTGTCCATCTGGATCCATCCATATCACGCAACGCTATTGCTCGATGCAAGAATACGCACTCAAGTGTGCAATGGGCTGCAAAGCGTACATGTATCATCAAATCCACTGCTGCGCTGCATTTTCATCACCAAAGACACTTTTCTTTCCTCCATCACATCACCTACGAAGCCTTCCACCCTGGCACAACTTGAACGACGTCGCAGCAGGAACCCACAATTCCGCTAGCGCCAATTTTATGTTCTTCCAGGCTGCTTCTCCGCCAACAGGGCCATTCCCGACGAAGCCGGGGCGTCTGTTCCGCGCAGTGCCAATTGCACGAGGCACGCTAAGCAACCCTTGATGAGGGGACGGAAAGGATGGATAAGGACAAAGGGCTAAATTCAGCTGAGGCAGCTAGTAAGAGCACTGGTTACTTTTATTTCCTTTCTTTTTCCCTTTCCCCAATGCTCTCTCCTTTTGCGGGCGTCTGAGGTGAGGGAGCATGTCCTCTCCACCTCCCTCTCTTCGCTGCTCTGCCCTGATTCTCTTCTTTCGTGCGCTGTTCCTCTTCTGCATGCAACACCTCCCGCTCCTTGGAGAATGAGACGGTCGACATCCGTCGGATGCACCCAACCATTATACCCATTCGCTTGCTTCCTCGGGAAAAGGAAGCACATAGCCATCGATGCGCAGCTGTAGTACAGTTGTCCCAAAAATCCAAATTCTGCCCACTCGATGCCGTGCTGCATTCCCGAAACAGGTCGACGGCCTTCTCAGACTTGCTCCAGCAACATGGATCCCGAATCGATCCGTATCACTCTCCTCCATCTTTTCGCCCATCTTCAATTTTGCCTTTGCCGTGTCCATGTTCCAAAACCCAGCCCGTGGGCAGGGAAAGCAAGTGGGAGCCAAAATGGGCTTCATCGCACCCAGCCGAAGCTGCCGTCCTCGTGAAAATGGGTATCCCGCTACCTATTTTTGTGTGCAAAGATACTTCGTACATACCTATAACATCGCGCAGCTATTACTCCGCGAACCGCCTTTTCCCACAGCACGCTTTTGGCTCCTCCCTGCTGCTCGCACTTCCCAAACAGGCAGAATTTGAAAAAGGTATCATGGTTCGGCGTTCAAACCCTGTCCCTGCCCCCTGGATCCCCTGGCCCCCAGTGCCGATCAAGGTCGGGGCGTAATCGCCTCTGCGACCTCTCTTTGCCATGATACCCTTTTTTCTTTTCTGTCTTCCTGTCCTGCGCGAATGTGCCCTTCCCGCTGCCCTACCGCCGGATCGGCCGCTGCTTATCCGCACATACTTCGTACCTCACTGCGCTATTCCTCGAGGTCCTGGGTGAATAGGATGTATTATACCGCGTCACACCGAGCTGCAGGGGTGAGACTGTAGAACGTTGAAATGGGCAGAGTTGCAACACTGAAAGCGGGTGAGATCTCGGCCTCTCGCATCTCGTCGCTGACGACTTGATCGTTTGTTGCCCTTGTCTGATATAATACCGCATTCGTCCTTGGCTCCGTTGCGTGTCGTGTCCATTGGAGGTCTAAAGCGCAGCATCCCTTAGCCGAGTCTAAGAAAAGGGCCTCGCTCCCTCCAGCTTCTGCTCTTTTGTCGGCTCTGTGGGCGGGGTAGAGGGGCGTTCGGCTGCTGGCCACTATCACCGACCACTGGCTCACGCTTCTCGATTTAGAAACGAATAAGAAGAGGAATGTGCATACAAAGTGCATCGCTTCTCTCAGTTTGCAAAGATAGATGGACGTGTGCGCTCCCACAGAGAGCTGAACCCTGGATCCGCCGTCACCTTGGAGGTCCTCGTGCCTCTCTCTAGCGTAGCTGTGCAATTAAGAAAAAGGTGAAGAAAAAAGTAATGTACAAGCCACAGCGCGTACCAAACTCGTGATAATCGCGCACAGAGGTACCTGTCAGAGCCCCCACAATCGTGTACCTCTGCCCACCTTTGCGCATGGTAAACCACAATTTGTTTCGGGGGCCAAGGGAAGGGGGCGATCTATTCCTGCTGTCCTGGACCCAAGATTTCCCCTTCCCGTCTTCTCGTCATGCACATTTGCCATTTGGGAAGCGGGCTCGTTTGCTCTCCCACTGGCGGACCCAAAGAAAAAGAAAGCAGAGATAGAGAGAGAGAAAAAGGGATTGGTTCAGGCAGTATCGAGAGCCGCACTCCTTGAGCACTCGCTCAGCGCACATGCCCATACGCACACACAAAAGTTGACTGGACTAGACCAGACCCCTGCCCCCAAAACTCAAGCACTCACACGCCCCCTCCCAAATCCGAAGCATTCACCCCCGCCATCTTCGGGCGTGGGCTGCGACGCACCTCGAGCATCTTCTGCGTCCCCCACCCCCTTGGACGCCCGCAAAAGAAGAAAAAGTTCGAGCGAGCTCATCTTGTTTCGAAAAGGTCTGACGAAGAACAGCCCTGCCGTAGGGACAAAAGAAAAGGACTGAGAGGGAAATGAAGAAGAAAGGAAAGCCAAGGCCTAGGCATTAAGCCGTTGGGGGCTTGTCCGGCTACGGGAGCCGACGCTAAGGGGGAAAGGAGGAGGGATTGAAGCTTAAAAGAGGGCCATTTTAGACGACATGTGTCGGCGCACTAGCGTAGCGTCCTGGAGGAAGCTGGCGCCGACTGTTCCTTTTTCTTTTTTCTTGGTCGGTTTGGATATCGATGTAATTTTGATTCCACTTGTCACTCACCACACATGCACGCATACACATACACATACACACCCCCTCCCCCTTGGCATAAGAAGAGTAGTAAGGCTCTGTATATCAGTGGGGCTTCCCCAGACCCAGATATCTCCTCCCCTTGTCTTCCATGATCGACCTGTCTCGCTTTTTCTTGGGAAAGGGTTTTTGCTTTTCTTTATCTGCTCGCTGGATCTCGATCGCAGGTAACCCTCGCATCTTTCTCTCTTTTGTATAAGATCACCGTTCGCACTCTTCCGTTTGCGTAGCATTCTCCCTTTTTGCTCTCCATTCGAGGTCGACTTTAATACTCCCACCCACCGCACAACTACTCCACAGCCTCGAGTCTCGGTTCTCGGCTGGGAAAACACCACCCCGCTGCGTTGGTTTGACGACCACACCACATTGGATTTTACACAACAGATACGCCACAAACACACACCATGGATCAAATAAAAGACCTCCACGAGTCGAGGGCTTCGACAGTCATCGCCGTCACCACGTTTGTGCTGGCCGCCGCCGCTTCCGTGGTTGGTGCGAGAGTGTACACCCGCGCCTTTCTAATACGCACGATGGGTGCTGACGACTGGATGGCCATTGTCTCCATGGTATGGACGACCCGCTCCGCCTAAACAGCGCGAGGTGGATGAGTGCTCGGCGTATGTCTTAGAGCTAGTGCTAACAAGCGGAATTTGCAGTTGATGATTGTTGCTTGCGGTTTCTGCGTTGCGTGGAGTATGTGTCTCTTCCTTATGATTGATCTGACCTTTCGCTAACAAACGCTCTTAGATACTCAATACGGCTTGGCACAACATATTTATGTTCTCGACCCCACACTAATTCCTCTCTACCTACGGGTGCGTTCTCTCCACGACGAGGAAATTTTAGAGGCAAAATGGCTAACATGAACACGCATCTAGACATTCTACGTCTCCATCGTTTTCTACAACGCCACCCTCGCCTGCATCAAACTCACCTTCCTCCTCCAATACTACAGGGCTCTCGGCACCAAGCAAAACCGCCGCCTCATCTTCATCGCCGGCGCCTTTGTCACCTCGTGGAGCTTCTCCCAGGTCTTTGTGCAAATCTTCATCTGCACCCCCGTCTCCGCGTTCTGGGAAGGCGGTGGCAAGTGCATTCCCAACATTCCCCAGTGGTACATCAACGCCGGCGGCAACATCCTCACTGATATCATGATCCTGCTGCTTCCTCTGCCCATCATCTGGCAGTTGAAACTCATCAAGGGGCAAAAAGTGATTCTTGTGGGCATTTTCTGCCTCGGATTCTTGTAAGTTGCGCCCGTGATAACCGATATCACCATCAAGCAGCCAACCTTTCGTCAAAAAGAAAATAGAAAAGAAAAGCAAAAACTAACGCACATCTCACCACAGCACCTGCGCCATCTCCATCTTCCGCATCAAATTCCTCCGCCTCACCGAAGACTTCACCTGGGACAACGTCGACGCCGCCTGCTGGTCCATCGGCGAGCTCTCCTCCGGCATCGTGTGCGCCTGCCTGCCCACCTTACGCCCCCTCCTCGGCAAGGTCCTCCCCGCCTCGGCGCCTCCGCCTCCCGCACGAACCCGACCAAGGGCGCCTACGCCTACGGTTCCTCCTCCCGCGGCGGAGGCGGCAGCGACACGCTCGCCTCCTCGTCGGGCAAGCGCGGCAGCCGGATGCACCACGCCCCGCACGACAGCCAGGAGGAGATGTACATCAGCAGCCTGCGCAGCGGCGGCGACGCGGAAAAGGGTACGGCCTCGGCCGCCGCGAGCCCGAGTGGATCGAGCTGAGCGACGGCGACAGCGCGGCCGCTGTGGATGCCGACGTGGAGATGCAGAGGCCCTCGAGGGCGGCGAAGCCGTACGCTGTTCGGCCGGTGCTCACGACGGAGTGCACGGCGGGGAGTACAGGCCAAGGGTGCCGCCCAAGGATTTCGGGATCCAGGTGAATCACGATATTGTGCAGTATACTACGCCCCGGGATTAAACAAAAAGCCTGAACCAAAAAGGGTTATCCGGAGAAGGAGCTGTACGACGTGGTGTTGGTGTGGTGGTTGTTGTTTCGATAAAGCGGTCTACGCACGCTTCTGTACATTTTTCTTTTGAGCCCTTGGGAGGAAGGGCTCGCGAACGTAATTGGCTGGGGTCGTTTCTTTTGTCTTATCATTGACGTCAAGTCAACTTTTGGGGTGTTTGGGGTTACCAATTAACCCCGGTCGGTAACAAAATGGGAGTTTCTTCATTCGTGGGAGACAAACGGGACGGGCAGGTTCAACCTTTTGGGGGTTTTATTGGGAGCGAGACTATAATACCCTATCCGCGGCACGGGAACCGGAGCTGCGTTTTGTTTCACGCTTGTCCTTGTATGTTTCAATAATACTTGGGCGGATTGGTAATATCACCATGCTATCTATTTATCCTTCTTTTCAATTCAATATGCCAAGGCATTTCAACGAACTGCTCCTTTGAATCGTGTTTTACTTTACTATGGATGTAGCAGGGGAATGACATCACAGCGAATGATGAGACGCGCTTCTTTGAAATTCAACGATACAAGGGGAATCCCGCTGATATAGGCGCAATATTCCCGAGGATAATGTTTGGGACGTGTCCGAGGCGAGCCTTTCTGAATCAACCCAGTGGGAAGGTCGATACATGAAAACATACAGTGTCTTTGATATTACTCTGGGGATGATAGCTGAAGCTAATAGTGACCGTATATACATCAAATGCCAAACGTTCTCGAGACGTTCTTCCAGTCCCTACCACTTGGATGTCAACAAAAACTTGGTGGGAATAGGAACGTGAACAGCCCGGATAAACTCGGCAAAGCCCTTGCCCAACCCATCGAGGAGCTTGGAGCTGCTCACGCCGCGGCCCAGGTGGCCATAGATGACAAAGTGCACGGCGCGCATCTCGGGCATCTCCACCCTCTCGACAAAATACCAATCCAGCCAGTCGCGGCCCATGAGGCTCTTGATGCGGTCCCTCGTCATGAAGGCGCGGAACCACGCCCACTGCTCGTCCGTCTGCACGTACAGGCCGATATTGACGTTGGCGCCCTTGTCGCCGGAGCGGGCGAGCGCGATGTCCCCAGGGGTCGTGAAAAGGTCGGACCGAAGGAGGCGAGCGGGGCGGGGTCCGCGGTTTCGTAGTTGTTCCTGGGCGCGAGGGGTTCCGTCTGCTTGGGCGGGCCGACGACGATACGCTGGGGGCGGTTGCCGAGGATATTGATGGCTTCTTCGATGTCGGTTTGCTGGATGAGGGAGGGGTAGAAGCCGAGGAAGGGTTTGGGCACGGCGGTTCGCATGTCGAGCGTGAAGTGCATGCCTTGGATTGAATAAGTGTGAGTAAGTTGGCACGGGAATGAGAAGCAATTGCAAGGAAAATAAGAAGATGCAAAGTGTAAGCTTACCCGCAAAATGAGCCATGCCGTGGTACATCCACGCCTGGGGCACCTTTCCCAGCGTAGCTGCGTCCTTGGCCTGCGCGAAGATGCGCAGGTACGTGGTGGAGGCGAGCTGGCAGTCCGGGTTCTCCATGGGCACCCCCACGCGCTGGAAATCGAGCTCGTCGAGCTGGTCGAGGACACCCCACTCGGCGAGCTTGGCGCGCATCTGCGTCTCCTGGATATCCCACTTGTGGGCGGTCGCGTAGCCCGTGGCGTTGATGAGCATCTCGCACTGGAAACCGCCCTTGTAGAACGTGGCGAGCTTGGTCGTGGGCGGGGGCGGGTGGCCGCGGACGCCGGTAACGCGCACGCGGTCCTCGCCCTCGTCGGAGACTCGAACGCGCGCGATGTCGGCCTTGACGTCGCTATTGAGGTATATGTCGCCCTGGAGCTCGTATAGAAGTTGGCACTTGACGGTGTCGGCGGTAACGAAGCCCGGGAGTTCCGGGTGCTTGGTGACGACGCAGCTGCCGTCAGCCTCGATCTCCACGATGGGGAGGCCAAGGTTGATAAAAGTCTCGGGCGGGTAGCGGTAGGCGCCGGCAAAGTTGGCGCCCGTGACGTAGGTGGAGCACTCGATAAGGTGGCCGGCCACGAGGGAGCCCGCGAGCTGATCCAAGTCGTCCTCGGACCACGCGTGCCACCAAGCCGCGAGCCCAATGACGGGTGAGGCGTCGGCGACGCGCCCACAGATGACGATGTCGGCGCCCTCGTCGAGACCCCGCTTGATGGCGCGGTAGCCGAGGTACGCGTTGGACGAGACGACGGGCATCTTGTCGGGCTCGTCGAGGAAGGACAACGTCTCCCCGGCGAGCTGCACCTCGTCGTTGCCGTTGTCCAGGTGGGGCAGCGCGCCGGACCGAATGTCTCGGAGGATCCTGTGCACGTTGGCCATCTGGTCGTCGCCGTCCACGTAGGCGACGGTGAGGTTCAGGCCCTTTTCGCGGACGAGCTCGTGCGTCTTTTCGGCGAGGCCCTTGGGGTTCTGGGCGCCGCCGTTGATGACGATCTTGATGCGTTTCTCGTTGGCGATTTCGATGGTTTGCTGGAGGCCGTCGAGGGCGGTGGGGGCCCAGCCGGGGTGGCCGTGGGTTTCTCTGTCGACGGCGAAGTTGGCCAGATTCATTTCTGGTGGGGTGTTGTTAGTTTGAGTCGGCCGTACGTGCGCGGCATTGGAAATTGATGATACTTTTGTCTTACCTGCTAGATAGTCGCCCGTGATGCCGTCAACCTGGCCGAACCTGGCCTGGTTATACATGTGCATGCCAGGGTCGCCTGCCAAAGATGCGATTAGCTTTCGTGCCGTAGGCAAGGGTGGTTTGTCAAGATAAGGGTCCGATGGGAATACTTACTAGCAGCGCCTGAGCAGTTGGCGATCCTTACCGCTCTCTTTCTCTCAGCCATGATGAAGGTCGGGAGTCTTGTTGAATGTGAGTTTCCTTGTAAATGCTAAACTTTGAATGTATTTCGTCTTGCTCTCACCGCCTTTCTTCTCTTCTATCCTTTTATCAGTTGCTTCAAGAGTGGCGGCCGGCGAGTGGCTGTTTGTCCTATGGGAATTCGTGCCAGTCCCTCATTCAGGTCGAAGCGCCGGGTCGACCAGAATCCACTGGGGTTTCGGTAGCCACGACTCAAAAGTGGAAATGGCACAAGATTCTGAGGGAACTGGAAGCTTACTTTCGTGAGAAAGGATTCTTTGCGGTCGTGTTACGTTGGTTTCCTTGGTGGGAATACAGCCGATTCGTCTATACAGCTCTTCCAAAGAAAGTAAACGACTCCGAGACAAGGCAGGAAGAGACCTGGGAAGGAACGTGAGGGATGTCATGTCGTGTACATCGCGAGCGGAGAGAGCCTTGCGCTAGTGCATCTCTCAAATGGAGCTCGGCAAACTGGCGCGAGTCCATGCTTAACTCCGTACATAGATAACCCAGCTTCATCGAGGCCACAGGTTCGGTTGCGTCTTCCCGCGGCTACAGGAAGCACAGGAAGGGGGACGACGTCGTTGATGCCGTTAGTGCGAGGGGCATTTCGCCGCTAATGACGCCTCCCCGCACTGCAACGGGATTGTTCTTCCGATTCGGGGTAAGCCAAGGAACGTTAATCCTACCCCACCTGGAATACGATGCCCCGGGGACCGGCTTCAGCGGCACCATCAAGTCCGAATTCCTGATCCATCTTGCAAATAGAGATTCCGGAGGGGACAACTCCCTCTCTGAGAAACGTACAAAGTCACATTTCCTTTTGGGATTGGCCGAGTGCGGGTTGAAGTCAAAAGGAACGCTGTGTGCGGGTTCCAAACGGTGAATTCTAACCCGAGTTGTGCCCCTCTTCGCCAACCCAAGCAAAAAGACACCCTTGTCGTAAATATCATCAATCATGTCTTCATCCTCCGAGTACTCGGTGCCCCGAGAGGCGAACAAGCTCTTCGTGGAGGGCATTCTGAACAACGCTCACCTCGCTCATCTGCCTGCGGAGCTCAAGGCTCTCGGCCAGTATGTCGAGTTCGGGGTGCCGACAAGCCCAGCATACCCATCAACTGGCGTTTCGCAGAGAGCATCTCCGCGCTCAAGGCCCTCGAGGCAACATTTCTCAATCTCCTTCTGACTAAGAAATACAATATTGAACCTGTCAAGGTCAAGATTGATACGTAAGTGATACCGAGTAAGAATAGATTACTTCTCACCTCTGCCTTCGATTCCACCCAAAGATACGGTTGGGGCAGGAAACAGGCAATATTCATAGCAAGGTGAACTTATTATTAACCAGAATCTCCGGGACTTAGGGATCACGCGAGTCTGTTCTTTATGTCGCCCGTAATCACACGGTACTTGAAAGACGGCGTCCCTATTCCCATGAGCGCATTCTCGCCGGATCTCATGAAAATGATCCCTAGTCAGGATAAACATAGGAGCCACGCAAGTCTGCACCGAAGACTGGCCACCAATATCTACAAGACTAAGGATGGTCGATATTATCATACCCACGGTAGGAATAATTGCCTGGAAGTAGGAGGAAGGAGGGTTGTTGCTCCCGTGCTGTTAATTATTCGTTGGCTAACTAGAACGCTTCTCCCACTTTTCCGTTGAAGCGAGCATGAACCCCGATCCCTCTCTCACGGCTCTGGGCCTCCCACTCGACGGTGAGGAGGCGGATACGTACGATGACGTCGTCCAGAGAATCCAAAAGGCCGTCTCAGAGCACAATTCCACCGAGCTCGATGAGCTCATGAACGAAAAGTACCGCCAAGCCGGCACGATCGCCTACACCTCAGAAGAGTACTTTGCCTCCGAGCACGGCAAGGCCGCGGGCCAGGCTGGGCTTTTCGAGATCGCACGGGATCCCAAATCACAGCAAGCCCCGTCATGGTGGGACGACAACGCCTCGAACCCGTCGAGCCCGCGCCGGCCTTTGGCTGGCCTCAAGGTAGTCGACCTTGCCCGCGTCATCGCTGCGCCGAGCATCACGCGCGGCTTGGCCGAGATGGGTGCCAGCGTCATGCGTGTCGTGAGCCCGCATGTCACGGACCTGACGCCCGTCCTGCAGGATCTCAACTGGGGCAAGTGGACCGCTTTTCTCCACCTCAAGGACGAAGCCGACAAGGAGAAACTGAGGGCGCTGATCCGCGAGGCGGACGTCGTGGTGGATGGGTACCGTCCGGGTGTCATGGAGCGTCTCGGGTTTGGGCGTGAGGCCGTTTTCGATCTGGTGAGGGGCCGGTCTCGGGGTATCATCTACGTTCGCGAGAATTGCTATGGTTGGCACGGCCCGTGGAGTCATCGGTCCGGGTGGCAGCAGATTAGCGATGCGGTAAGTTTTGCCCTCTATGAACTTGAGATGGAGGTTCTGTTTTGGTTCACGGTGGCTGAGAGTGTGAGAGGGCATCGTGTGGTGGTGAGAAAAGGGAGAGACGAAAAGTTGGTTTGCAAGCTAACTCAATATGTGGCAGTGCTGTGGTGTGTCCAAGTCATATGCTGAGGCTATGGGTGTCGCGGGCGCAGTGACCCCGGTGTTTCCAAACTCCGATTACTGGTAAGCCGCATTGGTTCTCCCGGGGCCTGCAGGCTCGAATTAAGTAGGGTCCGTTTCGCTTGTTCTAACCTGCATCGTAGCACCGGTGTGTGCGGAACCTCTGGTGTTTTAGACGCGCTTGTAAGGCGTGGAACCGATGGGGAAGCTACGCTGTTGATGTAAGACTCGCCCCATACTCCCCAACTCCGCGGAGAATCTGCCTTTAAACCACAACCTCTAACTATGCTCCGCCCTTCCTTCTCTCGCATTGGCAGGTCTCTCTCAACTATTATTCACAGTGGCTCGTCCGCTCCTGCGGAACCTACCCCAAGAACGTATGGGACGAGGTATGGACACGCCACGGCTCGCCCAAGTTCCAGCACTACCACGCCATGCCCTATCTCATCCCCGCCATGCTCAAGATACTGCACGAACACGACGCCAAGGTTCTGTTTAACCCCGACTTCTTCGAGCAGAGGGTGTCCAAGGTCTTGGACACCACGTTTATCCAAGTCAAGCCGATCGCGCAGTTCCCCGGCGGGGAAGTAGAGTTGAAGTACACTGTTGGCACTAGGGGTAACGGGGTTGATGAGCCTGTCTGGCCCGAGGATCTCACGGTTGAAACGGTTGCTGCTGTTGCCAGTAAGGCCTAGATAGTCGTCATTTTCGGAGTTGAGCACTATTCAGGAGCAATCAACCCAATTTCTCCGCAGAGGCAATAAATCGTACAATGAATTTCAGCAAGTTGTCTAGATGGATTCTGGTGCCCACTGGCACCCTTGGATATATCCTGCTGAGCGAAAGGCTCTCCGCCAGTATATGAAGCTCAGGTGTTCGGACAAGCCTATCATTGTGTACGCGTTGAAAACATCCATGTACATAGTCTTCGTGATAGGAAAGGATCAATCATTGACCTTAACCCAGACCCGAAAACAATACATCTTTTCAAGTACTCAGAATCTCATTCCGGTTCCCAACCTGGACCGCAATGTCTTGTCTCCACGAGAATCCTCTGTTACTGTATAGCTAAAGGATTCTTTACCCCTTGGCTTGATATTTGGGTTTACAAAATGGTGCCGTGCAACTGCATGGTACATCAATTGTATTCTGAAGTCAGTCATTACAGTCACTATCACAAAGACTACATTACATACCCACGCGTGAGCTCAATAGTACTGACCTCGCCGTTTTAACCATGCATGTTTAAATTTATCGCGATGATCTGACAATAATGTACTTTCATGATGTACAATCTGGCGGAGCCCTAGTGCCCGCGTGGGAGGGAAGACGTTGGGTAGGCTAACACGGTGGAGGGCTTTTTTTTTTTTTTTAGCGCATGCCAAGATTCTGTCCGCCCATATTCCACGTCAGTTAGAATTACTGTCGACGAGCGTTTCCCGTATTAGAAATAGAGTGCTTTTGATCCAGAGATGGCTCGGACGAAACGGGGAATTCGCAAGCCAACTTTGTCCATCATCATTGCACTTTTTACTCGTCTCTGACGTGTGACAGCATTGCACTTTACTTACCTACGCACCGGGTTCTAATTAACTGGTCATCCATTGGCCCACCAAGTCACGTTCTCCTTTCGTATGCTGCCGTGTCACATATAATCTTATGCCTGTATCACTTCCAGACCGGGGACCATGAATTAACCGACACGCCAGGCAGGGCAACGGGCAGCCCAAGCCTCGCCATGGTCACAGCACCCTCTATCTAATCGCAATGTACCTCCTGACGCCTCTCAACTTCAGGGGTTCCTATTTACGACAGGAGCCGAAACAGCCTCTCGGGACGTTTATTGGCTTTAATGCGTCTACAAGGATTCGATACAGATGCGGCCATCATGGCGCTGCTCTCATTACCAACAGCGGAGGATTAAGTACTTGTGTTTGTGTGACAGCGAGGCAGAGCACACGTATACCTGATAAGTGTGAGGAATACCAATAACTAGATGTACAACCCTGAAGGTATAGTTTTGCTGTTGGCGGGCGAAGCTTTAGTGATGTTGCGGATGTTGCGGATGAACCACAAAATGTTGGCTGAAAATTGTTAGATCCTGATTCAAGAGTTTGGTGCGGCCGCGGTCCGGATCTTTCGATAGGAGATTCATGCATAGATCCATGGATGTCTTTAGGGTTTAGTTGACGCCTAAACAACCACTTTCGGCCAACTAGAAACCTCCTTAACTTGAGTCTTGTCAAGTCCAGCGGCCGCAGCCGCCTGTTCAAAGTTCCGCGGGTTCATCCCCACGACAAACCCGTTGCTCCCGACGCTGATAGCCACAGCAAACGGCTTCCCATAAAAGTAGAGCACCAAAATCGGTCGGGGAGGGGGCCTCCTGTCCTCCTTCCCTTGCCTCCCAGCCAATGTGCCCAAAGTCGTGGCTGCCTCCACTAATTCCGCAATTTTGTCCTCTGGAATACCCCTGTAATCAAACTCTTCGCTGTGCCTCTCTACTATGTGTTTCAATCCGGCTTTGTCGTTGCCTTCTTCGATCCAAATAACCGTCGATTCCACGCCCGGAAGTTTCTTTGATTGTTCTGGACTGATCTCCCAGATGCGTAGGACTTCCTCAACCCTCCACCTATTAGGGCTCCGCCGCTGCTGAATTAGGGTTTTGATTAGTGCCCTCGACTCTTCATTCAAGCTTAGCGTGTCGACCCTTTTGTGGAGAAGCTCCAAGTAGCTCATCTCTAATCGGTTAGATCATGCCCCCAAATGCTTTGTACGGCTACGCGAAGCGACTTCGTTAGTTAAGCCCAACAGAGATTCTGGCGGAGCAGTGGCGCAAGACCTTATGCCAGAGAAGAATATAAGAAAATGGGAGAGATTCACCTATTAGCTATAACGTGGTCTTGAATATGACTAGGGATCTCTTCGTCGGACACAGAGGTTTGGGTCGAGCGAGGTCAAATCATAAGAGGGATGGAGGGCGAAAGCGAAGAGAAGAGAGGAGAGGAGAAGAGAAGAGAAGAAAAGAAAAGAGGAAGGAAGAGAAGAGGAAGGAAGAGGAGAGGAGAGGAGAGGAGAGGAGAGGAGAGGAGAGGAGAGGAGAGGAGAGGAGAGGAGAGGAGAGCAGAAGCGCGCAATCGCGCGTGAGTGTTCCCAACCTGCCGAGCGGGGAAGGGCGCAAGATGTGCAACAGTTTTGGCGAGGCAGCCCAAACTCATCAGGACAGACGAACCAGCCAGCCGTAGTTATTGATCGCAGGCACATCCAAGACCGAATGTGGCCGGAAATCTCTCAGGCTGTGGAACGGGGCCACGTTGACCTCCATGTACATAGTATCCTTGACCCCGATAGTGTCATTAGGATTCGGTTAACAGCTGGTCTTCTCCGAGGTACACGAGCAGAACACACTACCATCTATGCAAGAAAACCTTTAGGTACTTGGTAGAAACACGTAGCTCGCAATGGGAACTTCTGTCGACTACACTCCATCCGGATCCTGTCCTCTACACAGATCTAGCCCTGTCTGCCCCTTGTAATCTATGTCGGCGCTGATGTCCGTCCTGAATCCTACTCCTGCAAACCAATGACTAGCAAAATGTGCACGAGCGAGTTCAACGAGCCGCGAAGTGATGGATTCGACTGTCTCTAGGCCTCGCTATTTGAAGAATTTATGGTGTCCTGATGTACTAGTAATTCATTATTCTCTGTTAATTCTTGGTAGACAGCAGTTGCAGTGGTTTTATATACATGCAAGTCTCATATCCTGCTTGTCCGTTATACAAGATATCCCGTGTAAATAAGGTGACCTATTTGGCAGCATTATGCTTCACCACGTGATTGGATTGGGAGCCCTTCACTGGCAGGCCTGCTTCGTCGCCTAATTCCTTTCTACCTTGTTTTCAAACCTTGCAACTCACTTATTCTGTCATCCTCCGAAGCTGAGAAATAATCAGCCTCACTTTTCCGTGTACGAACCAAGAAAGATTTTATTTCTTCAAGAAACATATAGAGGCCAACAAACATGCTCGCCGCGTCGAGAAGCCTCCGCGTCTTCATCGCTCGCCGGCCGGGGGTCCTGGCGAGCCAACCCCCGACTTCGTCTCCAACCCAGCTTTCAGGACCCTCGTCACCACTTACCAGTGCATGGCACGTTCTGCAGTCTATTTGGGCTACCGGCCCTGGTGAAAAACCGGCAGGAAATAATTTGTACTGCCTACGGGCTCGTGCTAACACAATCCGCCGAGCGGGATTGCCCAACCCCATACGAGCTTGCCCTGCTCCCAGCGTCAGAACCGACAACCGCGGCCACCGCTGCTAACGGCGGCCCAACCCACACTGAGCACCATTACAGGATCTTCCCGGACTGGGGCACCTCCTTCTTTGGAAAGACCCTAACTTCGCCGATACGGAACCGGGAGACTCGGCCGTCGAGGATGAGGTTATCGAGAGCAGGTATCCGACCCTCGCTCCCTGCTTTACCGCCTGGCGGGAGATATACGAGGACGCATTCGAGGAGCAGGAGTGTAACCTCGGGAGTGGGAAGGAAGTTTTCCCAAACGTCGAGCTCCGCGTGGCGTGGTATACCGAGGGCTTCTTGATGGCGTGCTGGCTTGTGTTGCAGCCCGGGGTCGACTCAGTCGAGTTCGCATCGGTCGGCAAGACGTATAGGCTTGACAAGGCCTCGGTGGGCGAAAAGCTCAAGGAGTTTCTCGATGAAACAGATGCCTTACTGGGAGAAGAGCAGTAGACGGATAGTTGCTTCGGGCATTCGCAATAGCCCTTGTCGCTCGAAAATATCCCTTCACAACAACTGACCAGACAGAGCACTTTTCTGTTTTGGCCCCGACCTTTCTTTTTAAAAAGGAGACTGTTATGTGTGCTGACACTCCGACTGCTAGGCTTTGCTTCTTCCTTTATTTGGTCGATGAAACAGTTCGGGGCCATGAACTTTTACTCGCGTACTTCTCTTGACGGACTTGGGGACCCTTTGCCTTTCCATCCGTATGGTATGAATCGAGTTGCAAGGGATTAATGCCGCGACCTACTCGCGCGACACGCCGAGGAGGATGGCGAATGCGGCCCGAACATTGCGGTCAAACTTGCCCAGTTTCGACTTGGTGAGCCACGCATCACATGAAAATACACGGGGGGCAACCAGTCTATCTTGAACTGTTAGCTAGCGACCCATATTATCTCGTTTACTCTTCCCAACTAGTAGTAAAGACTAACCCAGATTGATCTCGCAATTACAATTACGCAACCACCCTGATGATTATAAGTGCCTGTATATCTTTCACACAGTGAAGGGGTGCAATATCAATTGATCATAGCAAGCCGCTAGGGAGATGCTAGCGGAACCCAGGCATTGATCAGATTGTAGTTGAACTAACCGCTATCCTCCGTTTTTACAAGGAGGATTTCTCCTGATATATAGACATCGCCTTGTGAAGATATCACAATCCCTCCCATCTAGATCCATATCCTTCAAATAGAGGTAGCTGGTCAATAGTTTGCGATGCGTTTAGTTATCTTCTTCTTACGGCAAAGGGATTAAGCCCGGTCGCCTCGCGTCCGTCCGTTGTCTAAACCGGCTACCACGAACGTCAGAGCTGTATTAGGTATGTCGCCTCATCCAACTAGTTGTGGGTTTGCTAAGTTGTTGGATCAATGCCGGAGACACTAAGCCTACATGTATCTTGGCCACCACCCGGGGACCGCAATTTGCGGGAATAAGGGTATTTTGCTGGGGACAACGCTGTGCGCCTGTGAAACGCCGCACGTCTTGTCCTCACCTCATCCCCACTTCTCCCTTTCATCATAATCAGTTCTCATAATTTTTTGAACTGTCCATGCAACAAGCAAACACTTTTGTGTCCACAAATACCGCCGGATACGCCATCAGCCCTATTACAAGTGACTGCATATGCAGCGGCATCATCCCCACAGTTTTGAATCGGCAAAGCCCCCGCGAACCATTAGGATCACACCTCCGAAACGAAAGAGTAACTCAGCTTGGTTCCCGATTGGTGGTAGCCCCTAGCACTAGTAGAGATTGTGGATATAAACAAGACCATACAATCGATAAAGATCACCACATTGTCGACCCCGAGTGAATATCAGAAGTGGAGGAGAGACATCCGCTTCGAAGCTCAGCTTCTGAAGATTTGGGACTATGTCAACCCGGAATTAGAAACAGAGGCGCCCCAGCTCCAAAAGCCCATAAGCTTCGACGAATACGTGAGGGCAAAGCTTGAGGAGTACGATAGAGGGACAGTACTGCATGCCTCCATGAGCCCGGGCTTTTGGTCTCTGAAAGTAGAAGAGTCCTCTGACGAGGAAACCGACAAACCAGCCCAGCCCATAAAAACCGACAGAGTTACGCAACAACCCACCACGGCTGATGGCACGCCAAGCTAGCACTGATCAAGGCGCCAACCTCTCCAACGCCTGATGGGCACGAGCCCTACATGTATGACGAGGCCAGATACAAGGTCGAAAAAAGCGCCATGATGGCCTACTCGGCGCAGTTGACGGCGATAGATCACCAGAACAGGAGGACAGAGAAGATCCAAGACAGCCTGGGAAGGCTCCATCGACTCATGTGGGCCTCGGTGAAGGGCGAAGTGAGAGCGTTCGTACCTATAGAATCTACAACTACACCTCGCGAAGTGCTTCGAAAGGTGCATGACCATTGCAAAGCCAGGAGCAGAAGGGCGGCGGAAATAGGTTGGAAAGCCGCCCTGGGTAGAGCAGCAAAAGAAAACCCTCCGGGCGTTTGGGTTGCCGATGTGACCGAGGCATGGCGAACGCTAGTGGATAGTGGCAGCCTGGGGGCCACGGATTTCTTTTCAGCAAAAGAGCTCTTCTGTGACGCCACTCTCGAATATGACACAGCTTGGGGAACATCATCCGCCAAGAAAATGTGCAAAATTGGTTGGAAGAAGACCCAATCGAGACATTCAAATCCTTTCTAGCCGTACATGATGCCGTAGCATCCCGGCGGCAGCACCCCGGTATCACGGGAAGAACCATTAGCGGCCATCCGCGCGATCGTCCGCACGAGCTGGCGGGGGCGAGGTCGAGGTCAGCGACCCCAACCCGACCGAGTCCCGCGTACGAAAGATGAGGGCCGAGTGTCACAGCTTCGCTTGATCTGTGGCTCCCCTTATAGCTACCCTTAGCCGCCACGTGGACTTCTCAATTTGACGAGTTGGCGAAAGAGACTTGCATCTAGATGTGTTGGCATTGTAAATTTTCAACTCCGCGAAATCTATCCACCTAATTCTCAGCTGCTCTTTGGTTGGGTTTAGTCCGACGCGGTGACCGTGTCAGTACAACATCCTGTCGCAGGTGCCTGAGTAAAGCTTGGGTGGCATTTTCAAGATGCTGTATCTCATGCGCGGCGTCACTCTTCACAGCAGAATGACGGTTACTGAATTCTAATGGACATGTGTTATCAACAAGGGTATAATTATGATTCAAGACTTCTAGGGAAAATAAATGCAATATGGATAATATTGGCAGATCCTTTAATCATCGCCACCTTCCACAAAACCTACATATCAGAATCAGTTGGGACGTCGGCACTTGTGAAAATGTCCCGGATCATGGCAGCCCACAACCACGGCTTACCTTCCCCATGCGTGCTTGTGAGTGAATTAAAGTATTCCCACCCCATCACACCCCCGAATTTGGGATACGTCCGAATCAGTTTCGTCAGCGTCTTCTTGAGCGGCTCATCCTCGACCCAGCCATCTCCGTTCCTCGGATTCGTGATGAGACCGACCACGATCTTCTCCGGCGGCCATCCCCTCCTGACGATATCCTCGTAGCCTGCCGTCCGGCTCATATCACCCCAACCGCAGTAGAACTGCACGTTATACCAAGCGACTCGGGCACCTAGTCCCTTTTCCAGCTCTTCGTAGTTGAACCCAGACAGGTTTTGCAAGTTAGACATGGCCGGGGCGACGGGGGCCAACGTAATGAGGAACTCCCGGCCAAAATCGTGCTTGAGATGATCGATGAGCCGGATGATGCCTCCAAACGACATGGCCTCTTCCACGTCCAGGTCCAGCCCGTTTAAGCCCGTCTTGGTAATCATGGCCTTGAGATGCTGGTAATACTCGTCGAACCGCGCGTGGGTCCCGTCGAGCTTCATAAAGGACCCCTGGGCAGCGCCACCAACATGCCCAGTACCTTGACTCCATTGATTGGAAGGTGCGCACCTCGGCCCAGAGTGGGTCATTCCGGGGCGCGTCGAAGGGGTCGTCGTTGAGGTAGATGCACCCTAGCTTCGGCGGGGAGTGGATGTGGACGGCTGCGATGATGACGTGCGTCACGCCCGTCTTCTCCGTCAAGAGGGGCAGTGCGGAGATGAACTTGCCGCTGCGGTGGTGGGTTTGGTGGTAGCAGATGATTCGCCGGGGCGTAGGGATGGGGACTTTGGCCATTCCGGGAGCGGGGAGGCGGAGCCAGCTGAGATCTGGGTGCCACACACCGACGTATGAGACGGCTAGGGATAGAACTCAAGAGGAGATTTTAGTAAAAGAGACTACATGTAAATAAAGATTTATAACATGGCCTATAAATTCGCCAAGGGCGTGAGACTCTTGTGTTTCTTCCTCACGCCGTCTGCTACGGTTGGCGCGGGGTTGCTGGGAGTTTCAGCTCGTGGCACAGAAGTGGGCGGGCAAGGCGGATATGCGATTATTCATCAATTCCGTATTTCACTAACCAGAATCAACTTGAGTGAGCTGAACAAATCGTCAATTCATTTCTTGTGCTGTACACCACCACAATTCCAATCCCGACTTGCCGAGAAGCGGTCGTCCTTGAAACTACAAACGCGGACGGCGGGGCCAAAGGTTTTACCCCGGTAGGCTTTGGCGTCTCGCTCTGCGTTGTACAGAATCGTGGGCTCTCCGAACTTTGTCTAGCTTCTGTTGACAGGATATAAGCCTCAATCTTTAGACCTCTAATAGACAGGGAGCGTTCCCCTGTCCTTTTTGGTCCATCAGCTTCCACATCGCAGTCCACTCAAGTATGTCGTTGGCTTTTTCCAGCCTAAAGAGCACAAGGCGAAAGTGCCGTTGATGTCGGCTGACGAACATATATGGGGGCTTATTTCATAATCTAGCTTTAAAATCTTCCCCGTTCCTGCCTGGCCGCTCTCTCCACCAGCATGTAGAATAGATTGGTCAATAATTGAGGCATGACTCCACCAAGCCTGGAAGTTATGGAAGGTTGGACTCTCATCTAGTCCTACTAGTAGTAGATTAGCACTCATCACCTACTCGCCTCTTCCTTCCTCTTATGATAGTATCTACTAAACCTCTTTAAACTAAGCATTTGCTCCTTCCTATTTTCCCCACCTCTTTAACTGTGGACATCTCTATATGTTTCTAATCACGTGGGCATCTTAAAATCTGTAAATCTACACAAAAGCACCTCCCACTAGAGTTAGCTTCGCTATGGGTTCTATTTGTTGGGAACTACGAAAAAGCAACCTATTTCCCTGCAGTTCAACCACCTACAGCTTAGAGGAGGAGGCAGATATTACGTTTCCTTTCTTCTCTCAACATTGCTTGTCCTATACTTCTTTCCTCATTCGCGATACAGGCCCACTCTTTGTTCAAGAGCGGAATCCCATAATCGACATCTGACAGGGACCAAGTTCAATCCCTCCAACTGTCTGTGACAGGACCGGCAAGATGAGCCAAACGCTAGTATCTTCCCTCGCCCAGAGCACCATGGACCTCCACGCGGATCTCGTGAGCAGATATAAACGACACCACGCTGCCGTCGAAAAGGCATGGCGCTCATTCGACAAACAACAGCGTGCCAAGTGCATGAAGGCAGGAGCAGCTGAGGGCGTTGTTCTCAAGCATGCTCTAGACCACACTCTCGGCAATGTGAACAAGATTATCCCCGAGTGGAACCTTCGAGACGTTTGCGAGGATCCAGAACACGCCCTAGCTATCCTCAAACATCGGGCTACGAATACCTTGATGACGCAGTACGCCATTGGCCACGACGGCGGCCTCGGGGACAAGAATCTCATCCATAAAATGATGGTGACCCGTGGGCTTCGTCACGTCGATGAAGCGAGCATGGCACACGGCTTCGCGTTTTTCTCAGCGAAGAAGACTACGGGCAATTCCTTCGAGTACAGCCGTCACATGCGAAGGGATTCATGGAGGCAACGAAACATGCAGTGGAGCGAGGATTGTGTATTCGTGAGGATATGGGCAATTTTGTCCTCCAGAGGCAGATGACCCTAATTCAAGTGCTCGTCATCCTCATCGATGACATTCTCGAAGAGGGCTCAGAGACGAGGGACAAGAGCGCCATCAAGTCTAAGCCTGACAAGGCTGCTGCTGCGGCCTTCTCTCGTCTTACCGTGTCCGAGCCGCAGGCCAAAGTCTCCCTTCCTGCCCTTGTCGAAAATTCGCGAGACCAAAAGGAGTCTCTCGAAGAATACCTCCGCCTGCTCACCGAGGAGCCGGTCGTACTTACGCATGCCGTCAACAATTGGTTTTATAGCCGAACGGAACTTCTGCCTGACGAAAAGGGCCGCCGTCTCCCAGTCCACGGGGACAAGTATATCAGTGGCGCCGTCCTCGATGCTCTCCGAAACACTGTTCAGGGCGTGGCGATCTGGGAGTATATCACGGGGGCGATGGAGTTGTTTGCCAAGCCAGGGCATGACAAGGCCTATCGTGCGATGCTGCTCCAAGAGCTGTCAAATGTATGCCAGATGGAGTACGAGCGCACACAAGCCGTATTCAAGCGCCAGGTCCAGACTGCTTCTGGTGACAAGTATATCAAACGCGTATCCAATGCCTACGATAAGGCTGGCAACGCAAAAGTGTCTATGAAGGGCAAACCCGAAGATTTTACCCTGTCTGATCCGCAGCTGATGTACATCTTGCGGCTTTGCCAGCCCGAAACCAACGTTGTCAAGGCGTATGACTGGGTGAAAAAGCTGGGCGAGCTCCACGCCACCTATCCCGAAGAGAGCGAAAAGATGGAGGAGAGAGAAGCCGAGGCCTTGTATGACCTGATGATCATTGTGTCTTTTGTCCACGATTTATCCACCGTGGTCACCTTGCCATCCGTGTCCAAGAAGACCGGCCAACGCTTTATTTCTGAAGATTTAAAGCTTCAGACTGAACTCAATAAGGTTAAGCCTGACTTGGATCTTCGATCATTCGCCGCTCCCATCGACAATCTTCGTGAGCCAGGCATGGCCGAGGGGCTCTGAACACACTGGATGAGTTTGTCGCGGAGAGAACTGGGAGCAAGTTGGGCATGCTTTACTACGATATGGTCCAGGACTGCTTGTCTGATCTCCGACGCCGCCTCGGGGAAGCCATGGCTGCGAAGGCCGAACAGAAGAAAAGGTTGGGCCGCCTACTGTCCAAGCGCCCATCGATACACAGCAGACGCCAGAGGCGGTAGTTGAGACTCGGAAGCAAAAGGAAAAGGTCAAGACACGCCCTCCCCATTCTTCGGTATATAATATCGCTCCAGCTACTGCGAGCGACGACGAGGAGGTGGATGCCCCTTCGGGAAAGATCAAGGTCAATTCGTCCACCTATGACGTCTTCTCCTCGCTCTTTACCAAGGACAAGTCCCGAGGCTCCGTTAATTGGACGTCTTTCGAAGGCGCCATGGCGAGCTTGGGATTCTCTGTGCTGCCAAAATTTGGGTCCATCTATACATTTAGCCCTCCAGAGTCAATGGGCGTCAAGAGATCGATTACTATCCACCGCCCTCATCAGTCCCGCATCGAGGGGTACTTGGTGCCCATCTTTGCCAGGCGCCTGAAGAGAGTTTTCGGATGGGGCCAAGATACTTTCGAGGTTGCTTAGGCTACCTGTGCGACTCTTGCTTGTTCTACAATTGCCATTGAGGGAGAACAATGAATGGGTCGACTACAACCTTGTTGGCGATAATAGGCTCAGTAACCATTGTTCATTACCTATCATATGGGCGAGCGGAGCCTGAGCTTAATCTTAATCATCGGATCGGAAATTGTTCTTAGCATCTATTCATGATGGCTATCCAAAACTCTCGAAGAATATTGTTTGCCTGACGCGTTGTCATCAAGTCATCCTGTGGAGGCGTTAGAAAAGGCTGCTGGAGTAGTTCGACGTGTCTTGATTAATGAGTTCGGTTTTATATGGCGAGGTAACGGAGAGCAGAGGATGATTTCATATTGCGCGTTTGAAAGCTACATGTACTATAGGTACAGATGAAACCTTAGACCATGTCTACATATGGATGTAGTTTCCTTATCTTAGGTTAGCATCCAATCGACGTTTAAGAAAAACATAAACTGCAAGTCTGTTGAGCTTAAATGCAAAAGAGAGAGAGGTTAGAAATACTGATAATTCTATTCTCGCGATATTCCAACCTTTTGCTGACGCCATTTCCGACTCACAATGACTCGATCCCCATCAACAAGGTTATCCCATGCGTCGACGATGTCGAGATGTCACCTGTGCCAGAGTATCACGAGCTTGAATTTCCAAAGTCTGAACTCGGCACAAAACCCATGGGAATAACGCCCACGTATAACAACAACTTCCGCCCCTTTTACACCCCCATCAAGCTCCTTCGCAAGGTACCAAATTCCACCAAGCAAGCCTCCAGTTCATCCACCAAACCGCCAGACTTTAACACCAGCAAAACACAAAAAAACCCGACATCTACCCCTTCCGCTAAGGAAGAAGATAATAAAAACAGCAAAATGCCCATAGAACTCCACCGCAACTACGACAAAGCCTGGGAAAACCACAACAGCAAAATGGCCGCCCAAGAAGCCGAGCGCCGCCGCCGCCCCACCCCCGAAGAAAAAGCCAACTTTTGGCAACCCGGCGACTTCTACAAGCACAACCGCCTGCTCGAGCGCGTCTCCGCCCTCGTCAACCAGGCCAAGAACGCGCGCAACGAGGCCGCCCGCGCCGCTGCCGACGCGTACCTTGACCGCGTGTACGGCGGTAGCGGCGGCGGTAGCGAGGAAAGCTGTCCGACGAGGCCCTCGAGGCCCTACGCGCCTCCCTCACCGAGGACTTTTGCGTCTGGAGCTCGTGCGTCGCCGGCCTGGCCCGCCGGCACGATCGCTACCGCATGTCTCAGCGGAGCCGGCCTAGCTCCCTACCCCGGAGTGGGAGAAGATGTCGTGGCTGCTCCGGTATACTGTAAATACAATGCCCCCGTTGATTTCTCATCCCCCGTTTGCTCTCGCTGAATCGCGTGGTCAGAAAACTCCCCTCAAGCAACTCCTCGCCATCCAACTTAGTCATGACCTCAACACCATCCGTAAATACCTCAAATTCGCCGAAGCCCAGGAACAAGCCGGCGTCGGACCCGAATTCATGACCAAGCTCACCAAGACGATGCGCCTCAGCGACCTCGCCTTTGGTTGGGACATTTTCCGGGATGATTTCACGGCAGAGACGGTCCAAAAGTGGCTCGACGACCTCCAGGACCCCAAGAAGCTAGAGGAGGCGGACGAGGAGGATCGCAAGTTCATACAGGGCATCGACAAATCCACCATGGACACCATCAAGGAGCTTTTCGATACGGATGAAAAATGCCAAACCATGTGGGACATGTATGCGGATGTCGAGTGGTCCAACGACTACAAGCATCTGAAGGAAGAGGAAAAGGCCATCGCAGCATTGGCCGAGGATAAGAAGAAACTGGAAGCGCTGTCAGAGCTCTTTCTTGAACAATGCGGACAACAGCATTCCAACCTCGTAACTATGGGAGAACGGCAGAAACTTGCAAATACAGCAGGCAGAGCGTCACTCTTCATGGATCTGGACAAACCCCTGCCAGCCGCAAAGGTTGCTTAATATGAAAATTATAGAGTCAGGAAGACCAGGGGCGTGACAGGGAGAAGCGTAACAGTAAGGCGGCAAGATGACTCCAAAATACAAGTTATATTTGTGGCTCGTTCTATTAAGTAAAAAATATTTTGACACAAGAAAATGGAAGAAGAAATCTGCGCAAGCGAGAAGCCCCAGACTCCACAAAGGAGCGCCTGATGACGTCCGGGTATAAATGATTGGTATTTTTGCCGCAAAACCCCTTTTCAAGCACCAACACTTTCCTGTTCGGATGAAATCAACGAAAAGATGTAGCTATAGCTTTCTTAGTATATCCAAAGAAAAGGACGATCCTGTCTTCGCTTAGCTTGTTGCCCATGCCTTAACGGGCAAGGGAAACAGGCCCGGCGTCGTACAGAAAGAGCATTGGTAAATTTAGGCCCTCGAGGTCCAGTGGGGAGCGTTGGAGATGATGCCAGTAAGGCAGCCAGAGATAATACCGGCGGTGGGAAGGGTGATGATCCAGCCCATGTAGATCCAAGCGATCATGCGCCAGTTGATGGAGCGCCAGGTACCAGAGCAGAGACCGACACCGACGGTGGCGCCAGTGATGCACTGCGTAGTAGAGACAGGGAGCTCTGTACATGCGATAGTTAGCATACTACTCTCAATCCATGTGAAAGAATACGGTACAACTTACTCAAGCGAGTGGCAAGAATGATGGTACAGGCGGAACCCAACTCCATGGAGAAACCACGCGAGGGGAGTGGAGGGTGAGGCGGTTACCAAGGTTGCGCATGATATTGTAACCATAAGTCCAGATACCGAGAGCGATACCAACACCACCAAAGACGCTAAAGGGAAGATACCAGAGATTAGTAAACTATTTCATTTTGCTTTTATTCCACCGAGGATCAAACTTACAGAATCCAGTCAGGAACGGGGAGCTTGGAGCCAGCGAGGGTACCGCTAGACCAGATCTGGTAGATGGTGGCATAAGGGCCGATGGCGTTGGCGACATCGTTGGCACCGTGGGTGAAGGAGGCGGTACAGGCGGTCAAAACCTGGAGGAAAGAGTAGAGATATTCGGCCTTGTTGTCGTAGTGCTTGACGTGGGCGTGCATCTCGTTGAGATCGCCAGTGAGAACGCTCTCCTTCTTCTGCATGTTGATGATGTCCTGGTCAACACCCTGGAGGAAGACCTTCTTGAGAGCCCAGAAGAGGAAGGCACCAGAGTACCAAGGAGCGTCGGGCTTGGGGCCAACAATGGACTTGTGGACGTAAGCACCGGGAGCGGGCTGCTGCTCCTGGCCGTCGTCAGAGCCGCTGGCAATGACCTTGCCCTCGGTGTCTTCGTGGCTTCCCTTGGTCTCCTCACCGTTGGCACCCCTGGACTCAAGGTCGCGGTTCTGGCTGTTGCGGTTGCGGAGGGCTTCAAGCTCCTCTCGGGTAAGGTGGCCAGCGTAGAAGTCGGTGATACCGCCCTTGGCACCCTCGGGCTGCGCAGGAGGCTCGGGGCGCTTGAGGAGGAGAGGGCCCATGGGGATGTGCCACCAGCGGAGCTGCCAGTCATCCTTGACGACGATGCGGTACAACCAAGGAATGAGGAAGATGGAGATGAAAATGGCAAAGGCAGCGCCAACACCGATAATCATACCAACGGTCTCGGCGGTGGCGAAGGTAATCTTGATAGATCCACCCTTCCAGACGACAAGCATGGTCAACAGAGAAGCAGTGATACCGAAGTAGACGGGAACGAGCATGAGACCGCGCATGACGGGGTTGCTTCGAAGCATGACACCGTACTTGGTAATGGTAAAGATGATAGCAGCGAAAGCTCCCGAAATACCAGGGGCAATGATCCAGGCCAAGAACACTTGAATGACACCAGAGTTGATACCACCCTCCTTGTCGACCCAGTGGATGTTATCGGCACCAACGAGGGCAATACCCATACCGAGGATACCACCCATGATGGAGTGAGTAGTAGAAACAGGGAGACCGATCTTGGTGCAGAAGGTGAGGTAGACAGAGGAGGCAACGACTGCGCAGACCATACCGAGCATAAGCATGCCGGGGTCTTCCTTGAACTGGTCGATATCGACAATCTTGGTGCGGATGGTATCGGCAACACGGGCACCGACACCTACGGAACCGGCAAGCTCAAGGACGGAACCGAGAGACATGGCCTGGAGGTACCCGACGGATCGGGAGGAGACCGATGTGGCCCAAGAGTTGGCGACATCGTTGGCACCTGCATGAGAAAGGCATCTCGTTAGTTGGAAGGCATTGAAGAGTGGCTTGCAGATGGGGTGGGAAGTAGCAACGCTAGTGGCGGCGACCGCTCTGATTGATTTGGTCTTATCTTGCGGCGGGGTAGAGGTACAGGCACAGAACGGGGAAGGCTTGGTGGGCGGGTGGAAGCCGAAAGGACTTACCAATGTTCCAAGCATCAAGGAAGGCAAAGATGGTGCCAATGGCGAAGAGGTAGTCGTACTGGTGAAGAGTGGGCATCTTGAAGGTGGCTGCCGGAAACGCGGCAAAGGTCGTGTGTCTGGTTGCTAAGTTTGCGCCGGTAGGCGTGCAGAGAGTGAACGGGAGCGCGGCCCTGATGGAACTGGACTGGCTGCTTTGCGGATGGCGGTGGGGATATTCCTGTCTGCGGGATGCGACAAGAATATGTAGATGCGCGAGGGGCAAAAGCGAAGAGATCGCTGTCGAAACTGTAGAGCTGCCTGGCCGACTCTCTTCATGATTCAAGACAACGAAGGAGGAAGCGCGGCCATATAAAGGAACTGGCCTATTTTGCCAAGCCTAAGCAGTGCCCAGGCCAAGCATTGAATGTCCCCATGTCTCCTCCCCCGATCGAGCAGTGCCCGGTGGATGGAAGCGGTTTGTCAAGGCCTTCCCTGCAAAAGGGTCCCGGGAGATGCTTTGGATGGCGACATTAAGGAGCACTACCACTACTAGGGGGCCCTAATCCAAAGCTCAGTTTGCAGGTGTGCAATCATCGGACATGGGCGCGCTTTCAGTTTCTCTTGGCGAATTTTGGGGGTGGAGATTCTATGGTGCGCAGGTCGCCCATGTGCTCGCATGGTCGACTGTTGATGGATGGGCAGGCCGTATGGAAGGCTCCGGGGACCTCACAATCCATCGGATGGATGCCCGTTTCGAGCGAGGCGTTGTGCTAGCTTTGCCCGTTGTTTTGGCTGGCATTTTCGAGGGCAAGTGCAATTGTTCGAAAATGGTGACCGAGGGTCGAGCAAGATAGGAAGTTGATGTGGTTGGGAACTGGCCAATGGGAAGCTTCAATTCCATCACGTTCTTGCCTTTTTGGTCTTTGGAGCTTGGGGATCCAAGACAGGGGTGGGAAGGTCCATCCCATGCGCCCCACTTCCAGTTTCCAGACTTCAAGATTTCGTCAAAGACTCGCCAGAACGAATCTTGTATGCGATGCGCAAATGGTACATGCGAGACCATGTCTCTGGAGCTCTATGGCTCGCATTGCTTGTGCTCATCTCGCGGATCCATGCACATCGCCCCCAAGTACCACATGCCCCGAAACGACTCGCGCCTCCGCCCCGACAAGGGCCTTGGATCGATATCTCTCCCTCCCTCCTTCCTTCCTACTTCTCGTCCCAGGTCGCGCTTGCTAGCTTTTTTCGTGCCTCGCACCAACTCCAGATCCCGCGCAAGTGGCGCTGCCCCTAGTGCGAGAGGTGCCAGGATCCTGGAGCCTTGGCATTAGCTTCGCTGACCACGGACAATACGGGAGAAGAAGCACGTGTAGCCAAGCGGTCGTCCTCGAAGGAACCCTCAACCGTCGCCGTCCAAGACGAACCCCACTACGCCATCCCTCGACGACACCTCCACCTTTTCCAGGCCGAGACGGGACACCGAAATCATCGACTCTACGGCCAGGGGGTGACAGCCACCATCGTTACTTGTCCTTCCGCCCGGCAGCTAATACTCGCCGTAATGCATTGGCTAGGCCGTCGGTTTCCAAACACATCGACCTAACGGTCTTGGCTCAAATCAGAGCTGAGAAGAAAAATTCTCAAGCAGTCCAATCTTGTCGCATCGATAAGTGTCTGCAAGACTTTTTTCTTTTGCATGGTTTTTATCGATTCTTGGCACTGGCTTTCAGGTTTCTTTTACCTCTTGAGACAGGCACGTGCTCTCCCGTCCATCTTCAGATTCCATCCCTTACCTCTTTTCCTCCTCTGGTCGTTCCACCGATGGCTTGATGTTGGTCCGGTCGCGCTTGCTCTCCAGATAAACTGGCAAGACTTGCTCAGGTCTGACTGAACGGCCTCTTGGATCTTTGTGGCGTTTCCCGCTCCATCTTCCGATATCATCCGTGGATCAGGGCTGTTCCCCAACTTTTCCAGCTTTCCTACACTCCCAAGTTCTCGAGACCCCCTCTTGTGGCTGTTTTCAAGTGAGACACGTGCCTCTGACAGTTTTTGTCTCGGGTCAAAATCTTGGGTGGGGGAGACGAGGTTCCCCCAAGCTATCTCCGCCTCAAACCCCCGAAGCGAGCAGGGCCCCCGCCAGACTTTCTTTTGCTGAGCACCAGCCGATCTCCCGTGCCATGAACCACAAGATGGGGAGCAATATCCAGTCCTACGAGCCATTCTAGAAGACTTTTGGCCCATCCTTCCCCACTCGGGTCTGTAGCTGTCCACAAGTGCTCATCTTTCCGCATAACCCTGCCACCGTTACCTCTCTACCCCTTCCCGAAGCTGAGCTCGCGATGCAATCGTCACTCCTCATCGAAGCCTTCGAATGGTACTGAGCGTTGTGTGCCATGCTCTCGGTACGCATTCATGTCGGCACCGTAGCATTCCCGGCGCTCTCCTTCACCTTCTTGAATGCATTGAGCATCGGCCGCGGCGCTCATGTTTCTTGGTCCTCTAATCCACCACCTAATTCCGAAGGGCGTGGTCGGAGTATCCGTAATTAGCAGGAGTGCCATCTCGTTGGCCACTGCTCGGAGAAGGGAGATCTTCTTAGATTTTCCTAATCTTTCCCATTTCCGTCTAGCAGTCTCGCCCTCTGCCTGACCTTTTTCCATCCATGTATTCCTTGGCCGTGGCGACGGAAAGCTTTTTCCAGTTCAAATCAGGCTTCGCCCCGGAACCCCCACAAGTGGTGGACAAAAATATCGGGACTGCAAAATCATTTTGTCCACCAGAGCAGGCACCTCGCCACCAAATCACCTCTGTGCTGCCCCCTGTACCCTCAGCTATAGTGAGCTTGAATATTTTGCAGTCCCGTTTATTTTGTCCCCCACTTGCCCCATTCTCATCCTTCACCTTGGCGCGGTAAGCCATCTCCATATGTTGCCTCATCATTTGCCAGTCTATTGGTTGAGATTCACCGAGAGCAAGTGAGGTATTGAATCTCTTTCCTCATCGGTGCTCGTTGTGGCAAACAGAGCACGGGGGCTAGTGTAAGAATTTGGACTTTTTGACATCTATCCCGCCCCAAACATCGTAGGACTCTGTGGGACCGTCATCTGCCAAGAGACTCGTCTTCACAAGCCAAGATCCCTGAGATATCGCAGCTTACGACCTGATGTACTCTGCAGAGATATCCCGATGAGAACATTTAAGGTTGACGCATGCTCAAGGAGCCCACAGGCATCATCTCTGCTGCCGGGATGCCCAGCCGGGGATACTTGTTCCTTTTGCCCCACATACCCTGCTTGCCTCCTGCGAGTGAGCGAGAAAAGGGCGTGTGCCTTGAGCGATCCCTTTCCGTGTTGGTCGAACCCTTGGCCACAGAGACGAAGAGGAAAGGGGGCGTGCTACTTTGCCAAGAACGGACCAGCGAAAGTCATGGTGCTATTTGCGGTAGCTTTAGGGAGAGGTTGCCAAATCGAGTTACCGAGTCGAGCGGGACGTTGCAGCAGGAAGCGAGGAACTCAAGGTACTTGGTGCACTACTTTCCTGCGGATGCTTTTAGATAATCTTCCGCATAGGTCGTCGTTCCCGGTTCTCGCACGATGGGTGGGTTTCCTGTCTGTACGTTCAAGGGTACAAGCAGGCCAATCACCGTCAACATCACGCTCTTCCCTCTCGCTGGCTACTATTAATCATGCTTACTCCCAAAGGAGAGTGGACAGCTACGTATCCTGAACAGCGTCTTTTCTGCCCCTCCAAGGCTCTCCGCGGACGAAAACATGTGGGGAAGATATCTCCTTCATCACGCATTTTGTCAAACACACCCATTTCCCCACTCCCCTCTCCTATCTTTCCATCCCGCTTCGCCACCGAGAACCTCATGTTCATTCCTTCACTCGACTGACTTGCGCACTGCGGAGTAAGATGGGCATTGTGAATAACAATGGAATATACCGAGGTACATAGCGGAAGCATCACTACATTGCCGTCAGCGAAAGGAGTTCATGCCCTTCGCCTGCCCCCAGCTCCAGGTGGCAAGGGCGCTTGGGGAATGCGCGCGGGGAACGGCGTGGCTGATATTGGAGACCCTCATTTCACAAAAGAGTAACGCGAAGCTCCAGTCGACGACGCGCCCAACTCAGCAGGGGTATAGTCCAAAGCTCCTGGCCAGGATGGGTTACAGCAACCTGGCCCGGCGGCGATATGCAAGAAGGAGCTGGCTCCTACCGCCCCCTGAAACCCTGGTCGGCGAGGAAGATATGGCCACTTCCTATTCCGTAGACCGGAAATTACCCGATTACACACTGCATTGCACCTAACGATGGACAAGTATCCATCATGTTACTCCTGCATCCCCAAGGGGGTTAGTCATAAATCACATGTAAGAGCAGTTCGCTTCAACAGAGCACCATCAGGACATTCTCCATCCTCGCACTTACGGAGAGTGGCAACTTGTAGGCGAAGGTAGAAATGATTAAAATTTTGCTAGATGACACTCTGAACCTCGAGAAATATATGCTTGTTATATACACGTTTGAATTTTCTTTCTTGGCCAGGCCAAAAGTCTAAGGAGACAGAGTTCTTTCGAAGCCCCGTACCACTTTGATTTTCCCTGCCTCCCTCCTCCGAGAATATCTACGCCGCATCACCGCACTCTCCAAACTCCTCGCGGCAGTTGCTCGCGCAGTGGTCGGCATCCGAGCCGCAGTACCAGAAGTGGCTGCAGCAGTTACCCTGCGTCGACCCGGCGCACGTCGTGCCGTTACCGCACATGCCGTTGGTGGAGATGGTGAGAGCGGGGACCTCGGGAGCGGGGGCCTCGCCGCCGCAGTCGCCGAAGCCGTCACGGCAGCCGTCGCCGCAGTAGGCCTCGCCGGAACCGCAGTAGTAGAACTGGGAGCAGCAGTCACCGTAGCCGGAGCCGGCGCAGGTGGTGGTGTTGCCGCAGAAGCCAGACTCGGAGATGGTGAGCTCGGGGAGGGTGGTCTCGCCGGCGGCGGGGCTGGTTCCGGTGGAGGTGGCGGCGGTGGAGGTGGTGGCCGCGGCTGAAGTAGTGGCTGCTGCCGATGTAGTGGCGGCCGCGGAAGTGGTGGCGGCCGCGGTGGTCGTGGGCGCGGCGGAGGTGGTGGGCTCAGGCTCGGGCTCGGGCTCGGGTTCGGGTTCGGGGATGGGTTGGCCCTCGCACCAGCCGAAGGCGGGCTTGCAGCTGAAGCGGTTGCAGTATTCGGCGCCCTCACCACCTATAAGGATTAAGAGAGTTAGGAGGCAGTCTCCTCGAGATAGTGGTTGGAGGGGTGGGATGAAGCTAGACGAGACTTACAGTAGCCGTACATGGAACAACACCTCTGGCCGGCGCACTTGGCATCACCGTTATCGGCACCACAGCGGTCTCCCGCCTGTCGACCGAGGATCCTGGAGTTGGACTCGGCCACGTACCGGGCGCGGAGGGCCGGGTTGGACTCCTCAGCGAGGGCCGAAGCGCCGGTGAGGCAGAGCACCGCGGCGGTGGTGAATGTGGACCACTTCATGGTGAAGAGTTATGTCGAGGTTGGTATATGCCAAAAGAGGGGAAGGGGTCGCACAAAAAGGAGAGCTGGCCCGGAAAAAGACAGAGAGAGTAAGGACGCTTCGGGGCGCGTTCTTGGCGTCTCGTTCGTCTTAAAAGAAGCAAAGGAAAAAGAAAGACTAAGGATTACCTGAGCGAATGAATACAAGCCTTCGTTCCTTTCTATGGGGTGCACAAACTAACGATGGCGACCGAGCATCTTAAATACACATCTTGGTTCGTGGGGATGCTCCCCGCAAAGGCGTCGCGAGAGCCGGTCTTCCGGGGCGGCCGAGGGTTGCCAGCGCTTGCCATGGTAGATAACGGTATATTATTCGTATATGAGGGGCGCCATATCGCTATATTGTTCGTACCTGGTCCAGAAAACAAGGTGCACCCGGATCGTGCAATGTTGGGTCTGGAAAACAGCCAGCTCGAGGCTAAATCGCGAAAGCGGACCACCTTTCGCGTCGTGTACCCTCAGCTGATTTTCCTTCTCAGTCTACGTCTTGGGGGATTGCCGCCGTCTACGTTGGGTCTATCTCTACATCTATCCATCTATTCAATTTTTGGCGAACGGTGGGCGTTCCATTAATTTCCGGGTTCGCCATCGCGATTTTTGCCGTTCTTGACAATAGGTCCAAGAGGGCGATACTCAAGCGCACGAGTGATTGATCGGACTTTCTTACAAGAAGCAGAAGAGATATCAAGCCACGCCATGGAGCAATGTTTATTCATCCATGCCAAGGTTATTATTGTTATTATTTTTCTTCTTTCCCTGGTCAGGAGAGATTCCTCTAGCTGCACTTATCCGATCGAACCGTTGCTTTTGATTGATTTTAACAAACGCTATCACCGAGGCCGCTGTTTAGCTCGCAGAAGCGCACTATATCAATCAAAGCCAGATGGGATGGCTTCGTCCCGGTCAGCTCCCCCAATTCCCCAATCTCTGGCCTTTTTTGCCAAGTCTCATTGGTTGAATCGAGCCTCTACCACGCGGCATGACGAACGGGGAACCAGTCGGCCAACGCTCGCCGTCCCCAATTCACCAATTCACCCATGCCGTCCCAAGCCCCGGTTCTCCCGCGCGCGTGTGAATACAGCGAGGCACATGGGCCCCACCACCTTGGCCCTCGTTTGAGCCGGTAATTAGTTGCCTCTCTTCCTCCCTTTTTCTTCTCTCCTTCCGCGTGTTTTTCCACCTATGTGTTTTCGTACCGAGGGCCGTCGTTTCTATTCTTGGGCGAGATTGGTCCAGGGTCTTGGGCCGTGGACCGAAGCCTACATATGCCCGAAAGGGGGACCCTCTCCCCTCCTCATGGGCCGGCCGACCGGTCGTTGCCCCACGGCCAAGCAAGAAGTTATCACGTTGGGGAAGGCAGGAACTTTCCGGGCCGCGATAGCGGGTGCTTTTCTGCGATCGAGGATGAAGGAGAAAAAAATTCATCTTCTAGTTCGGAAGGAGGAGAATGGCTGGCAGGAGTGGACTAGCTCAATGCGACCGAAGTAGGCTCTTTCTATCACCCACTACCGCAGCCGTTCCTATCTAGCTATATGTCTTTTAGAAATACTAATCTGCTGATAGCGTTGTTGGTTGGTTCGCTTGGGGTCTTGCCGACGGTTCACCAAGGGATTGCCGGTGGTGTACGAATTGCAGCAAAACCAGCGCCTCATCGAGTAGGCATACATCGTAGCAATCAGCAAAATTAGCACACCGATTTTTTTAAAATCATCCATTGCATCGAAACTTAACTACTCCGGCTCCCTAAAGTCAAAGACAACACAATCTCCCTGAAGCATGTTCCATACAACTGTAAAGTCTTCGTCATGGCGAACATCCAGATAGATATCCCGATCGCATCGATTGCTCCAGGCCTTATTCTTATTGTTCATAGGATATAGGTCACCACGCTTCCGCAGCCCTTTACGCGTCCTCTCCCAGTCGCCAGTATCGACATCGCGGGTCGTAATAACGGGCCTTGATTCTATATGCTCGTAGCTGTCATAGTATATCCGGAGGAGCTACTAGTTCCAAAGTATAGAAGCTCAGGGCTTCCACTCATCCATTCCATCCCCTATTATATCCCCGCCATCATCGATGAAGGCCCGTTAGACTCCCCACTGCCTTTTGACCATACTGAAGGTGACTGAGACTTAGTGGTAGAGCTCCCAGTTCAGTAGTAGGCCCTCTCCAGGTCCTGTAGTCTCGTGGGCCCTAAAGATAAAGTAGAAGACCTTATACACCCCCTCATCGCTACTATAGATCCCAGGCCACATATCCTATTCCCCTAGTCCTCGTCTATCTCTTCTACTCTTGACCTCACTTCTTCTAGCTCCAACTCAATAAACTCACTATCCTTACTAAGCATAGACTCTATCACCGAGCGCATAGTCTCCTCAATATCACAGGTGTAAGTCGCTATATATATAGTACCGCTGAATTCACATACCAGGAAGTAGGTGATATCCAGCGCAGAGTCGAGGATCAGGCCAGCGACCACGATAAATACACCATCTAGGTTATATAGGTTAGGGAGGTGATTAGGTCAGTATTGATTTTGAGGTGGTGAATCATCCAGACTAGTAAGTCTATGCAGCTTAGGTGGTATGGAGCTATAGGGTCGATGATATAGGTGACTAAGAGACTGGTGCCATCGTGTGAAAATATATAGATACTCGACGGACCGGTGGCTACAAAGGCCCTCTCGCCCTAGGTACTGATACTTAACCATAGATCCGCCTCGCGCTCGCTCGGTATCTTGAACACGTGGCAGGCGCCAACATTTTTTCCAAGGTGATAGAAGAATCTATGTGATAGTTTAAGGATTGTGCAATTGACGGTCGTGGATAATGGGACTGGCAAAGCTCACTTACACCATCATCTTGAGTCCGGCGTCGGGCTGGTGTCCCCTGTCTCCCACCTGAGTAACCAGAAGCGATTTGCCCATAGCACACACCTATGCATCAGTTACAAAGGTGAAAAGCCCTAGTCAGCTCTATCTATGACCTTCCGCTTCCGAGTGTACAAATTGTCGATAAACATCAAATCCAAAACGTGGTTCCACACGATATTCCCTCGCCATAGGCCATGATATACGGCTTGTTTCTCTTCCGATCGGGGCTCTAGCTGTCAGGGTGAAGCTCAGGATCAAACTCAAAATGGCGGGGAATCCCTTGCGTCCAGTTACCCCAGGAGAGGTCCACCACGGCCGTGTACTTCCCGTGCCGGCGGCGGAAGAACCTGCGGCACGCCCTCTGGAAGGCGGCGAAGGTGTTGGACACGGTCAGCGTGGGGAAGAAACTGCGGCACAGCGCCGCGGCTAGGCGCGGCTGGGTCCACGCCGCGTGCCATTGGCGGGAGACTTGAGCGCAAGCGAGGAAGTCTTCGAGAACTAGCCCGGAAGCGATCTCTAACAGGAGTTCGACGGGGAGATGCCCGGGTCCTATAGGTTCCGGGTTGGGCTGCGGATCGGCTGGTGTGTTGCCCATCGCTGGCTCTGTAAAGGTGCAGGATTCGTGTTGGTTTGGGGTTTAAATGACTGGGGCAATATGAGAATCTATATAGATGTAGGTGCTAACTGATGGGGTGTGGGCGTGGAAAACGCGAGACAACAAACCAAGCCCCAAACGAATCGGCGAAGGTAATTTCTAGTGAAAACTGTGGGACGTCGGACACGCGCTGAAATGGCGACAATGCTGCCGTAACCCTACATCCATGCTGCAGCGCTGTGCTACTTCAACGAACCAACTACATATAGACTCCGTCGGCCAGGCTGTCCCCGACGAATGGGATCTCCCCATGGGGCTCTTCTACGAATGGAATCCGGGTGTGGACCAACGCAAGTTTAACGCATGCCTTTAGCTGGCGACAACTGCGCAACAATCGAGATGGACCACGGCATCTCCCACTCACAGTTCCTCGAGTGGAACCCCGCCGTGTCCTCCGGCTACCTCCCCAATTTCTGTGGTGGAACTCGGTGGTCAGGTGGGGCCAGTTGCGGGTCGAGCTTTGGAGCGGGTACATGTATCAGGTGGGTTGCGGTGCTTTGAGCCAGAGGTCATAGATCATGTTTTTATTCCTCCTGCTATCCGCTCGTCGTGGGAACAAAAGCAAGGTCTTCTATCCATCCATGAATATCTAGGCTAGGCGGAACAGAGAAGATGACTCATCAAGACTATAGGCTGTCGAACACGGCAACAAGCTAGGGCTATCTCTTATCTCTTGTGTGTACAGTAACAGCTTCAACTCCCAACAGATCATGTAATGAAGCCCACATGGGACATGTAAGCGTTTAGTTCCAACTCTGGTGTTCATCATATCTAAGACACTCTGGCCCTCCAGCCACACCTACCGCATGCTAGGCTAGGTGAAGATCTATTTGGTGATAACTCTATGTCGGCCTACTATTCCATCTTTGAGGTGATTCGACCAAGATATATACAGGGATAATGGTACTTTTCAAGATGCAGACCCAGATTCTTACAGGTACTATTCTCTACTATTAAAGGTTCATAATTAGACTGTACCCTATATTTCAAGTAGCGAGTTGCTTCTTTTGTGTCTGCGGACCTATAATGCCAGCAGTGTGTAGGATGCATAACTGTAATTGTGTCATCTTCTCTCTCAGATATTTTACGTATCTTCACAGGCAACTTCCAGTCCATTCCACTTCATCGAGCTTTTTCGTTGTGGTAAAAATACCTAACAACTCAAAAGAACAGGGCCAATGAGACGAGCATCGCCGGATCGCAGAGCGACTCTACGGTCTCGAGATAGATCGGTTATCTTGCGTCCTTCTCAGTGATGGTCCTTCTCAGTGACGGTTCACCTCGCTTCTCTTTCAACTATGGGTCACATCAGGGACTAGGCTTCAGGATTTAATGTCGTGACCCTTTCAGGATTTAATGTCGTGATGTTCAAGAGTTTTATACAACTCTACTGCGCGAGTGGTGGAGAAAGGCGCTGACTCGACTCGACTCCGAGTCAATGGTAACTTGTCCTGATAGCCGCGCTTGCAGGGCGGCGGGAAATTAGGGCGGACCGAGGGAAGTGAGACGCTTTTGACGTCGCATTCCTGATGCGGACTAGGACGGACTGGACCTATGTATCAGGAATGAAATGCTATCGCTAAGACTTTCGTTAAACTATTGTCCCTTGCAAGCGGGCCTAGAATCACTTGATTCTCCATCGCCCGTGCCATACTATTCATCGAGATACCACGTTTCCCCATCGACGGTGCTGCTAACTATCTTGATGCCTCATTTCTACTGTTGCTGCGTATAGCCATGATCCAGGACATTGTGCAAAGGCCTGCTGTTGGACCGATTTTCATTGCTCCCTTCCTGAGCTCCTTACGAAGTTGCCGTATCCCGACTACACGTCGAAGGAGACAAGTTGACTGGCAGATGACACTGCAGATCTTCGTATCCTTCCTCCATCCATGCATCGTAGCCCTAGGGCGATGCAAGCTTTGTCTCAAGCCTAACGTTGAGGCATTATCTCTGCCATTGCAATAATTGGATATCGTCGAAGATGCTATTAAACGGCCCGATGGCGCAATCCGCGTATTCTACACGTCTCTTGGGCTCTCATCCTCACTTCGCTGCTGGGCGCAGCATCGCCATCACGACGGTTTTATTCTTAGGACAAACGGCTTGTTTTTGACGTCATTGGTAAGCCGAGTTGCGATTCTTTGGCCACTTTACCAGGTTGCCATCCTCGTATTGGGAATGTTTCCTCGCTGGTTGTGGAGGCGACAACGCTGATCTGTGGAGCTGCAACGTTGCTGTCCTGGCCACTAAGCCATCAACTTGACCAAAGTTGCCCGTCAGCCCCGGAAATCGGCTTCTCGATCGCCTAAATCAGCGCTTAGGCCCACAAAACCGCGCGCAACCCGGCTCTTTCGCGATGATTTGGAAATAAACAAGGGATGTGGATGCGTCAAGGTATACATTTCGCGGAAAGGGTCTCGAGGCACTTTAGAGCTGGTTTTTAGATTACCTTTTCTATCTTCTTTCTCGCTCTAGACGCTGCACTGTCACGTCGTGTCGCAAAAGAGATCTTTCTGCGAGATGCCCGTCCGATTTAATATGGCAGCCGTCAGAAATAGAGGGCGTCGATGAATGCGTCATGGTCGGGGAATATTAGCCGAGATTTCTGGACCAATGCCAGCGCCTCCCTGGGGCTGTGAGGTACCTGAATACGAGAGCAATCGTCATGTAGAAGGTACCCTGCAGATGACAATCTTCACTGCCGGCATGGAAATGTCCATCTATATTTAAGGCCAGGCCTCGCCATCAATCCAAAACTATTTTTCTAAGAGCACATCAAGATTCTCAGCATCATAGACTTCTAGCCCGTTTCTTCCTTCTCGACCTTCTCACCTTTCAGCACGCCCACACTTTTCGCAACAATGCAGTTCCGCGCCGCCCTCCTCGCCGCCCTCGCCACCACGGCGTCCGCTCGCATCCACGGCATCTCCTTCCCCAAGACGATTAAGCCGGGCGAAGAGATCACGGCCTACATTGGCAGCGCCAACTACATCCAGTCCGTCTACGATGTGGCTATCGCCTTTGGTATCAACAGGGAGGAGGCTGCGTACCCCGACACCCTGGGGCCCGTTTTCGGAAGCTTTTACCTTGGACCCGGTATGTTTCATCGTTTATCTAGTGAGGTGGTCGATATGCCGACATCTCATGTTCATGGTGGAGCCGCGCCGCGCCATAGTCGTTGGGTTGAAGGGTATTCCCGTTGAGAAAAGAATGCTAATCAGTCGTCGCTGCTGCAGAGGGTCGAACCAGCTCAACAACATCCCACAGCCCGTGACACTTCCCGAGAGCCTCGAAGCCGGCGAGTACGTCATTGGAGCGAGTCTGCTCAGCTTGTACGGAGCGTCCGTCAACCCGGTTCTCGTCGGATATAACGTCACGGTGACTATCGGCGAGGAAACGAGCGAGGAGTACGTCAACAGCTGGGATGAGGAGTAAGAGTGCGTCTGGATTGGACTTGCGTTTCTTTTTTAGTTGATATTGTTACGCCCTAATGAGAACGAGGTGGAAAGCATCCATAGATTACCGCGCTATTCTTAGCCCTACTTAATGATGATTAGGAAATTCCTTCTATTCTTGAACTCTTGCTCTTTACTGGGTGCAATGAGCAGGATTTTAAACCGACTGGTACTTTCACCCTTCCGTCTGTAGCGTCCTGTTCAATGAGCATTTTGTGCCTAGACCGTAAAACTTTGGAAAATCATTTTGCGCGCCCCAGTATTTCGCTTAGAATTGATGCCGAGTCGCATGTGATTCCTGGAGAGGGGCCCCCGTTGGTTCATCCATGGATCTAAGCTCGGCGCATCAGCGATTCCTTCTTAGTGTGGAAGGAAGGTTGTCGTATTTTATTCCCCCTTCCCGGAGGCGACCACGGGATTTTTGGTTCAGCTGGAGTGAAGCTGGCCGTGAGGGGAACGGACCTTGAGCGATCGTGAGCCGCCGACACGGACGTCGTACTATCGGCCTTCCACGGGAGCATCCGGGGTTTAGGTTGGTATTGTGGGGATTGTGGAGCTAGCCTGGTTCACCGAAGGCTTCTCCCTTCTCCGTCGATGTCCGGGGTCTAGCACGAATGCAAAGCGGCTGCCGGGCACCTGGCGTCGCGCACCCTGGATACACCTACCCGGCCGAGAGCTGTCACGGAGGAGGGGAGATCCGGGTAGCACGGCTCCTCTCGGACCAGTCACGCTGTGCTTGCCGCATATCCTCGGATCCTTTCGTTTCTATCGTAGGGTAATAGACTTTTGTTGTATGTTTTATTCTTGGCTTCCCGTACCGATCAAAGGGTCCTCTGCTCCTAGGTAATTTTCGGAAGGTGGCCGGGGGCATAGCGCGGTGCGCTGGTGTAACATCGCCCCAGGACCTTTCAAAAGTCCCTTCCTGGGGGTTGCGAATCGGGCAATGTGGGCAAATCTGCCCACTCAGAGCGGAAATGTGCCACATGCCCAGCCCGCGAACAAGAGGAGAAATAAATCCCCAAGTCATCCAAGCATTTCGAGTGGTTGGTTGGATCGGGCGGGGCGGGGTCTCCCGCTTCATTTATTCCGGGGCGATTGAACGGCACTGCAATGCGAGCATGTATATCACTGTTTTTATCCCCGTATTCCGCAGCGGGGCGGTTTTTTCTTCTTTCTTTCGCTCTTCTTCTCCTCTTCTTTGTCCCATCGTTCCCCCAATTGGTGATTGATTTTCTCTTATTTCGACTGGGTTGGCGTGGCGTTAGCTCATCCAGCCTTTGGCACCATATCCGAAAGCAACGAAGCGAAAATTGTACAAATCTACACCACATCAAGGCCGCCGGCCAGATCGCAATCAATAAACAGTAAACCAACCGAAGGGGAAGTAGCGTCATGGAGCAGTTTGAGGTCGCCGACGATGCCTCGTCCGGAACGGGAAGAGATGTGGACTCTAAAAGGAAAGCCGTCGTCACGTACGAGCGCGTGCAGCTCATAATCCGCGTTCCCATGCTCCTCTTCGGCTACGGCGTGCTGGCGCTCTGGTTATACATCGCCATTAGGTGGAATCAAGAGGATGGGGCGAGACAGAATCTACCCGACGCCAAGCCGCTGGGAGAGGTGAACATGTGGTTCGGAATACCTATTGTCTGCGTACGTCGTTTCTACCCTTGATTCTGTTTAAGCGTACCAAGACGGGACTTCGATCAATGGACTAGAGTCTGGGTGCGTTTCTCGTGACTTTAAAAGCTGATAGTGTTGTGCGCCCCGTCTTCTCGAAATAGTCCGTTTTTCCATCATTTTCGATACCTGGGACATCGTGGCGCTCTCGAGCCCAACCCGCACGCGAGCCCGCCCCGGCATCCTCCTGACCCACGAGCTCCTCAACATTATCACCATGACCTGCGGCGTCATATTTGGGTACAGGTCTTCGTACAACGAGGAATACTTTGATCTGGCGAAATCCGACAACGAGCGCTACCCTTTGCGGCTCTATACCTAGCGGTGGCGAGCGTGAGCCTTGCCTTCTTGTAAGTATTTTTGAACAACGGGGAGCCTGGCTGGGGGAACCCGTCCCCATCCCCAGAGCGTGATAGTACTTTGAAGTGAAACCGCGCTCATTCTAGTTCCTGGTCTAACTAATGTGTAGGGCGTCGAGGGCATTCATGTTTTGCATCACTCTCGTCGATGCATGCTACTGGGAGCAGGGTCCGCGCTACACGCGGAGGCGGAGGATACCCGATCTCAACAAACGTTGAGAGGGAAGTAGGGAATTCAAGCTCGGAACGCAGTGGTCTAGGTTAGAACAGGGGCAGAGTCACCTTGGCGGGGAATAATAGCCCGTAAGAGAAGAAACTAAAACGCGTTAGTGACCAACGCGCAGTCCAACTGAGAAGACCTTGATAGATGACTGGTGTGAATATCTCACAATTATTGGGCCGAAAAAAATAAGAGATGGCCCTAGAGTGTACACGTACATGTTTGCAGCTTAAACACTAATATCACATCATCATTAATGCCATCACGAGGAGTCGTTCAAAAGCAATATTCTCATCGTTATTCAAGGAGATTGGTATCGGAGCTAATTTGAGCTTTTAATAGAACATTGAAACAAAAGAAAGAACAAAAAGCCACAAAGGGCAACATAAGAGCAGACACTACCAATCGAAACTCTCCTCCACCAAACGGACAGCCACGCCGCTGTGCCTTCCCAGAGCCGCAACCGTGCACCGCACCTCATCCGACATGGCCGCGGGCCCACACACCACCACCGTGGTACCTCCGACCGTCTTCTCGTTGATCTCCGCTTCGAGGATGGAGCGAACGCTCAACCTCTCCCCAATCGCCACCTGCACCTCGGCATCGCCCCAGCGAACGCGCCCGTCCACGCCGACAGACCGAGACGCGACGTTGGAGGAAACCGCGTCGACGAGCGCCTGGCTTCGCGAACCCCAGAAGAGCTTGAGCGAGCCGAGGGGTCGGCCGAGGGACTGGGCGTCTTCGAGGACGGGGAGAATGGCGGTGATGCCGACACCGCCGGCGACGCAGACGATGTTGGGGAAGTCGGAGTCGGCGTGGACGTGGCTGTGGGGGAACAGGCCGACGGATTCGCGGCCGTAGGAGCCCTCGACGAGGACGGGGATAGGACCCTTACCGGCGCGGGCGGCGAGGTAGGAGGTGGCGCCGTCCTGGATGCGCATGTACAGTGTGATTCCGGCGGGGCTACCTGTAGGGACAGGGCCGGTGGAGGAAGTGGTGGTGGTGGTGGAGGGAATTTTGGTCGTGGTGGTCATCTCCTTCTCATTGTCGCTGCCGCTGGCACTGGTGGGCTCCTGACTATCGGCACCGGGGCGACCGAGGATGCCGGCGACGGAAAAGGGGTGGTTCTCCCAGACGCGCCAGGTGAGGGTGGGGAAGTACATGTAGACGTGGCCGCGGCTGCTGACGCCGGGGATATCGATGCGGTAGTACTCGGCATCGACGGCGGTGACGTAGGCGTACTTGACGCCGTGCCTAGCCATGCGGAGGACGCGGAAGAGGTGGTCGAAGGACATGATGGCGATGGCCATGTAGATCCAGGTCTCGTAGCCCCACTGGCGGCTGTACCGGAAGGCGATGTGGTACCAGCAGCCGATGATGCTGACGACGGTGAGGACGACGTGGCTGGACACGAAGAACTCGTAGCACCAGCGGCGAACGGGGAGGATGGACAGGGGCACGATGACGCTGAGGGCGAGGGTGGCGACGATGCCGGTGTACCAGTAGGGCAGCTTGCTCTCGTCGGCGTGGGTGCCATTCTCGAGGAACTCCTGGAGGTAGATGGCGGAGTGGAGGACGGCCTGGAGCATGCAGAGGACGCCGATCCAGCGGTGGACGAGGAGGAAGGTGTTGTGGGACCAGTTGGTGAGGCGGAGCAGGACGTTGTTGCGGCTGCCGTAGAGGATGGCGAGGGGCAGGTTGGCGAAGCTGAGGACGCCGAGGCGGTTGGAGACGTAGGCGCGGATCTGGGCGGCCGGGGTGGCGAACCAGGCGTTGTCCGAGGTGGCGCGGTAGCCGACAGAGGAGAGGACGACGTTGACGACGACGATGTACAGGATGAAGAGGGCCTGGCCGCGGGTGGGGATGATGGCGAGGCCAAAGGCCGGTACGGCGTGGCGGGTGCCAAAGGCCGGGGGTCGATGACGTAGGCGTAAAAGGTGCTGGTGAGGGTTTTGGGGAAGGGGAGGAAGCGGAGGAGGGAGAAGGCCATGGGGAGGAAGACGCAGGTGATGAGGACGACGAGACTAATATGAGAAGCACGGGGTAGTGGTTAGCGCTGGAACTCTTTTTTTTTTTTTTGGGACAATTTTCTCGGGTTTGCCAAGCTGTAGAGTGATGGGAAAACGTTGAAAAATGAAAAGAGAGGATAACATACCCGTAGCGCGAGTGGTTCACTTCAATCTCCTCAAAGGCCCTCAGCGTATTATACTGACTCCAGTACGACTCATCAGTGACGGCCGTTGTCATATTCAGCGTCTCGCCCGCCTCGACCACGGTCTCGGGCGCCTCCGTGACCTCGTCGAGGGCCTGCTGGTAGGACAGCCTCGGCAAGGGCTGGACCCTCCCGCGGCCGGGGATGTTGAGCTCCCAGTACTCCTCGAGCTGGGACATGGGGAGGCCCCCGCAGCGCTCGTGGATGCACCAGGCCATGGAGTGGAGAAAGTGCTCGTTGGTGGCGTAGCACTCGGCGGACGGGCCCATGGACATGTGGGAGGACATGGCGGCGGCGTCGTCGCCGTGCATGTCGTGGTCCATGGGGCACTCGAGCGGGTAGGCGATGGCGGAGCGGCAGGCGTAGGCGCAGGGCGGGTCGTACATGGAGATGCCATAGCCGATGAGGCCGTAGCCGTACCGGCCGTCGACGGTGTGCGCCGAGGCTGGGACGGCGGCCGTGGCGAGGAGGCCGACGGCCGCGGTGAGTCGGGAGAGCATGGGGGCGGTGGGTGACGCTAACACCAGGCGACGAAGATGGCAAGGGAGATTCAATGAGGAAATCTTCTTAAGTTAGGCTCGAAAAGGGCCGGATTTGCACGCCACGCGAGATAAACAAAGGGAAACCCTAGGCACGAGGGGAGGAAGGGAAGGAGCAGGAGGAAGCAGGAGATAAAGATCGGCTGAGGATGGGACTTTTTCGACAACGAACACCTCGAGAAGGAAAGAGACAGGAAGCGTGGAAGAGAAGCAACGTTGGCGAATATAGCTAGGCACGCACGCAAACGATGAGACACACGCTCAGAAACCAGTCGACGGACTTTAGCAAATCGTCGTTGCAGCGGACCAAGCTCGTCTTGGTAATGATGCACATCCTGCTCGTCGCTGGCCCTGAGGCCAATCCGAGGCATCTTATATAAATCATCATTTAATCAAAAAAGGCCCCCAATTGTGCATTCCCGCTTAATCTATCGCTACCAAATTGGGGTGCGCGGGGGTGTGCGTTCAAGGTGAGGCAGTTTTGAGTGCATTTTCCCTTTGGGGGTTGGACGAGCAAGCGCATTTGAGCAAGTTTTTCTTCTTGTCGTCTCTTTGGACGCCTTGGATCCGTTGGTGGTTTCCCCAGGCTCTCTCGCTCCATCATCAATCTCTCCCGCCGTGTCTTGGCACCAAGAGGACACTAAAGTGGACATGCATATTGGAAACTCCCGCCAACCAAGACGGAGAGAAAATACAAAAGGGGACCGTGACATCTCAACCGTGGGTCCTTCTTAAGCGTGGTGACTCCTTCTCCCCCGGTCCATCTAAGCTTCTTCTTCCATCGGCGAATCGCCATCGTCCGATTTCAAGCCACCACCTTTTCTTTCGTCTTTCTTGGGGATGGGCTAGCGTGTCTGTTTGTGTGATGTGTGTGGGGGTGATTCAAGCTTGGAGCGGAGAGTCTGTTTTTTTTTCACTCCATGTGATGTTTCCCATGGCACTGGGTCCCCACGAGAGCGAATGATTCAATTGGGTTTTTGGAGACAGGGACTGGATGAAAATGTGATGGCCCAAGGGTAGCAGGGCTGAAAGCAGAACCGCGACATGGGGAGTGGGCGAGGGAGAAAACTTGCTCACCAACACAGGCAATATTTTTTCCCATTCCCTTTCCCGCTGATTTCCCCGCTTACTCCCGGATCCAGGTGGCATTGTGGCTTGAAACCAGAGCAAGTTTGAGGCATTCCATGTTGGCGATGGTGGTGAAAGAGAGCCAGACTGCACAATCGCGGTCAAGAAAGGCGTTAGGTAACAGAATTCGATCCTCTTCTCCCAGAGATCAATAGAAAATCAATATTTCTCAATGGGCTAGGCGGAGGAGGGGATTTGTTTTTCATTGCAAGCAAGACCGAGTGAATCCATGAGTTCTCGTTTTACATATCATGCGCGTTGCTGGATGTTGTGGGTGGTCGAGTCTCGATGCCAATCTGCCTAGAGAATGAGTGAGTGACCCGTGCGGGGAATTATTGAGCAAGTTTTCTTTTTCCTTTTCCTCTTTTCCTCCTGACAGCGGCCAGCCCAATTCAAGCGAAACGATTCCCGAAAGCCACCACAAGATACCGGTGCTGGTCCTACCAATGGCCAGCTGGCTCAATACAATTCGGGTCGGCACCCGAAAACCTGGCCTCCCACCTTGTTACGAAAGATTCATCCAATAATACTGTTGTCTCTGAGGGTAATAATTGAAACAATATGAAAAGGAAGACCGACAGCTAGAGTCAGCTGCGAGCAGTCGCACCGCGCACCGCGCACCGGTGAATAGCTCAGGTGCTTAATGTGGGGCCGTGAGATGCGGACATCGACGGTCATCATTTTCAGATGCGAACCTCATCCTTTGAGTCGAAACTCGAAACCCAAAAGAAGGGCCGGACTTCTTCATTTCCATTCTCGGTTCCCACACGGACCAGAATCGCGTGATGTGCTCAAGACATACCATTAGCAAATCTCGCTGCACCCTGGCTTTTATTGTTGGCCTCCCTAGGTCTGCAGACCCCAGGCGACAAGTTATCTCTTAAAGTTTACAGGGGTTGCCTTTTGCTTCGTTTCCGAAAACTATGTGGCCACACTCTTTAGGGTTTGGTCTGGTTTTACGGAGCACGATTATGACTCTTGATTAAAACTATCAACATATCCCATGCCTAGTGAATCATAAGCCTTTTCCGGCCCTCCAGGACATGCAAAGTGTCGTGGGTTCTTCATTTTTGGTCTTGGTTTTATCCACCGCAGGCTTATTCTTCTGCTCCGAGCCCAGTCCCCCGTCTTCTTTCCCTTCGATTCGGCCTACCCTCACACGTCAGCTCGTGTCCGCCAGTAGCAAGCCCTCGCCAGCTCAGCATACGCCGGGGTTGGGACGCCTTATGCAAGGCCGGAAATAAGGAGCGATGCTTTTTCTTGTTCAACTGCAGTTCACTTACCTCTTCCCTATCGTGCTCCGCATGCTCGATAAAGTCATGCGCGGCTTGGACAGACTTGTCAGGTAGACCGTGGCCGGCCTCCCTCTCTTTGTGTGAACTGTGTTCCATCGTCGTGGTGTGATTAGTTTCTCAAGGTTCTGGTTTGTACTGACTAAAACCAAGACGAAATATTGTTTACTGGAATCGAGGGTAAGGCGTCTTTTTATCTTCCAACCCACCGGGGCGGGGGCGGTTCAACAGGTCACAAGGTGGCGAACAGAAAACATCATGATATCTTTAAGAATAATTGCCCTACACGTCATCTTGAACACTTAGCGTCCCATATGTATCACGAAGTAGGTTAATTGATGATTCCCCTCACCCCAGCGCAGCGAAGAGCTCCCGGACTTGGAGCCCCGTTGTAACTGTCGGAAGATGACGCAGGATGAGCACTTGCTTTAACAAAAGAATCATCTATGGATTTTCCGGGCTGTCAATAGTGAGTATAATCAGAGAGGTCTCCTACCCCGCCAAAATCACGGGCATGCCACAAGAAGCGAAAGGGGTCTTCTAGAGATTTTGTTCAAAACGAAGCAGATTCCATGCGCCCAATACACCTCCTCGGCTGTCAAAAGTAGAATCAACTTGGGTTTGTTAAACATCTTTCGCATTCAAACGATACATAATCACAGGTCCATCCCCACCTTCGTTGAAAAACTGTCGAGACTAGATATACTTTCGTGATAGACAAAGCTGCTACTTCTCGCCAGGCGAGCAAGATACGATGTAGCATGAGATGTTAGACGACCAGGATGTTTGAACTAACTATTCTGACTCAATTTACCCCACATTTCCAATTGTTGGGAGGCCCATAAGGTAGATCTATGATGCGGGCCAAGGACCCGGCGGCGCGCGGTGACACAAGCTGTCATAAGCTCGATAGCACCGGAAAGCTGACCACGGCGCTGTAGCATCGATGCCAAGCTAGACATAGTAGCCAATGTGTCGGGATGGTCAGCGCCAAGCTTCATCTTCCTACTCTCCAGCACTTGTGCATCTAGAGCCTCAGCCTCATCCCATCGTCCCTGATTGCAGTATGTTGAAGCTAAGTTGGCCATACTGCTTAGTGTGTTTGGATGGTCAGCGCCAAGCTTAATCTTCCGACTCTCTAGCACCTGTAAGTGTAGATTCTCCGCCTCATCGCATCGTCCCTGGTCCCGGTATGTTGAAGCTAAGTTGCCCATACTGGTCAGTGTGTCCGGATGGTCAGCGCCAAACTTCTTCTTCCTACTCTCTAGCACCTGTAAGTGTAGATTCTCCGCCTCATCCCATCGTCCCTGGTTCCAGTATGTTGAAGCTAAGTTGCTCATAATGGTCAGTGTGTCTGGATGGTCAGCGCCAAGCTTCTTCTTCCTACTCTCCAGCACCTGTACTTCTAAAGTCTCAGCCTCATCCCATCGTCCCTGGTTCCGGTATGTTGAAGCTAAGTTGCCCATACTGGCCAGTGTGTCTGGATGGTCAGCGCCAAGCTTCTTCATCCTCCTCTCTAGCACCTGTACATCTAGAGTCTCAGCCTCATCCCATCGTCCCTGGTTCCAGTATGTTGAAGCTAAGTTGCCCATAATGGTCAGTGTGTCTGGATGGTCAGCGCCAAGCTTCTTCTTCATCCTCTCTAGCACCTGTACTTCTAGAGTCTCAGCCTCATCCCATCGTCCCTGGTTCCAGTATGTTGACGCTAATCTGGCTGTATAAACCAGTGTATCAAGATGTCCCTGTCCTTTGATGTCCGCGGTCAGTCGTCGAGCTTCTATTAGATACTCCTCTGCAGATTTCCATTCCCCAACGATTTCGAAGTATGAAGCTATCTTATCGAGAACTTGGACCCTATCTCTCCTGATCTGGCGTTTGCCTGGCTTGACGGATCGTAAAACCGCTGTGGCATGCGCCAGATATTTGCTACACGTCGCCCAGTTCTCATATGTCGCCTCTGGGAAAACATATGATACTGCTCTTAGTGCTTCGATAGCAAACCTTTCAGCCATTCTGTCCCGTATAAGCCACTTTTGCGATACCAGTTGCACTAGGCGGTGCATGTCAAAGGTCTGGTCCTTCCCTGTACTGATGAAAGAGAACCTCTTCAGTGTACCTAGCGCGCTGGTGAGTACCCGCTCATCAATTTCCTGGCCTGCGTTCTTTTCATCGTATGCGAGAAACTCTCTTGGAATTGCCTGCCTGTCGAAGAAGGCCATGCGTGAGAGTAAATCGCTTGCGTAAGGATCTTGTTGACGAATCATCTCAAATGAGATGATCCACGTCTCTACCATTGCACGGCTAGCTCTGATACCTTTTCCAAAACTCTCATAATCGTCTCCTAGAAGCTCGATAGGGTCGACGTCCGTCCCATCTAAGAGGCTAGTGTATTCGGCAACGGACATCGATTTTGCCTCCATAAATGCGGCAGCCTGAGCGAGAGCAAGTGGGAGATGCTCTAGTCGAGAAGAGAGTACCCCCAGACTATAACCGGTAACGTTTCCTTCCCTATATTAGCCCGAATAAGAAGCTTTGACTCCTCTTCGCTCATCACATTGATTTCGATCAGAGGGGCTCCTTCGGCGAGTTCAACACCCGCCGCCCTATCGCGACTTGTGATAAGAATTGACCCGTGAGCACACTTTGGTATGTAATATGTCAGAGGCACCTGCGACTTGCTTCCGCTTTCACTTCTTATTGTGATGGATGGCGAAGAAAATACTTGCTTGTCGTCAGCGTTATCGATGATCATGAGCCACTGGTCGTGGTGTTTGCTCTCGAGCCATTCTTTGACAATCAACAGGATATCCGCTGCCGGGTCAGCATGTTCAGGGATTTGGCACTCGTAAGCGATGCTGGAGTACGACTCTCTGAATCGCTCAGCACTGCTTCCATGGACCCAAAATACGGACGTCAACTCGCTCATTTCGTAGATCCGGTATGCATACTCAAGTACGATGTTTGTCTTCCTAAAGCCGGTAGTCAGCATAAAATTGAATACCCTGTAGCTAGGAACGCCAGCCTACCCGATGCCGCCGAGACCAATGAGCGCAAGCCGAGACTGAGCGCCGGGTCTTGGCGGACGCTGCAGCTGCTTCATGATCTCTTCTCGACCGACGAAATTGCGACTCCTCGGATATGGCACGATGACTGAAAAGAGTTAGAACTATCAGCACTCCTCCATCATAACGAGTGAAACACAACGGAAGGGACTAGTACTTACACCATCGCTGAAAACTTTCTAGAGAGGCGGAATAGAAATCTTAGTAAGAGTGTGGCTTTTCAATTTCCGAGAATTTACGTACCCTGCTGTGACGATTGCGAGGGCACCCAGCTATCAAGAAATGCCTTCGCGCATGCCGCTGCAGTAGCTGCTGCGTATGGCTGCCAGGTTTTATTCTTGTGGCTATCAGCGTAATCGCAGGCGCCTTTAACCACCACGCAGGGGATATTATCCCACACCCCTGATCCCTCCATCTCGAAAGCTATGATCTTATCCTGGCCTGCAATCATATCACGATCCAGTGCAGATTTCATCACTGTGTCGCCTGATGCTATCGGACCAATGTACACACGAGGTCTGTCCGTTGCCGTCCTGACACGGGTGCGTTGAAGGAAGGATGTATCGCAGCCGCATCGGTCGCATGACTCTCTCTCGTTGACATGTCTATAAGTGGCCTCGAATAGTCGATCATATTTAGCCATGCGATATTTCGATGCAAGATCTTCATTGGCTTGAAGGATTTCCAGATATTGGCTTATCTTTTCCCTCAAGCTCTTTTGGCCCTGTCTTCCCTTCAGCTTGGCAAGTAGTCCGCGTATCTCGGGGTTAGATCTGCCTAGTATATCTCGCACCCCTTCCTTCCTGAGAAACTTGCCCGGTAGACGAGCCCCGAAATCATATTGTATCACATATTCACTAATAATAACATCTCCAAGTAAAATCTCGTCGTCATCAGGGAGACAGGAACAACGCCACAAATTCCGACGACGAGAGCCAGCCGGATGTTTTGGAAACTCATACGGAAGCTCGCTGCTGCTGCGGCGGCGCTTGCTTTCCCCATCCCTGGCAAGTACGCGAGGACAACAGGATGACGTCCAAGGAATCCAGTTGTATAAGTGTTTGAATCATTCGGAGCCTTATCGTAAGGGGAATTCTTGTCGTTGGTGTCCCATATCTGGTCGAAGAGCGCCTCAACCGCGTCAGCCTCGAGCGTAAGGGCACAGATGATGGCAATCTCAAACCCTTGGCGTGTGGCAGGGCGCCGCAGTGGGATGTTCCTGCTGGTACCATGGACGACTGGTCGGCTTCTGGGAGTGTTCGTAGACAGTTCGCCTCGAGAACTCTGATAATTGAGCGATACTGCAATTTCTCATTAGTCTACGTATGGCTTGTATTGAACGCGTTTCTAAACTTACACGGGAGGGTAGGCTGTGACGCAGTGGTATCTTCGGCTTGGTCTTGATAGGGATATGTTATTGAAAGGGTTTGGGCTGGAGCTGTCGATGGAGCTGTCGATATTGGCTCAAGCTGAGTGGACGACGTGGGGATTTTCCGGATGAATGCTTGTAACGCGCTTCGAATTTCACGGTATCCAGCATCCGACCTTTTCTCGAATTTCGCTATTTGTCGATGGTCCGCATGAGACCCTGCTACTGTTTGCTGGGCATCTGAAAGTTTAGTTTCCGATGTGGAGGAGCTCGCAACCTATAGATGGCCGCTCGCTTAGTACTTGAGTGATCGCTGTTTGTTTGTTTGGAGGGTTTTTTTTGTTGGGGGAGGACAGTGAGAAATTCATCCATTACCTCCGTGTGATACATGTATAGACTCACGCCTGAAGCGCACTTCCTTTCTTGAAAGGAGCTGACTTTTATCCCCTGTTCAAGGGCGATGGCTTCGAATCTGGATTGAATTTTGTCCAGCATTCGCCCATCTACCCTCAAGGACTCCAAAATCTTCCTGTTCTTGCGGCTCATGGAGTCTTGGAGCGCAGAGTCGGCGAGCTTACATGCTGCCGCTGTCCACCCCCGACGTTTTTCTCGACGTTGTGGAGTATTTAGGAAGAGGATATACTTCGTCGGCGTCCGAATTGTATTCGATCTGTAGATTGCCTGCTCGTGTTGGGGAACGTACTCGATTGAGGGAGGCTGCTAAACCGTTCATCACATACCTCTTTGACGATGATACCCCCGAAGCCATGCGCAACAAATATCACCGGATACTGCAATTTTCCGTACTCCTAGTTAGCCCGTGGTACCTCGGTAGGACCCGTACACGGGATTTGCCGTACCTCATTATCCATATGCCTCTTGAACTGTGTCACAAGATCACGGCCATGGCTAGAGATGGTGTTTTCACTCCCAGTCTGGAAGATACTCTCAACAACACAGCCATCATAGCCATATGTCCAAATCGTTGCCTCAGGGATATCATCAGTGAGAAATTCCTCGGGCCAGAACGCCCATTGCGAAGAAGAGCCCGCGGTAGATCTGCCGTGTCCTTCAGTCGATTTCTGCTGTTGGAAAAGCGAGGTAAAAGCACTGGCAGCTGATTTGGTTGGCCCTGGGTCATGGCCCCAAGTGTACTCTGGATGACCACCGAGGCAATGGACGAAGATGATGCTTTTGATTTTCAGACTTGTCAGCCCGCAGACTAGGTTTCAAGAGGATGGAGGGCGTCTGTATACTTGAACTGATTTGGCCCATTTGTGGGATTCGCAGATCCCAACCGCGTGAACCCGATTCGGCGGACGTGTGACATGGCGATATCTCGTGTCAAAAGAAGTTGATATCGATTCTACGTAATAGTGGTGGTTGAGAAAACATTGAATACAATGGATGTATGAAGCCGAACAGAAGAAATTCTGAAAGGGCAGGCTAGGAGCGGGAAACGCCTCCAAATAATGTTCGGCGACAAAGTTAGGCCGACACACATGAGGGAAAGGACCTCTCTCCAGGCTGACCAGCCCGTGGGAGGCGCCATTCCCAACCAATAGTGCCCTCTCGTTCTGCACCCCTTGTAACGCACATCATCTAGGGTCCCGCTTCCCTGGTTGGTTGTAATGGATGACTTGATCGATATGCACGTTCGCCTCACTTTCCGTGCTGGGGTCGCCATAAATGAGACACCTTACTCTCGTCTACGCCACTTTTTTGCCGGTAGGTGAACTTGGGTGAACGTGGAGGGAAGCTATGCCTAACTACATGTAACCTCAAGCCATTACATGTAGACCCTCCCACGTTCAACCACCAGGCGAGGTATGCAGGGAAGACCATTCTCGAGAACCAGAAGCAAATGATCCGAAATCCAAAGCTACGAGGAGAAAATGTGAAAATATTCATTCATCTATCCCATCTATAAATCCAATTGGTGTAGATGTTGTTCATTGCCAGCCCTAAACACTAACCTTCTTTTTCCCAACGGCAACCATTTGAACCTAATCAATACATCCATGGATCAATGTATATACAACTGGCGGATATTCTTCACCCCGTCAGCCGCCCGACCTATTCGACTAAAAGGATGAAGTCACCCGCCAGTGCTGAAGAAACGCCTTGGCGCATGCCGCCGCCGTCGCCGCGGCGTACGGTTGCCAAATCTTATTCTTATGACTGTCCGCGTAGTCGCACGCGCCCTTGATGATGACGCAGGGAATGGTATTCCCCACGCCTGAGCCTTCCATCTCAAAACCTATGACCTTATCCCGGCTTGCGATGCGATCTCGCATCTCTGCGGACCTCATCACCGTGTCACCGGATGCCATCAGGCCAAAGTGAACGGCAGGCGCAGTCTCGGCAGTTCGGATGCGATGGCGTCTGATGAAACGTTCATCGCAACCGCACCTTTCGCACGGGATCCTGTCCTCAATGTGGCGATATGTTGAATCGTATACTTCATCATTCACAGCGTCCATATACTTCTCAACTAGATCAGGAGTATTGTGGAGGGTTTGTAAAGAATCCTCCATGCCCTCCGCCAACTCTTTGCGGCCACGCCGGCCTTTTAATTTCGCGAGAAGCGATCTTATTTCGGTAGTCGTGGAACCGTACGAGGTCGCCTTGCGCGTGAAGCCCTCTGGCAGCTCCGTACCAAAATCGTACTCGACAACCCCATCGGAGACTATGACGTCGCCCAGGTAGATATTTCGGCCTGCGGTGTCTTGGGACGTGGACGGGATAGCGCCGCAGATGCCCACCACAAGGGCAAGCTTGATATTGGGGAAACTCGATAGACAAAAGGCCGCTACAAAGGCCGCGCTGACCTTTCCCATCTGTGGCATGTGAACCAACACGACATTGTGTAAACCAATGATGCCGGTGGTATAGCTGTTTGGATCATTTGGGGCCTTTTCGTCCGGATGGCCTTTGCGTTGATTCCAGTGGCCGTCCAGCAGGGCATCTACGGCGTCGGCTTCGAGGGTAAGGGCGCAAAAGATGGCCACTCCGAACTCGGAGCGCGCGGGCTCCGGGCTGTCTTGTGCGGTAGATGACTTTGACTGCGGTGAATTCTTGAATTCTACACTCTTTCGCTTTTTCCGATCCCTATATTCCTGGTCTTTTCCATCTTCCCACGGCTCTACCAAGCGTGATTTCTCCCCCATCATTTCATAATTGCGCTTATTTTGGGCCACTGGCCTTGATCTTATCTCCAACTGATAGCTTCTCCCTCGGTGACTGGTCCGGTGGTCCAGCGATATGCCTCCCTCGTTGGCAGTAGAGAGGGCGTCACGTCTAGAGCTACTAGCCACTAAAGAGTCGTCTAGGGACATTCGAAAAGGAGACTCTCGTGTCAGAGAATCTCGCGAGTTATGAGCTTTCCCCGGACGCTCGCCATCCCGGGTATTTTGAAAGTGACTTTGGGATTTCCTTCGATGGAGAGTAGATGCTGCCGAATCTACCATCATATTTTCTTCATAACCGTGTCTTATGGCATGCGGAGGAATTTCGTATGTTTGGGTATTTGGCGACCCATCTACTCGGCCTGGGCGATTGTCAGGCCAGGTATTTTGAAAGCGGGTTCTGAGTTGTCCTTGGGTGAGATTAGGTGCTGCCGAATCTAGTACCATCATACTCTTTTCATAACCATGTCTTCCGGCTTGCGGGGGTTTCGTATGCTTGGGTGTCTGGCGACCCGTCCACTCTGCCCGGGCGATTGTCAGGCCAAGCATTTTGAAACCGGGCTCCTGCTTGCCCTTGAAGAAGATTCGATGCTGCCGAATCTGGGTGATCGTCCTCCCAAGTATCCCTGTTGTGAGTGCGATATTCAGATTGCCTCCGGGAAAAGTTAGGTGCTGTCGAATGTACGTTTGCTCTCCCATCTCGGTGCCCGTGTGGTCTTTGTTCGCCTCGCTCAAGGAAACGAGGTTCCAAGTAGATAGGCGTACCATTTTCCGTGGGAGATACACCTGTGCGATCACGGGCCTCTCTGAGATTGGCTTCAGAGTGTATACTAGGGCTCAGATGCAAGTCGAGATCGGTAAAAGGCCGCACAAGTGCAAGTACAGCTTGATATCGTGCGTCATTCCTGCCCGTACAATGCGTCATATCTCCATGACTCCCATCGACAGACTCCACGGTTTCGAGGTCGGTTTCGAGCCCGATTCTTGAGTAGATGCTTTCAAGCACCTTTCTCAATTGGCTTGCCTGCTCCAATGTCAGCGTCTAGCAAGTGCTCAAGTGCGCGGTCAAGTATGAAAAAGAAAATACCCGCGTCTCCCGAAGCCGACCTGGTCCGTGACTCCAACGATACCAGGCATGTTGATCGCTGCTTCCTTCTTGAAAAGAATGTATCCTTATGCGGCGATGGGTTGCAATATCGTTGAAATTGTCCGTAATTCTCTCAAGGAGGCTCGTATCCGTATCGTATCTACTTAGCTCTTGCTGGTCTGGGGAAGGCGAGGCATATATAACGAGCTTAGACAGGACGGAGACCCACTCTTGGTGATCGTCGACGCGGTGCGGAGTGCCGAAGAATATTATGCGCTTTGTTAGCGTGCGAAGTTTCTCACAGTGGTAGAGAGCCTGTAGGGTTCAATGTTGATTGTTAGAACAGACCATAACCTGGCGTCAACAAGACGGAGACCAGCCTACGTCTTTGATTATGATCCCCCTAGATCATGCGCAACAAATATTATCGGGTCCTACAACGTCTGTCTCAGCATTCATTTGTCGTAATTGAGGCAACCATGTGTCAATTTGAGGGATATTAAGACGCCCACCGTACCGATACATGAGCCTGCCGGAGTCTCGCGAGGAAGTCTGCTCGATATCTGGTAATCACATTTTCCTCTCCGCGCTGAAACATGCCCTCTCGAACGCGAGAGTCGTATCCATACATCCATATTTTCGCACAAGGAGCGTCGTGGTGGAGCAGTTGTGGCCACCACCGCAGATGGGGGCTCCGGCATGGTATGTTGAATCCGTTTCGTTGGTAAGGGCATCGATCCGCCAGGTATCATGCGAGGTACCTTCTATTCCGTGCACGAAGATGATGCTTTGAGGATATTGAAGCCGTTAGAAAATGGGGGGCCGTTTCAGCACAAGAAGAGGAGGGGATCGAAGGGGGTAGATACACACTTGACCTGGCATGGCTCATGTTGGCGAAATAATCCTCGCGCCGACGGCACCAAGCTGTTCAATCCCCTTTGGTGCCCTCCTATTATCACTCCATGGTCGTCGCTGAGTTCAAAGTTTCGTATTAGGAAACGACACACTGATTCGGAGAGTGGGGAAGGAAATTGAGGAACGCTGCGACGTACTGCCGGTTCAGCTGGGGCTGTTCTAGCCAATTTGGACGCTCGACACGCTCAATATTCGGAAAAGAGGTGTCAGGCGTGCTAAAAAACGCATTAGAAGGATATTCATGGGACGAGCCCATTTCGCTTTCTCTCGGTATCCGGTGCTGGCCGTCGCCTCGCGCTGGGGCAACTGGGAGAGTAAATTACCTTCATGGGGATCTGAGAGTCGAGTAGGGGGCACTGTCCCTATTTAATGCAACGGACTGGAAGTCGACGCGGGTTCCCCTCAAGAAAGCAATTCGGGGAAGCGGGCGTGCACCAGGCTGTGGGCTGTCCAGGCCCCTTTCTCCCTTTGTCGTGGATGCAGAGTTGGTGCGACCAAGGTCAGGTGTCGTGTCTTACCAATCCATCAAAGTATTCCTTCGTCCATGTATCCATTGATCCCAATTTGGCAGTCCGCAGCTATTGCTCAAAGGCCATCAAGTGCGTAGGTTGGAGCCGGTCATCTCTGACCGGCCCACACAGAAGCGGACGAGTTTCGAAGCCCTTCCCTACATACGTTCTCTCATCCATATTATCACCGCGTTTAATGAAAAATAACCGGCTTAAATTCTACCTTGCCATAAGAAAGAGGGCTAGCCGCAGTGCTGCATTACCACGTTCACGACTCACTCATATTGAAGATAGTTCAATTAAGCTATGCATTGATTACAGTCTAAAACTCCAAACACCCATCTTTTTAACCCTCGCCAGGAAAATCCAAAGGGATCCTCCAATCTCCTCTCTCTCTCTCTATCTCTCACTCCCACCGCACCCTTTTCCCGGCCTTGCCCCGACCGCGCGGAACCTCCCGAAGCCGAAGCAGATCCGACCCCAAATACAGCATCTCATTCGTGCGCCAGCCCCACCGACACGACTCCACCGCGTCCCCGCAACCGTAAGCCGGCTCCGCCATCCCTTGACCCACATCCACGCTAGCCGATACGCCGTATCCGCCTCCGGCTCCTCCGGCCCCGGATCCGACGTCCAGCTCGACATGCTCGTGCGCGCCGACAACGACGTGCGCGGCCCCGTGATGTTGCTAAACACCGTCGTGGCCGTGGAACAAGACACCGTTGTCCGCCGACTATCCGGTCCTCCGCGGCCGTCGTCGTCGTCGTCGTCGTCGTCGCCGTACGCGTGAACCTCGCCGTCGCCCCGGCCCTGCTCCTCCTCCTCAATTGTCTCCATCACGCGCGCCGCCGCCGCCGCCGACCCGCTCCCCGCCCGCCGACGACGCGTCAGTTCCTTGGCCCGCATCTCCCTACGCCACGCCTCCATGATGAGTAAAGTAGTAGTAGTGACCCCGTCTCGCCCGAGCGTGGTCAGTTGTCGTCCACGCCGCTCAGCAGCGCGCTTCGTTCGTCAATCTCGTCCTCGTGCTCGTTGAGGAACCCGCCGCGGCGCCGCTCGCCCGGCACGTCGTACCCGGGGCTCTTGGCTGCTGCTGCACCGACTGTGGCGGCTCGCTTGAGCGGGAAGCTAAAGATGCCCGAGGACGGGCGGGAGCGTGCGGGGCTCGAGGTTGCGGAATGCCTGCGGCGGGCGCGGTTGAATTACCATTCTCGAAGATGCCGCGCATTCGCTGGATTAGGCTGCTTGGCGAGGAGACGCCGCAAAGGAGTTGCGGGCGAGCGCGTTGTGGGGCATTTGCGTGGCGATTGGCGTGGGCAGGTTCTCCTCCGACACGGCCTTGGGATCGTCGTGGTACTGGAGAGGAGAAGGGACGTGCATGTCGTGGCCTTCAAAGGGGTGGTGTCCGATGGGTGCGGGCCAGGAGTCCCGGATCACGGGCTCGTGGTTGTCGATGGGCAGCGAGGCGTGCACGGGAGACTCGGACGACGAGGAAATGGTGCTCTGGCTGACCAGCGACATGGGCGTTGAGTCAATTTGGCCCGACGCGTCCCAAGGAACTTGCGGGCTGTCGGCCATGGTGCCGTAGCTCTCGGTCGCCGTTTGTCCGGGAGGCGTTACGGGGCGGTCTGGGTTATGTCTGCTAAACGCAAGGCCCCGGGCTTGCGGGATAGAGGAGCAGCCGCCGCTTTTAGAGAGCGGGCTGACGTCGCTGTTGTCCTCTGGATCGCTCGTAGCTGAGGGTGAGTTTTCCGATGTGTAGTCGACCGGGCGCATCTCCTCGTAGCTCATGAGCTCAGCGTCGATCAAAGACGCTGCGGGCACAATCTCGGGAGATACCGACCCACGCTGGTGGTGGACGTCTTGGATGCCGTCGGCGTAGACGCTCGCTTGCGACTGGTAATCCGACTCGTCGTCCGACTCGAACAACTCCTCTTGGCCGTGCACCGTAGCAGTCTCCATCCCATGCCCGTAATCAAGGCCGTGCTGGGCCTGCTGCTGCGCGGAGTGTTCCTGGAATTGGAGCGGGGTGTGCATGCCCGCCGACTGCATCGGGTGACAAAGGCCTGCGACTCACTATCCGTTGTGGTGTCGCCGGCCGTCAGGGTGTCAGAGTATTGTGCCATGCGGGCCTCGAAGGCTGCTGCAGGGTGGTCCTCCTCGTAGATGACGTGATTTTCGTAGGAATAAGTGGTGGTATAGGTGTGCTCGTGGTCGTGGACGGATTGGTCATTAGGCGCCCACGAGGTCTCCAACGGCAGCGTATCAATCACCACCGGTAGCGACGGGACCTTGTCCACAGAAACCTCTGCCTCGGTAGAGTCTCCATCGCGCATCATACTCTCATACAAGCTAGAAACAGCCGGCTGCGCCGCGTGCCCAATCTCCTCGGGAGTGACCACCTGCTCCGTCAACGGGGTCTCCGTAAACGAGTCGGACATCTCCAGTCCCGGAGTCTCCTCCACCATCAACCCCCGCTCCTCAACTTCAGCAGGCGACTCAAGCACCTCGCGTGTCTCAACGGAGCCAGCAGCCACCGCCGCCGACGCAGACCGGTACTCCTCCTCCGTCGGATCCGTAACCCACGCGCCATTATCAAGCTGCGCCGCAACAGACTGCTGCTCCCGCATAACCCCATTCAAAGCAGGACTCGCCAGCCTCAGCTCCTCGAGCACCTTGGGCGCCGGCTCCTCCAGCTGCGAGAAGCGCCTCTCGATCGACGGCGCCACCGCCTTCCTGAACCGCGCAAACGTCTCCCTGAACCGCGCCAGCGCCGCATCCGGCGTGCCTCCCCTTCGCTTCCTTGGTCATCGGAATCGTTGTTGCTTCCCGCACGTCCCACGCCCCGTCGGAGCGCTGCGCCATATCGGGGAGCGCCTCACGCGCCCAGTCGACGTGCGCGGCCTCCTCCACCGCCTCACGGTCGCTGGCGTCGCTGGCGTCGCTGATGTCGCTGATGTCGGCAACGGGACTTACTTGAGCGAGCTCACGCGCGTCGGAATCCTCGACGGCGGCAACTTCTTGCGCGGGGACGACGTCTTCTGCGGCGGTACCTTGGGCGACTTGAGCGACTTGGTCGATCTCCGCGTCCGCAGAGCTTTCTTGGACCGGCTCCTCCTCAGCGGCGCGAGCTTCGGGCTCTGGTGTCGCTTGTCCCGCAGCACCTGCGAGCACTGGCACCTCCTGAACCGGTTCAGCTTCGGGTTCGAAGGCTTCCTGGTCGCTGCCCTCGCTATCGTCATCGTCGTAGTCTTCTTCTTCTTCGACGGCGGCGGCAGCAGCGGCAGCGGCAGCGGCTCGCGGAATCTCAGGCTCGGACGCGTAGTCCGAGTTGGTGGCGTCGTCTTCGTCTTGGCCACGAAAATGCTCGGGCTCGCTGTCTTGCTCAAAGTGCCTCTGCTCTCCGCTACGAAAACGCTCGAGCTCGAACTCGTCGTCCTCTTCATCGTCGTCGTCGCTTCGTGCTCCTTGGTCACGAAAATTCTCGACCTCGGACTCGTCTTCGTAAGTGCGGTCCCCGTAAACCCGATCCTCGTAGACTTGGTCCTCGTACACTTGATCTTCGTAGACCTGATCCTCGAAAACCCGATCTTCGTAGTCTCCCGATCCCATGCCTCGCTCGTACACCGGGCTATGAAAAGAAGGCACGTCTCGGATGGGGTCGAGCTGCGGTACTTCGTAGGTATCCGCGTAGGTCGCGAATTGTTCAATCACCACGTCCTCCACGAGGGCATCGGGTCGGCGCGCGTAGTCCAAGCCAAAGTTATCCGCCTCGTCCTCGTCATCGCCGTAGGTCAGTTCGCTCTCGGCGCGAGGGCTGTTTAGATAGGGAACTTCGTAGGTCTTCTCGGTGTAATACATCTCCTCGCGGAGATCCTCGGGAGCATCGACGTCCTCGGGCAGTTCGGAAGGAGTTGGGTTGTGGGGGTAGCTCTTAGGCGCGAGGTATTCGTCCACCATGGACTGGTAGACGGCATCGTCGTGAACGCCGACAGACCACGTTCCATTGGGAAGCTGGACATTCTCAACCGCTGCGTCAAACTCCATCTTGTAATCAGCCAGGTCGACCTGAAGCTTCTGAGAAGGCGTGGGCGCATTGTCGATTTCCGCCGCGGAATCCTCGTCGCTCATCACGCTAACAGCATCGTACGACTCAGCTTCATAGGCTTGCTCATCTCCGGAGGCGCCGACAATTACTCGCTCAATAGGCGACGGGGCCGGGACGGCGCAGTTGGCTTCTGTTCGTGGGTGACATCTTGCACATTTTGAACATGGGCGTACTCCTCTTCGGCCTCGGTCTCGGCCGAGGAGAAGCTGTCGATGGCCACGTCCTCATCCATCCTAGGCTCTAGATAGCGGGAATCCTCACGCTGGATTAGGGTCTCGTCCTCCATTGGGCTTACTTTCGCTTCCATTACGTGCTGAACAGTCTGTGGTACCTCCACGTAAACCTGGTCCTCGTAAGCAACCTCAACTTCCCTCTGGCCGTACATGACGGCAGCCTGGGCCATCAGTATCTCGGCCTGCTCGACGTAGGTAGGGCTCATCTGCCGAGTCTGCATCACGACGGGTGCATCTTCATCGTGATCGAACGCGTCTTGCAACTCATCTTCCGAGTAGATTTCAGGTTCGGGGTGGCCAAACGTAGCGGCGTACTGCTCCGCGGGAGACTGCCTCTCGGCGGGGGCGTGTAGACTGTGGCGGGGAGGGTATCCATGGGCTTTTCAGGCACATCGAGGTCGAAAGCAGGCGAGGTAGGCGCTTCCCGTTCTTGTACCACTTGGGCTTCAGTAGTGTGTTGCGTGATAGGCTCCTCCACAGAGGCAACCTCCTCGATGACGACCTCGACAGGCACTTCGGTTACTACGCTCCTAATTTCGAGCACGGGAGGCGCAGATTCAACGATGCTCGAAGTTCTCGAACTCGGCCTCGAGTCATACTCATCCTCCATTACGCGATGAGGCTCTTCCGAAATAACCTGCGACTCCTCAACAACCGGCTCATCGTAGGGGGCGTCGTGTACGAGCACGACTGGCGATCCGGGAGATCGCTCATACGACTCCTCTTCGTAATACGATCGGTAGCCCTCTTGGTAATTCCTAACGGGCGACCCCGAATCGGCCGCCGCGTAGTTGCTCATGGATTCGTGCACGCTGCGGTCGACAAAGCTAGCGTAAACCTCGGCGCGGGGCGTCTCAACCCTCTCATCCGAAGTCAGTGCCAGAGCGATAGTATCCCGCCCCATGTCGATTGTTTGTTCAACCACGTTCGATTCAGACGCGGGCGACTGGGGCGGAGAAAACTCGTCGGCAGGATTAGACACGACGGGCTCAACAAATCTCTCTTCGATTACCCTTTCTTCAAGCGTAGGCTCCTGTACTGTCGGCAGGCTCCGCACCGGCGATTCAGGTGTAAGCTCTTCGTGATAAACAGGCTCCTCCTTTGCAACAACCGGCTCAACGGGGGCCACAACCTGCGGCACCTCCTCAGGCAGCGCCCTCGAAACCGAAGTCTCCCCGACGCAACCGGGCTCTCCGCCCGATCCCCCAACCCAATCTTCCCCGCAAACCACCCAAACGCACTCTTCCTATTCGCGCTCTTCGCATCCGCTGCTGCGCAGCCGCAGCGTCAACCTCGAACTCCTTGGGCTCGAGCACCACTTCTCTCGCGCCGTGCGTGACGTCCCGGGGCATAAAAGCGTCGCTCACGTCCTCCTCCTCAGCCAGCTGAGGAAGGTCCCGCTCCGCCGCTGCCGCCGTCGCCGCGTCCGCCAGGTCAGCGCCGCGGGGCAGCTCGGGCACGGGCGCTAGGACCGGCGCGGAGGCCGGCGCTGGCTCTTTAGTAGCCTTCACATGGTTATTGAGGGGCTCTCCCAATGTAGCCTGGGTTGGCTCCGGCGGCGGCTTACTAGTGATGGCCGAGTCCATCGTCCGGTTCGTCCGCGAACGGCGTCTGGTCGGAATGGAAGGTAGGGGAACCTTCATCTGCTCATCAATCAAGCGGTTCAGTTCCTATCAAGCAGCGCAGATTTCATTTGTCAGTAAATCAAAAACAACCAATTTCTCGAGGTGGGGGAAATAGAAAAACGGCGGCTCTCACCCTTCTCCTATCCTCCAACCGGGCCAGCTTATCCCGGCCCTCGTCCAGAACAGCCTGCGCCTCTAGCTCAATAACCTCCATCAAACCATCCATCTCGTCCTCCACGTCGTCCGTCTCGGTGACGTGCCTATTCTGCCTCTCGCCATCTTCCTGCTCATCCCGCATCGCCAGGTCCTCGTCTTCTCGTTTCCTGCGAGCTAAGATCTCTTCATCTTCCCTCCTCCGGCGCTCGGCCAAGTCATCGCGCTCCTTGCGGCGCTTGGCGGCGAGGTCATCGCCCTCGCGCTCAAAGTTGGCGCGGAGGGCCGCGAGAGTGCTGTCTCGCTGGTGCTCGAGCTGGTCGAGTCGGGAGTGGTGGTCCGCGGAGGAAAGAGTGTCGATGGTCGACCGGATTGTGGAGAGGGTGTCGCTCATCTCGGCCACTAGGGCGGCGACGTCGACGGGATACGCCATTGTGAATCTATACCGGGAAGGGGCAAAAGGGGGAAGTATTACGAAAAATAAAGAGGAAAAAAATAAAGAAACGAAACGAAAAAGGAGCGTACCGAGCCGAAATGTGAAGCTGCCTCCCTTCGCTTTCCCTGGCGATTCAAACCTCTCGAGCCTCGCTCAAGAATCAAGTCACAGAATTGATTTTGGTTGATTACAAAAATAACACACAGCGACGGACGGGTCGGAGAGCATGGCGGGGATCTTAAGGATATACCACGCCAGGGAAGGCTTCGAGGGGGGACAGCGAGCAAGGGGAGCTCTGCGCTGGTCTGGGGAGGGGCTAATGTGAAGCAGGGCTGGGGAAAGCTACATCGGAGGATCGAACATCCATGGTGTTCATGCAAGAGAACCAGAGACTGACACTCGTCTGTGGATCTCGACTCGGGCCTGGATCATCAAGCTTTCTCGGGCGCCGTCGCGCTGTCAAAAAAGGGGGCTTGATTAGAGTTGGATTTCGCCCTGAGCGTCGCATGCAGCTTCGTCCCATTTATCAAGAGCTCACGCTTCCTCGACGACATGGCTGACCGACGATATTTCGGCGTACAAAGACCATCAAGATAATTAATATTCCCAAGGGTAATAGACTGAGGGGTAGCTCCTCTCCCTCCTCGCTCCAAAGGTTCTCCAAACGAAAGCTCTAGTGTTCTTCATGGAAAAGCGATGGAACAGGCCGCCCTTCGCTTCTCCCGCCCGGAGGCTAGGGGAGCTGGTGGCGATCACGTATTGCCGTTGCGAAGACCCCAACCGGGAATCACAAGGGGCTGGCGTTTAGAAGACGACGGAGCCGCTGCAAAACTCCCGTAATAAGATAGTGCAAGAGAACAGATCCCGTACACTTTACACTTGATCGCGTGGCGGGGTACATTTTCCAATGTGACGCACTAACGCATAAAGCTGGGGACCGAATGGGCCTTGACTGATGTGATAGCTTGTTTCAGCTTCCAGGCGATGGGGAAAAGCCAAAGAGCCAAGGCGGCTCAACAAGGCAGACCTAGCACACCAGAAAAATTGGAAATAATACAAAGTGGACAACGATTCAGTTCGAGAAAAGTGGTGATAAGGCGCAAAGAACTAAGGCTGTTCAGTCCGGTACGTCGAGACAGCGTAGTGCAGCGGAGGGGAAGTGCACGCGGGACATTGATCCAACCACGAGCCGGTTCAGAAATAGAAATCAGGAATGGGAGGGGAAACAGTAGCCGAAACTAAAACTTAACTGTCTCTCTTAAGGATGAATGATTACAAGAAATTCTTAATTATCAAAGAGAGGCACTACTAGTATTGGGTCCTGAGTGAAGCGGCTCTGCTCATGTCCCTTTGCCGCGTCAATTGTTTCCGCCGCCTCACTGCTCGCCCTGGAATGGGTCGGTGCCGTTCCCGACTCCCCGTTGAAGACAAGTACATTGCGGAAGCCGCGTTTAAGAATGAAGCTGGATAGACTCATGGTTGCTAAAGTCCAAACATCAACCATATCCATCAATGTTCCCCTCTCCTTCGCGTGCATGTATACATTGCGGAAGAGACTGAGGGGACGGTAGCCTAGTTCGACACTGGATGCTGTAGACATGGCCAAGAAAGCCTAGCGACATGTAGCATGAGGGTTTAGTATAAGCACGGGGCGAGAAAAGCTCGCCATCGAAGCATGATAAGAGCCATCACTCGCGCGGCCAAGCAAAGGTTGGAAAATTTTTATAATTGGTCTTGTGCCTCCAGAGTTGTACATGCGATGACTGGACGTCCGCTGTCGACGCGCTCATGTGAAAACAAACATCCGTGGCTCACACAACAAGGCACGCCGTTCTCGTTGGACCAGGACAAGGCACGTTACTCGGACATCAGACAGGCGACGAACTAGTACGACACTCTTCAACAAGCACATGTGTTCGTCTCGGTGAAACGAGGGCCGCCCCGTTGCTCAAGGCAATTATCCCCAAGCAACGGACTACGGACGGTGACTCCAAAGGAGGCCGGTAGAACATCCCTTTTCCTCCATTTCCTCTAAGAATAGACCAAGACAGCCTATCATCGGCCCCCACGCAGCCTCGGATGCGTACACCGAGAGCCACGGCATAGAAGGGAGCCACGAAGCCCTCTCACAGGATCACGGCCGCCCTGTCTTGGGCGACGTGGCCCACGGCATGAGCTTGACGAACGACTTACGACGCTTCTTTCTGTGCTCCGTCGTTTCTTTCTTCTCAGCCTCATGGATTTGAACCGCCTAGAATCTTTTGAGGTGGGGCTTTGGGTCATTTTGTTTATGTCTTCATCTATTGGCCGGAAGAGGACTTCCCGGAGGGGTTCGATGTCGTGGTCAGCTCGGGCAAAAGGGTATCATGAGACTAGGGGCCTCGTCGCATGGTAGGGCGTGTGATGGATGCTGTGAATCGAGCCTCAACCCAAGCGAATCGAATGAAGCGCCGTCGTTCCTGACCCAAAGAGAGTCTGTTGCCGTTTCGTGCTTGGTAGTAGATGGTGGTGTTATCCCCATGATCACAAGGGGCATTTAGCACGAGCGAGTCACCGCCTATAAAGATTATCCATTTCCCTTCATCACCAGCTTTTGATTCCCTTAGTAGCAAGACAATATCAGTATCTAAGCCAAAGACAGTAAAAAACGCACATCAAAACACCTTTATCTACTTACCTTCTTATCAAAATGGATTCCAAGGACGTCAGAAGCGAGCAGGGTGCCAAGGTGACTGGCTCAAGTTTCGCCTCCTTTGGGCAGACGATTCCTGAGGATGTTCCATCGGGAGACTCCGTCGCCAAACAGCCCCATAGCCTCGACGACATCATCATTGATGCCAAGCTTACCAAGGCAAGGCCCATTTCTACACAGACGAACCATCCGCCGTAGCTAACACATATACAGGGAGAGTCCGTCATCCTCCTCACCCAGGAGACCCAGGGCGGTCTATCACTTGTCAGGTCTGCCATTGGGCCCGAGGGCCAGGTCATCGTCATCAAGCCCAAGACTGTAAGTTTCTACACCACGGTTCACGCAGTAAACATCCCGGAACTAACCCCAAACAAGGATGAGCCCCAGGCCAGCTATGCCCCAGCACCCGGAAACACGCGCTACGTCGAGTCCAATCTCCAAGCGGTTGCGCTTAGCGACAAGTTTGCCGATTGTATCGTGAGCAGCCGCTTGACGGAGCTCGTCAACCCCAGCGAGGTGCAGATTGTCGTCGACGAAATCTACCGCCTCCTTAAGCCCGGCGGCCGCCTCGCCTTGAGCGACCTATTCCTTCGCAAGTCGCTGGAGGAAGTGGCGCAAGGTGCGCTACCGAAACGTGAGGAGGCGTTGGAAAGGGCGACTCTTGTGGATCATTTTGAATCCTATCTTCGAATTGTTGGGTTCGAAAGTGAGTGCAACCTCTTTCCGTACACATCCACCAACACCAAGGTCAATCATTGATCTAACCAATATGCGTAGACATCTCCATCGTCGACAAAAAGTCGGATATCAACACCATTCTTGAGCAGGAGGCTGGTGATGGCGAAGCCGAGACCCAGCCCCAGGACGATGGGGATGGCGCCCCGTATCGTCGCAGGCTCGGGCGGTTCACACGGTCGCTCGTTGGCCAAAGCGACTCGGCTGACAAGCGTGATGACGGAGATTACGATTGGAATGAATGGGCTGGCTATTTCCACGTCTTTGCAAAGAAGCCCGAGGTCTAAACGGGGCATTAGCCACCCCTTGTCGGCGCTCTGTTACTGCGTCGAGCGCAAGCCTGTCGCACCAAGGTTTCGCGGGTTAGGAACCATTGAGTACAGGTGGAAAGAGAGGGGAAGGGAAGAAGAAGCAAACTTAAAAATTGAAGAAAAAAAGAATGGGCAGGAACCTTAGCACCATAAGACGGACAGGAAGGAGCTTTGGAACAATGGCAAAAAGAGAATCTTCCGTCTTGACCTAGGCAGGGATCGAACCTGCAATCTCTTGATTCGTAGTCAAACGCCTTGCCATTGGGCCACTAGGCCATTTCTGAAGAGGAAGTTGCGATGGAGACGCTCTAAGTGTATCTATGTGAGTTCCACAGCTTAGTAACAAAACCGAGGCAGGCCCACTCCGCAGCCGGTTCCCTCGTAGGATTCGCGAGTGAAGAAGCGACATTGATCCTGCTACGTGCAAGTACTCGGTTTGTATTGAATTAAACTAGATGAGGGCGGGGGTTCAAGTATGTGAACAGACGGGCGTTGGAACACTCTCGTAAACTAAACTTGGCACTCCCTCGTCTACATTACAGTCACGGTATACACATACCGGACAGCCCCGCCCTTGACCCGAATCTCATGGCTATCCGGCCACGGGCCCAAGGAATCAAACTGGCACAAGACATCGACCGACCCGAGCACCTCGTCAATCACGTACCGGCGCATCCCGTTCTCCTTGGTGCTGCCCCCGCGCGGCAACGTACCCCGCAAGGATCCACGTGCATCGACCCTTCCACCCGCTCGCACTCGGCGCCCCACTTGATCTTGTCCGCGGCGTCCGCGTCCGTCCACATGTCGAGGTAGAGGTCGCCAAACGCCTTGAGCTCCTCGCGCCCCACGCGGTCCTCCTCGGCGAGCTCGCTCCAGTCGTGGGTCTCGACGAAGCCGAGCGTGGTGGCGGCGTTGAAGAAGAGGTCGCCCGTCGTGGCGGCGATGGTGTCGATTTTGGAAATGGTGCCGGCGTCGTCGCCGTCCGCGTGCCAGATTTGCGTCGCGATCACGTACGGGCCCGCGGTGGAGATGAGGTGCGTGAAGCTGGCGCACTGGGTCGTGTCCACCGTCGTGCGGTTGTAGTCGAGGGCGAGAGCCTTGCCGAGGAGACCCGTGGCCACGTCGGCGTCCTTGTTGTTCTCGACGTAGGAGAAGTCGGCGGCGAGGGTGAGGCCGTCGACGGAGCCGGCAATTTGGGCTTCGATGTAGGTCTCGGCGGCGGCGAAGAGGGCTTCGCGCGTGCACTCGGCCGAGGCGACGGCGGCGAAACCGGCGACGGCGAGCGCGCCGAGGGCGGTGTTCAAGTTTGGCATTGCGGGGCTTACGGAAGGGGGGCAAACAAACAATTGAGGATGCGGCTCCTTTTTCAAAGATAGCCGAGCAAAGGGAGAGACTGCAGATCTTGGCCTTGGCCTTTGAGCCTCTTAATACTGGTGTTTTTGGGGGACACCAAAAGGAATGGGGACGGAAAACGGGCAGGAAACTCAGCTCCAGCCCGGGATTCCGAGGCCTGCGCGGTGCATATATACGGGCCGAACGCTAAGAGAACAAAAAGGAACATTGAACAGAAAAATGGAAAAGAACAAAAAGAGGGAGATGGGGGCGGGATCCGTTCGTGAGGGGTTCGCGGCGAGTGCGCAAATGAATCGCTATGGGAGAAGTCGGTTCAATTGTTCGAGTCTCCGGCTGTCGTACGCCTTCCCCCATTTCTACCCTGTCGCCGCCCCGGGATATCGGTGCCGACGTTGAGCACATTGGGGAGGATTTATTATCCTCCCCTCCACGACAGTTTATTAACCAGCCCCGGGAGTTTGGGGCGGTAAGTTGGATGCGAGACCTTGCCGGCCGCAAGGCACTTGTTTTCCTTTGACCCTCCAACCCTCTTCTCCTCCCCTTATCATACATTTGACCAGTTACAGTGAAGACGCTTAGATCGGAAAAGCCGACGTACGTCACCATCTCTCGAATTGACGGCCGACTCATGGTCTTGAAAAGGAAAAGACGTTATTCAATCTTTGTTGTATTACTAAAAAGAAAATGAGAATGGGCGAACAAGCGACGAATGAAAAATGAAAGCTAGGTATAAGGTGATACGACCCAACGATAGCTTCAATCCAACCCAAGAGGAAAATCCCTCCTCTCCTATACACCGCACCATGTAAGCCCCCGTTCTTCATCGCCACCGTCATATCAACACATCCATCACCCCCGAGAAAGCCGCCGCTCTACGCCAACCTCTGGTTCTTTATCCTCATCTTCCAGGAGTAGTGCTCGAGCCCACTCTTGGCGAGAATCCTCATGGCGATGACGTCGTTGGAGTCGGGACCATCCTCGATGATGCCCGCCTGGACCGCTAGGTTGGCATACTTTATAGCCTTCTTGTTATAGCCGAGGGCGTTGTAGTTGATGGCGAGGAGCTCGTACATGTCCGAGTACCTCGACTTGAGGCCCTCGGCCTCGTAGAGCGCGAGCAGTCGGGACAGCATCGCCGTCGTAACATCCTTGCTCTCATAGTCCCTCAGCTTCTTCTCAATGGCTTCGATCTCCATGAGGTTCGCGTCCGACTTGGCAATGTTGCCGAGGTCGCCGTGGCCCGTGCAGCGCGAGCAGGTGCAGGGCTTGCCGAGCCACTCCTCGACGCGGGCCTGGCGGTCGGCGCGCAGCATCATGGGGCTAAAGTAGGAGATGTTGATCTCCTCGCCCGCCTCGATCTTGCGCACGGCCGTGGTGTGGTGCACGTAGGCCATGTCGATGTGGAAGGCCGCGTTGGGCTGGCAGTGGTGCGGAATGTGCTCCAGCTCCGGGTACGCAAACAAGTTCTTCTCGTTGTCGTAGCCCTCGGGCCCCGCCCAGTTCAGGCCCAAGTTATCCTCAAACGGTCGGCTGCGAATAAGCTCCATGAGGGTCTTGGCCTCGCCCTGCGGCACCAAACGGGCGAGGAGGTGCTTGCGCGTATCCTCGGGCAGCAAGTCCACGGCGATCTTGAGCAGCCGCTCCTGGTCCTCGTCGTCGACCTCCTCGTCGTCCATGAACTTGCGGTGCACCACGAGCGCGGGCTGGCTCACCACGATCTTGGTGCCGCGCTTGATGGTGGTGTTGGCGACGAGGACTTTCCCGCGGCCGGGCACCTCCTTGATCTCGTAGAGGGGCGGGTCCACGGCCTCCTTTTCGTTGGGGACGGGGACGCCCAGCGACTTGTCCATCCTCTTGAGCTTCTCGAAGCTGGCTGACGTCGTCACGGCCACGACACCGCGGCCGTTGGCGGCCCGGTGGCTCGCGTACACGCAGTAGTTGCCGTAGCACTCTTCCGGGTCGTACCAGCCGCCGGGGAGATTGGGGTTCGCGGCCGGGTTCGCGGCCACGGCGTTGCCCGCGACGTTGTTGATCGCGTCGTTGCCCTCGAACTTGTACTGCGGCTCGTCGGTGGCCGAGACCATGGCGAGCGAGGCCGCCGCGAGGAGAATGGTGGACCAGAGGCGAGCCATGGTTTGTGCTGTGGTGGAGTTGTTTTTTTCCTCTTGTTTCTTCTGCTCTTTTGGTTTTCCTCCCTTGGGAAATTTCACGATCCCCTTTCCTGGCCTTCTAGCCCGCTCTCTCCCGCTCTTTACGACGACAGGAGAGGGGAAAGAGGCAATAGAATTAACGGCGGGGAGCTACCACCGAATAGAATGGAGGGCCGAATCACAAATGCGATTCACAAAAATCTTCACCGTGTAAGTCGAGTCAATCACCTTTCCAACACAGAGTGAAAGAAGAAAAGAAAAGAACCAAACAAGGAGCTCCAAATAAGGAAGAGAGAGGAAAAGAGAGGAAGAAAGAAAAGGCCAACGAGCCTAGAAAAAAAAGCCTCGTGATGGAAGCTCCCCCAAGCTCCATCACCAGACCTGTCTGTCCCTGACGTGCAACGTGGCCTGTGGTAGCGATCATATAGTGCATTATCCTTATTGACTTCCATCAGTGGCGGTTTCTTTAGCTGTCTCCGGGACATAATATAATATTTGACAGCTCTTTTTCCTTTTACTTGACACCCATCAACTGCCTAAAATCCGGAGAAGGTGGAGCGGGAGCTTGTTTCTGGTTGTTAATATGCGCGGGCAATATATTCTCTCCAAAGGGCGCTTCAGCGTGTCCAGTCAAACCTGTCCCCTCCCTCCCCTCCCTTGCCTTCAATGTTCCCAGAGTCTGGTCCCTCCCCCAACTTGACAGGTCTACCATTAGGATGACATGGCCCTCCCTCTCCCCGCGTCAATCTTTTCGTTCCCTGCCAGTGTGGGGAAATGGCACGGTATATGAGCAAAAGGTGGCAGGAGGGAAGAACCAAAGGAAAACAAAGTGACAAAAAAAGAGTATTGGAGACCCCCGAGGTACGGCCTTGCTTTGCTTCCAAGGGGCTTCCGTCTTGTTCAGGCTATTCTCGGGTAAAATCTCCGGACGTGACCGGAGGGCCATGCTACGGTATCGATGGGAAGAGATGCACAGTGACGACAAGAGAGAGAGACCTATTTGGTGAAGAGCAAGCACAAAAGAGAGCGAATTATGAAGAATTGACAAGGAAGACCTTTTCAGCGTTTAAGTAAGCGCCACGAAGGGCGGAACCTGTGGACATTACAGGAACGGCCTCATGTCGCTGGTCGCGTGGAAATGTCCCCGCTGAGTCCGTGGAATGCCGGCGGCCGGACCCATGGAACGAGTGGCCGGACCTGCAGACGTGTCCCAAGGAACTCGCCACATCAATTTCTCCCCAATCATCACTTCTCTAAAGCACATGCTGACAAAGAATGCAAAATTTTGTCAATGGCTAAGGGCGGGCTCGTCTTGGTTGGGAGACTTAGGATCGCCCTGTCGCGACTGGCTGGTCCGTGATGCTAGCACGAGCTGGGCCTACATGTCCGCATCAACGAGGCCGATCACCCTTATTTAAAGGGAAAAGAAATTGGCTCGGTCAGGGTGATTGAAGGAGGGAGATCGAAGCGAGGACATCATCCAGGCATGGTGACGAGTGGCCTGCTGTCGATCAGGTAGGAGGCGCATAGTCCGATTTGCGCCACGGATCAAGGAGAACCACAGGAGCGAGCCAGGCACAGAGCATACATGTAATAATCAACGTGCACCTCAAATAACCATCACACAAGTGGCTTTTAGTCAAAGACATGCGATTGTCCAACCCGGGGGATCTAATTCAGTGGATCTTCACGTCAATGATCAAACTGCTCTGCGTAGGTGGAAATTGATTGATAATTATATAGAAGCACCTAACGCATCGATCCGAAGATATGTGCCAGGCCAACTGGTGTAGATATGGTTTGGGTGTGTATATATTTGTGTAGTGTGTTGTGTGTGGGTGTATGAGGGACATATAAGTGCAACATAGATGCTTCAGGTCCGCATTGCCTCTCCATCAAGCTCCATGCATGTAGCCATCTTCCATCTCCAGCCTGCATGTACATGAATTGTAATGAAGAAATGTCCGTCTAAAAACCACTTCCCAATTTCTTCCACGAAAGAGCTACCTCTTCTCTTTGGCCTCGCGCCGCGAAGATCTCCAAAGACAGGCAGAACTCCCGGAAGCAACAAAATCAAAGCAAACGTAATGGTATCAATCAGATAAATCGCTCTCCCTCCCATCCCAAAATCCCCATGTCGTATAAATATCGATACAAACCTCGCCAGGACGCTTTGTAGAAGAAAAGAAGAGAAGTAAAAAGAAAACGAAAAAAGGGACGGCCGGTTGGCGCAAGTCGATGAGACCGAATAGCCAACCTTGAAGCCAGAGAGTGGAAGTTTGTGGGCGAAAAATAAAAGAATATTTTGCTGGCCAAAACGGATGAGGAATAAAATCGATGCTTAAGAGTTTGGTGACTTTAGAGCAAAAGAGCGAGGCCGCAAGCTACGCCGGCAGCTAATGCCCCGGCGAATCCGGTTGCGTGGCGCGGGGACGGCGGAGAGTAGCTGACGAGGGTGCCGCCGGAGGTGGCAGCGAGGCTGGGTGGGCTGGCCTTGACGCGGACATTGTCGACAATCTTGTCGCTCGTATCTCCGTATACTTGCTCGGCGAATTGACATTGGTTCATGATCTCTCCCATAGCTGCCAGGTCAGAATCTGTGTTAGCGAATGGAACCGGAACTCGGCATAATTTAGAGAGAGAAAAAGAAAAAAGAGTACTCACATCCTGGGGCGTACCCGGCCTGCTGTATGCAACTCGTACAGAGTCCAGACACGAGCGCGACATCAAAGCTCTTATTCTGACAAACGCACACCCTCTCGGCATCCTCCACCACGACCTCGGCCTCTGTTTGTTCGGCATATTCGCCCGCCTCCAGATCATCGACGCCTCCGCCGCATTTCCTACGGCTAAGGGCGTAGAAGTAGTCGTGGGGAAGGCCAGTCTCACGCCTCCGTCGTCCACCGGTAGGTCCGCGCTCGCGCCCGCATCGGCGTCGTCTTCGGGGAGCACCATGGTCATGGTCGTCGTCCAGACCGACGAGGAAGCGAGCGGAGGGTTCACTACTCCTCCTGCCCCCGCTGCGGGCGTCGGCGTAAGACCCGGTACCGCTTGAGAGGGTGTCGCTGTGAGGGTCACCACGGTGGTGACGGTGATGACTCGCTGGCTCGCGGCGGGCGTCGGCTGGGGCGCGGGCACGACGAGGCCAAAGGCGTTGGTGACGACTTGTCGCTTGGAGATCCTCCGCCTCTTGATCTTGCGCTTGAAGTCGGGGTGGCTGCCGACGTGGCAGATATCGGTGAGCTCGACGATGGGACCGCAAATGGTGGCGCAGCCGAGGGCGACGTCGCTGGGGTCGAGCTTGACCATTTCCTCTTGCGCGGTGCCGAGGGCGGCGAGCCCGGAGAGGAGGACGGCGGCGGTCTTTACCCTGTACATCTTGGTGGCTGCTTCGTCCTTTGGTATCTTCTTCGACGGGGAAAGAAGTCGAGGAAAGGGACGAGGCGTGGGCGACCTGACAAAGGAAAGAAAGGAAAAGGAAAAAGAGAAGAAGAGAAGAAGGAGAAGAGATAGAAAAATGGGAGGGGCGTAAGAAGAAAAAGGGGGCCGCAGCACGACGATAATCCCGCGTCTCCTGGAATTCCGGCCTCTCCCTCTAGCGAAATGAGGAGGAAAGAAAGAGCGGATGATCGAAGGACAGATCAGTGGGATCGTGGTCTTGGACCAACTCTGATCCTCTCCATCAAGAGCACTGGGATGAGAGAGATCGACGAGCTATGCGCAGAAGAGTGGGAAAAGAGGAAAAGAGGGAAAATCATCAATGGGCAAGAGAGAGAGAGCACAAGCAACGACGATAACCAGTACCGCGAGGCGAGAGAAGGGGAGAGGAAGGGAGAGGGGGTAGATGACAAGTGTGCGACGGCGGCCTGCGGTCGATCACTCTTCCTTGGGTGCGCTCTGCGGATCCCCTTGAACTCCACCGTGACGAGCAGTGCCTAGTGTTCCTTCGCCAGACCAAAAGAGAGGTGATGGACGCCAAGGAGGGGTGGACGCAAGTTCATTCACACACACACAAAGGGGAGCAAGAGGACGCTTTCTCACATTCTCCTCCACTTGCTCCATGCGGCTTTCTTACCCGTGTTGATGGGATTCGGTGATACGTGTGTGGTGGCGGGGGTTAGCCAAGGAGAAGGGGGTCAAGCTCCTTCCACTCTCTTTGTCTCTATTCTCGATTGCGCGCGGAAGCCCAGTCCGAGATGTGGGGTGGTGTAGGATCTTGTCACGCAAGCCCACCGTCTTGCACTCACACGAGAAGACGACGATGGAGACAGACCTGAGGCAACAGCGTAGTTTGGGTTGCGCGCATTGGGATCCTGATCGTCTTTTACCCTGTATACCCTGTCTTCCTTGGGGGTGGGTGGTTGCGCATACCCACGATGTGAAACACCATCTTGGCGGGGAAGGGGGTGGTTCACAGATACCGTCTGGGCGCACCGGCCATGAAGGGGGCAATGCAGCGCGGGAGAGAAGTGAAAGAAGAAGGTGGGAAAAAGCAAGACGCGGATGGAAATAGCATCATTGTTTGCGTTGAAGAATTGAAGAAATCAAAGTATTTGAATAACGCGCAAGGGAAACTATCGCGAGGCCTATTTTATTCTTTTTTGTGGCGACTTACACGCGGTGACGGAGTTTGGCAACCGTTTGTCGGGACGTGGGTGGTATTCCTTTCCTTGGGTGTGGCCGCAGCTCGAGTGGCCCGTGGAGAAGACGACCAAAAACCCGACCAGAGGCCCAACCAAAATTCCAATCCGAGGGTTCCAGCCAGCCAACTCATTGCGTGTCGACAACCTCGAGAACGAGCGCACCATTTCTGGCGATTCCCAGACCACGAAAATGAACATTGAAAAAGTCAAAAGTAGACTTGCGCCGTGCTGAATCCCCATGTTATGATAAGCCCCCTTCCTCCTCCCTTCTCGCTCAAAAAGACAGCCCATCTCCCTGCGTCGATGAAACAAGCGAACCGTGGGTTTTTCGCCCCGGTCGCATGACGGAGGGGTACACCCAACCTGGCCATCAATGCCACCAACAAAGTCCAGCGAGTGATAGGAAAGAAAAGGGAAGGGGAAAGAAAGAAAAGGAAGTAAAACAAGCTAGTCTTCTCGCCTTCTCTCTTTCTCTTTGAAAGAGCCCAACACGCCGCTTCGTTCCGGACGACTTCGGATGGAATAGCCGTGAAGCCAGCACGCTCGACATGCAAGCGGGTATCGAGGGCGAAACAAGTTGATGAAGGAGGCCCCCGACTTGGAGGACAGCCTTGCCACGACTCGTGGCAAATTAGCCGAACGAGGGCATCCAACCTAAAAGATTGGGAGAAAGGGGAGGAGGGAGGGAGGAGGGAGGGAGGAAATAGAGTAGAGCGCATTCCCTTCCTCGCCCAGGTGTGATTGAGATCAAGCCATAGCGGGAGAACCTGTTGCACATCCCGATTCACGCTGTCGTACACGGGCTGGCCCATATACTTCGTAGTAAGCCAGCAAATGTGGCATCAATGGATCAATTGATGGATCACCAACGGGATGGATAGAGCCACGACTTTGATGGAGCAGCCGGAGCCAGCTGGGGGAGCACGATAGAGAAGCCACGGTGGGCTCCAAGGGCTGCGTTGATCTTCGTGCATTGAACTCGGCTCGGTCGTTGCATGTACGGACACGGCGAGGAGAGCACGGAATGGGCCGGGAGAGCCAGCCGTTCAATACCGACGTGCAAGTCAGCAGGATGCCCTATGCTGCCCGGAGGAGAGCAACCAGCGGACGACCTGTTCCCAGAGCTATCTGCCGGAGAGGTAGTCCCAAGCCAGTGTAAGCCACACGATACAACGTGAGTGCCAATGTTACCCTTGAGCTTTGCGTCGCTCTGCAACAATTATCGATGCATCATGTCCTGCGCAACGAATACATCGAGTACACACAACTTCCCAATTACTCAGAGCGTCAAAGACAGAGAGAAAACAAAAATAAACAAAGATTCGTGAAACAAAATCGACAGAAAATAAACTAATGAGTATAATGATTAAAATCTCAGAATCACTTCCGCCCAATCCGTCTTGGATGCCATGATATCCGTCGCCCCAAACCCCACCCACCAGCAAAAACACCAACAAGACCACCCACCACCTTGGCACAGCGTCACACCATCGAGCCCCAAGACGACCACCCTCTCGCCCCTTCGGTTTCACGCCATGCGCCCCGCCTTCCCACGCCCTCCACCCGGACTCCCAACTTGGCCAAGTGGTCCGCGTCCACCACGCCTCGCCCGTCAAATACCCACTTGGGCTTTTGAGATGGTACGAGATCCTCGCCCAGTCCAGCCTCTCCTTGGGACGGTATTCGCCCCCGTCGAAGCCCACGTTGCTGCTGCTGCTGCTCTTGGTCGCGCCGCCCACAGAAAAGGCCGCCCCGCGCGAGGAAGTCGAGGCAATAGAGGCGGACGATCGGCAGCGGTGGGCGTCGTCCTCGTCCTCGTCCTGCCGCGCGCGGGCGCAGTCCGGCACCCCGCGTCGCACGAGGGCTCCGGGTAAAACCTGCCCAGCGGGTCCTCTGCGCAGTCGACCTTGGCCTTGGCCAGGAACCATTGGAGCTTGAGTAAATCGTTTTCCGATACCTCGAGGCTCTCAAAGGGGCGCGGGTCTTTGGGTTTGTTCTTTGCGCCGCCGGGAATAGTGGCTGCGGCGCCGTTGGCTGTCTTGGCGCTCGGGGCGTGCCCGATACGAGCGAGGACGAGCCGCGAAGCCGGGCTTACGCCCTTGGGGGTCTTGGGAGCCTGGGGAACCTCGGCGCTGGGCGTTCTAAACTCGTCAAATTCCGTCGTGATGACCACGGCGTCGGCGAGGTTGCACGCCTGATACGCATTCTCAAAGACCTCCACCGGCCCGCCGCCCGACGCAAGCGCGTGCGGGCCCAGCAGCGCGGCCAGCTCCTCCCTGACGACGAGGGGATTGCACGCGGGATCAAAGACGGCGACGTCCCTCGCCCCCTCGTCAACCAGCGTCTTGATAATTTGCAGCGCCGGGCTCTCGCGCGTGTCCGACGTGTTCTTCTTAAACGCGTACCCCAGTATGGCAATCTTTTCCCGCGCAGCGTATTGTTCAGCGCGCGAATCACCCGGCGCGCGAACCGATCCCGCTGATGCTCGTTGATCTTGACCACCTGCCGCCAGTACTCGCCCTCGTCGGGCAAGCCCAGCGACTCGGCGAGGTACACGAGGCTGAGCACGTCCTTCTTAAAGCAGCTGCCGCCGAACCCGATGCCCGCCCGTAAAAATTGGGCGCCGATCCGCTGGTCCTGGCCGACGCACCGCGCGATCTCGTCCACGTCGGCGCCCGTGCGCTCGCATATGGCGCTGACGGAGTTGATGCTGCTGATGCGCTGGGCCAGCATGGCGTTGGCGACGAGTTTGGCGAGCTCGGACGAGTACACGTTGGTCGTGATGATCTTGGCGCGCGGGACCCACGCCGCGTAGACGTTGGCTAGGGCCGAGGCGGCGCGCTGGCCCGACGGGGTTTTGGAGGACCCGATGATGACGCGGTCGGGGAAGAGGAGGTCCTTGACGGCGGTGCCGGCGGCGAGGAATTCGGGGTTGGAGAGGATTTCGAAATGGACACCCGGTCGGTGGGCGGCCATCTACGGCGCGGGAGAAAGTTAGCAGCCATTGATTTTTCTTTTGGCATGTGCGCGTTGTTTTTGTACTACTAATGGGGGTATTGCCAGAAATCTTTACTCACCGTTCCCTCAACAAGTTCCGCCGTCATGCAGGGCACGGTAGACTTTTCCACAATAATCGTCTCGGGTCTAGCGTATCTCGCAACCTCTGCCGTCACGGCCTCGAACGACGCCATGTCCGTCGCGCACCCGGCGCCAATGCCCCGCGTCTTGGTCGGCGTATTCACCGCAATCATGACCACGTCCGCCTCGGCGATAGCCCCCGCCACGTCGGTAGAGAAGAAGAGGTTCGGGCTCCTCGCGGGCGAGGCCATGACTTCGGGTGCGCGCTCGCACTGGCTCCCGCACTCGGACATGTCCGTCTCTGTTAGGGTATCAAAATCAGATGCGGCCCCCGAAGAAAGAGAGCCCAAGGACGCAGACGCGGAAAAGGAGGCGTGGCACGGCGAGGACCCGTAGCCGTCGTCCCGGGGAGGGGCACGTTGGAGAAGACGACGTCGCGGGCGCCATCGCGGGCGGCGCGGAGGATCTGGCGGAGGTGGGGTTCGTAGATGGGAGGGTGGCTCGAATTCCAGCGCCGGATGCGCGTCGCGTCCTTGTCGACGACGGTGACGCGGATACCGGGGTTTTGCAGTGCGATGACGGCGGCGGTTGGACCTCCTGTGATTGTCGAGAAGGACAGAGAGCGAGGAACGTGTAAGTGAGGGGTGTCCAACACCACCTTTGTACGGCGCACGCTTGCAACAGGGATCGGTGCAAATAGCACCGGTAAAAGGAGAGATGGGACTGCGTGAGGCAAGCAAGAAAAAGGTATTGTATCACTTACCGACATACCCTGCCCCGACACAGCATATATTGCGCACCTGGATGGGTCGAGCAGCTACTTCTGCTAGATGCGGCGCACTGCTTGGGCCAAGGTCCCTGTGCGAGACGTTCAACGACGCCATGCCGTCGAGTTCGGTGCCGTCAATGGCCCGCGTCGCATGGAGGACTGGGCTGAACGTCAAGCTTCCTTCCGGCGTGGTGGGTGCCGTGGAATCATCGTGGAGGCTGTACTCCGCGGAGTCGACCACGGAGCTGGGAATCGGATCCATCTTCTTTCTTGATGCTCACCAAGAAATCTGGAATATGGGTTGAGGTGAGATGGGAAAGCCTTGCAAGGCGGGCTAAGAAGGGAGCATACGACAATTCGTTTTTTTGTTTGACTCTTGACCGGTAAAGAAACTGGTAGGGGGAAACGGAGGGGGAACTTTTCTGAAGGACTATCTGGAAAGTGTTGCTCTCTGTCCGGGGGTATCTGCAGTGCGCAAGGGTGGGCTCCTCTCCGAATTCATACCGACCGGGCTGGGCGATGGCCTCCCTCTGCTCCTGATTAATCACATACCCCTCCCCTCGAGCGGTATTTTACAGGCAAAGGAACTTTACAACCAAGATAGCAAAATAAAAGATACGCCACCTGTACTACGTGGTGCTTAGAATACAAGCAGAGCGACTAACTAGGGTTACTACCATCACTGTGGTAGTCACCTAACAGATAGATAGTCTAACATCACTTGGATTATAAGCTAGGTCCCTAAAGATTTGGTTTATTAAGGTGACTGATACTTCTAAACGGAGGGATCATATGGAACGAGTATCGTGGAGGTATCTTTTTGTGTTGTTATGTTTACCTGGAAGTCTTGATTTCTTATAGAATACTCTCTAGGGAGAGGAGTATCTTTAAAATGAGTATCGCTTCAAAAGACGGCGGCAAGAATTTACAATCATCTGTGCTTCCGAGACCTACCACCCCGTGATGGGACAATGGACGAGTACAACACCGCTTTAGGCCCCATGTGCCGCGGTTCAAGCGGCGTACTCGACGTCCAGAGGTCCGGTGGGGGACTGAAAGGAAGGCACTAATATGAAGAGTAAAGATACTACGCCATGAATCCAATGAACCATTATCGTGGTGGCGGGACACATGCCGAGGACTACTCGATGTCCACAAGGGAGATAAAGTCCCGACTCGCGTGCACCAAGGATAGCAGATCGGAAGCCAAAAATGGAAAGAGAGGCAAGCTCCGGTAGGCAGTCGTTGGCCTATCGTCGTCGCGCGTGGGGCCTAGCGCAGACCATATACCGCGCGGATGACGTGCGAATGTGAGTACAGCTTGGGAGTATGGGAGACGGTCGAAACCCCGAGCTTATCGCTTCCGCTTTGGCGGGTGATATCGCTACTGCCAAAGAAAATTTGGAAAATACATCCATGGATCTATCCATTGGATGTGTAGGAAAAACATGGACGCAGAAAGATCTCTAATAAGACTAACACTGGACGCATAGAAACGTCAATTTGCCGCCATCATATGGACAACCTAAAGAATTAGAAATAAAACTAAAAACATAACACGTCTGGGCAGAGTCCATGAAAGTGAGAACAAGCATAGCATGGAGGGGTCCGTATGTCTTCGAAATTACCTTCTTGGGTGTGCATTGCCGTTGCAAATTCCGTCCCTCACCGCCGGGGCAGGATAATCCAGGGACAAGGTGCCCAATTACCCAACCCCTACTCCACGAGGCCAAGCACAAAAGTCCATTCGATGGGTGTGTTTCCGAGCATCAGTGACTCCCTTGCTAACATTGAAAAGAAAATGAACTGGGCCAAAAATGGTCAGCCCAAACGAGCAATGACACGGATCGGTAAGAGAAAGAAAAAAAGAAAAAGAAATAGAAATCGAGGTGAATGCGTGCCATTTTTTGTCCTCTCTTCTGGCAGAGGCGTGGGCCGAAGCTCAGGCCGGATTCGTCGGCGGTGGCCATTCCACATCCGGCGATTGTGTGAAGTGTGCGGCCGGCGCTCGATCTGATTCGTCCGCCGCCATGAGCCGCCGTTTTTCTGTCCTGCTGCATTTTGGCAGTTTCTTTGCACACACACAACACTGGATTTCGACGGAGCCGAGGAAAAATAGAAGAAGAAAAAGACCCGACAGTGAGTACTCTGGTTCTCTACGATATACTTGACCCAATATTCAAAGTTCACTTTGTATACTATTCCTACGTCTTTTCCTTGTACCTCTGCCCTGTCCATCGATGGGTCATGTATCAAGTGTCACGCCTGGACAAGGTGGCCTATTAGGCGCACGCGATTGGGTGCTAGGCCGGAGCATACAGATCTGCCTTTGACGCTGGACCCTTACCGCATATTCCCGATACACCCTCTACATTCACGGATCCGGATTTTGATGCGCTAGGCGCGGCGACACATCTTGAATGCAGCGTCACGGGAACGGGATTGGCCAAAGATCTATGGAGAAACGGAAAAAGAAAAAAATGCACAAAGTGAGCCTGCAAACAGGACCCTGTGGGCGCGCATGTGCCTCGTGAGTGGGGGTCACCGAGGATCGGGGGCAAGATTCCCCTCACCAGCGATGTCGTCACAATATCTCTGCCGAGCCCCTCCTTGACTCCCCTCCGGTGAGATGTGCTCGATAAGCCCCTCCATGGCCTTGACTGCCTTTTGACACGAGGTTCCCGAACTCTGGTGGGAATCCCTGGCGGAAGTGGCTTTTGGAGAGCCGCCGATTGAAACATCAAGCAGAAGAGATTTCACAAAAGTAGCCATGACCGAGACGACACTAACTGCGACGCAAGGGAAGGGATCGTGCCCCACGATTTCAGCGTCTTCCCCGATTCGTTGAAGGGCAAACGAATCTTGCTGTGCACAGAGTCCTTTGGGCCCGTCAACGGCGTCAGCAGGACGACCCTGATGCTCGTCAACCACCTACGCTCCCACGGCGCACTCGTCGCCGTGGTGGCTCCTCACAACCATACGAAGCACAACACGTTCGTAGCCAACAAATACAGCAGCAGCAGCAGCAGCAGCGACGAAGAAGAAGAAGACTCCCAGATCGAGCTCCGAATTCACGGATACCCCTTACCGTTCAACCCCGAGCTTTCCATCGTGTATCCCGTCAGGGTATCCGCGCTCATCGCGCGGACATTCGGCCCGATACGCCGCCGGACCTCATCTACCTCGCGTCGCCCGCCTCTCTCGGCTTCCAAATCATGCTACAGATGAGGCAACGACCAGCAGAGAGACAAATCCCCATCATCTGCAATTTTCAGACGGACCTCGCGGGCTACTGCGCCATCCTGTTCCCGCGGCCGCTCAGCGACGTGGCCGTGTACACGTTTGCGACGGTGCAGAGCTACCTCTTCCGGCACAAGTCGGTCAAGACGGTGCTCTACCCTTCGCGCTTCGTGCGGCGCTACCTCGAGGCGCAGGGCGTACAGGACGACAAGCTCGAGGTGCTCCGCCGCGGGGTAAACACGGAGCTCTTCCACCCGGATCGGCGGAGCGAGGCGCTACGCCGGGAGATTGCGCCGGACGGCGAAGTGATTTTAATCTGCGTATCGCGCATCGCGGGCGAAAAGGGGTTCGACTTCCTCGCGCGGGCAGCCAAGCTGCTGCACGACCGGGGCCTCCGGTTCAAGCTGTACATTGTCGGGGGCAACCGAAACGCCGAGGTGGAGAGGGAGATTCAGGGCCTGTTCGAGCCCCTGGTGGAGAAGGGCAAGGTGCTCTTCGCGGGCTTCCAGGTGGGCGAGGAGTTGGCGGCGGCGTACGCGTCGGGCGACGTGTTCCTGCACTGCTCCGTCACGGAAACGTTTGGGCTCGTGGTGCTCGAGTCCATGGCGAGCGGGTGCCCGTCATCGCCCGGGACGAAGGGGGCCCAGCGACATCGTGCACGATGGGGTTCCGGCTACCTCGTGCCGCCGGACGACTTGGAGCAGTTTGTGCGGCGCGTGGCCGAGGTCGTGGAGGATGGCGAGCTGCGGGCGCGGTTGGGCGCCGAGTAGGCGGTTGGCGTGCGAGGCGACGTGGGACAAGATTAATAATAAGGCGGCGTGGAAGATGGCGGATGCGATCCAGGAGAGGCGGGGACTGTATGCTGGGCTGAGGAGGCGAGGGGACGGGCTGCAAACGGCGGTGGCGGTAGAGGTATACTGGGATGGGATGTGGTGGGGGCCAAGGTGGTGGATGCGCGGATCGGGGCGGGCTTGTTGGTGATCCTCTTCTTTTGGGCGTTGACGGGGTCGTATGTTTTGTTTACGGAGGCTTGCATGTGGATGCGGTCACTGTCTGGACGGGTGGTGAGCATGGCGAGGAGACGGCTGTAATCGGGCATAGGAACAAGGTCATTCTTTTTATTTTTTTCTTTCCTTTTTCCCTGAATTTTCCTTTTTCCGTTCTCGAGAATTTGACAACAAACCGCTTGTGTTTCTTGGATAGCATCCGCCGAGTCTTCCTTGGTTTGAAGTCACGGCATCCTTGTGGCACGCACGCCAGAGGTTAATTACGATGGAATGATAAATACCAGTATCCTTTAGAGTCTGCTATCAATTTCAAGAGGGTTTCTTCTTTTTGTTCTCCCGTGATTCGTGGGGACGGATCGGCTTCGTCCCTGATCGACCGCCAGACTTGCGTTGCCGCTGCGTGCATGGTCAAGGTGTGTCGTTCGAGCAAAAGCATCGTCCAACACTCTCCTCAATGCTCAGTGGTGGTGTAAGACAAACAGAGAGCACTTTAGCTGTCAGCCACTGTGGAGTGGCGGTGCGTCTGTAGAAGTGTGGCTTAATGACCGTGCGGACAAGGGATGGGCTGTGGTGGTATCGGAGGTGGGGCAAGGAGCAAGCTTTGGTCGTGTCTGATCTGCGACACGACCCGGCGCATTCTGCGACTGCGCTGTGCGCCATGGAGTTTCATCCCCCTTTTCCTTTCGCCAGTCCCTCTCCATCAGGCTCCAGACGACCACCACCTCGTTCGAGACAGGACTCCCCAATGACTTTGAGCACAATGGCAATAGGATCTCTTTTGTTCTTTGGGCGTCTCGGATTGTGCCCGAGGGGGTGCTTATGGGGGAGAATCATTCGATTCGGATGCTCTTCACGGCAGCCAGGCCAGAGAAATACAATCCTCAATAATAATAACGATTAGAAAACTAGCTTGACTGCTCTGTTTTTCTTCGTCCCAACTCAGCGATTCGCCCGTTGCCGTGTAGCCGAAGGATGAGAGACGTTGAATGAATGGAATGACTAAAATGAAAAAAGAAATCAAGGTTAACCACGATTCTCCACTAAAGGAAGAAGAAAAAAGAAAAAAGAAAAGCACCCGCCGCATGGGGTCAAACCCACCTTGGCGCCACTCGTCGAGGAAGCCCCTGAGCCAGTCAATTCACAGACAGCAAGCGAGAAGACGTTGCGCGATGTCTGTCCCTTTCCCCTCCACAAAGCAAGAAACCTGCGGCAACCCTGGTCCCTGCACGCCAAAGCATCGCGGCTCGATCCCTGAGCGGGTAGCCAATCACAACGCCGAAAGGGCGGTCCCTGCTTGACCACCCGGACACAATCTCCAAACGGCGCTCGTTGCATCGCATGACGATCCGACAGAGCCCTGTTGCAGTCCGCATCACCTTTTGAAATGGACCGAGGGGGTTTTGTCGAATGAATGGCGCTGGGCCTGCTCAACGGGCCTCCTCGTGCCCACCTTTGTCTCTCTTTTCCCCTCCTCTCTTTGTCTGGTGGTTTTCTTCCACCCCTGGAGCATTGAAGCGGCCAAACTCGAGGCAGCCCGCCTAATTCTTCAAGCGCTGGGTGTAAAGGTGTGGAGGGGCAGCCATCCATAGATCTCGAAGTACCACTGGTCGAACGAGTCCAGCACAACAATAAACTCTACACAGGCTCACTTCAGAGGACCCAAAAGCCAAGCCCGTCCCTGACATTTCAAGCGACGTCAGGTACCGAAATTCATTGCAGGGGAGGGCGCCGCTTTTTTATCCCCCGAGTCTGGTACGACCTTTCAATCTCCAATCCATTGGCCCTCGAGCGGCCCTGAATTTCATCAACCGGGCCTCTGAAGCTGGCCGCCTGGCTCAACATCTCCACGCTATTCTTTGAAACTCGACTCATCAGCAAGAGCTAAAGCCCGACTTCAATGTTGCCTCTCTCATTGCTCGCTGTCGTCTTTTGTTTTTGCCCCCAAAAGCACAGCACTTCGCACCCGCGCGCTCCCCCATCACATACGCCCCCTTGTCCAGTCAGTTCCCCGCCAGTCCCCTCCCTCAACCACCCCCGGGCATTGCGGCTCAACCTAGAGTCGCACCTCCCCCTTCCCCCGGCCCCAGCGCCTTGTGTCCCTCCGAAACCCCCGTAGCATAGCATTTCCTTCTCCCTCCCTTGTCCCCTCTCTGCTCCTGGGATTACGTCTGCTCGACCCTCAAGCAGGTGCCGGTTGCTCCTCCTCCTCCTCCTCTGTCCAGCTATAGCCCCGGGTGGGTCCATGATTGTACGATTTTCCTTGCATCACACTCTTTGCCCTCTTGGACATGGGACTGCTGCTGGTCTAGACCCTCCTCCGTGGACCATCCGACTCTTTCCCCCTTTGGTGTTTGACCCTTCCCATACCTCGTCCTCCCATACTTTTCTTGGGTCCTCCCACCCTTTTCCTTCCCTTTTCCTTCCCTTCCACACCCCAATGCCGAACCTTCGGTGAAGACGACATCTTCAATTCTTCATTTTCCTTTTCTTCGTTTTTTTGCGTTTTGTTGTTATTGCCCTTGGGCAGGTCCCTTTCATTTCTACATATACACCGACCTTCATTTTTCTCGACCTCGTGCTAGATATAACGCCTGATACCTTCGCTCCCCCGAACCGGCCTACCGTTTCTTTCGATCCGTTTTCTTTTCCTTGGTTCTACGATACCCCCAGACAAAAAACTCCGACTGTACGAAAGCGCCCATTGGGAAATTCAGTGAAAAAGGGTGGATAAGAAAGGGAAGGCCACAGTATCTTTGTTTCTAGGTTCGACGACAGCTTCTCGCGTGTATAATCGATTCACCGCCGGACGGAGACACTTTTTCTTTTTCTTTGACTAGAAAAGGAGCAAAGGAAAGCAGACGACACTCCCGAGTCCTCTCCTTCCCAACGAACCTTTTTCTTTCTTTTTCGGCACCCCCGATCTCGACCGCCTTATAATATCCTCCTCTTCACAAACAAGAACACAATGTTCTGGAATCTCGCCCTCACAACAGGCCTCATGGCCTCCCTCGCCACCGCCTCCTCCGGCCCCGTCGCCATCCGCGAAGACCTCGTGACCCTCAACTCCCGCGACGTTCTCGAGCGCGGCTACGGCGAAGTCACCTCGGGCCACGGCCTCCTCAAGCGCCAGACCGCCCAGGACCCCAACCGCCGCTTCGAGTCCACCGTCACCCTCAACCCGGACGGCAGCATCAACCTCGAGTCCTGGAACCAGGAGACGGAGCGCGCCTGCCAGGATTCCCTTAAGAGGCTCCAGATCGCCACTAACCCTCCGGCACATGCATCTGCTACAACCTCCCCAGCCTCGACACCACCTCGGGCGTCTTCGAGGCCGATCTCCGCGTCTACAAGTTCAACGAGCCCAACGGCGCCTTTGCCGGCATCGCCCCGTCCCAGATCGGCGTCGGCCTCATGTACCTCGGGGCTTCCGTCTCTCCCGTTAGCGCCGATACGATGCGCAACTTGTCCGCCAACGCGACGCCCAACCAGGCTCAGAGGAGGCAGGAGGTGACGAGCAACAACGGCACCATCTCGCAGCCCGAGGGTGGGCCGGATCTGGAGCTGCTCCAGCAGTACCTCCTCGTCGGCCAGATCGACAACACGCGGATGCAGCCCAACCTCAGCATGTAAGTTCCCATCGTTCCATCGGCCGCCTTTCCTAGTTGTTCACGTAGCTAACCCTTTTTTTTTTTTTTAATAGGGCCGAGCTCGAAGCCCTCGTCATGCCCATCCTCACCCTCACCGCCCAAAACTCCACCGGCCAGACCGTATCAACCAACGTCTCCTCCAACGAAGCCGTCTTCGTCACCGGCGTCTTCTCCCGCGAGATCGTCATGTCCGACTTCGCCCTCGCCTCCGCCGCCGTCGACATGAAACTCGACCAGCTCTCCAACAGGACCGTCGCCTTCGTCCTGCCCGGCGTCCAAATCATGATTTACCCCATCGGCCTCATCATCACCTCCATCTGGCTCGTCGTTGGCCTCATCGCCTACGGTATCGGTACCTATGACCGGATACGATACGCCGATGCGTACAAGAGGAGGGCGGCCAGGGCCAACGACACCAAGGGCAGGATATAAAAATGTCCAGAGGTGAAGTCGAACAGCCTTGCTTGGAGGGGGGCGTTAATGAACGGCAAGGAGGGGAGGGGCTCGCCTGTCCGAATTCTACAGTGATTGGAAATCGGTAGAGGATGCAAAGCATGAGCCCCAAGGAGAGAGAAGCGGGATCGATGAGTACATTTGAACGAATAAAGAGAGAGCGGGGAGAAAGCCCAGCTCTCGGAATGAGTATTCACTTCTATTGATGTTGGAGGTTGGAAAAGATCGGGGCTTCCTGCTCCCGATACTAGACGCTTCCATTTCGTATATAGCCATATCTGGACACGTATTTGCGCCAAATTCTTCCCTTTCTAGTCCTGTCCTTTTTTTTTTTTTTTTTTTCTTCTTTTTATCTTACCCTACAATCTTCAGCATAGAGAGCGCAAACCAAAGCAAAAAAACATAAACAATTATATCCAATCTGATCTTCCCATTCCATTTCCTCGATCTCCGAATCGTTAGATGATTCGACCTTCTCACCGCTTCAACACCCCAGATAATAGTGGCACGTGAAAGTGGGAATAGTTCGACAAGATAGATAAGAGAGTTTACGGTCGAATTGCGTGCTCCTCCCCTTTTCTTGTTCCCAGTTTTTTTCCCTCCACGGGGCCCAAAGGCTATCTGGTTGGGCTGGATCGGGTGATTTCTTGTTCGTCTACATGTACCTTTCGAGCTTCAAGATCTCGGATCAGAGCGGGCGGAGTCATCCATCTTACACCTGTTCTCCACCACCACGTTGGACCACAGAGCCTATCCCCTTCGCAATGCCCGCAAGCAAGGTCCACCTTTGTTGGCTCAGCTCCACCCACGTAACGAAATAAGTGGGAGTGATCCCTCGTTCAATCGTACTTTTGCTATACCAATTGCACGGCAAGAGCCGCCCAATTCAAGGCGTCCATGATCTCTCCATTTGTTTGGCTCTCCTGATCCGACTTGATTCGCCGTTACGGGGGTAAAGAGGGGAGCGGCGCATAGGAAGAACGATGTGCTCAGCCCTGTTTCGAGCCGCGCATCGACAGGTTTTGTCGAACGATTGAAGCAGCCGGTGCATGAAACATGTCAAGGTATTAGGGCAGCATCACGAAACCGTTCAATGAATTCCTCCACAGATGTCCAGGCATGCAATTCTTTCCTCCCCCTTTTTTCGGCGCGGTCCCTTTAAAGCCGGCATGGCACGCTTGCGTACGAGCGTGGTCGACTAAAACGTGTCATGAGGAAAGAAAAGAGAAAAAAAAAGAATTTTCCATTCTAACAGTTTGCATTTTTCTAAACCCGTGTTCCAATCTAGTAAAAATGGAGAGATTCCACATGTTTAAATTGAAGCTATCGTCGGATCGAGCCTAGAGCCGTCAATGACGTGTTTGAAATCGAGATTTCTTCTCTGTTCGGTTTTACGAGAAAGGCCCCGCGCTCCAGTTTGCGTGCCGCTCTTCCCGATCCCGGCTTTTTCAAGAAGCGAGCCCCTCAGCGATGGGCTGGCAACCGAGCTGGGACGCCGAATGCATAGCAGCTAACAAGCTCCGAGGCGGACGGTACGTACCTGGAAAGGCCTGCACCGGATCCCGAGCGGGAATGACCCGTCCCCCTTCGGTCCGGACGCCCTCGGTAGGAAGAGGCACAACGAAAAAAGAACGAAAAAAATACTACATCTCCCAGAGGGATTAGACTTGTTAGCGCGAAACTCGCGAGGCAACGCTGACCAGGGTCCCTGAACAGTGTATCGTTTCCTATTAAAATTGGTGGGAGATACAATTGCCCGCAGCCTCGTGCCCCCGGCCGATTATGTCATGAGCTAACAAGTCTGATCCTTGAATAGGTGTAGAAGGGGAAAGCTCCGTCTTCCTTTTGTTCCATAAACCGGTCTATGGTGGCGACTGCGCATACCAACGTCGGGGACCTTGACGAAATGGGTGATTTGTAGGTTCGCGGCCGCCATAGTGCCAGTCCAGTCCAGCTTCGGCTAACGTTAGAGGAGGGACCCTTCTTAGTCTCAGGGGCTAGGAAAGCTCTTCAGGGAGCTCTGGAGCCCGGAAACCGCGGCCACAGCGAAGCTTCCACGCCACCCGCCGGTCGAGGTCCTAGATTGACAAAGAGAAAAAGAAATGGAGAAAAAGAGCGCCCGAACGAAGGCCACCCCACTTCCGCCCATTATTTCTCGAACGGTGACTGGTCGGTCCGGCTGCGGATGCCAAGTCGGACAGAAGGGAGTCGTATTATTCATGGGGAGGCCAAGGTCGATTGTTGAGCTTTCCTACCAGTAGAAACGTCGAAGCAAGGTGCACGTCTACATTTCGAGAAGCAAACGTTCTCTCGGGGTCCCTTGGCCTGTCCTCTGCCAGTTCAGTCAGCATCATGGTGCCTTCTGATGGCTCACGTGTTTGGTAAGAGGTGGTGCTACTTACGCTCAACAATCCTTACCATTACGCAAGGTGGGAAGTCAAATCGACCGATGAAGTGAGGAGAATCTTAAGGGTGTACATGTACTGCCCCCTCTTCCTCAACCCATAGATCCCTTCCTTTTTGCCACGAGCTCGGATCACCAAGCTCAACGTCATCCACTCCAAGACGTAGAAAGGTTTTTCTCTTCATTTTCTTTTCGTCTTGCTCTTCCTATCACCCCGTGTGACTGGCGTGTTTAGATAAAAACATTATCAATGGCCCTGCGCTGGTCTTCCTGGTTTTCATTAGCTTCAAGCAACCCAATACTTAACCATCAGCATAGCGACAATGGCTAACACCAAACCCACCCTTACACGTTTCAAAGATGCCATGAGGCAGGTCTATGGATCCTTTGATGACCTGACCGCCGAGGAAGCCACCAACTGGACACCACCTGAGACACCCGGCGCCGGGGGTCACCGTGGACGGTACCTCTGGACCGATGCCTTCGGCGTCCTCAACTTCTTAACCCTATACAAGGAGTCCGGACAGCTTCTTTACGTCGAGCTCGCCAAGTCCCTTGTCCGCACCGTCCATGATGTCCTGGGACGGACCCGAGATGGAACCGCCAGGCTGCCCGGCGCCTCGAATGAAACTCCGCTCAAGGGCGGGCTGAGGATCGGCAAAGTCGATGCCGACGGCCGGGACGGTGATGGGCAGTACCACCACTACTTGACGCTTTGGATGTTTGCGCTCAACAGACTGGCGGTCTGCACGGGCGACGAAAAGTTCAATAACCTCGCTATCCAACTAGCCAAGGCTATACACCCTCACTTCGTGTATACGACCGTCTCCCGTTCTCTTTGCATGGTCTGGAAGGTGTCCACGGATCTGAAGCGCGTCCTTGTCGCCTCGGAAGGCCATCTCGACGCCGCCACCGGATACGTCGTGTACTCGCTGCTCCAGCGGACGGCCGGCCGCCTCAACTACTCCTTCGTACCGCACTCCCTGACGACCGAGATTAACGAGTACTGGCAAATGATGAACCGCAAGGAGAAGCGGACCATGTCTCCCAGCTCCGACACGCTGGATCTGGGCATGGGACTTTGGATGTGCCACCTAGCCGGCAACGAGCTCTGGGCCAACACTCTTGGTGAAGAGAGCCTCTCTTTGGCGCACAGGGTCCTGAACCCTGAGCGAGGATTCACCTCTCGTGCTGCTGGGAGGAGGCTTGCGTTTCGGGAGTTTGGCTTCTGCCTGGGTATCCAAACGTACGGCAGAGACAGGTTCCTCGCCCACAAGGTTGAAGACGTGCTCCAGTTCTGGAATGAACACTCAGAGACGTTCTCCGACGACGACCTTGGACCGATATCCTCCGTCATGTATGCGGCGGCCCTAAAGCCTGGCGGTAAGCTTCCCCCAACTCCGCGGCGCTCTTGCGCTTCCCCATTCCACAGCAGCAGCAAAACACAATTTGCTAATACAACGTGTGCATAGCTTTCTACGTCCGTCCACCAGGCAGTAGGAGAAACTCATAAATGAACCAACTTACTTCATCAGTCGACAAGCCCATATCTACTCGAAATAGGATAGGACCGGCTCTGCCGTTGTCCACTCGAACGACGTGCGCGTGGAGGCGGGTATTTCTGGCTACGCTTCATCGGCAGCTTTACGGAAAATCGGCTTCTCCTACACTATAGAACCGTTCGATTTCTTTTTGTTTCTGCTTCATAGTGCCCTCGGTATTGAGGCTCGGCATACCCACGCTCGAGAGTCTTGCTCGACAACCAAATTTCATATCTTTTCATATTTTGACAGGCGCATGTTGGTTGCCTGTCGCTGCTTTTCCATGGACTACTTCCTGTCGAAGGACGAAGGGGCATGTCTTGGACACCTCATCACTCCCAACGTTACGGCTTTTCCGGTTTTATACGCTTTTTAATGACCTACGACTCAGCTCCTACTCCGCTTTCAGATCTGTATAATATTACTAAATTTTAAATACACTCTTTGTTTACTTACCTTCAATAATGACAAGTATGCCCCGATCTATTCGCTTTCCTCTTGCTTCCACCGTTGCTACTAGCGGGCAAAATATCATCTTGACATAATTGCGATGTACGTGTTGAAGCCCAAGGTTCTACCCATCACTCTATGAGATATCGGGAATTCCTCACGGGAGATGACAAAGTCACTCAGAATAGGAAGTGGATCGTCGTTTCCGGAAATATTGCGTCTTCTCTAGCCAAGTCACTCGAACACGGAAAGATCACTCGGCTGTCTTTAACCATAAGCTTTGTCGAAAATTTCCCCTCTCGCATTACGGAAGGCACACGTTTCTTCCACTTCCTTTTTTCTCCCGCTTTTGACAAGCTCCACAATCCCTGCCACCACCAAATGGCACCTCCCCAACCCAACTCGACTTGAGGAAGGCGATATCCAATCATATATCCGCCGATATAATCGTACGTGCGCCTTTGGGAAGCCCAAATCTCGTGTAGCTCCTTCCGGTGGGTAGAACTAAGTCTCGGGAAACCAAAGTTGACGTAAGTCACACTCAAACACTCAAAGGACTAGTCCCCTCTATTGGGGTGCGCGGCCTCGAGTACGTGCCGTCTCTTCCACGGCTCTCCCCTTCCCCACTTGCGGTTCTCCAAATCGTCTTGGCAACGCGCCTTCCCAAGGTCAATCTTCCGGGAACAGAGAGGTTGTGGCCCTCTTTACTCGAATAGCACGCGAGTCAGTGGCAAAGCTTCAGCGAAAAACCCTCAAACAATCCCGTTTTTCTTCTTCTTTCTTTTGTTTATTAAGGTGGTGGCATGGAACATGGAACATGGCATCTGCACGGCAAATCTCAGTCAGATTGCATACCCATACGACAACCCCACTAGTACCCGGATGTAAAGACCGAACTGACAGCCGAGACGGGGTGGGGTGTGGGAGTGCATTTTGTTCTTTGTTTCTTCTGGCTAGGCTGTGTGCTTCCTCCCATCTGACGTGGTGGCTCCATCTTCGATAGTATATGGCCGCTCCCCAACAGCAGAAGCAGAAGAATGCTAACTCTATCTCGGCATTCGGCACGTCTGATTTGAAGGCGGGACGGCGAATCGCCCTTTCAAGGTCCGGTGGGGAGCGGAAATGGTGGGCAGCCGCCCGGCACGCGAGAGCAGAAAGCTTGAATCATGAGGTGAGCACTTGGATCCGCAAAGCAGCATTCATTGCCCCTTTCTTCTAGCCAAGCGGGCTTTGACAGGGCCGTCTTCTTCCTTCATTGTTGGAGGAGTCTTGCGCTTCTCTCAAAGATTGCATTATAGCGGACCTTCCAGCCCAAAATAAGGCATTCTAGACTAGGAATATGTGCCTAGCAAGCATGATTATGGAGTTAAGTAGCAGGGCAAATGTCAGAGACAGAATATGTCTATGATGCCCAGCGATCTGCAAGGTGTTGGCGTGAAAATCGAAGCTATCACGCGGAATCCCACCCTCTCAGCACACCACAAAAGCCAATCTCGGTGGTCTGCATTCCCGGCTTGGTCATCTCGCAAGTATTGCCCTCCCTTTGACTTGACATCTCTCGTAGATCGCCACCACCTTACACATGCACTCAGCACCCGGGGATGCCTGGCATCTGCATGATCGAACCCAGGTTTGGTGGGACAAACACAGACTCCTTGTAAGAACCCTACTGTTTGATGAACTTGCCTTTTCCGCCCGCGTCAACACGCACAGGGTTGTTACTCCGAGGGTTAGGAACGAGGGTTACGATAACGAGGAATAAACCCCGCGAGCAAACGTCACCCACCCGGTCGAAGCGCCCGTGGAGTTGGGGAGTTGGAGTCAATCGGCCGCCTCACCCCACCGCGCGGAGCGACAAAAGCTAAGCGGCCAAGCGGAAGCCTTCCATTACATATCCGTTTTAATGGCAGGGTCTGCCATTCTCCATGACTGCCGGAGAATACAACCAGTAATCTGGGTAAAGTGGGTGAATGGCGCTGTCTTGATGGGTTCCTGATGATGGCCACGGGGCCTTGGTCGAAGGGATATTCCCCAGATTTACCCGCCGCCAATCCTTAACCTTGTTTCCCCACAAACGAGAGTAGCGTACGCGTTCATCTCTACTTGACATAGATTAAATTTATCATTGAAAATTTCAATGCCAGGCTCTGATTCCTCATCCAAGCCCTCAAACCACAGGCTACGGGGCCCCTCTCCACCTTCCCGGCACGGAGTAAATCTGTCTGACATGGTGCTATTAGGGATGGTGAATCGAAGATCCCGGATAGGCCCTTTTTTTTCTTCCTTTTTTTCTTTTCTTTTTTCCCTCTTGTACAGGCGCGAAAGGAAGTTGTTCCCGGCGGCAGTATCAGCTCGTCTTCTTTTTCCTCGCACCCACCTTCCAAGAAACTGATCCTGCTAGTAAGGTACGGGGTACAGCCAGGTCATGCAGGCGAAGTTCCTTGGGCCCTTCGATCAAGATGGTTTGAGCGAATCACCATCCTCTTACTTTCTACTTTCGTCGGGGTGTGTATGGTTGATTTAGGGTATACGTGTCTACGCACTGGTACGGGCCCGTCTCCCTTCTAGATTTCTCTACTCTCGGGCGCTCGCCCTTATACGACTTTATACAACTGTCGGACCATTGGGACTTATTGACCCATAGAAGGCAAAGACGGAGGGGTTACCCCCAGCGTGGAGGGCGAGCATAAGGCCCGCTTCAGGCCCGGGTAATGAATTGGGGTGGAGGAAGATATTGATGAGATAGGCGGCGCGGTGATGGGAGAATCACTCCGCACGCCCCCGGGAAAGTGGACGAGAGCGAGAACCACCCCCGAGAACCAAGAAAACAATGTCGGGCCTGGGAAAAAAGCTGAAATGAAAACGAAAAGGGAAATGGATAGAAAAGGCCCTCCGTTCCCTGGAAATATATTCCTACTTTTTCTTTCCTAATTCTTGCCCTCCCCTCCTTCGTTGGATAGTAGTGTCGGACTTCTCACTCCTTTCCTCCATCCCTTTTTTGCTGTTCGATAAAGCTGTGGGAGCCAGATAACAAAAGAGCTTTCTTTAACCTTCTCGGTCTCTCTCTTCTTCGACTCTTCCCTTCTTAGAAGTTCTCAACCCAGGGAATCGACCCAACAGCACACAAAAGAAAGAAAAATGGAACTCAAGTCCGTCCTTGCTGGTCTCTTGGCCGCCGCCCCGGCCGTCCTGGCGCACCCTGGTCACGAGCGGGTTCCCTCGCACGCCGCCCGCCCTCTCTTGGGACGCAACCTCGACCATTGCGCCGGCAAGTTCCAAGAGCCCGCTTTCGCGAAGCGATTCACTGAGAAGCATGGCGAGGAGTTCCTCAGGCTCCGCCGATCGATCGGCATGGAGCCCGCAGACAGGTAAGCTTTGAGATAGTCACGTCACCATGTATCCCGCGCGCGAAACCATCCATGACCATTAAAGTGGGAAATTGAATTGGATGGCACGGCGTCGCTGCATGCGTTGGTTCGGGACGTAAAAGTGGCTTCAGCGACAGAGATGGGGGCACTTATTGGGAGTCATGGCAAAGGGGTGCTAACGAAATCATCACTTTGCATTTAGCCCCTCGATCCATAAGCGAGACTACCTCTCTGTTTCTCAGATCGACCACAAGTCGGACAAGACGGTGACATTCGATATGGCCCCCAGCGCCCTCTTCGAGGATGCCGGTGCCTGTATCCTCATGCCTTCTGTCGACCAGGGCCCTCTTTGTAAGTCTTGCCTCAAAGAAACAAAAAAGGATTGAGGGCATTTTTCCCCTTAATCCGAGCTTCCAAAAGCTACCGAAACTTGGAAAAGCATGAGAAAAGCGGATGAGCTGACTTATATGCTTGCAGATGTCCTTGGTGAGGAGGTCCGCAAGGATATCACCAACGGCGAGACCGGTCTCAAGATGACCTTGGCCATCCAGGTTGTCGATGTCGGCACCTGCGAGCCCGTACCCAACGCGTACATGGATATCTGGAGCTCCAACGCTACCGTAAGTTTTGGGCTTTCTGCCTGATAATGATAATTCTAGAAAGCAAAGCTAACGACTCTTGCTCCGCCAGGGTATCTACGTCGGTGTCCAGGGCTACCCCGGAATGGGTGACCCGAACGATGCCTCCATCTTGAAGGGAACCACCCTCCGTGGCCTTCAGCCCACCGATTCCGATGGTATCGCTACCTTCGATACCCTCATGCCCGGCCACTACGATGGTCGTGCTACCCACATCCACTGTAAGTCAAATCTTAACCACCCTTAACTACCCACCAGTGCCGCGATAGTAAACAGCAAGCTAACTGGTTCTTTTTCAACGCACTTTAGCCATCGTCTACCTCGATGCCAAGCTCGAGGCGAACAACACCATCACCGGCGGCCGTGCGGCGCACGTCGGACAAATCTACTTCGACCAGGGCCTCATCACCGACGTCGATACCCTCCAGCCCTACCAGCAGAACACCATGACCATCCTCCCCAACGTGCGCGACGCTCTCTTCATGATGGGCGCCAACGGCGATGACCCCATCGTCCGCTACGCCCTCGTCGGCGACAAGGTTGAGGACGGTCTCTACGCCTGGATCCGCTTCGGTGTCAACATGCAGAACAACCTCAGGGTCAACCCCGCCGCGTTCTGGACCGCTGACGGTGGTGTCATGAACCCCACCGGCCCCGTTGCCCTGCTTACCGGCGGAGGCGGTGGCTTCGGCGGTGGCTTCCCGGCTTCCCCGGCTTCGGTGGTGGCCGTCGTCTCCTCAGGAGAATCCTCGGTCGCGGAGAGTAAGCGGCGCGCGCCTTTGAGCCGAGGAAGGGGAAAGAGGGCACGGATCTAATGCTACGCTCCCTTTTGAACGAGAGGGGCGCTAGATATTGGAGTCCGACAGCCGTTGGCTTGGTTTCACCTGTTACTTATTTACAATACTTTTTATTATCTCTCTTCTCTCCATCTCCTTACCGTTTACTTGGTCATGAAACCCCGTTTCCTATCTTTTGGGAGGTGTGTTCCAACTACCATGGATGGCTTCGGAAGGGACCTCGGGCATCTGCAAATTTGAATGAATGAACATAGTTAAATGATTTGAAACAAAACAAAGAGTGACGCCACGATAGAAATCAGCTTCTTAGTTGCAACAGAAGATTTTCGCTGCGAGATTCTTGGTGTGCCACACATGGATGTACGTTGCCACTTCCTTAACGTGAAAATACGCACGTAATTGATTGAGATAGCCATATTGTTGCTGTTGCAGCGTCAGTTGACATGACTGAACCAACTTACACGAGACACTGAAGCAGTTCTCGCCACCGTACCGCACCATCTTTTGATTGCCTCAACGGACAACCACCTTGTTCAAAGTTCTTTACACAAAGGATTCACGGGCGGTATGGCAGATGTAAAATTTAACTGATTTGGATTAGAGTCCCCTATCCCCAATTAATATGTTTGAAATAGCCACCACACACACCCAGCGGCCACTCTCCCACTCCCCCTTCAACTTGAGAAGAAAAAAACTAAATCTTCGCGAATGCTATCCTGGTATCGTATCGTAAACACCGAGCTCCTCCTACCCACCACATTCCCATATTAAAAAGAAAAATTCGCCTTTCTAACTAGGGAGATTCTTTCAGAGCTCGTCCTTATCCGACCGCTGAGCCTGCTTGAGCTCTCTCTTACCCTGCCTCTCGTCCCTCACTCGCTTACGCTCGGCGCGGCGTCCCATAGCGTGCGCCTTCTCCCAGAACACGCGGGCGGCGCGGCCCTCCTCCGTCTCGATGACGTAGCGGGCATCCACCTCAAAGGAGACGTCGCGCTTGCCGACGTCGCGGTCCGGGCGAGTGAGTGTGTGAGCCCAGGCGAGAACGCCCTTGTCATCAACAACGGGCGCGACGTATTGGTCGAGGTTCTTGAGTTCGTCTGCACGGCGGGGTTGGAAGAAAGGGTCAAGCATGTTAGTGTTCTGGTCATATCCTATCCTGTAAAGGTGGGAGAGACAAAAGAAAATACTTACTTTCACACTTGGACCCCTTGGCCACCCAGAGAGGTAAAAAGTTGTACAGCTCGCCGGGCGCAAAGATGAACATCTTGTTCTCGGGGACATGTTTTCGATATCCGCGTAGGCGGGGCCCTGCCATCGGCGCCGGGCTTGCCGAGGATGGTCATGAAGCGCTTGGCGCGCAGAGCCTCGTCCTTCATCTGGGCCTCGATCCAGTCGCGCGCGGCCTCGGGGACGTCCTTGTACTCCATGAGGACGAGCTCGCGGTCGTCGCCCTTGAAGTTGACGCCGTGCCAGGTGCCGGGGTAGGCGCGCGTGTTGAAGAGGTGCCGGACGGCCGGGGCCCAGGGGAACAGGCCCACGGGGGGACCTCGTTCAGGTCAATGTACTTGTACTGCGTGCCGTTGAAGTAGGCCTTGGACTCGCACGAGGTGTAGCCGACCAGGGCGGAGCCGTCGCCGGGGAACGGGGGCGTCCATGTGAAGGAGTCGACGGTCCCGACGCGGGCCACGTCCCAGTAGTAGCTGGCGCTGGCGACTAGGGCGTGGGAGAGGAGGGCGAAAAGGCTGGTGGGGAGCTTCATTTTTTTCTGTCTTCCGGATTGGAGCTGGCTGGAGCTGAGAGAAGTGCAGGTCGTCTAGACGATGGCACTCTGTTCTACTGGGGTTGAACGTGGTGGGGGTTTTCTTTACAAGTGGTCAAGATAATCGGAACTCGACTCTTTCCGCTATGCTGGTGGCCGAATCGCCCATCAAGAGCAACAGACAGAGAGTCGGAGAAAAAGGTATCCCCAAGCAGTCTTTTGAAAAGTTGACGATGGACGCAAGCTTCAAAGAGGAGACAAAAAGGTGGAAAGGAGCAGGAGGAGTCAGCATGCCACGGCGAGTGCCTTTATTTACTACATGTTACGAACCAAAAAGCGATATAGGAGGGACAATTAAGAAAGAGTACAGCCGTCTTCCCGGCGCCAGCGGGACTTGGGAGCGAGAGAGAAGTAGAAAGAGAGGCACAATCACACGAGGAGGGGCGTGTTTGTTCCCGAATGAATAAGGACAGCACTTGGCTCACAGATACATTTACGTGCACGCATACGCCACTGTCGCATTGTCGCCAATATATAACTCTCCGGGGTAAGTGGGTGACAGGTCTCCCAGCAGGCGAGGGTAATTAATTCCCGTAGCAAAAGACATGAATTTTATGGGTGTAATTAATGTCTGTTAAGGTGGAGAGGAGGCCGTTTCGGACCTCGAGAAGCTTCCAACGCCTTGAGTGGCCCCAGCCAGCTCGTCACTCTCTGTTCTCCTCTCCCCGTTTGGCGGCGGCAGTTAATATAGGCTAATGAGCAGACAAAACCAAGCAAAATCGGCCCTCCGAAGGGTACACGTGTTAATTACGGTAGGAAAGGGCGGGAAGCAGACAAAAGAAGAGATAACAAGGCGTTGGATTATGATTCTTTGAATTTATATTATATGGATAGAGATGGATTCATTCGCGTTGACGGCATTTCTAGCATGTTCGTGAGGGATCACGATGCGGCATGTCGGATGTGCACGTTGAAGTGACCCTCCCTAGAAACTCACCACTGTTAGAAGGTTCTTACGGTGAGATTGATTTCAGGGCATCCGCTTGGTTATGTAACCTACATGTATTGAATATGGCTTGTAGATGATTGCTTCAGTTGTGAATCTCATCCGCTGCCTTTCCAAGAGTTAGCACATTGAACTGTTCTACAAGAGCCGGGGAGATACTGACCGGGGCTTTTTCTCGTGAATTGATAAGTGACAAACCCAAGGTGACCCGACACTAGAGACACCAAGCTCGACTCTATTCGTTGCCTAGTCTATGGAAATCACTAAACTCAACCTTTTTTCGCAATAATAAAAGAAAAGAGAGAGAGCGAGGTAAAAAGTTTTTTGTTTGGTTTGCTGTCTGCTATTACATATGTATGGTCTATAAACGTACCAATATGCATATCTTCGCCGGGATCCCAACTAGAAAGAGATACCATCGTCATTCCGTCGTGTTGAAATATTCGCAACGTGAACTATGGTCCATGGGCGTGTTCGCCTTCAACAGGAGCTTCCTCCACAGGCTCCTCTTCAACAGGCTCCTCTTCCACGGGCTCCTCTTCCACGGGCTCCTCTTCCACGGGCTCCTCTTCCACGGGCTCCTCTTCCACGGGCTCCTCCTCCTCAACTGGCGCCTCGGGTTCGGCGGGTTCAGCAGGCTCCTCCGCAGCCTCCCCTTCCTCCTCCGTAGCGCACTCATCCTCGGGCACCTCCTCGACCGGGTCCTCTTCAACAACGCACTCATCTTCGGGTGCCTCTTCCACGGGCTCCTCCTCAGCAGGGGGCGCCTCCTCTTCGCCGTCAACAACGCACTCGTCCTCCTCAACGGGGTCTTCTTCTTCCGCGGGGGCTCCTCGACAGGCTCCTCCTCGGTAGGTTCTTCCTCGACGGGCTCCTCGGCCTCGGCCTCGCATTCCTCAATGTCGATCCTCAACCTCGCAAACGCGACTGAGAGCTCGCCCTGAGCTTCCTCGGCGTCGGCGTCGCGCTCCAGGGAAACATCGACGTGGATGTTGAGCTCGACGGCCGGGTCTCCGCATTTGCTCGCTTGTCCGGCGAAGGTGCCGCCCGCTTGAAGTCGAGCGGGAACTCGATACCGACGGCACTTCCGAGAAGAACCTGGTCCTCGGACATCTGTAGTTTTTGGGAGAGGAGTCAGTGAGCTCGTTCTAGACGCGAACTGTCCACCCTACAGATATTCTGCCTTACCTTGCTTCCTTCTTCGCCCGTCCAGGACGTGGACGTCGAGACCGTAGCCTGCACGCCCGTGTCTAGCCCAGACTTGCCCGAGACATCGATCTGGCCCACGGTAATCCGGTAACCCTCCGTCACGTCATTCAGCTCGATGGAAAGCGTGCAGCCGAGCGCGGGTGCCTCATCTTCAACCCCAATGGTGGCGTTGAACGAGGTGAAGGCAAAGCCCCTTCCTCGACAAAGAGCTGCCAGGTATCGGTCGGGCAACCGCTTCCCTCGCCCTTGATATTGCCAATCGCGAACGAGCCGCCGGGCTGCTCCTGGAGGAGCGCCGGGGTGGCGAAGAGAGTCGTCACAAGGGCGGGTCGACGCATGGTGGAGGATTAGCTAGCGAGCGGATCGAAGTATTTCGCTCGGAAAAGGACGGGTTTCCGGAAAAAAAGGCCAATGTATGCTCTCGAAGGAGAGGCTCTTGTATGGATTCTCAGGACTGAGCGAGTGACTGGAGCTTGGTGAACAGGAAAACGAAGCTTGAGCTTTCAGCCAGTGATCCTGGAACCTGGGACCACATCTTCCTATAAAGGCGGCCCTCTCCACCCCGTCCGCTCTACGCTAGGCCATCCTGCCTCACCACCATACCCAGTTTTGCGCGCAGGTTGTCGCCGCAAAATGCAATTTCGGGTTGTAGGCGGACGAGTGGAATTGCGTCCGGTCATGCTCACTATCAAAACCAAGGGGCCCCAATATGGCCCAGCCAATCATCCGGGCGAATTGGATGGGGGAGAGGACGGGTCTCCCAAAATCCAGTCCGTCGAGGCTCGACCGTGGTCGCTCGATGGAGGGGAGGACGGATGCAGAATCTCGCAGGCTATTTGTTCCGGAAGGGAATGGATAAAGGGCGAGGGGATCCACTGCGGCGAGGAACGCCGGTTTCTATATCGAAGTTTTGTTTAGCAGTCTTGGCTTTGAGACTAGAGAGCGGTAATTCTGCACATTTCAGAAATATGTTCAATGACTATCGCCATCGTCAAGTCGAAGTGTTGGGCCGGGTGCTTTGTGATGCGCATAGCTTCGAGAACAGCTTGTCCGGATTATTCTAAAATTGTGTCAAACGGTGATGGCTATTCCATGCCCACTTTGTCTACATGTGTATAAATCCCCAATACCGTCAAAACTTGGACACCCTTTTCCTTACCTCACAGCTCTTTACCGTTTCCTCGCGTTGGTCCATCTTCAAGTTGGCATCGCGACCAAGTCGGAAGCCAGAGAGAACAAGCAACTAGATGAGAAGACGACCCGGAACTTGTCCATACAGGTTCCCTGAGTACTCATCCATCCCAAGAGTCATAATTCCTCTAACAAACTAGAAAAGCTCAGCGTCGCGCTGTCTGGTTACGCCTGTATCAGTAACGTAACTCCGTCCGCAATATAAAAGCCTCCCAGCAAGTCGTACCTCGACCTGCACGAGGGTGTTCATTTTCATGATACTTTTTGAAATTCCAGTTTTTTGTTGTGTGAAATATTTCTATAGAGGCAAAGGCAAAATAAACGCCCGCCGTCGTTATTCCGGTGCGTTACCCTGCTGCTCAACCGCTGTCTCCAAGCATTCGGCGCTGCTCCAGGACACGAGTCTTTTCACCAAGCCCGGCGCCTTCACCGGTGCCTCTTGGACCGTAGATTTTCGCTTTCGTTGTACCTCGCCAGAGTCTGCGCTTTCCGTGCTGTGGGTTCGGCGCCGTCGGGACCTTGGTTTCCGCTTCCTCGCGCGATCCGGCTCCCCGTTCCCGACCAAAGCGACGAGATGTGTTTCGAGTACGGCAGCCATTTCGGCCGCCATGAATTTCGTAGGAGCTTCCAGCTTTTGCCAAGTCTTAGGGACACCGATACGGGAACTTGGGACTGGAAACTCGGGGCCGGGGCTTCCGTGTTCTGTAGCTCGGCCGGGAGGAACGGGTGGAGAGGTTTCGGGACATAAGTACGGAGAACGGCCGTGTTTGCGGGGCTGAGCGGGTCCCCGACTTTGGAGGATGAGGGAACGCAGACATGGCCCTTTTCGGAGCAGGACTGGCAGGCTTCTAAGGAGTAGTCGGCTTGGTAGATGGCTTGTCTCGATTTCTGGAGCCTGGCTTTGGTTCGTTGCTGGAGGCGCTCGACTTGGCGAGGACTTAGGAGGGTAGGTGGGGATTCTGGTGGAGAGTCTGGTGGAGAGTCTGGCGGAGAGTCCATAGCTTCCATGTGTGTCTGCTGCTCTTGCAACTAAGAAAAGTGGAAATGTTCCGGTTGTTTACGATGAGGATGAAAAGTAGAAGGGGGAGGAGAAGGTGAGGGTGGTGAGCAAGCTACTATCCAAAGGGCACAAATCCCATGCGTGCCCTTTTAAAGAAAAGAGACCATGGGGGACGGATGTGGGCGATCATCGTCGACAGCCTCGAAGGTTTCCGGGGGCCTCGTTTCTTAGTATAGTCGTTGAGAAGATACGGCAAGCGCCGCCTCTTTTCCCTGTGATCTTGTCGAAGAAGGTTTTGGGGGTAGAGGCACGTGTATCGTGTCAAGCATAGACTGAAGCCGTTTACACCTGTCACGAGAGAACTCCTTCGATGAGAGTACATGATGGATGGGCCAGGTCATTGTGCTCGCCCCAGAAACGCTATACGCTCATCTTCTGATTGTCTAGGTGAATAATATAGACTTATCCAGCCCTGCTGACAGACACACGGATTCTCAATCTGTTTCGCCTGAATGCTCTTGAGGGACTTGCTGCAACCCAGCGGAGAAGAGGAGGTTGACACATATTGCCATCTCAGCAGAGACTAACACAAAGGGTCTTACAAAGCCATGACAAGCATTGATGGCTCCTTGGACCTTTCGATTTTGATAAAAGGCCCCCTTCGGTAATGGATGTGGTGAGAGGGACGGAACCTCCCTGTCTCGTTCTGGTCGTTGGAACCGGCAATGGAACCTCGCTCGATACGATATCGGCGGACCTCAGTCCATCAGCGCCGGAACCTTGCTCCCCGCTACAAGTAGTGCCCGGGACCCCGGGGCCGTGTATGGATTTAACCAAGGTCCACTAAGGTCGAGCATTGTGCGCTCGAAGCTCCTCGTAGTCACCTTTTTTACAGACCCTACATGTAGACTCTGTGGTTGGGGGTTCGCAAAGGAACCGCAAAGACGCTGGAGCCATCACTGGACGAGGGCAACATTGAAGTCAGCAAATCAAGATTTGGAATAACAATCCCCAACTTCATAAGAGAGGACATATCCATGGATATTACCTGCACCAAGCTGTATATTTCAACAGATTCAAAGGTGCAAAACGTATAACCCGTTTACTGATTCGTACATGCCCTTTGGGGAATTGTATCACGTCAATATACGTACATCGCCTTCATATCCAATTGATCCTTCATTCTTGTATTGCGGGGTGTTGGCCGTCTTCATTCCCCCTCGATACTGACTCGCCGTCCCCACCAAAGAAAGACAAAGGGCAAACTCAAAATTGAATAGAGTATCTAACGTTATTTTGCACAATGGATCCATTCCTTTCCATCCTGTTCCTTGAGAATCTACTAGTTTCTCCCACCGATCTCGACGTCTGTTCAACAATAGCAACACATCTATGGATCCATCAATAGTTCAACGATTCGAGTGTGACTTTAGAAAGTTAGGCAGGTCCACCCCGCGCCCTTCCAAATCCTCCATCATGGGCCTGCCGCATAGACTCCACCAACAGGGCGTAGAGGACGCCACTGAGCACGTACGTCTTGATGACGGCTTCAGGCGGGCCACACAAGGACGGCCTACGTAGTTGAACGCTACACGTAAGGATCGCACGCTCGCCTCAAATCCTCCCATGTCAAACAGACCCCACTTTATCCAAACTTGAAATCTCTGGGTTGCACATTGGAACGAGAGAGCGACGGAGATCAAAAGGAAGAGAAAAAGAAAAAAAAAAGGTCGTTCACACCGACAAAAGTAGGTTGTGAATTTCGCCATCTATCTCTATATAAGTCGGTATTTCTTCAGCTTTGGTATCATCAAAAACGCAAATCTATACAATATTCGTTCCAACACAAGACAGGAAAATCAGAAACAGCACCGCCATCACCATGCCTGCGGGGTTTGCGACGGGAAGCCCATATACCGCCCACGCAAGGCGCGAAGGTCTGTTCCCTCAAGAATTTCAAACCAAAGCGCGGAGAGAAAAAGCTTCTGACGAGTATCGGCGTCGTAGACGTGGGAATTATCCTCGGCCTTATTCAGGAGCTTGCCGACTATGAAAGGAGTCGGACAGCGTCCTTGCCACCGAGGAGACCCTTCTAAATACCATCGCGTGGGCACCCCCGGGGACATTAGGGGCAGGGCTCCGTCATTCCCGTGACCGAGTCGCCTTCCCCGCGCGGCCATCTAGATGCATCCTGGTATTTACCCCCGAAGGCGTTGCGGTAGGCATGGCCCTCTACTTCTATAACTATAGCACCTGGAGGGCAAAGCCTGGCATCTACCTCGAGGACCTGTACGTGAAGTTGTCGGAGCGCAAGAGGGGCTACGGCTTCATGTTGCTCCAGCACCTCGCCCGGGAGGTGGTCGCCATGGACGGCGGGAGACTCGAGTGGTCGGTGCTCAAGTGGAACGAGCCCAGCATCAAGTTCTATGAGTCTATTGGTGCCAAGAGGATGGATGATTGGGTCGGCATGAGGGTGGACGGGGAGGCGCTGGTAAAGTTGGCAGGTGATGGCGTTTTCCAATAGTGGTTAATGTAGGTGGGGAGGAGGAGAGGGTGAAGGAATGGGTCGATGCTGTTAAATGCAACCTTCTACACCTGGGCATTGTCCTGGTTGTTCTTAGCTGGCGCCCGTTTGGCCGCACCTGTGCTATCGACACCTTCGAAGAAGGTTGTTTGTTTGGCGGTGGGAAGGTCTGGTGTTAGTGTGCCCCATTTCACGCGAGACCTGTAGCCCTTGCCCGTCCCGTCATCCTCTTTGACAATGGACGACACTTGGAGAACGTTCCCGCACAGACGCCGCATTTTCTTGCTCGACAGCGGGTTGGGCACACCTTGCGCGGGACGGATCGGCTCGTACGACAGCCCCTTAGCAGACTGCTGAAACCCCTTCGCCTCTCCCCATCGATGCGGGAGATTGGCATGCTCGCGTAGGCTTCCCAGTCCCTCCACGATGGGGCCTGCGTCTGTTCGCTTGTGGAAACGGGGCTTGCGACTGTGCGGCGAGGAGGTTGCTGGAGGAGCGTGCTGGCTTCGTTGCTGGTGGCGAGCGTGCGGAGGGTTTCCCATTCTCCCATCCCCAAAGGGGCATTACTCTTGGCAAGTTCCGGAGCCACCACGACTTCAGGAGAGACCTGATAGCCCTCACGGGTGTTGGCCGGCCCCAGATATTCTTCTCCGGTATGGTGTTCACAGGCAGCGTTTTCGTGGGCGGACCTCGGCGCCAAACTACCGGGGGCGTTCCGGATGCGGCATGCTGGACCTGGCTGCTGGTGTACGCCTGGAGCTTGACCATGTCCCAATAGTCAATAAAACCCTTCTTCGTTGTCGGGTTTTGCTTCGCCTTGTTGTAGACTTCGGTTGCTCGAGCATCTTCCTTGTTTTTCTTGGGGCTGCGGGCGTCTTCGGACGCGGCTAGGACGGATGACGTGGGAGGCTCGGGTCGAACCAAGCGGGCCATTAGGGTTCGGCGGAGGGTCCGGCTCGGCCAAAAGTGTGGAGGAGAACTAGATGCATATGGCGATAGCTTCCCGAGTTGGCCGCCTGGAGCCGTCGCAGTTGCCGCCGCCCATTGCTAATACGGGACCGGATCTGGTCCTCCGAGTGCATATGCTCGCGGAACTTTTCCCGGATGCGGGTCGCGACATAAGGCGCTGATATCGGTGGGAGGTACGAGGCTTCGCGGAGGAGGTGCCGGTAGAGGTGCCGCGGCGAGACCGCATGCCGGGATAGTGGGATCGGAACGTGGAGCGTCAGCATCGTGAGTGATGCCGTTTTGGAGTGAATTGGTGTTGATTAGGTGGGGGTAGTAGGGAGAAAAAAAGAAAATTTCGTCCTCGAGCTCGCGTGAGCTAGTTAAGCGCCATTGTCTCCCTGCTTAATTGGTCGCTTCGAGGGGGAGCAGATCTGCTTGCATGCTGTTTGCAAGATTTGTGCATGCAGATGAGGCTGGCTTATCTGCGCGACGAGGCCGTGATCTTCATGCTCGTCGATGATGGAGTCCTCGACACACCATGCATTGAGAGCTTGGATTGACTTGCATCTTTGCTAGCGGCGCTGTAACGCCAAACTCGAAGGGCTTGTTCACGTAAGCCCCCGTTTCCTTTGTTTCTCGGACCTGGTCTGTGCTGGAAGTGGTCTCTCATTGACACAAAGGTGAGCCGACACTGTGCTGTTAATGGCCTGCCGGACGCGTCAGTCGTGGCCCGGATCTCGGTCTTCCACGATGCGGCCACCGGCAAGAGTGTCAAGGCATATCTGGCGATACGGTTCCCAGGCAAAATTATTGGGCTTGGGTTACACGCTGAAGAAAGCGAGGATTTTGCATTTTCCTGAATTTTGATGTAAAAGCTCTGAACTGATCTTTGCGCCTTGAACTCGAGTTTGAGGAAGTGGCTCCTTGGCAGACAGTGTAAAATATGATGTCTTTCTGAAATATACCGTGTACTTGGGTCAAAACCACCCAAAGTACTTTGCTGGTTCAGTTGAGAGTGGGGCTTGTACCGCTTCTCCATCCTGCCTCCCAGGTTTTTACTGGCGCTCCAGTCAGTTGAGTCGCTCCTGCCGCCCTTGCGGATCGAGAAGGGAAAGAGGAGCAGGGAGAGAGAGTGTGCACGCACCCACGCACCCACGCACTCACGCTCTCACGCACTCACGCAACGCACACGGTACGAGTTTGGTGTCGCGCGTCACGCCCTCAACACGTAAATCACGAAACGAACACGTCCTTTGGCCAAAATCAATTAAACTCTTGATATCCTGTCCTTCCAGCTGTCGAGCCTTGATCCGAAGCCTTGACCTCCACCGACGAGGCTTTTTATCCCTGCAATTTCGAAAGGAACCTCGTTCGTTGCCATCACCAGGCCGACAGTCCCCAATTCCAAGCTCTCGCCCTCGGGATCGTGAATCTTCGTTGATTTTTTTCCATCCCTTCTTCCCACTGCTGTCTCGCCATATACTTTTACACCCCTTCCCTTTCGCGGTAATTGTACCCATTTTCGCAATCCTGCAGGCCAACTTGGAAGCTGCAGTTCACCCAGCGCGAATTCTCCTAGGCATCTCCCCCTTCCGCCGCACCCCCTCGTCCTTCTTCCATCTTTTTTGGTTCACTTGCACCGGGCGCATTTCAATTCCTCCCTCATCAACCTTTGTCCTTCCGACTAAGTTCACCTCACGCATCGGCTCACATTTCGCGCCCCTCAAAAACTCATCGCCGCATCCCAATTGCCCTTTAGTCGCCGAAAGTCGAGTGAAAACCCTGTCATCAAGAACTTCTGGCAATTTGAGGGGCCAGTTCTTGCCGATATTTCTTTTACACCTCAGCCCAACCCATCATAAACACCTGCAACCTTACAGCCGGGCATGACACAGAATCGCCAGTAGCCATTCACGAACTTTGACGCCGAATAAGCCCAGCCGGCAACTTCACCCTGGTGGCTTCGGACTTGTTCGACAACTCGTCCTACCCCTTTCTCCCTCCCACATCTCATCATCCAACAATCACAATGGCGACAGCATCGCAATCGCAACCGTCTTCTCAACAGTCATTCACGATGAGCCAACAGTCGCAAGCTGGAGGCATGTATCGGTCATTTAATGACGCCAATTCCTTAATGGCGAATGATGCGCCACAGATCTACTCCGTATGTTCACCCGGGTTTCCCTTTTGCTGCCATTATTCCCCTCGCTTTCTTGACCCCCACACTGGAGTACCAAGCTCTACCACTCGCCTTGATGCCCTTTTTCTGCGATGATCTGTGTACGGCTTGGCAAGTGATTTATTTCTCGAGCTCTTTTCCATATATGCACTGATTGCGGTCTGCTGGCCTCAATTTTTTACTTCTCCATCCACCCTTCAATGCCGTCTTGGACGTTGCTGACGGCGAGGGCCTTTTCTTTTTTAGGCCATCTATTCCGGCGTCGATGTGTACGAAATGGAAGTCAATAATGTTGCTGTCATGAGGCGACGAAATGACAGCTGGTTGAACGCCACCCAGATTCTCAAAGTCGCAGGAGTGGACAAGGGTAAGCGCACAAAGATCTTGGAAAAGGAGATCCAGGCGACCGGCGAGCACGAAAAGGTCCAAGGAGGCTATGGAAAATACCAAGGCACCTGGGTAAAGTTTGAGCGCGGTCTCGAGGTGTGCAAGCAATACGGCGTCGAAGACTTGCTCAGGCCACTCCTTACCTACGACATGGGCCAGGATGGTGGTGTCGCCGGCCGCGGTGACTTCAATACACCTACCAAGGAGCAGGCCATGGCTGCGATGAGGAAGCGCATGTATAACGCAGGCGCCCAGGAGCGCAACAATGGCCTTTCGGGGACGTTTTTCAAGAACATCTCTAGCACCGCTTCCCACGCCGTTGCCGCAATCAGCAAGGCACGATTCGAATCTCCCGGTGCGAAGAACAGGAACGGTGTCCCCAGAGCCCCCAGTTTCAGCAGGCAAACCTCCATGTCCCAGAATCCAGAAGACGGCTTTCCCAGCAACTCCCAGCAAAGCTATACCTCTGAATATGGACATGCGGTCGATTCGGCCTACTCCACGCAACAATCCGCCCACATGCTCGATCAGCCCGACCCGCCGAGGAAACGACAGCGGGTAGCGATGACCCCGGCGGATAGCTTTGCGTTCAATGGCAACGCTGAAGCTCTTGCGAGCGCCTTCCCGGGCTCTCCCACCGAGCCGAACGAATCTTTCCTCTACTCGCATGCCGGCATCAACGAGCAGCAGCCCCACGACGGCTTCAGCCCCTCCCCCTTGCCCTACGAGATGTCTCCGGAAGCAGAGCAGCGCAAGAGCACGCTGCTGAGCCTATTCCTTGACGCCGGTTCCCTGGAGCACACCAAATTCGACGACATCATCAAGGGTATGTCACCGAGAGAACTCGACATGCCCATTGACAACCACAGCCACACAGTCTTGCACTGGGCCGCCGCCCTGTCGCGTCTTCCACTCCTCCGGGCTCTCATCGCAGCGGGGCCAGCCCCTACCGAGTGAATGCATCTGGCCATACTGCCCTTATGAGGGCAGTCACGGTTACGAATTCCATGGAGCTAACCTCATTCCCCGAACTGTTGGATGTCCTTGGCGGCACGCTCGAGATTCGCGACAACAAGGGCCGCACCGTTCTCCATCACATCGCTGTCACGAGCGCCGTAAAGGGTCGCAATGCCGCGAGCCGCTACTACCTAGAGAGCCTGTTGGAGTGGATAGTACGGCAGGGAAGCGTACCGAGTAGCCAACAAGCCACCAATGGCCTCAATGGGCATTCGAGCAGCGCACCGAATAGCTCTCAACAGCAGCCACCGCCAAAGATGGGACTGGCCAAATTCATGGCCGAGATCGTCAACGCCCAAGACAATGCCGGAGACACCGCTCTGAACATTGCCGCTAAGAACGGGAACCGGAGCGTCATCTCTCAGCTTCTCGAAATCGGCGCCGATAACAAGACGGCCAATAGATCTGGTCTTTGCCCGCTCGATTTTGGCGTTGGTGTTGACGGCCCGAGCGAGAATGGTGCGCATGGCGACGCCAACAACGACGCCAGCCGCTTCGTCGGCAGCTCTCAGCGAAGCAAAGAGAGCCGTGACCAAATCATCCACTGTAAGCTTCGTTCTTCTTCCTGCATCCACCCCTGTCGCCAATAAGATGGGATCGTTTACTAATGACTCAACGCAGCCATCTCGACACTCCTTGACCAAACGTCGGCCGAATTCCAAAACGAGCTCAAGACCAAACAAGCATCCCTAGATAACCTCCACTCGTCCATACGTGCCACCTCGAGTCAAATCAGCGATGTAAGAAAGCGGCTAGACTCCTACAAGAGGCTGTAAGGAAACAGCAGCTCGGTAGACAACAAATCGTCAACTTGTCGCATGCTCGCGAGGATGGACAAGGAACCAAGGGCGCCGAGGCCGCTTCCGCCTGGGAAACCGAGCTTGGCGCTGCGCTCGAAGCCGCGACCGACAATACATCGTATTTCCCTTCCGCAAATCTCATCCGCACCCGAACCAAGGCCGTGTCAGGGCGCAATGACGCTACGAGGAAGATGGTTCAGGCTCTCAAGGGCCGCAGCCGTGAGGTCGAATTCAAGTACCGTCGAATTGTGTCTCTGTGCACCGCTGTTCCGGAGGGCGACATCGATGTCGTGATCGACAGCCTACTGAGAGCTGTCGAGAGCGAGAAGGAGAGTTGGAGATTGGTCGCGTAAGGCGGTTTTTGGGCGGTGTCGAGACCGGTCCGATTCGTTAGATGATGCTAGGGGTTTCAACGTTCCCCGTGGTATTTCCTAGCAAGTCCGCGGTCGGGACGATACCCTTAACGCACCCTTTTAACGCCGAGAGCTGGATGGGCCATGCTCTCCTGTACATCTTTTCATTCTTTCATGTCTGTTTGTTGTCGAGATACCATGTTCAGAGAGGAGGTGCGAGCAGGCACCAGCAGTTAGGTGCGAGTCGAAGATGATGATACGCGACTGAAAGTGTCGCGTCCCCCTCTTTTCCAAACGTTTTGGGTATTCGGGCATTTGGGGCGGTTCTACAAACGGCGGGCGGCGATTTGTGTCTTATTCTACACCTTTTTTTTTTGTTTCTAATGGGTCTGGGTCTACTCCATTTCGGCGCATTGCATCTCTATCTGCTCAAAAATCTGTTTATTCTTCCTTGTTCCTACTCTTGCTGCCTCTAGTCTTGGCTTCCCTTTTCTCATGTTTACTTCCATGTTACTGATATGAGCAGGACTGGCAACTCTTTCTACCTTTTATGTTTTCTTTTGTTTTCCTGCCTCTCCACTGCCTGGATGGAATTAGCTCCGGGCATATATGCTAAACCGTCTGTGAATAAGAATAAGAATAATGAGCTTTCAACTATTGGTTCCCTCCGCCTCGGATGTCATGATAATGTGCTAAGGCTACGAAGTGTCAAGGAGGAGGTGCCATATGGTCATGGGTTTGTATGGAATCACAGCGAGGAATGAGAGAAGAAAATTTGATTTGTATAGTACGCCGTCTATGCTATTATGTTGATACTTGTAAACAGGGAGAAAACCATGCTATGCTAGTTGATGGCCGGTATGGAAGCTTAGGACGAAAAACAAACCCACATTTTCCGGTACGCCCATTCCAGGAGATACGCCAGGCCTCATTCGCCTCTTCTGCTTCTTCCAAATAGTAGGAGAAGAGAGGGCAAGAGAGACTAAGAAGGAAAAATAAGAAGAAAAAAAAAGAAAATAGCTTCCCCCAAAAGAGCGCTGGTCGGTGGGTAGCCCACTCGCTCGCTCTCTTCTCTTCTTCATTATTTTGCTTGTCGGCTACGATATGCTCCCCGAGGCGTACAGACCCTGCCACCTCTCTTCCACGACGCCCACCATGCTCTTGACCCTGTCAATCTCCTCGTCCAGCTCGTCCAAGTTCCTGGACAGGGCGGTGACTTCCTCAAAGCGGCGGGCGTCGCGGGCGGCGTCCACCATTTGCTTGACCATGAAGCGCTGCTCGTCGAGGACGACGAGGCGTTCGCGGAGGCCCTTTTCCTCGGTCTCGAGGGCGGAGACGATGGTGCTGGTCTCGCTGGCCTGGGAGGCGGTCTCGGAGGCGTCAACGGCGGAAGTGGAAGAGGGGCCGCCGCCGTTGCGGAGCGGGGAGAGGTGGGAGGAGGAAGGGGAAGGGGAGGAGGGGGACTGGAGGAGGCGGGCCTGCAGTTGGTGGCGGGGGATTGCTGCTGCTGGTGCTGGCGTTGCTGGTTGCGGAGCATCTGCGGGACCGATTTGAGGGGCAGCATGTTGGCGTGGAGGAAGGAGGAGGCGGCGGCGTAGACGGCTTTTTGGAGGCGGAGCTGCTGGTCCGAGGTGGTTCGGAGGTCGCGCATGCGGCGGGACGCCAAATCGTACTTGGCAAAGGAGTCGATGAGGCGCTTGCGGATCTTGGAGGCTTCCTTGATCTGCGCGTGGGAGGGGCTGTCGCGCCAGCGCCGACGGGGACAGGTGGGTCGGGGTCGGGTCATCGGGTTGGAGGTGGAGGAGAGAGCGCTGGAACAATTCCATGAGCTGTTGGATACCGCGCTCGAACTGGCGAAGAGTTTCGTAGGCGCGTTGGTCCGGGGGCTTGGTGGTGAGGGAGGCCTGGAAGTCGCGCTTGGCGAAGATGGTGCGGCTGCAGTCGCGACACATGCGCACGTCGATGCTGAGCTGGCCGCCGCCGGGGGCGGGGACTGCTTTTCGGCGGGATGACTAGCTGCTGCGGGAAAGGGAAAGCGGGAAGAAAACCCCCAACAAGGTTAGCTAGAGGCTTACGCTACCAGCTGAGGGGTGTACTTACGCGTTGCGACATTCAAACCTACTTCGGCGGAGCAGCCGGTTTGCGGGTCGGCGCATACCACGCGGCCGCATGTCCTGCAGTGATGGCGACGAAAGGTCCACGAGCCAAAGTCTTGTCTGCAAAAGGGGCATTTCGCGACGGAGGCGTCCTCTTCCCAAGTGACCACGGACTGCTCGAGCAGCTTTCTCGACGAGTTTTGGCCGGTGAGCGTGGCGACTGGCGATAAGATGGGATTGGGTCCGGACGACACATGTTCGGGTGGGCTGGCTAGCAGCCGAGTTAGTTTCGTCAACCGCTTTTCCAAGCGCGCCGAGTCTAGGTTTTGACGCTCGACCCGTTGTCGCCTCAGGTCCGTAAACGCGTGGGTATGGTCTACTAAAGCTCCTCGTGATCATTATACCCTTCCCGTGACTTGTAGCACGTTTCGCACACGCGCGCCCAATATCCCTGACGGGGTCGTGTTGCGCCGACCGGGAGAGTTTCATCTGGTACATGGTGTGGGCCTCGCAAAACAGCCTGCCGCATTTTCGACAGTTGATGCTCCCATTCACGGCGCCGAGCCTGCGACCGCATGCGGGGTCGGTGCAAAGGTCGTCGGCCGTTTGGTGCTGCCAGTGATATCTGGTAATAAGCTCGTCCGGGTCGACGGGGAGTCGGCGGGGCGTTGCTGGCCGGGGCCGCGTGCGGAGCCGGAGGCAACGACGAGGTCCGAGTCGTTGGACTCGAATACCTCGAGGCCGCGGAGCTTTTGGTTTATAACGGAAAGCGGCTGGAAGCGCTTGGCTTTTCTGACTTGCTTGTCAAACCAAGTTTTGACCTCGTCTTGTTCGATTTCGGGAAGTTCCTGGTGAGAGTCGTCAAGGTGCCTTTTAGACGGAGAAAATGGTTAGCGCTTACGGCGTCGTAGGCAAATGAAGAGTCAAGAACCATTCTAGACTTACTGATTAAGTTGTAGAAGGGTGACCTGTATGTAGCAAGGATGGTTAGTACAAAACGTCTTGCCAGATTCGTCACACTCTAGGAGGAGCGCTTGTGGTTCCCTAGGTCACAGTGGGCGATGTAGCATACCATTTCCTCGTTACATATTGGGCAGAGGAGCTTTTGCGAGTTTGATTCTGCTGTGCTGTTCTGCCGACCAATGCTGATATGTGTAGAGAGGTCTTGCGGGAAATCAGGGAGGCCCGTCGAAGGGGCAGGTGAGTTATCGGAGGACTGAGGCTCGAAGCTGGCATCGGAGGGCAACGGGCTGCTCACCCTTTGGAGGGGTGATGGGGACGGGACATTGACCGGTTTTGGAGGGGCTAGGCCTTTGCCAGAGCCCAGCACTCTCCCTCCGCCTAACTTGCGTCCGGACATGGCCGGGACTTTCGGCCAGGACTTGGTCCAGGTGGAGGGGCGGGACTGCCAGATTCGAGGAAGGAAAGCTGGGAGGACGAGGGGCACACGGCGTCGAGGAGAAGGGTACAAGGGAGGTAGGATGGCGGAAACGAGGTCGGCTCAAGCGGAGGTGGGAGGGGCGGGCGGTGCTAGCTCGCCGAGGTTTGCGGCCGACACCATTGAGGGCTGCGAGGCAATGGGTTCGAGGGGCGGCGATCGCGGGTTGGCTTTGGTGGTGGTGGTAGCGGGTGTGGGTGAGGACGGTGGGCAAGTGAATGCCTGCTGTTGGAGCATCTGCACCGTGATCCAATCATTGGGCCAGAGCTGGCAGGGATCCCTAGCTTGGGGCTTTCTATATGCACATCCCCGTTAAGACGGGATATTAATGCTTAGTATTATAACTTGCCCCGCCATGCACGAATGGGGGTTATTTCAGCAGGAGTACAACATGCGTCCTGCGTCGCTTCTTGCATGAAGAACGAATCCTTCTCGTTCGAGAGCTGAGTCGTGCCCCTTTTGCCCAAGCTTCCAAAGTGCAAGTAATAATAGTAAGGGTCGACAGCCCCAGAGAGTCAAGCTGAAGATGAAGGGCCTCTGCCCAGCGAAGCCTAGATAATGTACTCGCAGCAGGCAATAAATCATATGCTATGTGCTGACTCAAACCATCCATCCCGACCTGAATGCAGCTTCCATTCGCTCGAAGTATGTGAAGCTCTCGTGCCAAACTTTACGCAAAAAGCCTCGAAACCTCTTATGGGAGGAGCTGACGCCAATCCCAATCATGCCTATTAAGTATTTTGCAATAAATCCGGCGGTGGTCGAATACAGAGCCCATGGGGTGAATCTTAAACAAATGCATGTAATCAGCAATATGATTGATGCGGTCGCTCCTGCTCTCGTTGAGAGGAGAAATCTACTGTGTACTTGTGCCATGACGCTGCTGTGACGTGACGCATTGGGCAAGATCAAAGGCTACCCGTATAGTGTGGAAAAGAAACCGCACAGTCGGAGCTTCCCTCATCGATCATAGCTTTTTTCTCTCAGGATTGGGCAGCTCCCTGCTTGAGCTCTTAAAAATTATTTTTGTGATATTCGACAAGACGCCATCCACCAACCTTCAGTCGGGCACTAGACGCTTTGAATTATCGCCCCTCAAGGAAAGACAAGCTTGAGTAACAGCCACTCAGAGGGCGTTGGGGGAAAAGAGAATACCTCCAAGAACGTCACCTTTGCGCCCCCTGGCCCGGGCCCTCCACCCCGGTTCACAAGACCCCATTGTGACAGGGAGCAGCTGAAGATTTGCTTCGCCATCCCCCTCAATCTCAACTCCTGAGTTGTAGTCGACGTTTGAACGGCCTTGCCGGAATCTTATAGCACACATCCGCTTGAATTCCATCTAGCGTATCACCATCATATCTCTTCCCCTCTAAAGATGACTTCAAAGAAATCCCAGTTCCCTCAGATTCAGCCCGGTGGCAGTCTGATCCTTGCGTGGCAGGCAAAGGGCAAGAATATCTTGATAGTTGGTGGCGGTGAGGTATGCAATCCATAGCAACTCCCTCTTCTTCTTCTCCCCCTCCCCACCGGCGCCCTTCCCCTTTGTGCCTTCTCGTTGGTGCGTCAGCTGCGAGCTCGGCCTGGGGTCTTGTGCCGTGCAGCTCGTCTAAAATGCTCTCTAAATACTAAGGCCCGTTGTAGGTAGCAGCCGGTCGCATTGTGCACTGCCTCAATGCTGATGCCATCGTCACCGTCGTCTGCCCCGGCTCCGGCTTGAACCCAGAGGTGGCCTATCGGGTCGCGGAAGGGCAGATCAGCCACAAAGCTCGCAACTTTGAGCCCGCGGACCTTGACACGGCCGACATGGTGCTCGTGGCTGTCGACGACCCGGCCGCTTCCACGGCCATCTGGAAGCTCTGCAAGGAACGACGGATCCCGGCCAATATCGCCGACGTTCCCCCGGAGTGCGACTTCTTCTTCGGGAGCGTCCACCGCGACGGACCTCTGCAAATCATGGTCAGCACCAACGGCAAGGGCCCCAGGCTGGCGGCCTTGATCCGCAGGTTCATCGCGAAGAAGCTTCCTGCAAACGCTGGCAATGCCATCGAATCCATTGGCGTGCTTCGGACTAAACTTCGTGCTGTTGCGCCCGGACACGCAGACGGACCAAAGCGAATGGCGTGGTAAGCTTTCTTGTTTTTTTTCTTTCTTATTTCCTTTCGTACTCTTAGTCACCATACCGCCCTACCGCATTTTCCTCCCTGCCCTGCTGTAGAGTTGCATGCATACGGATGTTGATTACTGACGTTATTCGTCCAGGATGACAAAGGTCAGCGACACACTTTCTTGGGAAGAGATGTGCGAACTGACGGAGACGGATATGGACTTCCTCCTGCGCTACTATCCCAAAAACGTAGTCCCTACTTTTGAAGAACTTAGGGTTGCGCAAGGATACCCCCACAGAAACTCGACCTCTTTGATGGCTCGTTCGGCTTCAGCGTTGGCATATGATGAGCGAGAAGAGGCTCGCGGCATCTCAAGGATATCGGCATGAAGTCGTCTCGCTCACCTTTCAACGAAAGAAAGAAAAAGGAAAGAAAGAAAGTTGGCCAAGTACACAAGATAAGGATTATGGGCCAGGATTGGCGCCGATGCGCACACATCCTCATTCTTGTGCAGGTATGCTGTTCCCTGGGAAATGGGACCGACAGGCAGATTCGGCCAAGGCCTCACTGCTCCTCTTTGACGTCTGCTCTTTGTTTCGGCCAGTCTAAAAGACTACTGGCGCTCGAAGGTAAGAAACCCGTTCCACATTCCAGGTCCTACGTCTGCGTCACTTGAATGTCGGGATGAAGACCAGGCACAAGTTGAGGATTTGGATTTTCTTTTTCTTTTTGGAATTCCCCACCTTTCCTACCATTCCCGGATGCTATTTCCGTCATCCATCATGTATCCGTTATTTCACCATATAGATTAGCATCTTGGGAAGATCTCCTATCCCCCACACCTCTTGGATTGATTCCCCGTAGAAACTAAACCCGTGGCTTTCCAAGAGCCATTGCCGTTATCCCGGCTTACTTTGCCCGAGTTAAACTCTTAACCACGATCAATCGCACAACAGCGCGCCTCGATCATTCTCTCTCGGAGCCGGGTTTCCCTCTACCCTATCCTCCCGTTCGACTAACCTTCGCCCGACGTCATGAGCCCTCCATCTGAGCAAGGGGCTTCCGCCCGACCCAACTTCATCCTAGAGAATGACGCCGCCGAGGTGGAGCAAGAGACATTCGGCGTGGGAGAAAAGGTGGTGGAAGATGAGAAATTAGAACCAGACAATGCTCACGGCCCTCACGATAAAGATGCGCATCGGCACATGGTTTGGTACCCAACGGGAATGGAAACAGACCCGTTGTGTTTTGTCGACTATGGACCCTACTTGGAGCCGTTCCTCCCGACGCCCGAAGCGGCCCAGGGTCTCCGCGGGATCCTCCCTCCCCAGTACACAAATATATGGCCGGAGCCGGGGCACCTGTGCCGCGAGTGGAGGAAAAAGCCATCTGCGGAAGTCGCACGTGTTGGCAGACCAAGTGACGGAAAATCCGGACCCGGGCTTCACGACATACGAGCCTCTCCTCCAGGGCATGTTCAAGAACATCAATGACTGGTACACTTGGACCCGGCAGACGACCGCAGGTTATTTCCAGGACATCTCCGCAGCTGTCGAGGTACTGGCGCAGTCCCCGCCACGTGGAGAGAGGACTCGCCCTCACAACTGCACGAGGTGCTCCGGGAGTCTTGGAGCTTGATGATTAATAGAGATCCCGACCTCGAACCCGGACGCAAGGCCAAGGTGCCGATGCCGCAGCACGCAGTCTCCAGCCTCCATCACTTCGAGTCCGAGTTCAAGGAGATCAACCCCGACCCCGCACTCTGGCCCACCATGAGTCAACACCTAAGCATGCACGATAGAATTGAACTTTGCCACTCGAGGCTCCGAGGAGAAGACCGCAACCTGCTCGCCCAGACCAAGAAGTTGAGGCACAAGACAACAGTTGAGAAGCACCAAAAGGACTACGATGTCTGGACGAGAAGGATTGCCCACCACTATCTCGTGCCGCATATCAACCTCGAGGAGCTCAACGACCCTACCAGGGTCATGCAATTCATCTACAGCCGCATGACCGTCGCTCCCGTGCACTTTATCCGTCAGGACTTTATCTCCACCTACCTCGGTCGCGCCTTACGAATCCTCACCGGGCCTTTTTCTCTCCACACCGTGACGTGGGATATGCCAGACGAGACGGACGAGGACCTCTCTGCCCACACCAACATAGTGCCGCGCCTCATCCCATATAATATGGAGAATGCTGATGCCTTTTACCACAAGATGAGTGTAGGGAATGTGCTCTGCGTCGGCGACTGCTGGGTGACGTTCAAAGCGCAAGTGCTGACGTACACCTTTGTGAGGATTCTTTGCATGAAGCTCATGCAACATGCCGGGTACCGGGTGGACATGAAATTCGATACCGTGCTTCAGCGCAACGCCCCCACGCAACGCGGCGGCAGTGGCGGTGGATCGTGCCTGGGCAGAGGCGGAGCTGGCGCTGGGCGCCAGGGACAAGACTCCCGTTGGGCTCCTGGCCTCGTCTCCATTCCTCAACCACTGGCAGAGGGTGAGGGCGGATAAAAGGGCTGGGAAGCCGGGCTCCAAGCTCCTGGGCGAGTGCTTCATCACGCAGGCGAACACCGTCCGGGACCACTTGTACGACCTCATACACTCCCCTCGTTTCTTCCACGAGCGCATGCGTGACGAGTACAACCAGCACTACAGCAACCTATTCCCGGACATCATCAAGGGCGAGGACCAACAGAGACAGCTGTTTGTCGACTCGCTGAGGAGCATATTCAGGAAAGTACTAACGGAGATGCACCTGCTGTCTTATGTCTACATGTCCATTAGGGAGCTGGAAGAAAGCCACGAGCTACTGGACGAGGGCGGGGAATGGGTAGTGGGGCGGGACGGTTCGAAGAAATGGGTCGGCAAAGGTATCCCACCCCGGAACAGCGAGAGTGCGGAGTGGGCGAGAGGATTTATGGGCAAGAAAACCGGCATGCGCAAAAAGTATAACAGGGATTGCGAGGAATACAAGGAACGCATGGAGGAAATGAGGAAAAGGAAGGACAAAGGCGAAGATCTAGGTCCCGAATGGTTCAAGGTGTTACAGAAGCCGGATTGGATCTTGATGTTTTGGGATTACGAACAGCGAGAGGAGCCGCCAACGTACCAGGTCAAGGGGCGCTGCGACCAAGTGTCCGTCATCGCGCAGGTGAGAGGCATGCTTGCGCTAGCGCACTATGTCGCCATGGTTACAAGACGGTGCTTGGTTCCATCCACGGCGGCGCTGAGGAAGCACTATGTCCCTAGTCCGGAGTTCATGTCCAAGCAGGGATCCGAGGGCAAGGTGAGCAACCAGAGCATCTTCCGACACCTCCCCAAGCGGCACAAGCGCGGGGAGAGGGTGGGCACGAGGCTGCTCCGCCGCGGTCTGCTGCGCTTTCCCAAGCTCAAGCTTGTGAGGAACCCGCGCGGGAAGGAAGCGGTGATCAAGGACCAGAGGATGCGGTCCCTGCACAGGCTCCTGGTCGATTTCCTGTCGTCCGAGGAAATCATCAACACGGTCTCCTCGGGCAGCTCCTCCGGAGGATCAATGCGCTGAGAAAGGACCTGGAAACGGAAGCGGATGAGTTCCAGGCCATCACCCCGCACGTGGCCGAGCTCCTGGACACCATGTCGCTCATCTTTGTCCTCGTCGAACAGGAGAGTGTGATCCGCCCATTCTCATTTGCGCCGGCGAGCGGCTCCTTCCTCGACAACCAAAACGCCGGTTTCCTTCGGATTCTGCATTACCAGACGCAGTGGCGGTCGGAGGTCAGCAACGATGTGCGAACGCGATTGGACGCGTTTGACGAGCTGCCCCTCGAGAGCCGCATCGACCCGGCCATCATCTCCGCGCTCTACGATCAGCAGCGGATCTGGGACGCGAGCCAGAGCGGGGTCGGAGGGCCCAACGCGCCCGTCTTTGGGGATGTCCAGGAGCAAGGGACGATCAAAGCCCTCGACGCCTTTTGGAAGGCTCTGGTGACGTACCTGCGGGAAGAGCGGTCTGATGGGCAAGGCAAGGTGATGCACAACTGGACTTTTTCGAAACATTCGCGGGAGAGGACACTAAACCAGAGTGGCTGTGAGTTGACGCACATGGCCGAGCAGGTGTCGCGGGGTTGGCAGGATTGCCAACGCAGCAACGTCTTTCCGGGGGTTCTTCAAAAAGTGTACACGCACCCCGCCATCCAGCAGCTGAAGAGAGCGGTGCGAGGGCAGGATAAGGAGATGGTTTGGTACATCAGGATGCAACAGGTGCTGCGTTCATCCATTGGCAACTTCTACATGGACTGCATCAGGAGGAGTGACCAGGCCGGTTACCCGGCGCTCAAGGAGGAGTTTGACGCGCTAGTGTGGAGGGATGAACAGGCATATTGGACCAGGCGGGTAGCGATCCAATTCACGACATGTTTCGCAATGGGCCTCTTGAGCGAGATCGCGCGCGTCACATCCGTCATGCCGGTATGGCTCGCGAATTATCTCGACGATGACGGAGACATTATCCTTAGCAATGATGATCTTAGCAGCCCAGGTAAGTGTGTAAAAGAGATGGTTCGCGGATCGTATACGATTACAGCTTGGACTAACCACAAAGGGCCCCTGGCGGGGAGCAATCGCGATACCCCGGCCGCCGCCCTTCCCGTAGCACCCCAACTTTACCCGTTCGAAAGGGCGCAGGCCCTAGTTAGACTGCCAGCTGATGCGGCGCCGCAACACTTACCCGAGGCCATGGCGGCCATTGCCGAGGCCGAGGCCGTGCAGCCCAAGACAGAGGCGCGGCTAGCTCCGGAACCAGCCCCGTCCGTGCCCGTGGTCCAACCCCAGCCGGTACCCACGGTCGAAGAGATGGATGCGGGTGACCAGAGCGACGTGCAGGATGAGGTCATGACGGATGTGGCCGACACGGAAGCGGAGGAGGAGGAGGAGAGGGAGGTTCACCACTATTGGTGGTTTGAGAGCTTGGCGGACGCAGAGTGGGAAGATGTCGCGAGGATGTACAAAGGGTTTGTTGATGAGGACACGGGGCTGCGTCAGTGTGGCATGGAGATTCCGCAATGGACTCGCAATCGGTATGCTCAAAATATTCAAACGTCGGCGGAGGCGCCAAAGAGTATCAGCCCGGATGGCAAGTTCATGATGTACGTTTCCCCAAATCCCCGCCTCCGTTTTCTTCCAACTTCCTCGTGGTTTGGGAAGCCTGAACTAACACCACTGCCCCCGCCGGGCTCCCCTACGGTAGCCATAAGAAGTCGGTTAAAGGGACCTTCGAGGTGCTTTATAGCAGAGAACTCGATATCCAGCAGCAGCCCAACGTCGTCACGGGAGACTCCTTCAAAGAGTTCATGGCCGCGCTCGGCTGGGGGTCGAGCCCCGTTCAGGGGTCCGAGGTGCGCTTCACGTACAACCCTAAGATGGGACGCTTCGCTCCGGACGACCTCAAGAGGCACGTGTTCGTCCTGCACATGCCGCACGGCAAGACGGGGCGGTTCCTTGCGCCAAGCCACATCTCGTCGTTTAAGAAGCGTCTGGTAAACGTGGGCCTCACGTACGCCGCTATTGACAGAAACTACATGTTCCCTTAGGAACGGGGACTGGTTATTGGCACCGAAACTTGGAGTAATTCGATGCGCGTATGTGTGCGTTTGGGTGTGTTGGCTGTTAGAGAAGTATGTCGCCTTCAATTTTTTCTATTTTTCGGGTCAGCATCAGGTCGTCGATGACGGGCAAAATCTGTACAACACGACGTGATCGCGCAGATGACAAGTTGGTGCGACATATATACAAGAACCGAGGAGAGATTGGAATATACCCATGGTGTTAAAAGAAGTTATTATGTCAAGGGGACATCCCCCAGTGGGTAGGACGTGGTCAAATCCACAAGTTGAAAATTTCATACATCATCCGGGCCAGCCACGCCGAGTATACGTTGTGTAGGACTAACTCCTTTAAAAGACACACCAATCCCGTAATAAGCAAAGCCAATAAAACGCGGAGATAGGAATAAGGGGAATGAAAGCATGTTCCAACGCCGATGGGGGAAGAACCGAACGAAAAAAAAAAAAAAAAAAAGGAGGCCTCCCCGAGTAAGTCATCACTTCATTAACATAACGTTCATCGGATCGAAACTTCGCCAAGCTCGACAACACCCGTCTTCAGCATGTCCAAAACCTCCCCATCCATCATACCGTGCACATAGCATTCCCCGAGGAACTTGTGCGTCCCGTCCCCGAGGCTCCGCAGGGCGTACAGCACCTGGCCGCCGAGCAGGGCGAAGATTTGGTCACCCTCACGCACGCACTGGGGCACGAGGGCCAGCCCGTCCGAGGACCAGTTTTTCTGCACCAAGCGGGCGAAGCGTCGGCCAGAGCAGGCGATGAATGTCTCCGCGCGCGGGCGGTCATCGGCCGCAGGTGAAGATTTGGGCCCCTGACGCGCGGCGGCGCGGACGTCCTCGTCGATGTCGGCGACAATGAGGCGGTTGAACGCCTGGGGCTCCGTTTCGCCGGTGAAGTAGGGTGTAGTGTGCAGGGAGGAGCGCCATGTGTTGAGGACGTGGGACCTCCCGGGCTCGAAGATGGGTTGGATGTCGTAGAGAAAGCCGACGCGGAAGCCCTTGACGCGTAGCGAGCGGCCGTCGATGGCGGCGACGGTGGAAGGGTTGATGCCTAGCTTGGCGAGGCTGATGATGGTACCGCTGGCGGTGTAGACGCACGATTCAGACTGCTGCCGGCCCGGGCGAGGCGTGGTCGCCTCGTCGTCGAGAAGTTTCTTGAAAGGGACGTGGTAGCGGTCGCGGTACCGCCAGTCCGGGAGCCAGGAGGGAAGGCCGGTGATGCCGCCCTCGGGTAAGCCGTCTGCGCCGAGGAAGTCAAGTTTCCCTTCGTATCCTGAAGTTTCAAGCTGGTACTGGACTACATCGCTATACACATCCACGATTTCCCGGCTGTAGTCCGCCAACAACTTCCACGAGCTCCGAGGCGAGACCATGCCAAGAATGCCGTAGACCTTGTCCCGCGGGTCAGTCGCATCAAAATGTCGACATGACATTAGGGTGTTCAAGAGTTCGCCGTCTGACCCGTCTTCATCGCGATTGGAACGTAAGCTGTCGATAGTGTACACGAACGACGACAGCGGGTAGACTCTCGTGGCAGCATCCTCATCCACCTGTTCGTTCATAGCCGCTAGGACGGCAAATATGATGGCGTCGTCGAGCTTCACCCGCTCCCTACCGCAGACCAGCCAGGTAGGGGCGGGGTAGTGGCCTCCTGCGCGATCCACACGCGGGACCACCACTCGCGATCAAACAAGTCCTGGACAGACTTCCAGATCGCTTCGTCCTCCTCCTCGCCTTCACACAGCATAAGCTCGTCGACCATGAGCCTAGCTGCCCACCCGGGCACCTTGTCCGGCGGATCTGCCCCCGTCATGCGCCGGTATCTATCCATGACGGCGCCAATCTTTTCAAACGCTAGGTGGCTCTCATCGGTTGCCGGGCCCAGCCAGGCGAACACGCTGGCGGCGCTTGTGTAGATGTTGGACATTTGCGCGACCTGCGCGCTTTTCTCCATGGTATTGGCCTGGTTGATGCAGATGGCATCCACCCATACGAGGTTCGTGGGGCCGCGGATGCCTTCGCCGGTGGGATGAGGGTCGTTCTTCGGCTTGGGAAGCTCGTCGCGGTAGCGGCGGAGGGCGGCCTCTAAGTTGCGGGTGACAGGCAGCGTCTGGTTGTCGACGACGATGGGTACCGTATCGTCCGGATCGCCCCATGTAGAAAGCGCCGTGTACGGCGCAATCATGTCTGGGTTGGCAAGCGACTGGATGAACAGCCTCGCGGAAATGGGGTCGGCAGGATCCCGCGCGGGAAGCACCTCGACAAGACGAATCTCGGTCGACTCCATCAGAGGCGTGTAGAGGAACGATGACTTGGGCATGGTGAACAAAGAAAAAGAAGGTGGAGAAAGCGGTTTCGATTAAAAGAAGGGAAAAGAAACAGGCTGGTTTTACAAGGGCGAGAAGAGAATAGTCATCGGGATTGGGGAATTCAAGGGGATCAACGGTACGACGCAGTGAGCTCATTCATATCGCAAATAGGCAGCACCCCAGTTGGTCGCCTCGTGAGGGGAGCGGGAGGGGAGTAAGCCTTTCAAGTGTGGGACCCAGCCATCCTTTGTAGTAGGTTGCAGGCAGAGTGCTGGCATATCCGCAGTCTAGAATATTGGAAAACCAAACCCGGCGCTCGAAGATTGGAGTGGCGCGGGGGAGGGAGGAGGGGAACGGATGGGGGTGCTGTTTCCTTCCCACTTTGGCCGGGACAATAAAACGGGGACGCAGGTTTGGCGCTCTTAGTTCGCAGCTGATATTGCCCCATCACGCCAGTGACGAGAGCGCCGAGAGATGCCACCGTCCAATCCCGCTGGAGGGACGGGGAGGCTTGCATGCCGCGAGGTGTCTGTGGGGTGCTTCGAGTCGACGAATGCGACGCTGGAGAGGGTGGGTGTGAACCAGCGAGCAGCGGGCCGCCAGTCTCGATCTGGATGCGCTGGCTGTTTTTATTAGTATTGACGGGGAGAGGTACTGATGTAGATAGTGGGGGAGGAAGGCGCGAAGGAGGGGCAGCAAGCATTGTGTAGGCCTCCTGGAGGCAGCCGCGGTCAGTTGTTAGGCGCGTCCGGCTCCATTGCTGGCGGGTACGAAAAGAGCCAAGCATCACAAGCAACTTGTTAGTATTTCAATCATTTTCTTTTTCAAACAGAAGGCCGGCGCGACGGCAAACAATATTATGTCGAGAAACCAAGGGCATCACTACGCGTATTCTAAGTCGCATCACTTCGACACACTATAAATCTCGTTCTTCTCCCAAAGCGTAACGACAAATTTACGCGACAACCCCCACCAACTTTTCCCCTCCGTCTGCTTCACCTGCACACAGCAGAAGGCCTCCCCCAAAACACAGAAAAGGCAGAAACTCTCCAACATCCACAAATGCCTCCCACCCGGGGCCGCGGAGGCGGTCGCCGCGGCCGACCACCCAAGCCACGCCCATCCGAAGCCGCCGAGCCCCCTCCGAGATCGAACCTCCCCGTCCGAGATGGAAGCGTCCACCTTGGTCCACCGGCCCGCTAACAACGACAACGACGACGACGACGATACCCCGACCCCGCCCTTCTTCAACACCTCCTTTTCCCTCCACCGCGTTTCCCCCTCCACCTCGGCGAGCAATCCGACCACGGCGCCATGCTCCGGGCGCTGAGCAGTCGTCTCCGCGATACCCTCATCGGCGACGTCGTGCGCGGCGTCCACGTCGGTCTCGACACCGCGCAGAGCGAGATTGGCCGCGCCGGCAGCCTCGAGAGCGTCAACCTGCGCTGGATCCGCGTCAACGACTTCCTCACCTCCCACTCGGACAGGCGGTCGCCCAGCCCGGACTTGGGCGCGGACGAGCCCGATCGCGACGAAGGGCTCGGCCCCTCGGGATGCGGCGGGGCATCTGGATCGATATACGGTACGAAAACTCAACTTGTGCCGGGATGCTGCTGCCCGATCTCTCCAGCGCAGAGGAGGAGGGGAGGAAGCCGATATTGCCCCGCAGACATGGACGCGGAGCAAAGGCAAGAAGCGCGCGCGGGAGGGCGACCTCGACCCGTCGCACTTCCTCCGACTGCCCCTCCTCCTCTTGAGAATGCCCACATCGCTTAAAAACGTGGTAACCGAATGGCTCAGCGGCGTGTTCGACTGCCACATCAGCCCGCTAAGCCTCGGCACCCGCGGCCTCGTCCGGATCTGGGAAACATGGCTCAAGAGCGTGCCCCTCCCCACACAAGGCCCCGCAGCCAAAGAAGTCGTCATCACCCTCGGCTTTTCCCTCCCACACCTCGCCGACGAGCCAGCCGACGGCACATCCGACAACGAGCAGCGGGACGGAAACGACAATGTTCCGCGCGGCGTGCAGCAAGGCCTGCGCTCCATCGACATCACGATGCAGCCCGAGGACATTTCCCGCTTCGTCGAGGCCGGCCTCCGCATCGCGCAGAACCGGACCGCCGCCGGACCGAAACCCTGGGTCGGCGACGCGCGGACGCGCAGGATCCTGGCCGGCGGGCACGAGCAGGACGGCTGGGCGTGGAAGACCGAGGCCGGCCAGACGGGCGACGAGGCCGACGACGAGCAGCCCTTTGTCGACGCCCTCGCCTTGTACCTGGATACGCATCTCGCGCTCAACCTGTTCCACCCCAGCGTCCGCGTCACGAAAATAGCCTCGTCCGGCTTCGTGCTCACGGGTTCGAGGCTCAAGGTTTCCAAGACGAAGGAGACCAAGGCCGTGTGCCGCTTGCTGGCGGATATCACGCGGACGAGTCTCGGGACGGAAGTGGCGCAGATGTTTAAATAAGGCTCGACACATCTTTTCTTGGGGTGGATTCTTTTTTACGTTTGGCTCATGATTTGTCTTTTGTAATGATATCTTGATTTAATTCTACTTCTAGCGGGACAGGAGGCACGGCGCTGCACACGGGGAATACACATACCAAAATATTTGAACGGGACTCTTCTCGGGAAAGCGAGCGCACTTGCCAATCATCAAATCATCAATTGCATTGCACGATGCTGCTAAGCTAATGGATCCTTACAAACGTCATCCAATTTCCCTTTCCACCCATTTTCGTGAAAAAAGGGCCAATAATCCTACACAAGAACAAGCAAACAGAAAACCAAAGACCAAAAAGTCTCCGCGTAACTTTGCGTTAACTTTGCGTGTTCCCCCCTTCCCTTTCATCACTTGGAAGCGAGAGAAGACGAAAGCCGAAACAGAGCCTTGCGACCCAAGCTCCCCGTCTTCAAAAACGAAGGCTTCTTGCCGCCCCCGTGCGCAATCGACCCGCTCCCGCTGTCGCTCCCCTCGCCTATGCCCTTTCCTCCCCATGCGGCCCGAGACCCCCGCAGCACCGTGCGCCTCGTTGAGGTGGTGCTGCTCGTCGTCCCCGTCCTTGACTCCGCCCTCGGGCCGCTCCCAATCCTAGCATTGAATCACGTGTTCGCCCGCCGGCGCCGCGACTTCGTACTCGAGCGCGAGCTTGACCGACTTGCCTGCCTTGAGGCTGACCTCCCACGAGATCTCGTTCTCCTTGCGCAGCAGCGCCGTGGCCTTGCCCCACTCCTTGTTGTCCGGGCCGTCGCGTCCGGGCATTCCCGAGTTCACGGCGGCGCCGCCCGAGACGAGCCCGCGCGGCGCGTGGATGGCTACGCGGAGGCGCTCGTCCTCCGAGATGGGCACCTGGTCGAACACGTAAATGGACGCGGCCTTGCCCGCGGCCGCCTTGGTGTTGGTCAGCGTCACCGTGCGCGTGTAGATGGAGCTGTCCTCCTTGGAGAAGAGGCCGGTCGTGGACCGGCGCACCTCGGGCTGCGGGTAGGACACGCGGATCGCCGGGTCCACGCCCAGGCTGAGCAGGAACGAGTCGCCCGCGCTGCATCGCGGGATGCGCGTGCGGCCCATGAAGCTGCCGTCCAGCGTCAGCCCCGCAGGTCCGCGCAGCAGGGTGAGCTTGCTGCCGTTGCGGAGCTTGGCCTTGAGGAAGGCGACGGGGCGGTACTTGGCCACCACGGTGTGGTTGAAGACCACGTTGGAGAAGTTGATGCGCGCGATGCGCTGCTTGGACGCGCGGCTGCGGGGCGTCAAGGTGCGCAAGCCCGGCAAGTCGTACGTAGTTGTCAGACCCGTCTCCTCCATAGCCGAGTCCTCAAAGTCGAGCTCGGGCGCGGGCTCGAGCATAGTCTCGTCATCCCCACCCTCATCCCCGCTACTATCACCACCATCACCGCCGCCGCCGCCGCCGCTCGCCATGCGGCTGCCGGGCGGGGCGCGCCAAAGAGATCGACGGGTCCGCCACGCGTCCGCACTGACTCACTCACCGCCGGCGCAAACGAAGAGGCCATGGCAAAGGATGAGTTGGCGGCCGCCTTGGCCTTCTTCACCAGGGGCGCGGGAGGGGCCCTGCTCAGCTGGAGTCGGGGAGCAGAGAATGCGTTGGAGCCGCCGCCAGAGACGTAGTTGTTCCGCAGGTCGCGCTCGGCGTGCTCGATCTGGGCCATCTGCATCATCTGGACCTTGTTCTTTGCGGCGTCGGCGGCCTGCCGGGCCTGGGTGGCGGTAGCCAGGTTGTTGTCGTTCTCGGCCCACAGGCCAAAGAGCTCGCCGCGGGGCTTCTGGATGGTCTGCTGCTTGTAGCGCTGCACCTCCCAGGTCACCTGCTCGCTGCGCTCCTCGCGGCTGTTGAGTGCGTCGCTCGCGTAGACACCGTGGCTCTTGTTGCCGAGCTTGACGTGCCAGGGCACGAGGCTGGGCAGAGCATCCTCCAGACCAGAGAAGGAGGTCTGCGAGGTGGATAGGATAATCTTGGTGTTGCGCCAGGTCTCCGAGGTGGCGTTGGTGAGCTTGGCCTCGAACGAGAGCGTCGCCGTGTTGCTGGTGGTGGAGAGCTGGAGGTCGTAGCTGGGGGCCCAGAAGGCGGACGAGGTGACGTACGAGATGACGAGGTCGCACTTGGCCGAGGACGACGACGACGGGTTCTCACCTCCCTCGGTACCGGCCGAGGCCGCGGCATCCTGCTGGAGGGCGGGATCCTTCTCCTTGAGGAGTTGGAGGTCCGCCTCGCTGGAGATGGAGCTGCGGCGCGAGGACACGGGAGTGTAAGCGGAAGCGTCAAGGGTGACGGTAACGGCATAGTGGAACTTGGGCCAAAAGGCAGCGCGCTCCTTCTTGATCCTCTCACGCTCACGCTCCTTGTCGCGGCGCTTGCCCCGCTGGCGCTGCTGCTTCTTTACCGCGGCGCGACGCTCCTTCTCGAGCTTCTTATTCCACTGCTTTACCGCCTTCGCCTCGAGCTTCGCCACCTCGGAGCGTTGGCTGCGGACATCCTTGAGCTGCTTCTCCGCGGTGCGAAGCTCGACCTGTGCGGTCTTGTGGTCGGCAAAGACCTTTTCGCGCTCGGTGCGGTAGGAGTCGAGCCCCTGCTCGATGGCGATGGGGTGCTCGCGCTCCTTATCAAGGGAGTTTCCGTAGGCATCGAGGATGGCCAGGCGGCGGGAGGCGCTCTGTATGCGCTCGCGCGCGCTATCGGCCTGGTCATTGAGCAGGGTGATGCGGTCGTCGATAGCCTCGAGCTGGGCGTCATGGCCAAAATCGGGCTTCTCCTGCAACTCGTCGAAATCAAGCTACAGTCGGTATCGTCCTCCTCTTCGGAGGGTAGAAGTCATCAAACGAGGCGAGGTTGGCGACCAGATCGACGGAAATGTCCGAGATGGTAGCAGACCCTGTGCCCTCGACTTTTATGGACTCTTCGTCTAGAGTAGGGGTAAGGCCGATAATGGTAATTTCATTGAGGCCGGGCTAGAGAAAGAGAATAGAAGAGACTCTTGTTAGTGATTTGAATCGTTGCTTGGATGGGTTGGCAGCTTAGCTACTACTTACAGCGAGCTGAAGATCCTTCACCTCACGCACAATCTGTGCGCGCGAAGGGAAAAGTGTGACAGACTTGGTGTCTAGGTCACGCAGGTTCAATTCCTGCTTGACAACGTTGTCCATGGTGGGCGATGAGCGGTGACCGAATAGCCCGTAATAAAAGCGAAAAGAACAGAAGAGAAAGGCGGGGATATCGACCGGGTGTGTTATCGATGGGGGCGTTTTTAAATTATCCAAAGCTCCCAATTGCGAAATGGATCCTCAAATCGAAACTTCTTGGCCACGATTGAGGGAGTTGAATGCGAAGAGGGTTCACAAAGGTGAGAGGGAGTTTGGCGGCCAGCAGCAGCTCGGGGAGGACAACCCACGCCCCTTCTTATATATCCATCCCACCACATGCATACTCCTCGGTTTCAACTGTGCAGGCCTATCAAGGTCAGGTCAGGGGAGGGGCAGGAGCCGATCAATTGCGTTGCTACCCATTGACGCTAAAACCCAAGGGAAGCTCCCTGAGCTCCCTTCAGCCCTGGCGAACCATCCCTGTTTGGTGCATAGTGACATTGTGCCAGGCAACCGAGCAAAAGGATCCTCGAGAGTGCGTTACTGGTCAATGAAGCTTGTCAGCACAACAAAAGAAAAGGTTGGTGCCTTGCTCTCCCCTCGTGCCATCAGCCTCTGCGCCACGCAATTTCACCCCTTGAGATCGGTTGCCTCCAGGGGCGGATACGCGGGGAGGGGCTTTGGTTCGCCGAATAGGACTTGGCGCACACGCAACCTTGGAACAACAGCTCTCGATGGCCTTGCCAACTCGTCAAGCGAAGAACAAGGACGAACAGAAACAGAGATTTCTCCCATTCCTTCATTTTCTGTTCCGGTGCCTAACGGCGGGGAATCCACGTGGCTCAGGTGCCTAGGCCTTTGTTAATGAAATCCGAACGGTCTTGAGAGCTATCGAGCTTAGGCATGTGCAATTCGTTTTCCAGGCTCCGGCTCGAGATTGCCGGCTTCGAGTCCTTCCAAGAGACACTGCTACCCTGCACAGCCACACTATTCCCGTGTGTGTCGCCGCCGCCCCTGCGTCTAGTGCCGTCCCTAGTAAAAATTTATCAGGACCAAACCGATTATTCTTTGGAAATCCCACGACAACACGAGAAAATTGAAAGGCGGCGCTCGGTCATCCATATCCCAGCAACCCAAGACTTTCTCTCTCGAAATGAAGAGCGTATAGCCGTCAACCCCAGTTTATCAACTTTGCAAAACGGGTCCCATGCATCAAAAGCCAAAAAGATAGATTTCAAGTCTCGATGACTTTATACCGAGGTATATCAAAGTAATATCCGCGACCTTTCTCGTTGGCACCCAGGATAGGACCCACCCTTCCTTCAATCATCCCTCTCTTATCGGCCGGATTCCGGATGGTGTGTCGGAGGGCTCGGCTAGAATAAGGCGCGGGCTGGACGGGCGAGCGCCTGGTGCACATCGGCTACCTACCGGGTTTGCTTGAATCATCGCCGTGTAACAAGTCAAGCAAGTGACGGGCTTTCCAATCGGGGGTCTGGCCCCCATTTCCGTGTCCGCCATCGTCATTGACCTTTCTCATTTGCCATGCTTGCCTCGCCATCTTTTTTCTTCCGCCCTTAGTAGCAGGACTTTTCATATCCTATTCTTCTCGAAGCATTTGTCTTGCTGCTCCAATGCTAAGCAGTAAAGCCAAAGCCACTCTTGTGTCCGAGGAGCGTGCCGTGCAATTGAGATAACCCACCACTTGCCATTGGCCCCTTGCATCAGCTCCCTCTAGCACAAACGTTTTGCCCGGCCCCAACTCTGCTTCAATCCTCGCAATCGCCGCCAGCGCGATGACATCTGCCAATTGCCCGTCAGGCTCTGAAGCAACTGTCGTGGTCAGCACTAATATCCAATAACACTGCCAAAAGGACAAACCCTACATTGGTAACCTGGAGAGCCCACCCGAATGCGCCAAGGAGAGCAAGGCTGGACTTCTTTTTTTCTTTCGCTGTCATTTTCTGTGCAGTCCCTGGCGCTTATCCTCCGTCCGTGACGTGATGCATTGATTTTCAAGTGCTGTGCGCTGCTGCGCTGTCCTGCAAGCTGCACGCACGTCGGTCAGTCTGGTGCCCGTCCGACGCCCCGGTCCGCAGAATGGGCCACTTCTTTTTCCGCCAGCTTCCCACTTCCCAGCCACCCAGATAATTGTCGCCTCCTTGATGCATCACATCACGCCTGACCTTTTTTCCCTCTTTTAACCCCGAATTGTTTTTTGTCCGCATTCGAACCTTTGGCGACGGTGTTCCTCCTACCTACCCCTTTTTTCCTTTCTTCCTGCCTTACACAATCTCCCTTTCCTTTTTCCTATTCACCGCACATTCCAAGTCTCGGTCCCTCGGGCAGCTCGGCAACGCAACGTTGACACTCCCCCGCCTGACAAGCCAAAAGAATCCACTTGGTTTTTACCGCCGATAGCCAGGCGACACAAACACCAGACTTGTCGGAATTTCGAGAATACAATATGGCCTCCCACGCCCCGGATGCCTACTCCATGTCCGGCGCTCTGCCGGACCCTCAGCCTCAATACTCGTCCTCCCAGCCGCCTCTTCCACAGTACCGCCCTGGCCAATCCTACCCGAGCCCTCCCGGGTCTCAGATGCTCGGTCCCGCTGGTCTAGAACAGCAACATTCTCAGTCACAGTCACCTCGACCACCGCGCGACGAGCGCCCAGGCTACCAGACCACAGATTCCTTTCGCCCTCAGCGCGTGAGCGGTAGTGGTCCCGGCCCTTCAGACCCTGGCAACGCCATGACCCCGCTGCTCTCTACCGCTCCTCACGACATCGTGACGGCGAGGACAAATAGCCAGGTCGGCCTCAAGGAATTTGCCGACCTCGTCAAGAAGAGGCAAAATGCGCCACCCGGGAGCACCCTAAGCAGTGACATTGACGCCAGGATCCGTTCTACCGGGGGTTGCTGCTCCGAGATCTCAAGCTCCTGAGACTAGAGCTTCGAGATATTGCCAGGAGCAAAGAGAGCCATCGGTGGAGAAGGTGGCTTGTTGGTGGTGCCATGTAAGTTTCGCCGTTCTCTCGCATTTTTACACCTTGCTCCCCCATTTGCCAGTGCGAACGCTAACCCAAAAATAGGGCCACCTTCTTCCCAGCTGTCAAGGCCATTCTCCGCCTCGTGGCCCCTTCCTCTTCCATTGCGTCCAACGCCTCCACAGATGCGTCGTACCGTTCGGACCACGACCTCGAGAACGCCTCCAACGACACGGAGTATGCGTTCCGCCGGAGCAAGACTCTCCTGGAACGCATCCGCACCTCGGTCCTCGGCCGCGGCGGCGTCGCCGCCTCGTTCGCCTTCTTCGTCTTCGCCGCCCTCTACGTTTTCCAAAACGAGGTCGCCCTGCGCGTCGCCAAGACCATGCACCGCCGCGTCAAAAAGCTTGTCGGCAAGATTGAGGACGGTGGATTCGAAATCGACGAGAGGGACCTCAAGACGCTCGAGGGATGGAGGTGGAGGGTCCTGCTCTGGGGAAGGTGAGCGGGCAGTCGACGAGTGGCCCTTTCTCTTTCTCTAAGATGGGAGGCGAGGGGAGAGAGGGGACTGGTGACGTGGTGAAACGGTTGAGGTGAAGACCAACCCCATGCATATTGAAGCATTTTATGGCATCTCTTTTTCTGCGCAGTTTGGGCCTGCTTGTGGCCACCTCCCCTCAGTCCAACTGGTTGTGTTTGAGGGCAGTTGCAGCGTTTTTCTCATGTATTACTTGCCACGCGATTACGATGTTGAATGAGATGAGATGGAAAGTCCTACCTACCAGAATCGCAACCCTTTTTAAAGCGTATGATTATGTACCTCCACCTCGGCTCGTGAGGTACGGAAGGATCGAACAAGTCTCCCTAGCCGCCTATTCCACACTGCTGTCCCAGGAATCGGCATCCTCACTCCCCACGCTCGCTGTGCACGCTTCAATCAATTGATGTTAACTGTGCGTTATCGTAGTGCCTGAGTAGAATTAACACAGACGAACACCCAGCCCAAAAAGACTAGAATGGGGCGTTACGCCTAGTATCTCACCTCTCGCTTGTACTACGGAGGTACATCTCGCGAATAAAAGGGAAAGGGCGATAAGAGGCGTGGGAGCAGACGAACCGATCACATTCATGGAAGGAACGCTGGCAAGCTCTCCATGAAAATAGTTTACTCGTTAAATGAATATGTTGCGGTTACTGCATGTCTCACCAAGCTCAATGAACGTCCCACCTCATAAACGCCAACAGCCCGTGGACGTGAAAACCCACTTCGCTCATTGATCTCCATTCATTAACCTCCGTCAACCCGCCCATGCTAGGAGCACTGCTGAAAGGATTTCTCTAGGAGGAAGGACAGGGGGCCCTAAACCCTTGATTCCTACGCCAAGTAGCTCGCTGAGACGAGGACACTCTCTGTCTCTTCGTTTACGATGCTTGCAGGTAAGAAGCGTCGGCGCTCCTCCACTGGCGCGTCGTCGGCCACTGCAACGACCACTGGCAGTAGCGCGCCCGCCATCCTTCCACCCAAGTATTCCAGGCCCCCGCACCCGGCCGGACCCGGCTCCGCCGGAACCGAAGCGGATGCCTATTATCGCACGTTATACGCGACGGAACCCGATTTTCGGCAGCTAGCCCGGGACGACCCCGACTTCGCCAAAGTGTACGCCTCTGTTATTGATTTGAATTTTCTCGAGATTACACTTCTCGACATATACTTGTTCTATTGTCTAATTTCTTCAATCCATTAGTCTCAAACATGGCCAGATTGACTTCACCGATCCCGAGTCCGTCGTCCAGCTCACGAAAACTCTACTCAAAGCAGATTTTGGACTGCGCGTCGAGCTGCCGTTAGACAGATTATGTCCACCAGTACGTCAATGAAAAAAAAAAATGAAAAGATTCCCATCGTTCCACCAGAGTTATTCTCCGCCCACCAGTGATGATCCATTTATACTTATTATCAAGTGTTTCCCGGCGGTTAGGTGCCCAACCGCCACAACTACATTCTTTGGCTCAAGGATCTTCTCGATACCACCTCCTACAGCCCGCCCGGGACGGAACCCGTTCGTGGGTTAGACATCGGCACCGGTGCTAGCTGCATCTACCCTCCTCGGCTGCACCCAAAGGAACTGGTCCTTTGTCGGAACAGGTATGAGCTAAATCCACCACATCTCCACGGATCCCTTCTTCTCTATTCATCTCTCATCATCATCTACTAATGCCAACATACTTCCGCCTCCCCTAGACATTGACGAAGCAAGCCTCGCCCACGCCTCCCACAACATCTCCACCAACGCCCTCACCCCCGCATCACCCTCCTCCACCGCAACCCCACCTCCCCGCTCATCCCCACCACCCACCTCCCCTTCTCCTTTTCCATGACCAACCCCCTTCTACGCCTCCCGCGCCGAACTCGACGCCCTCGCCGCCCAAAAGTCCCGCCCCCGCTCACCGCCTGCACCGGCAGCCCCTCCGAAATGGTCACCCCCGGCGGCGAAGTCGCCTTCATCACCAAACGCCTCCTGCCCGAGTCCCTCGCCCTGCGCGAGCAAGTCGGCTGGTACACGGCCATGCTGGGCAAGCACACGAGCGTCTTCGCCGTCGTCGACGCCCTGCGCGCCGCCGGCATCGACAACTATGCCGTGACCGAGTTCGTCCAGGGCAGCAAGACGCGCCGCTGGGCCGTGGGCTGGAGCTTCGGCCCCATGCGGCCCGACGAACACGTCTGCCGCCGCATGGACGAGCCCTCGTGGCGCAGCGTCCTGCCCGCCCCCGTGCGGCACGACGTTTTTGCCGCGGGAGCGGGCTCTGTTGGCACCGAGCGCCTGGTCGCGGGCGTCAATGCCCTCGGGCAGGCGCTGGAGCTCGCGGAGTGGGTGTGGGACGAGGCGGAGTCGTCGGGCCGCGGGAGGGCGAGGCAGAACGTGTGGAGCCGGGCGTGGCGGCGCAAGAAGATGCGCGCGGAGAAGGATGGAGAGGCTGGGGCGGCGGATTTGGAAACGGGACTCGGGGGTAAGGATGCTGCCTGCGCGATTGGGTTCAAGCTCTCCGTCGTCGTAGGGTTCGAGGAGGTCAAAGTCATTTGTCGGTGGACGGAGGGGCACGACCACCTGCTGTTAGAGAGTCTATTGGGGTTTCTACGAACGCGGATCAGCAGTCTGATGAAGTAGAGTAAAGTGAACAATTTTGGGCGGTTTGTATTATAGGTAGGAATATCATGAATTCTTCTTTCCATATCCTAGAACGCGGATCGATGATAATCCAACCCCATCATCAATTCACAAAGTATCAAAGGCCGCTCCAAAGTGTTGATGCTTCATCGTGTGCCACACAGAGGTTGCTGCAACTTTCTCATTACCAGCTAGACCACACACAAGTGAGCCAGCCCATTCCACTATACCCTCTGAGCCAGTCTCTTGAATTGTAACAAGCCCGGGTATCAAAACGCACCATCCACAACGACCGTACGCTGGTACGCAACCCCAAGTTAGCCGCCGGCTCACCTAATTCGCACGCAAACTATCAGTGGCGCCATTAGGTTCTGTATATTGCCGTGTGACAATGGCCAGCTGACCAGCACCACAGTCTGCGAAACAATCGGCGCGAGGAAATAAAAATGTACACATAGACTATCGTGCCAAGACCTAGTCGGTCACTCACATCACACAAGATCAGCCCGCGAAGCTCAAACGGGCAGGCCTTAGCAGTGTGCGAAGAAACAAAGCTGAAGCTGGGGCAATTGAGAGGGCTCATTCATAGTGGATCTTCGTTGAGGCGCGAGCAAAGAACGCGATCGGCGGGGAGAGGCCGGACAAGCCATCATGCAGCCTGGTAAACCTCCGAGCGCCAACGTGCCATGCCAAGAAGAGTCCAAACAACACAGGTGTTTGGAAATTTTATTCTGATACAGTACAACATGGAGTCACACGTAATTGAGTGGGTTGTATGAATGGCCCCAACAACTTGGATTTCTTCATCAAGAAACTATTGGGAGATGCTAAAGAGATAGACCTTCCTTTCCTTTAGAACTATCTTCGCTCGTGCTCGACCCGGCTCCTTGGTCCAACAAGAAATGGCAGCAGTCGCAATGACTCATGCCCTCCTCGTCCGGACAAAGAAGCGCGGTAACAACCGCAAACTCCTTCCCTCCAGTGAGCAACTACTGTGTGGTTGACCCAACTATGATGATGATACAGTGGCTCTGCCCAAAACGCCGGTTGTTAACCCTAGCCCCCATGCGCTGCAAATCTAAGACCCATGATATGATGAAAATGAAATAGATGCTAGTAAAGGGGAAAAAATAAACGAAGTGAAATGGGGTGGGTATGGAGAAGAAAAATAAAAGAAAAAGGCGGAAAAAGAAAACGGCCCCTATGAAAATGCTTCGGCCCAACTCTCTTGAGATGCCGGCCCCCTCAGCCCTCACCGCTCTAGTCAGTAGACTGTCCCCCACCATAACGACAAAAGATAGTTAGGCACCTGCTGTAGGGAGGCATGCAAACACAAGAGTCGTAGTGGGAGTCGCAGCGGTGACGGTAGTCTCCTTGCGCACAACGGGGCCAAGGCCCATTGGAATGGTCGTGGCTACGACATTGGCGCAACCGTTGCAGTCGACGGAGCTGGTGGTCGTTTCCGTGGCTGGCCAGACGGTGAGGGTCGGGACGAGATCCAGATGTAGTAGTGAGGAGATAGTCGTAGTGCAGGTGTCGGCTTGAGGTAACGAATCATCGTCCCGACGAACGAGTTCAAGACGAGCCATAGGGTCTTGGGTCTGGGTCGGCCGGCATCGGAAGTTGGTGATGGTGGTGGTTCCTGGGGCGCGGACAGTTGTAGAGGGGCTGTTCGAAGGACCATCCAAGGACTCCTTGATAAATAAGTTGGGGCAGGAGCCACAGTGTATGAGAGCAGTGGCAGTCTCGATAACATCGTAAAGCGTGCGGGTGGGTGAGGGCCGAGTGTCAGGATATCGCGTAAGGGTCATGGTGCAACCCGTAGGATCGCCAGGCAACGCGGCGGGAGATAGTGACGATGTCGTTTCTCCGACTGATCCTATCCGTTCTTGAGAATGGAAGGCGATGGGCCCTCGGGGTGTGGGTCCCGCAATAGCTAAAGCGGCGAGCGCTAAGATAGTCATGGCTCTGGAGGCCATCGTGTGTGAGGTTGTAAGAGGAACCCTGGTTGTTTTCGACGACTAGTAGTTATTTTCTAGAAAGAAAATGTCTAGACCCCTCCTGCAATAAATGGGCTGAGATCGCCCTTTTATGTGCTAGGTGAGGAGTGGGCTCTTGTGCACGAAGGGAGAGGCAGGTTGACGTAGGTGGTGTATATAAGCACTGCGATGGTCTCGAGGTGTTGTGAGAATGGTGCGCCTCGACAAGTGAAGCACGCTAACCAATCTCAGCAGAACTTTCAAAGGGCGTTGCTTCCTTGGGGCTTTTTCTCGATTGATTGATGCAAGTCTGTTGGACCGAGGCCGTAGAGTTTTGGCGACGAAACCGTGATGTGAGAGAGGTGAGAAGAAGCCGAACGCAATTCCGTATCGTCGTGGCGCTGATGTATCCCAAGCCCTACTGCTTCTGAGGCCGAGGAAAGAGCGAGTGTTGAAGGGGTCGGCAAAGGTCGACAGGAAACTGCGATCGGGGAGAAGCACACTTTTTGATACCCACCTCAGGATCCGCGCAGTTGGTTAGCCAAACCCTCCTGACCGAGACGGCAAGATCGAAATAGTGCGGCGGCGCTTGGGGCCTTGCGAGGCTTGTCCTTCTGGTGCAGAGTTTCTTCGCTGTGGAAGAGCAGTGGCCGCCAGTCGTGGAACGGAAGAACTAAAATTGGCTTCGAGACGGCGATGTGTTTTAGTTCCTGATCGGGGAAAGGCTCACGACGCCCTCCCGCAATATTGGTTCGGGTTGTTTTCCGACGACTCGAGCTTGTTTTCTCATGCCAAAAAAATACTCAAACGCAATTCCATAGACAAATTTCCAAAAGGCCAGTTGAATGTAAGAGGGAGTGAGAAAGAGGGAGGGAGGAGAGAGGGCGGTTTTCTCCTCGAACAGGCGGAACTGCAAAGAGAGACGAGTTATACAAGAAACTACGGGGGCACTCGCGAAAGCGGGGAGGGGTGTACAGGTAAATCAATCACCCACCGGAAACATCCCCAATGTCGAGGATATCGGCTGGTCATGATCCCGTCTCAATTAAAAGCAGAAAAAAGATATATATATAAAGCTACAAAAATGCCCACCAACGCACGCGGAGAACCGGCCGCCCCTAACCAACTTACCCGGGAATTGGAAGAAACCCTCCCCATCCCCCTCCTCTCTCCTCCCCCTTCCTCCTCTCCCGAATTCCCAAGTGCAAATGAGGCGTGTGTACGTGCTGGCTGATCTTACACGCTCTGCCTCCTTGGGATCCGACTCACGCGGCCGCCGGACCCCAAATCTGATCCAACGGACTGGAAGAAGAAGTTTGTCTTTGCCTTCCATTTTTCTTCCTTTTATTTTTATCTATTGGCTGCGCAAAGAACAGTCACCTCTTCTTTTTTTTTTTATCTAGAGAAAAAGGGTTTACAAAATGGATCGGTGATCCATGGGGCTAGCATTCTCTCCATATCGTCTAAAAGGACATCTCCTGATTGAGGCCATGAGGTCGAAGGCGATTGGCCAGGTTAATGAAGCACGCATTTCGGGAAGCACGCATTTCGGGAATTCCTATTAAAACTCGGTCCCGCTCTTGCTCTCAGGAAACCCATCCACTCTTCGTGACCCTCAGTAACAGGGCTTAACAACGAGGGGGAAAAGAAAAAAATTCAATGAGCGATGAGATGCAGTCGCCGTTATTAAGGTTAGAAATTCGATGTCATTGACGGACGATCAATGGCTCATCTGCCGGTCAACGATTCCAACTACTTGTAGCCCCGGTCTCCAAGTCGTGCTCGAGTGGCACTCAATCGCGGATGACGAAGCTTCAACCCCGCCGGCGACAACTCATTGATGGAACATCCAGTCCGTCCGAACAGTGTAGTAGCCGTTCGTTGGGAGAGTCGCATTCCCCGGGACTCCGTTATTACGCTACTGCATCGATCGCAGATCGATTTTCATACCCCTTGGGGGCATCGAGACCTCTTCAGTCTTCCATTCCTTAAGTCCTATAATACAAGTTACTATAGATACTTTTTCCCTTCTCTGGCCTTCTTTGCCGTCAACCATCTCATAATCATCCACAAGAGATGTACTCTGCTCCATCCACGTGGCGTATCAATTGTAAATAGCCATTCAATTGCCAATGGTTGTTCTATTCTTGGCCTCACTTTCCATGTTAAAGAGCCTCATTTGGCCACATAATCACTCCATCAGGTACATGTACGTACAATTTGCCTCTCTCGGATCTGAGCTCTCCCCACGCCCATAACAAACGAAATCGTGCTATTCTCCTGATCGACCCATGACTCTTCTCTTCACCCCTAACCCCCACCGGACCCTTCAATGTTCCATCAAACCCTAGGGTAGTTCCCGGGTTTGATAGGTAAAACCCGCATCAGGTAGCGTCGCTTCGTCTGCAAGACAAGGGAGTAGTGCCGCGCGTCACAGACCAGGCGCACCGAGCACAGAGCACGTCGCCTCGAGCCCGACGGCCCTCTAGTGGAAGGAGAAGAAATCAAGATTCACCGGACCAAGGAAAAGCAGCGAGTATATGAGACAAGGAAACACCAGCTCTTCAATTTCGGGGGTAGGTCTGGCTCAGCTCCACCTCTATCGGGACATATCCCGCGATGCGGCCCTCGTCCACCCCGCATGTCAGGTACCCTAGCCCATGTGAGGTCTTTTCCAGGTTGGTGACTCCAAGAATGCAAAGGCTGGATGGAAGCCACGATGGGCAGGGCGAGAGTCTAATCCCCTCGAGTGAAAGATCTTTGCACACGTGGAACAATTCTTTCTCGATGTCACCACCGTCTAACACATTTCCCAAAGTCCATCCGTGAAGTACAAGTAAAGAATGGCGGATTCGAAGTCGTTAAATTATTTATTGCCATAGGTCATATTTCCTTCCAACTACATATAACCCAAAATAATCCAACAGAAGCGGGCATAAAGGGGGACAGACACCCTCATTAAGCTAGATTATGGGACGCCTATACCTTCAAAAATCATTCGGCAACCCCAGTCACGGCTTACTTCGACGCTGGAAAAGCCTCTAGCCCTTGTGTGCTGCGAACCCGCCGTATGAATGGTTGGGAGATATACACTGGAAACCACAGCCCGCGCAAGGTAAAAGAATATGAACAAGAAGGTCGTGATTGAAATCAAGTGTGAAGGGGGTGGTTTAGAGTGGACATAAGGTAAGTCAAGAAACAGAAGGGAATCATCGCTTGAAAGAATAAGTAGACAAAATGAATGCGTGCTCACGGGAAAGGGGAAAGGGAAAAGACGTAAAAAGACCAGTTGTAACATCCGCTGTCAATAATCTCTACCCTCTTCGCCTCATCCTTGCCACCCTTGCCACCAGACTCTTCAGAGCGCTTGAAACAACTCCAAGACCTCCACCTCCACCCTCGCTATAAACACTCATACACCACAGTCGTCGCTACATCCACCGTCGCCGTGACCCCCGGCTGGACAATCGGCCCTAGGCCGCCCACCCGCGTCGACAGGTGCAGCGCACAACCTCCACAGTCCACCTTGCTCGTCACCGTCATCATGTCGAGGAACACAGTCACCGTGAGTCCGACCCAAACCTCGGGTACCACCAACGTAGACACGCACGGTGTCGATACTGCCGGAGCTTGCGCTGCGCCTTCGTCACCAATGACGACTGGTGTAGGTGTCGGCTCCTCCTGTCGGCCTTGAATCTTGATCGGTGTTGTTGTGGGGAGCACACCGTCTCGTATATCGTCTTCGTTCCAACTGCTGCTTCAGTCCTCTTCTTCGGTCGAGCGGCGTAGTATCCATCATCGTCCTCGCCATCATTGCTATAGTAGTCGCTGTACTCATCTTCGCATGAAGCTTCAGCAGGGAAGGTCTCCACGGTCACGGCGAGGCAGCCTCGGCAGTCTACCTGCTGCTGCACCGTGCGCGTCGCTTCGTACACGCGTTCAACACCCCCATTTTCAGTACACCATGGCCAGTAAGGCGGTGTAGGCAGACGGGAGTAAGTGACCCCGATGGTAGCAGTGCAAGGTAGAATCTGAGGATCTCCCGGCGGTCCTGCCACATGTGGTCCCGGCGTCAAAGCCGGCGCCGGGGTGGCCCGGGGAAGGGCATAAGCCGCTGTGGTAGTAAGGAAGAAGGCGAAGAATTGCGCAGTGCGGTAAGGCACCGGTAATAAAACCATCTTAACCGTGATATGGGGTGAAATTTTGGGGGAAGGGATAAAAAGATGGATATCCTGATTGAGCTGGGCTCGGTTTTCAAGTGAGCCCAGTAGAGAGATGGCGGAGAGCTGAGGAAAGCACTGATGAGATGTGGCCACCGTAGATAAGTAAGATAGCGATACTTCGATATAGTTACACGATGAGATGTGCAGTTGTGGCGGCGATATAGTTTCTCTGTATAGGAGGCAAGAGGGTCGTCTGCTGTATAATTGTTTCGCTAGCTGCCCGGTGTGGTCGGTTTGCGTGTAGGTAGGTGGGTGGAATTGGACAGCCTCGGTAGAGAACTAAAGTTGACGGAAGCAGGCGGGCGGAAGCGGTCCAGATAAATATCAGACAAAAAGCCACCTCAGACGGAGCATCAAGAACACTTCTTCTGTCTGAGCTTTGGTTGGGATCGAATCTGCACTCTCCCAGTTCCAGACACTCCCTCCTCTTGGAGTACTCGCAACCAACCCCTTGGCGCAATATGATGTTGCTATCAGGCGACTTCGAAGCGGTAAGAGTGGATGGAAGAGGGTGTATCACGAGTGCTTCCCGCCGAACGTCTTTCCTTTTCTCTTTTCACCTTTATTTCGTTCTTTCCTTCGTTCCTGCACGCACCAGTTTGTGTGACTTATTTTCAGATGTTCGGTTTTTTGTAGAAGAGGATGTGACCTGTTGGCGAAAGATGGGAAGAAGAAGATATGCGCACCCTTATTTCCAATCCACTTCTCTCATTCGTTTCTCTTTTTTTTTGTGTGTTTCTGCCGTCCTTCCCTCCTCCTCTTCCGGTCGGCTTTGGCTTGTCCGTTGGGCGGTTCTTGTTATTACGCTGGCGTCGCAACCAATATCGAGGTGCGCATGTGTGGCATCCAGCCGATGTCAGGTTTCCTAGCACTTCTTCTTTCCCACTATCTTTGCTCGCCTAGTTCTCCTTGGGGTCAGCTCTCCCTTCTTCTACCTGTTCACTTTTGCACAGTGCACTTTGCGCCCTTCGAGATCTAGTGGCGGTCCCTTGTCTATCTCTGCTTTATTCTTTTTGGTTCTTCTCTTGTCGAATCTTATTACCGAGAACCAGGAAGGGACCAGAGTAGGGTGAGACGGTGGTGAGATTGATGAATCCTGTTCCGTTGGGCGGGCGAGGGGGTGTAAGTGGGTCAAGGGGGCGTAGGTAGGACGTGATCGGGGAACGACAGAAGCGGCAACGTACAGCTCTCCAAGGTGTCCTTGAATTAAGAGAGAGTCTGAAGAAGGAAGGAGTGAACGAAAGATACTAGTCGAGCTCCACGCCACCCATTTCCCCTGGGGACTAGGAAAAGCGGACGGAAGGGCCGCAGACATATAAGTGGTGGATGTGTGAAAGGAAGGAGGGGGAGACAAAGAGGGACAGACGAGAGACGAGTAAGTTCAACGAAATGGGGTACAGTGCTCTCGAGATGTCTGGCTTGGGGGTGTATGGGAGAGACGCTGACAGGGAAGAGATGCAAGGGCGCGGTTTCCTGGTTTTCGTGTGTGGGCGTTCGTTACCAGACTTCCGTCGCGCCTTCGGTCGGATACGTCCGGTATCGTGGATCCACTTGGAAAATATAGGAAAGTGCGCCGAAGGAAAGAAGAGAGAGGTTACGGGGGACCCCAAAATAGAAAAGGAAGGAAGAAACAAAGAAAAAAAGAGAGAGAGACGTTGAGAGGAAGAAGAGGTTGGGAGAGCAATAGGAGAGTCGGGAAACCGGATTGAACGGCTGGCTATCTGGAACGTGTTTGGCTTGGTTGAATTCAATCGAGTCTCTTCTTGGCCAAGGACCGCAAGAATGGAAATAAACTATATGATATCGATTTAGAGGTTCATGTTTGCACAGAAAGTCAAGTTGGTTGTCGTATCCTTAAACCCGTAGAGGCTCTCATTCTCAACATTGGTACCGTCTCTTTTATGATCTGTATATTACGCTCTCGGTTCTCATGTTGGATCTCCTTACTTGTGATCTAACACATAGCCCTATCCCCTCTGGGATAGAAATACCTCTATCTCCCCTTTCTTTGTCTTCAGTGCAGGGAATGATCTGTTAGTGTCATGCCGTAGGTGTAGAAACTGAAATTTGATGGTGTGTAGCAACATCTAGGTGAGAGAGCAAGGGGCATAGAACCCGGAAGAGAGAACATTGAACAAATGTGGAAAAATATGATGATGTATCACGAGGGCGACTTGGCGATGGGTGTGAGCCAGCAATAAAGAAACAAAAGGTCGAAGGACGGGAAGCAAGACCTGGTCGTCTCCGGGGTGGTCTGGTCGTAAACCCGCTGTTCTTGCCTCAATCCGTTCCACGTCTAGTATTGGGATTTATATTCGGCGGGGAGCGATGTGTTTTCTCTTCATTTAGCTTCTCTGTCGAGTATTCTAGCACCTAGTGTCTGCAATGGATGTTGGGTGATTCGAGACCAAGAGGAAGGAGGCGTGGGAATATAAAATAAATACAATGGATCCATTGATCTAAACCACTTAGTGCCGCTTGTCAAATGCAGGACGGAAGGCGAAAGTTGGGGGTTATTTTTGGCGTGTGGACCTCCCCGTGCGAGTGGAGCAGCCGGTCATTCCCTGAAATTCTTTTATTAAAATCCTGTCCTCCTACGGTTATTTGTTGGGCAAGGAGAGTACATCCATAGATGATGGATAGATCAATAGATCAGGGTGAAGCGTGGAGGGCGATGGTGATATTTGATATAAAAGCAAAGGTTGGATGGCACGACCTGAGTCTCGTCTCCGTTACAAACGACTATCCTGTGCTGTGGGGAACTTTGAAGAAGCATCCATAGATAATCTACATAGATCCATAGATGTACAATCAGGACGTACAATTAGGACGCCAAGTGTTGCCATGGAGGCTCTATTAGGAACCAAGATCCATCCAGACTAGATCCGCTCCGTTCCCCTCTCGGTGGGGAGAAGAACTGGACCGAATATTCCCTACCTATATGTATTTATTGAGCGACTGTACATATCCATCTATGATGGATATATCCCTAAGAATGGGTCCTTATTGGAACCCGCCCCTGTCGATCTGCCCTCTTCATCGCGCCTTGTAACCTCTCCCTCTAGCTTCTTGGGTCAACAGTGGCCATACCTTAGACACCAGCATCGCAGGCTAAAGGCCGGCCATCCTTAGAAAGACCGCGTTGGGGGCTAGCACTGAAAGGAATTCCCGGACATATCGATCGGAGCTCAAAAGTGGAGGCATAAAACGCGAGACCCAATCTATCTCGGACGGGTTCTCTGGGCGCGCGAACTATAGTTGTGCGAGCCCAGCTTAAGACGGCCTGTCGTCGATGGCACCAAGAGGGCCCCCAGTGCAACGTTTCCATTTCTCAAAGTTCAAATGTTGTGCCTGTTTGTTTCTTGGCCGCCACCAAGTCCTTGAAATGATTTAGTTGCTATCTCAACCATAGCCGGCTAGCTTGCCAAGCTGATTTATGTTGACGGCCTCAAAGCAGAGGTTATGCTAGAGAGGTGAGCCAAGAAAAAGTTCGCTACAAGTTCTTACTATTAGGATATATAGCGAATGCGACGGAAACCCCCTCTTCCTCACTGCCCAGACGAGGGGAGAACAAGACGGTTAGTGACTGGGTGGGCGTCGGCCGATATGTGCCTATCGGCAGGCCCAAGCCAGTAGGACTCCGGCAAAGGCCGAGTCCGGCAGATAGAAACGTAGAGCCGAGAATTTAGTCAGTGGAGCTGGGACGCAGCCTCTGATTCCTCTTCTTTTTCTCTTGTCCTGGCTTCTGTTTCCGTTTGGCGTGGCACCTCGCCTCCACCCGCTGCGGCAAGAGCGCAAGGACACCCGTCCACCCGTTGGGCCATATCTACGTATTCCAACATCGCGTTGCTCCCTCTTGGCGGAGAGCAAGTTGGGTTGAGGGCTGCGGCGATATAAGTGATTTCAAAGCAGGACCTCTCTCGAGTTAAAAGTTTTATTTTATTTTTCAAATTAAAAAGAAAAAAGTAAGAAGAAAAACTTAGTACCAATAGCCGGGAGAGGCTAGACGAGGATAGGCAAATAACCCCTAAGGAAAAAAAAAAAGGAGACAGGAACGAAAGACAAGAGGGCGAAGAAAAGAAGACCCCATGGCAAAAGACGTGGAGCAACGCCAATTCTCGTCGGGGAAGCTAATATATAACCAGCGGAGCCACGTGAGGGCAAGAAAACGACGGGTCCATTGCAATTAATATCCACAGAGACCAAGTTGCACGGAAACGGGAGCGAGAAAGAGGGCGCAACCCAGGGCGACGGAAGTGGAAAAGGCGGCTTTTGTCCTTTGTTTGGCCCGGTTGAATAGGGCACCCTCTACTCCCTTTGTCTCTCTCTTGATTTCTCCAGTCCCAGAGTGTCCAGTCTCTTGGGTGGCCGGAGGTTGACCACCCTCTTCTTCCTCCGGATAAAATGAGGTGACCGCCCATCGCCCACCGCCCACCCCTCCTCCTCTTGCCACAAAACACGCGCAAATGGCGTTAACTAGGGTTTTCTTGGGGGAGAAGCGTACGGGCTCATCAGCGCTGGTCTAAGGTTGGGCATCGGGGCCGACAAAATCACAATATCGAGGTATAAAAGGGGACGAGAAATTATATTGAGTGCGGCATGCACCCCCTGCCATGTATACAGATATGGTCCTATTCGTTATCACCCTTTCTCACACCCTCCCCCTCCTCTTTCTATCTCTCGTTCTCTACCCCTTTACGATCATAAACTAGCAATAGTTTATAGTATTCTCAATTGAGGCCAGGAGAAGCATTGTAGGTGAAAGAGTCATCCAGAAACAATCGATAGAAACAAAAAGACCGCAACAGAGATGGTACCGAGAAACAGAGATTGAGGTCAAGGTAGACACAGAAATGGTGAGATAGAGAGGTTGTATGCTTTTATATTAAAAAATGACTTGGAGGGTGTGTGGGATGTTCTATTTATAGACAGGGGAATCTATCGATATAATGGCGAGCGTGGACGAGAGCGGGGAAAGAGAGGAATCAGGGTTCCCTCACTGAAAGCCGGAATATTCTGAGGCAGACAGCCGATACATCCATAGGGATCATGATAAGCCCGCAACTAGCCAGTGGTGAGAGCCTTGTGCCAAGTTACGTGGGATACTGTTGGTCTCACACTTGCTTGGGTGTCGTGTTGCTCGGCGCCGTGACGAGAGCCCGAAGCCGATATCAAAGCCAAGAGCCAGTAGACGGGAGAGCCTTGTGAGGCCACACTCGCTCATAGCTGGAAATGAACCAGCTGCCTAGGGTCGATTCACGCAAGTAATCCTACAAGTAATAGAGACACGAATGTCTAGCCATGTAAGGGAACATCGCGGCTCAGCAATGCAGGGGAAGAGACTCCATGGTGGTTGGAGATTCTCTCCTACGAGTATCTGCGAGCGCTCCAGTGAAGCCAAGAAACACCGGAATGTCACTCAGGGATTGTGAGCGGATGCCCATCGCCTCTCTTCCGCATGTTCGATTGTAGTTCGAGATATTGCAAAGGACGCAATGCCGGCGCGCGCGTGCATGCACATGCGTACTCGAACGCGCCACCCGGGTCGCGCCAAAACGAAGAGGGCACCATAACGTGGAGTGGTGATTTGTGTTACAAGATTTTGAGTTGCGAGGAGGGACAAGCCTGTGATATCCTAAAACCTCCCAGACCGTTGCGCGCAGGAGACAAGAAAGTAATAAGAGAAAAAGAAAAGCATTCCCTAAACCATTCGTTGCGTCATTGTCTCCTCCCTTAACCGCTACTGTTACAGAAAGTTGATCATATCGTCATCCCACTCAACCTCCCAATTCATCACATCAAACGGATCACTCTGCCCATCCATAGCCATGCTCATATCCCAACCCCCATCCCCCACCTCAACCCCCAAGCACGCCCTGAGGAAGTTGTTCCTGCTCGCCAACAGGCACCTCGGCCTCCTCCACCCCCGCCTCACCCCCGCACCACCACCCTCCGCCGCCGGCCCATCGCCGACATCCACACCACAGTACCTCGCCGACTCCTTCATGAGCTCGTACGCCTTCTCCACGCCCACCTTCATCCTCTCCATCATCCACCCTTCCAGCTCCGCCGCCGCCACCCCTTCCTCCCCCGCCTCCACCTGGCTCAGCAGCGCCGTGCAAAACAGCATCGCCTTGACATTCGTCTCCCCGGCCCGGATCCTCTTGGCCATCCACGCCCCAGCCTCCTTCATCGCCGCCTTCATACCCGGGTCCGCCGCCGCGAGCGCCACGCCTCCGGCCCCCGGCGACGCGGGCGCGCCTTGCTGCAGACCCCCTTCGCCCAGCGGACCCTGCGCCGCCTCCCGCTGCGCCGTCAGCAGCTCGTGGCCCATCAGCATGACGCTCTGCATGAGGATCGCGCGCGTCGACCCGGACGCGCACGTCGCAAAGTTGGCAAAGTAGACGGACCCGGGCGTGGGAGGAGTCGTCGTCGTCGCATCCCCGTCGTCCGGGGCCCGCGCCATCAGGGCGCCGAGCCGGCGCGCCGACTCGACGAGCATCTTGCGCGAAAAGTAGTAGGCCGGGTTCTCGAACGCCACGGGCAGGAGCGGGTAGTGCAGCGCCACGACGAAGCGGTAGGTCAGCATCTCCACGTACCGCTGATGAAAAACCGTGACGGCGGCCGAGGGCGAGGACGCCGTGGTGGCGACGAGGCGCGTGAGCGCGCGGGAGATGGCGTGGCACGAGGCCGTGAGCTCGGCGTTGAGGCGCAACGTCTCCTCGAAGCCGGGCCGGGAGCCCGCGCCGTTGACCATCTTGGCGACCGCGAGCCGGATGGGAAAGTGGCGGAGCAGGAGGAGCTGGAGGGAGGTTTGCGTGTGCGCCGCCGCGTCTCCGCCGCGCTCGGACGGCTCGGTCTCGCGGTCGGCGTCGCCCGCGCTCGAGCCGTACGCCACGGTGGGGAAGAGGTCGTCGGAGAGACTGTCGTCATCGAGGTTCGAGGGCGGTTCCGTATCGTAGTCGTCGAGCGAGAGGAGGGGCGGTCCGCCCGAGTCGATGCTGGTCTGCACCACCATCTCGAGAATGGTCGCCCACACCCGCCGGCGCATCTCGGCCCGTAGCACCGTCATGGGCGGTAGGTGGCGCGGGTCGCGGTGCAAGCCCACGTACATGGCCGCCCGGAGCAGGGCCCCGCGTCCGGCCACGTCACGCCGCCCCCGACGCCGCACGCCTGGCGCGCGAGCTGCAGCAGACACATGATTTGTACCCCGGCCATGCTGATGGTGGCTTTCTCGGGCGGCATGAGGAGCCATATGCGCGCCTCGTAGGTCCACCGCATCGCCGCCTCCCGCAAGGAGAACCGGTCGTCGGCCATGCTCGCCCCGATGGCGGCGCAGAGCTGCATCTGCATTCGGAAGGCCATGCCGCCCGCTCTGCCACCACAGTTGGGGCCTCCTAGGCCTAACCCCCGGGACCTCCTCCACGGCCACAGCCGCCGCCCCGGCCGCCTCGATGACAGCGGCCCCCGCCCCTATCGCGATCACCACCACCGCCGCTGCTACCCCCGTCGCGCCAATAGCGCTCGTACTCGGCGCGGAACGATGGGACGTGCAAGATGCGGTACGTCCCCTCCATGGTGGAAAAGTAAATGTCGATGAGGCCGTCGGCAACGGCACGGTTGGCTAGGGAGTTTCCTAGATCGTTGGTCGACAGGACGGGCATGCGGCGGCGCTTGATGGCGCGGGCGAGAGCCTTGCACTCGCCGAGAGTGATGCGAAATTTGGCTCGCGCGCTTTCGGAGCGCATGGCTAGGCCGATGATAAAGTGGAACTATAGCCATGCGAATGCGCAATGAAGCAAAACCGTTAGCAAGCAGCCCCATGTAGATATATATATATATAGATATAAACATAGATATGTATGAGTGTGTCGGTGAGAGACGGAGAAGAAGACGAAACGAGACAGAAACAGTGTGTACATACCAGCACAGACGCATGGATCCAGTGGCTAGGCCCCAAGAACCTCGTCTTCTGCAGCATCCCCTCATCGGCACCGGCCCATCCTTGAACGACCGACCCGCCGACGACCCGCTCGAGGCACCCCTCCCCGCGCTCAGCGATTCCACCTGCCACTCCAGCTGCCTGATTCGGTCCACGAGAACCCGGGGTCCAACCCCCGCTCTCCACATCCGCGTTATCGACCCAGATATTGTCGCGCCCAAACAGATCCCGCGACGACGTCCTCGGCCCCCACCCTCCACCGCCACCGCCACCGCCTCCGCCTCCGCCTCCGCCAACGGGCAGCGCCGCAGCCATCTCCGGACTCAGCTGAGTAGAGTCGGTTCTACCGGGCGCCGGACGCCGCGGTAGGAAGATGGGAGTGGAGCCCGGACCGGAGGGCGCGGAGATGGAGGAGGAAGAGCACGAAGACGAGGCAGTGGTGGGCGCACCGCCAAGGGACACGGCCGAGTTCGAGCCGCCGCCGCCACTGCCACCACTCATGGTGGAAAGGGGCCGGCTGGGGAGAGTAGCGTAGGAGCACTCTCGGTTGCCGGCCTGGACGCATGTGGTGCACGGGGACAAGCGGTCGCACCGGACTTTGCGCCGGCGGCACTGCTCGCAGGAGAGGGCGGGTCGCCGACGCTTCTTGGTAGAAGGGGGAGGAGGGTTACCTGGGGAAGATTGTCGGCCATGGCTCTAATCTCCCCAGCACGGGTTGATGAGAAAAAAAAAGTGAAGAAAAAAAAAGAAAAAGAATGGGCTGTTCCGCGCTTTGGCCGGAGGGCTAGACGGCGAGCCGGGGATTGGTTGATGGTGCCAAGTGTCCCCGTGCTCCTGCTCACGCGAGCTATAGTTTAGAATATGAAGTCGACGAGAGCACAAGAGTGGCGTTCAAGAAGACAGGGCTGCAATGACGAGGGGATGGCGATGAGAGCGAACAATTCGCCGGCCGGACTATGCCGCTGTAGCTTATACGGGGAAAACAGCAAGGATTTCGCCGCAGTCACCACCAAAGACGAAAATACGAGCTTACGCAAGCAAAGCCAAACACGTATTATCAATTGATCCTTCTCGTTCCAAGATAGGTTTGAGAGGTCCTCAATCAGATTGATAAGGTGTGGAATGTTTTGTTCCCTCCTCTCTTCAGCTTATTGTGTGTGCCGGTCGGGGATGTCTGGAGATTTGTGCGAGACTGTGGCGACGAGGAAATTGCCGACGGAGTTAAGCCCGAAACTGTCGTGATTCAACTCGAAATTGCCGAAACGTGTTCGGCATTTTCCCCACGTTCCCCTGTTCGCCCGGGCAGCTTGATATTGAAGGCGCCGTCCTTCCTGTAAAGCCAACGACCTCGAATTGATATCCAAGAGAAAAATAAAGGGCGCCCAAAATAAAGCGAGAACCCTCTACCCTTCTCCTCTTTGTCTTTGCTTTTCCCTTAATATGGAGCGACCAAGGATGCTGCCAATTGAACGAAACTCAACAATATTTTGACTTGAATCATCGCCCAAATGGGCCATGTAGTATGATGTTGCACATGCTAGCCTCCCGTTCGCATCATGGATATCCCGGATTCCCTTATCAGATCCGTGCCCCCCTCTCACGAGCGCTCCCCTAACCCCTGGTCCCTTCCAAGCAGTGGGGCTCCCGGTTCCGGCCTGCCAAACCCGGAGTTGCCAGCGTGTTGCGTGTCCCGGACGGGCATGGTTTGCATTAATAAACAATTGATCTATGGATCCGTTGTTGCAAGTACATCAATGTATGAATGGGATATGGAAGTAGTGGACCCAACAGCTAAGCTAGGATGATGCTTTAATTCTGCTCTCCAGACGGAAACCAGTCGCTTCCCACCCAGCTAGCCACTACGTAAAACGCACCTGTAGGCTTCCTCGACATCGCGGGGATTTATGTATCTTGGATATTGTGAATGACCTCGCCCACAATAAATATTCCTAAATGTCTATGGCTGGATTATCGCAGTCTCCTCAGGAAGTCCTCTAAGAGATCAGGGGTGTTGAACTCACTCCATATACGCAAGAATGTCAACCCTCTTTCAACCAGTTTCACCGACTCTAGCCTCCAGCTACCTTCATATGAGAACTAAGAGGACAAAATTAAAAGAAACGGCCCAAGAGCAGAATTTGAATACCATGATCGACGACAATATCCCTCTCGTCGGGTCTTCCCCACAAAGAGTCGACCCCCGGTCCATCTGCCGACCCTCCGTCCCTGCATCCATCGTTGGCCCATGTTCCACCAAAAGTTTTCGCTCGGCTTCCCGTACCGCCGAAGCCCACCACGAACTACCGAGGTTCAAGACTGGACCCTCTATTTCCACTTCGCGCGCGCAGGGGTCCGGCGAACTCGATGCTCGTGGTCGCTTTTTGTCTTTTTGTCCTTTTTTCTTTTTTTCTTCTTCTTCAATCCATTTATCTTTCTTCTCTTCTTTCTTGCGCTTCATCTCTTCCTCTTAAAATTTCTTGGGCATCGGTGGTGCCCCTTGCTTCAACTCTTCTATCCCACTTATGCCCTCTCTCTTTTCTGCTCACTCCTCTCGTCCCATTGATTTCCCATGTGGCGAGCACACTTCTGGTTGCTTCCGCCATCGATTTCCGGCGCAATGCAGGACGATAGAAGACCACACAGATGGCATGGCCTCAACAGATGAGAACTCCCTCGTGGCGGACTGCTTCACTACTGGTTGGAGCCTCCGGAACTTCACGCAATCAGACCTACGACTTCCTCTAGGTCTAGGAGACAAGTGCACGCCGGATGTGCTATCAATATATGAGACCTGGTCATGTCCGAACACTGGGCCCAGCGGTTTGCCTGTTTGGTCCTAATTGGAAATTCTAAAAACAAGTGGAAAGAAATAAAAGATGAGCAATGAAGGAACAAAGAAAAAAAACGACAGATCCATGGATCCCTTTCGCGCTGGCAATCAATATTATATAACGACAACCCTCACGCATGGATTCCCGTTCCTTTTAAGCAAAAAAAAGTGGTTCTACAGGGTTCCTTGGTTTGTCCAAGGTCTGTTTCTGTTTCCCCTCCTTCCCGTCACCTTCTCCGCCTTCCCTTCTGCTTCTCTTACACACATCATGCGTTCTCCTCCCACCGTGGAAAAGGTAAACATGTCGTTGGCATCTAGGCCACCACACATCTAGTGCCCTCCCTCAAGCATTTTGCTATTTTAGCGCTTGCTATCGAGACCACCTCTTCACTGTCCTCTCCCATAAGAAAAGGAAAAAAAAGTACAAGGGTTGCTCTCTCTCTCTCTTTCTCCTTCTTTACAGCATGAGAGAAAGAGGGTTCTCGAGCACCTTCTTGAGCTCCTTGATCCACTCAGCACCTACCGCACCGTCCACAACCTTGTGGTCGAAGCTGGCAGTTACCGTCACCTGCTCATCCCACTCGATGCCCGTCGTGCCATCCTCGTTCTCGACAGGGACCGCCACCTTCTTGGTCGTGCCGACAGCAAGGATGGTAGACTGAGGGGGTTGATGATGGCGGTGAAGTGGTCTACCGCGCTGTTCATGCCCATGTTGGAGATGCAAATGGTGCCACCCTGGTACTCCTCGGGCTTGAGCTTGTTGTCGCGCGCCTTCTTGGCGAGCTCCTTAACCTTGGAGGAGATGGACTCGAGGCCGAGGCCCTCAACACCGGTGACGATGGGGGTGATCAAGCCGCTCGGGGTGGATACGGCAACCGAGACGTCCACCGAGTTGAACTGCCTGATGAAGCCGTCCCTCCAGCTCGAGTTGACGGCGGGCACCTTGCGCGCGGCAACCGCCATGGCCTTGATGAGGAAGTCGTTGACCGACAGCTTGTACTCGCCGTTGGCCGAGCTGTTGAGCGCCTGGCGGAGCTTGAGGAGCTTGGATACTGAGATGCGGCTGGTGACGAAGAAGTGGGGTTGTTCTGCACAGACTCCTTGAGCCTGTTGGCAATGGCGTTCCTCATGCCGCTGGTGGGGATATCCTCGTACACGGCAGCGGGCGCACCGGCCGCCGCAGCACCGCCAGAGGCAGCCTTCTTAATGTCCTCCTCGACAATCTTTCCGCCCTTGCCGGTTCCCTTGATTCCCTCCAGAGAGATGCCCTTTTCGCGGGCCAATCGCTTAGCCGCCGGGGCAATGTTGGGTTCGCGGTCGAGGGCGGTTTCGAGTCTGCCGCCCGAGGTGGTCACGAGTGTCGCCGGGCGAGGGCTCTTCCGAGGATTCAGAAGTGGGCTCAGGCTTGGTCTCCTTGGCCTCCTCCTTCTTGGGAGCTGGCGCAGGGGCGGCCTCGCCACCGGCATCCTTGAGGGTGAAGTTCTCGAAAGCGGAGACGTCGGTTCCTTCTTCAACCAAAACGGCAATAGGCTATAGAAGAAGGCAAAAAAGAGTTAGAAAAAAACCAAATATCAATGATGAGTCAATGTTGGACGATGCGCGGTTATCCTATGACACTTTCAGGAGTTTCGCGACGAGACTAGAGTCCTTGTGGAGGACTGCAAAGTCAAGGGAAAGAGATGGAAACATAAAAAAAAAAGTGAACTTACGTTACCAACGGCAACGTCCTTCTCACCAGACTCCTTGAGGAGCTTGGCGATAACGCCCTCCTCCTGGAACTCAAAGTCCATCTGGGCCTTATCCGTCTCAATCTCCACTAGGACATCGCCGGGAACAACGCTGTCACCAGCCTTCTTCTGCCACGAACCAATGTTTCCCGCCGTCATCGTCGGGGAAAGGGCGGGCATCTTGATAATGGTGTGAGGAGGAACGACGCATAGCATCGGACCAGTTGCGACGTGAGGCCATATCGCAGTGTGTTGGGCTGAAGCGCCCGCCTTCGGAGAACCGCAGCGAGCATTGTTGTGGTCTTCGAGAGAGATTTTTGATGGAGGTCAAGGTTGCTGTCCTGCTCGGAAGCTAGCGAGAGCTATTTCAGAGGAGGAGACGTCGGAAGGGGGCGAGGCGTACGACTCGATCGAACGAGGGCAACGGGGAATAAAAAAGGGCGACGACGAAAGAAAGAAAACACGTCAAACGACAAACGAATTGACGAGATGAGAAGAGAGATGGAATTGGGAGAGCGTGGGACGTGATGGAGAATTTCCAGGGAGAGGAGAGAGGAGGCGGGTGAGTAGTCCAGGCGTGCCGTTATTTTTTTCTCCCTCACATTGACGATGATTTTCCGTTGAGCTCCGAATCCCCTTGCTGCAAGTTGGCAAGTGCAAAGCTTGGGGGCGCTAATCCTGATTGGGTAGGCTTATCGTCCCGCCAAAAACCGCTCGAAGCTTGCTTCTGTTGGCTGCGAGGTACAAGGTACACGTTCTGGTTTCCGGCCCAGCTCCCGAACGGGGGTTGGCAAGCTGGGTGTTTCGTGTTCCGAAGCTTATGTAATGTATCCGGTACGCACCCATTGTCTTCTCTGGCAAAGAGCCCTTCTGCCTCTCCCAGCCCTGGCAGTCTCTTGCGTACGAGACATCTCAAGGTTTCAATTGTATCGGGATGTGATAATACTGTATTGATGATAGTAGTTTGCAACGGATGCGTTTACTGCCTTTAGAGAACGCTGTGTTTTTTGCCTAAGAAAAATTGCACAAATTGCTGTAATCCCAATCATCTTGGCCGTTGTCCACGCGTGCTCAATTCGCGCATCGTTCCGGACCTTCCAGAGTAGAAGCCGGATGTGCAGCAAAGGTTGACCTGTTTACCTAAGCAGAGGTTATAGCCGGTCACCTCGTTTCTCCATGTAGTTGCTGGGTAAGTTGGGAAGCTTCAATTGAATACTCGTGCACGAGTACTAGCCAGCTTCAGGCGTTCTAGGCGACTCCCACTTGGTTATCAATGTGTCGGGTGCATTCCCCTGCCCTCCCAAACACGTGGAGCTGGAGATGCTGTCATGCTCAGGGGCAAGCCAGAAACCCTTGTGTTACTTCTCGGGTGCTAAGAAAGCAAAAGAGCAAGGACTGCGGCCCCCTTTTTCTTTCAGCCTCTTTTCCTTTTTAGTTTCTTGTGTATTCTCTTCAATGTTTGAATGGAGGAATCAATCTCATGGGGCGACGGAAGATCTTCGAGTTTGTTGGACGAAATTCGACGGACCCAAGGACCGGGGATCCTAATCCTCAAAGAACAGCTTGTGGATTGACAGATTGGGAGAGCACCAGACGATAATACGTCAATTGGCCACTTCGATAGCTCTAGTTCGTTGCTACCTGCTCGTCGACCCTAGAACTATTGATCCATAAAGGGGTCAATCGTTACAGGGGTAGCCTAGCCTCCTGTCAGCGACAATTTGAATAATTCAGGGCCTCCACGTAATAAGTCGCCCAGCCAGCCCAGCTGTTGTCGACTGGTACCCGTTTGGGGCTGGGCCTCGTGTTTCTCCCTGCGTACGCATTCCTCTTTGTGGCTCAATGGTGCTGTCCCGGGTTCGTTCTGGCGCTATTATTACCTTCTAGCGGACGCTGCTGTCTGTGCGAGCGGGTCCAGCAAAATCCAATCTTTGGCCTGAGCTGAACCCCGAGCCAAGACGACGAAAGTCGCAACCTAGCGTAGATTCTTTTTGGAAGCGTGTTAAATTCCCACCTGCCTCGGCCCCCAACCACCATAAACCTGCTCGTTGGCCCTTCAAGCACCACTCCTGGCCATCGCGACGGGCCGTTAATCGAAACCGAAAAAACAAGACAACGTCTCCATTGCCCAACGGCAGCATCGCCCCTTTTCCGCCTTCCCACAAGGCGACCGCGGCTAACAAAAGAACAAATACAACAAGAGCGAGGGAGGCACAGGCCACAAGGCCCGTTGACCCCCGAAACCCGCCGAACGAAAGACCCCGAGTCCCCTCTGCGAACTCATATGGCCCAGCGCTCCCTCCGTGCTCCCCGATGAGCTCGCTCTCGTTTGTGGTATCCTCTCTGGATGCCATAGCCACCTCCAAAGAGGCCCACAAGAACAAGCAACTCGCCGAATTCGCCCAGGCCGCCATCTCCGCGATAAAAGAGACGGATCCCCAGCTTCCCGATCCCGAAATCGTCTTCGCGCCCCTCCAGCTCGCCACCAAGTCCACGAGCCCCCAACTCACCACCACCGCTCTCGACTGCATCGGCAAGCTCATATCTTACTCGTACTTCACTGCTATCGACTATGAATCCCGCGAGGAGGACGGCGAAGAGGGCGGAAAGACCCCCGCCGCCGGCAGGGCGCCCTGATCGAGCGGGCCATTGACACTATATGCGACTGCTTCCAGGGCGAGACCACCCCCGTCGACGTCCAGCTCCAAATTGTCAAATCCCTCCTCGCCGCCGTCCTCAATGACAAGATCGTCGTCCACGGCGCCGGCCTGCTCAAGGCCATCCGCCAAATCTACAACGTCTTCCTGCTCTCGCGGAACACGGCCAACCAGCAAATCGCCCAGGGCACCCTCACCCAGATGGTCGGCACCGTGTTCGAGAGGGTCAAAACCCGTCTACAGATGAAGGAGGCCCGCATGAGCCTTTCCAAGCTCAAGCTGCACTCCAGCAACACCACCTTTGAGCGGGCCGAGTCTCCCGACGACGAGGACGACGACACCGTGCGGGATGGCGCTAGCGAAAAAGATGACGATGCCGACGATGATGCCGAAACCGAGGCCGATGACAACGACGAGGAAGATGGCGCTGACGTTGCTACCACAGCCGGAGAAGGCGAGACGAAGCTGACCCTCAAAGACCTCGAGCACCGCAAGAGCTTCGACGACACCCACATGGGCGAGGGCCCCACAATGGTCACCCAGCTCAAGACCATGAAGCGGACCGCCCGCTCCGTGTCGGAGCAGTCCATTGCCGAGTCCTCCGCCGAAGAGAGCCCAGAGGCGCTCGATGCCGAAGACGAGGTCTACATCCGGGATGCCTATCTCGTCTTCCGCGCCTTCTGTAACCTTGCCACCAAGGTCCTCCCGCCCGATCAGCTTTACGATGTCCGCGGCCAAGCCATGCGCTCCAAGCTCGTTTCCATCCACCTCATCCACACCGTCCTCAATAACCACATCCAAGTCTTCATCTCTCCCCTTTGCAGGATCAAGAACTCCAAGAGCAGCGAGTTCACGAGCTTTCTCCAGGCTATAAAATACTACATCTGCCTCACCATCACCAGAAATGGCGCCTGTGCTGTCGACAAAGTCTTTGACGTCACCGCCGAGCTCTTCTGGCTCATGCTCAAGTTCATGCGGGCCCCGTTCAAGGTTTGTCTCTCCCCTCTGTACCCTTGAAACCAAGTAGGGGAAACTTGAGATTTTAGTTGTCTAACTCCTTGTTACAGAAAGAGATCGAGGTCTTCCTCAACGAAATCTACCTCGCCCTCTTAGCCCGCCGAACCGCGCCCATCACCCAGAAGCTTTACGTAGTCAATATTCTCGGCCGCCTTTGCGCCGATCCTCGTGCGCTCGTCGAGATCTTCCTAAACTACGACTGCGACGGCAGCATTACAAACATCTATCAAACAATCATTGAAGATTTGTCCAAATACTCCACCGCGCCCGTGTTGATCACCACTCTTCACGAGCAGGCCTACGAGGAGAAGAGTGCAAGGGTCCCGTCCGCTGCCGAATGGCAGGTAAAGACAATTCTCCCTCCGCCCCTCACCGTCGCCGCGATTGCTCCTCTTACCGAGTCCGAGCCTGATATTCCCCGCGAGTACACCTTGAAACGCGTTGCCCTGGATGCTCTTGTTGAAGCGTTGAGGTCTCTGGTTACGTGGTCCGCCTCCGTCCGACCCGATGCCTCGCGGACTCCTGGCGATGCCGACATTAGACAATCCCTCGAAGATATCCGTGCGTCAATTGATCCTTCTATCTACGCGTCTGACTCTCCTCAAACGGGTATTAGCCACCCAGGCACTCCGGTGGTCGAGGATGACCCGGAGCAGCTTGAGAAGATCAAGGCTAGGAAGACGGCCATGACCAATGCGGTGAACCAGTTCAACTTCAAGCCAAAGAGAGGCATCAAGGCCCTCATCCAGGAGGGCTTCATTCCCAGCGACAGCCCCGAAGATATCGCCAGGTTCCTCCTAGCCGACGAGCGTTTGGACAAGGCCCAGATTGGCGAGTACCTAGGCGAAGGCGACCAGAAGAACATTGAAATCATGCACGCCTTTGTCGATCAGATGGACTTCACAAAGAAGCGCTTTGTTGATGCCCTCAGGCTGTTCCTTCAGTCCTTCCGACTCCCCGGCGAAGCCCAGAAAATTGATCGCTTCATGTTGAAATTCGCCAACCGATACGTCATGGGTAACCCCAATGCCTTTGCAAACGCTGATACCGCGTACGTCCTTTCGTACTCCGTCATCATGCTCAACACCGATCTTCACAGCGGCAAGGTTGCGCGACGCATGACCAAGGAGGACTTCATCAAGAACAATAGGGGCATCAACGATAACGCCGATCTTCCTGAAGAGTACCTCATCGCCATCTACGAAGAAATTCAGAATAACGAGATTGTCCTCAAGAGCGAGCGTGAAGCTGCCGCTGCTGCCGGCACTCTCCCCGTACAGGGTTCGGGGGCATCGCTGCAGGTCTCGGACAGGCGCTCGCCAACGTCGGTCGCGATCTCCGTAGGGAAGCGTACCTTCAACAGTCCGAGGAGATTGCATCACGGTCCGAGCATCTCTTCAAGACTTTGTTCAAAAACCAGCGAAGGAACGCGACCAAGAACGGCACGCGGTTCATTCCCGCCACCTCCTTCCGCCATGTCGGTTCCATGTTTGACGTGACGTGGATGTCGTACTTCTCGGCACTCTCGAGCCAGATGCAAAAGACGCACAACCTTGAAGTCAATAAGCTGTGTCTCGACGGCATGAAGATGGCGACCAAGATTGCGTGCATGTTTGACCTCGCTACCCCCGAGTGGCCTTTATCAATGCTATTAAGAACACGACGAATCTCAACAACCCCCACGAGATCCACGCCAAGAATGTCGAGGCCCTCAAGGTTCTCCTCGACTTGGGCCAGACTGAGGGCAATGTTCTCAACGAATCGTGGAAGGACATCCTCATGTGCATCAGCCAGCTCGATCGCCTACAGCTCATCTCGGGCGGAGTTGACGAGAGCGCCGTGCCCGACGTATCCCAGGCTCGCTTCCTGCCGCCCCCGAAGGATAGCGATGCTGCGTCGATCCGGAGCAAGCGCCGTAGCCGGGCGAGGTCTGGAGTTTCGAACCGATTCTCTACCGAGATTGCGCTTGAAAGTCGGTCTGACGAAGTCATCAAGAGTGTGGACCGCATCTTTACCAATACAGCCAACCTATCAGGTGACGCCATTGTCCACTTTGCCCGCGCGCTGACTGAAGTGAGCTGGGATGAGATCAAGGTCTCGGGCTCTAATGACTCGCCCCGCACGTACAGCTTGCAAAGATTGTTGAAATCAGCTACTACAACATGACGCGTGTGCGTTTCGAGTGGACGCAGATTTGGGATGTCTTGGGAGAGCACTTCAATAAGGTGGGCTGCCACAACAACACAACCATTGTCTTCTTCACGCTCGACTCGCTGCGACAGCTTTCGATGCGGTTCATGGAGATTGAGGAGCTTCCTGGTTTCAAGTTCCAAAAGGACTTCCTGAAGCCGTTCGAACACGTGCTCTCCAACTCGCACAATGTGGCCGTCAAGGACATGGTTCTCCGGTGTCTGATTCAGATGATCCTGGCTAAAGGTGACAACATCCGATCGGGCTGGCGGACTATGTTTGGCGTGTTCACGGTGGCGGCTCGGGAACCTTACGAGAGCATTGTCAGCCTCGCCTACGAGAACGTTAACCAGGTGTACAAGAGCAAGTTTGGCGTCGTTATCTCACAAGGCGCCTTTACCGACCTCATCGTGTGTCTGACGGAATTCTCCAAGAATATGAGGTTCCAGAAGAAGAGCTTACAGGCACTCGAGGCTCTCAAATCTATCATCCCGCGGTTGCTCAAGACCCCCGAGTGTCCGTTGTCTCGTAATTTCGATAGCCTAGCCGCCAATGCCGAGGTGGCACTCAAGTCACCGTCGATGCAGCTCCAGCAAGGCCGCACCTCGGTTGAGGAAGGGTATTGGTTCCCCGTATTATTTGCGTTCCACGACATCTTGATGACTGGGGAGGATCTGGAGGTACGATCAAGCGCCCTCGAGTACTTTTTCGACACTCTTCAGAAGTACGGTGGCGACTTTGCGCCAGAGTTTTGGGATATTTTGTGGAGGCAACAGCTTGAGCCCATTTTCATGGTTCTCCGGTCGCGGCCGGAGCTGAATAATGCGCTGAACCACGAGGAGCTTTCGGTGTGGCTATCGACAACGATGATTCAGGCTTTGCGCAACATGATTGGCCTCTTTACCCATTTCTTTGGGGCCCTCGAATACATGCTGGACCGTATCCTCAAGCTCTTGGCGCTGTGTATCTGCCAGGAGAACGACACAATTGCCCGTATTGGTAGCAATTGCTTGCAGCAGCTCATCCTCAAGAACGTCAAAAATTCTCACCCGATCACTGGGCGCAGATCGTGGGTGCATTCTGCGAGTTGTTTGAGCGCACAACCGCCAAGGAGCTCTTCTTTGCCACGACCCTCGATGCTGCGACAACACTGTCACCCGTGAGCAATGGCCACATCTTCCCCGGCGCGCTTAGCCCTGCGCGCGAGGACGTTGACTCAAAATCACTCAAGATCAACGGTGGCAATGACGAGGCATCAGAGGCTAGCAGCTCACCCGCACAGACGCCCAAAACGGCGAGGAGCACGCTCGCGGTAGATGAGGAGAGTAGCGCGTCTGCAGTGGGCGCGTCTGTGTCCCATGTTCCCCTGGAGGACTACAAGCCTTCGCCGGCTCTTCAGCAACAACCGGTCGTGGTTACGTCGGCCAGGAGGCGATTCTTCAACCGCATCATCTCGCGCTGCGTGCTGCACCTTCTGATGATCGAGACCGTCAATGAGCTTTTCAGCAATGAGGCAGTATATGTACAGATTCCATCTATTGAGCTGCTGCGCCTCATGGCACTACTCAAGAAGTCGTACTTGTTCGCGCGGCGCTTCAACAACGACAAAGAGCTGCGCATGCAGCTCTGGCGGCAAGGATTCATGGGTCAACCTCCCAACCTCCTCAAGCAAGAGTCGGGGAGCGCGGCCACGTACATTTCCATCTTGTTCCGCATGTTTGCGGATACGTCAGCCGAGCGTGAAGCCAGTCGATCAGATATCGAGGCCGCCCTTGTTCCACTTTGCAAGGATGTGATTGGAAGCTACATCACGCTAGAGGAGGAGAGCCAGCACCGCAACATTGTTGCCTGGCGACCCGTGGTCGTTGACGTGCTCGAAGGCTTCGCATCGTTTCCGGAGCCGGCATTCCGCGAGAATCTGCCCGGTTTCTACCCTCTTATCATTGAGCTCGTGACGAGAGAGCTCAACACGGAATTGAGGACGGCGCTGCTTCTCGTGCTGAGGCGCGTGGGCGCGGTAGGGCTTGGTATCAAGGACATGAGCACCAAGAAGGAGAGGAGGGAGAGTGTCACTCTGGGAAGTGGTAACGGGAATGGTGCAGAGGTCGATGCAGCGGAGAGGATGAGGAGACCTGTCTCGCGGGATGCGTAAAAGAACTAGGGGTTTATTCTTCTTTTTACCGCGCAAGCTTTTTTGTGTCTTTTTTCTTGTTGGCCCTTGAGTTGTGTAAAAAAGAGAGACGGAATGTTGGGTTATCCAAGGACGCACGGGTACGGGCGGAGTAGGCTTCGTTTGTTTTTCTTCCGCCCTCTGCAGCTGAGAGAGGGTTGGTTTTTCTCCAGAGTTCTCGGATCTTCTCGATCCTCCCTTGCCGACAATTGTAGACCGTCATGATGTCCATGATCCTAGAAACCATACAAGTTGTGTCGTGTTCATTTTCATCCTTTGGCTCCCTTTTTTTTTTCTAAACGTTTCTGTACATGTACTTATATATGTTGTTCTCTTCCCTCCGTAGAGGCGAGGAAGGAATGTCTCCAATCTGGTCCAAGTTTTGTTACTTTGTGTGATGGTTGGCGGCACGCATGTATCACAACCCGCAAACGAGTCCGTCTCATTGATATCTACATGTAATAGTGAAATGGCTGAAATGCCCCTCCAAAAGTTGACGACACCAAAATTGGACGTCTTCTTCCATCCGGCCGTTGATTTCCCACTGTCGGACAGGATCGGAGAATAGTTCTAGGGCCGTGTAATGGTGGGAAGTTGCTTCCTCATGTGGCAGGCGCCACTAGCTTACGAATTCGATGTGTTCCTGCCGATTTCATCACGTAGAATATCGAGGATGTACGTTTGCTGTTCTGCCTGCCCTTATTCGGAAGTCGCGACCCCACCATCTCGCTCGCGCTTCTCACATGTCGCCTTCCTCAGCGCTCGCCGGCCTACGACAGCACCTCATCCATCTCCTGTCCACTCATTATCACTAAATCTAGGCTCCTCGCATCTTTTTCCATCTCTCAAGGATGAGTCTATCCTAACCTCGCTGGAGGACGACTACGAATAATAAAGAGACCGCAGAGACCTATCACGCTATATCGCTCCCCCGCCACGAAAACCAGTACTGTAGCCCCACCATCGCCATGCCTGAAGAGAAACCCAAAGGCGACCCCGCCTCCATCGGCATTCCCCGCTCCTTTTACATCTGGACGCCGTCGTCGCCGCGCCGGACACCACCCCGGTCCAGACCGCCCTTTTTGATAGGATCCAAAATGAGTTATCGTTTTACTCGCTCCCCTTTGCCGACCACAAGGGGGCCTACCGAGCGCTACTGACGCGCCTTGTCGCCGCCCTCTTTATCCTGACAGAGGATGCCTCTATTCGGACCGTGGCGGGGCTCCTAGACGCCCTGCTGGCTCGCATGCCTACTAGCGCTGTTCTCTCGTTTGCGGAGCCGGAGATGCTTGTAGCTGCCCTGGGGGCGCCTCATCCAGCCGCTAACCTCCTGGCCTTGGATATCCTGCGCCGAGCTGAGGGTACCGAGGGCGCCGAGGTGGTGCTGGAGCGGGAGGTTGTGGATGCGTTGGTGAACTGTTGGTTGCGCTCAAAGGTAGTCGAGGTTGCCCAGCGTGGAGAAGAGGCCATTGAGAACCTATTGAGGCGGACGGCGCGAGGGGACGCTGCCCTTACGGATGCTGCTCAACGACTCTCCCTTGAAGATGATGAAAACGAGGAAGAGTACGTGCTAGACATGTGGGAGGATCTCCTGCGCGGACAGGCAGCTATCGCGATCGTAGATATCTGCGTCCAGGACACGGACGAACGCCAGGCCTCCCTCTCGCAGACCCGCCTTCTCGGCCTTCTACCCCGCCTTGCGCGTCTTGACTTTCCTGCACTTGCATCCGCCACTCTACCCCGTCGCCCGGCTAGCTCTAACACCCTCCTGCAGATGGCGATCGACTTCGTTGACAGGGATGATATCGCCATGTATCTCGTCCTCGTGCAGTTCTACAAGGACCTCTTCACCCAAGTCTTCGCTGCCGTCTCCCCTCAGACTCGGGCAACAGTGATGGCCAGCCGGGAAATCCCGCAGCCGGTGAGCGTTTCACAGACTTTGTGAGAAACCATCGAGGGGATACAGCGGCTGTCAGAGCTGTGGCGGAACTGAAGAGAGAGGTCCAGGCGGATGAGGAGAGGCAGGCATTTGCAAGCTTTATCGATAAAGTTGTTGGGGCGGCGAGCCAATAAAGGGCTCGCTGGGTCCGGCAGTCCTCAAGGATGAATAAGTCGCTCGTGCAGGGCTCCCCTTGATGGCAAGGAATGATTATGCGGACCGGCACACACGAAGATACGGCACGTGGAGGACAAGGAATAGCGATACAGTAAAGGGGAGAAAGAAAGTTAGCACAACCGCTCAATGCGGAACATAATTCATGTAGAAATTGTTCTCCGACTTCGTGACCTTCGTGCCGTCCCCACCCTTTACTATGTCCTTTTCGTGAGCTAATGCTACTATTTTAGAAAGCCGCCATGCCTACGTGGTCAAGCCTTTGGTACCCTGAACGCCTCTCAGATGACCGTGAGATTGATAAAAGAAAAAGATGGACCCCAATATCCCGTGCGCTATAAACATGAGGAAATCGTGGCAACTGGGGAAGCAGAACGCAAAAGCGCGGCGAGATGCGAACAGACCGCCGTCGATCCAGCTGGTCGAATTTACCAGCGGCGTCCGCGACCCCTGCCTCCGAAGCCTCCCCTTCCACCGCCGCCACCGCCGCCACCTCCGCCCATACCCTGATCGAAACCTCCGTAGCCTTGGTTCTGGTTGCCGCCAAAGCCCTGGTAGTTCTGGCCTTGGCCGCCCTGGCCCGCGGCGGCAGCGGCGGCGGCAGGGTTCTGCATGCCGGAGAACATGGCAGCCATGGCGGCCGGGTCCATCTGACTAGGGTCCATCCCCGATTGCATCATCTGCTGCATCATCTGCTGCATCTCGGGGTCATGCCATCCATGCCGGGCATTCCTCCCATACCGCCGCCGGCGCCTCCGGCTCCAGGACCGCCGGGCATACCCATGCCGCCCATCATCATCATGTTGTTGAAGTCTTCCATCATCTTCTTGTTGCTGGCGGCAACGAGGTCGGGGTTGTACTCGGCGCGGACGGACTCCTGCTTCGAGGCGTAGAGGGCCCACGTGAACTCGTCGAAGCCGTAGTTGAAGTAGTCGCTGAGATCGGTACCGGGCTTTCGCCAAGGCTTGTCGTTTTCGGGGAGATCTGGTTGAGCGCGGGGCGCCGAGGAAGTTAGTGACTTGACCGGGTCATTTCTGTTTTGGGGGAGGCAAGCGAGAATTGGGAAGGAAAAGAGGCGTACCATTGTCAATGTTGACCTGGGTGATGGGCTTGCCGGCCGGGGGTAGACCGGGGCAGCGTTAATGTTGATCTTGGAGCTCCTCGCCGCTGCCGCTGCCTGGTCGGCTAGGGGCACTGGGAGAGGCTTTTGGTCGTTCTTCGCCGGCGCGGGTTTCGAGGCGATCTCGCCAGAGGTGGTGCGCTGAGGAATGTTCTTGATGTCGCTGTAGCGGGATTGCCTGTAAAGAGTGAGAAGAGGTTATGTTAGAGGCACCCTGAAAGGCGAGCTGTCGGAGACGCCTTGCGCCGCGCTACCAAAGGGGACGAGGGCGAGACATACTGGGGAGGGGCCGCCTTCTCGCCATCCTTGTTTTCGATGATGAAGTCGACGTCCTAGATGCCAATTAGCAATTTGAGTCGGGAAGATAGTTTGGCACCCCTTCAAAAGGGAAAGGCTTGCGCGAACGTACCGAATCCTCGTCCTCGTCCTCCACAATGATACCGCCCTCATCTTCCTCCTCGCCCTCCTCTAGCTCGTCGTCGTTGGGTGAAGCGGTCGTCGGAGCTTGAGGCTTGGCAGCCGAGCTCGCATCTTTGGCGGCGGTGGGGTTTGGCTCCTCGGGGAGTAGAAATCATCTTCGTCTTCGATATCCATGGTGGAAGCTGCTTTGCGAGAGGAGCTTAGTTGTGGGTTGATTAGCTTTTCTTGGGGAGGAAGTTGAGCCTGCGAAGCTTGGTTGAACGCGAGGTGCGGGAAGCCTCAAGCTCTTGGAAGGCTGAAGAGCATTGTCGGCTGTTCACAGCTGGGGTGCGTATTGGTCACGTGGTCCTACTTGACAGCCTCCTGTCGGTTGAGCAAACGGCTTGAAAAGGACGTTTGCTTTGCTTTCAATAGAGAAAGAAATGCGAAAAAAGGCTTTTACGCCAGGAATAAGATTTCAAGATACATTGAATCCCTAAGCGCGTTAGAGAATATCCCAACAGGGAGTGATGATGGTGGACCTGAGTTCATTGACGGATGCACGCGTGGAAGGTGGAGGCACCCCCGAAGGTCCGGAGGCTCGAAGCCGCATTTCGGCAGCCAGCTTGGTCTAACCGGGGACTTAACAAATGGCTTTGATAACCATGGCCAGCCACGCATGTCTCCCCGTCGGGACCCGTGGTCTTAAACAAAGTAATGAGGATTCGCACTTATGGACTACGTTGATATTCTTTTTTTTTAACCTAAAAGCACGGCGATGATTCGTCGGATGAAGACTGCGCGAGGTAGGCGCAGCTCTCATCAGGGTTGTCCATCGATTTCAACTGCACTTGGAGGCTGCAACCACAATATGCCTAGCAGTGGCAGGGCCGCAGTGTCATAGCTCTCGCCCGATTAAACTAAAGAAAGTTGGCCATGAGAATATCTCAAGACTGATGGTCTACTTTGGTAGAAGAAGTTCAGCTCCCAGGCGCTACATGGATCGATTTTAAGGATTTTGAATTCAAGTTGCTATCACTGGACTGACTATCACCCACACGGCAGCCCTCATCCCTGGCGTAGAGATTTATGAATGTCTTGGAAGGTTGCATCCTTTTGAGTGATTTTAATGCCAACACTTCCTTCAACCACCACTTCGCAGCACACACCGACTTTGGAATGCCATACGCTTGGTCCTTTAATAGCGAGCTAGGTATAGTTCAGGTATCAACACAACCCAAAAATGAAAAAAACGGTTCATCTGTGAGGAGAAACAGGTCCTGTGCCCACAACACATCTACCTCTGAGCACGGGTTTAGGGAGCGGGAGTAGTCGCGTCGGGATTGCAGGCAGGATCGTTCCAGTTGACGAGGGAGAAGTCATCCAAGAGAATATCGACCGGCCCAACGTTCCTGTCGCAATTAGCACTGACGGCGAACCCAATCAGGTCGGCAATCGGTGTAAAAGTATAGGTGACCTTGGTGAAAGCGCCGACAGTACCGGTTGTGAGCTGGACCTCGCCCAGCTCATCGCCGCCAGCAATGACGCCGAAATAACATCCAGCTACGTCGCTTTGCTGCTGGCCGTAAGCCCACTGGAAGGTGAGCTTGTAGGTGGACTGGGCGTCGAGGAAAGCGGGTATCTGCTGAACGGACGCGCTGCTATACTGGTTGGCGGTGATGAGACTGCGAGAAGGGGAGTATCAGCAAGTCCATGTTAGTTTATCCCGGGGCGACAAGGAAGAGCAACAACTTTAATGAGAGCGGGAAAGCACGACTTACGCGTATTTACTGCCATCGGGGGCGGTGACGGAATTGGGGTCGCTATCTACGATCAAACCGTCGACTCTCCAACCCCTGGCGAACTCGGGATCGGTGTCCAAGGGAGCTCAAAACTGGGGTTTTCAAAGGCGTCGGTGCAGACCGGGACCTCAATAGACGTCGTAGATTCCTCATCAGGGATGCTGGTGGTGGGAGTAGGAGTCGGCTCAATGATCTCGGTGACGGAAGTCTCGGTTGTTTCAATGTCGGTGGCGACGGTCTCGATGGGGATGACAATCTCGGTGACAGTGGTCTCGATGGTCTCGACGGGCTCCAAGGTGTCAGTGGCGGTGGTCTCGGTAGGCTCAACAATATCCGTGATGGTTGTTTCAGTAGGTTCGAAGATGTCCGTCACCGAAGTCTCCGTAGGCTCAACGACGTCTGTGACGGTGGTTTCAGCAGTCTCGATAATGTCCGTCACTGAAGTCTCGGTAGGCTCAAGAGCGTCTGTGATAGAGGTTTCGATCGTCTCAACAATGTCCGTGATAGAAGTCTCCGTGGGCTCAACGACGTCTGTGATGGTGGTTTCGATAATGTCCGTGATAGACGTCTCGGTAGGCTCAAAGATGTCCGTGACCGAAGTCGCGGTAGGCTCAACAACATCCGTGACCGTGGTCTCGATAGGCTTGGGGCTACAGCCGCCACCGTTACGGCGCCTATGCCTGCTTCCCTCGACGCCACCGGAGAGAGCAAGGGCGGAAATAGCGGCCACGAGGAACTTGGAAGGGCCCATCCTGGATGTCGTGGGGAGGAATTCCTCAAAGTATGGTATAAACGAGTGTAAGTGCGAGAGATCGCTTGCTTGTATAAAGAACGAAGGGCTTGCTTTACAAACGAAGGCAACAAACAAAAAAAATAAAGAATGAACGGAGAAGTTGGATCTTCCGCGCAGTGAAGCGACGAAAGCGGGCTTCGGCGAAAGCGGTCCTTTATTGCAGATGAGTATGCGAGCCTTCTTCTCTCGCCCTCTCCGCCGCTGCCCTCCTCTCCTCCTGTCCATTTTCAGCCAACCACGGAAACTCTGCTCCTAGAAAGATCTAGCTCGGACAGCGGATCGACAGGTCAAGCCCTGGCATACACTAGCTGCATGTCCACACCAGCTGGCTCCACAATGGCGATGCCCTGCTGCGATGCCTGCCCAAAACCAGGAAATCAGCTGGGTAAACAAGTACACTCCAAGTTGCGGGGTTCTGTCAGCAATTCAGTGCTCAAGAGTCAAAGGTTGGTGTCAAAGACCAAACGAAGAAAGAGAAGTGGTTGTGGCGCTCCGGCACATGGTTCGAAGAGAATCACAAGGATAAAGATTGCAAACGGTTCGGTATCAGCGAACGGGCCTTGAGGCGACAACGGCAGAGCCACATCACGCAGAGATCGACACCAACTAATTTTTTCCCCATGCACTGTTGGTTGGTTACAATCTCGCAACATCAATATTGATCAAGACTGGTCAATGGAATAGATCCACGTCCGCCTCGAGCCTTCTGCTTCCTCATGGATGTTCGCCGCGTTGCCCCCTTCTCGCTCAATTTGTTTCCGACCAGGACATTTCTCCCTAGTTAATGCACTGCCATGCTGGGCTTGCGTAGTCGTGGTGCAAGCTTACATGTATCTTCAGGAAGTTCATCTGCTCACCCAAAAATTCGTGCAGTTAGCGCGTCTCCTGAAATCGATAGTGCCAAACGACAGCTCCATACGCAATTTCGGGGCCAACCGCCCTCCTCTCACTCGCCACTCCCAAACTAAACACGCGTACCAAGTTCTATATGCCCATACCATTGCCAGTGCTCTGCCTTCCCTGCTACCCTACCCGTCTGCCGCGATAATACCAGGAGTCCTCCGACGTGAAAAGGGGCGTTCGACCTGCACATATTTTCTGCTGCATCACATCTCGCGCCTACGCAAGCCCGTCACGCACTTGCGTAAGCACAAACTTGAGAGAATACCAGGCGCGGGTTTCCTTGCTTCTGTTTAACCCATACCTGTAACCGGTCGCTCTGTAGACCGCTTCGAGTGAGTGGTTCTCAAGAGAGGTATGCGTTATGTTACTGCATGTAGCGCTAGAGACTGGCAGAGCCTTGAAAAGCATCTTCCCTTCCCCTTGTTGGAAGATGCCTGAGGAAGGTCGCGTTGGCTCCTTCTTTGCCTTCCTTGTCCACATGTTTTGTAGAAAGACGTCCACTCACTCAGTCAGGTTGCAAGTCCCTCCCGGACCGCCAGGCAACTGGGCCTTCGGCCGGACTTGTGACCGGAGAAGATTGTAGTTTTGAAGGTTTTAGGACCCGTTCACAGAAGTAACTGATACGAGGCGCAGACCCAAGGCACTCACGTGGATAGCGGATGCGACTTATCGTATCTATTTGTGGGGAACATTTGGGTTCTCAGTGAAGTATGAATCGATGCTACCTGGTGTCTCCGCACAAATCTATGTTTCCCCGACTGGGACCTACCTCATCCTCTTGGATCAGTTCAGCCCTATGGCTTTTACTGGCGCAATCAATTATTAGTGTGGGACATTCTAGTCATATATTCTTCCATATCGGCAACAATTGGAGAACCAAGTCCCAGTTCTTTCGATTCCAGGATTTGGTAGCTTAGCTCTTCACTGTCAGTCAAGTCGCCGGAAAGAGCTTGCTGGAACGTACTCTGTTCGCTTCATCTTGCCGGAAGATTCATAAAATCCCTGTGCCACTGTGAACCTTTTAGTTTCGGTTATTTAGTGAAAGACTTCGGGAGTTTAAATATGTAGACATATTAGGAGCACCACTGATGAAAGGACCAAAGGAATTTGACAACCCATTTTCACATCACCAATCCTCAAATGGTTACCATGCGTGGGCTTGGCTTGTTGATGAGCTTGTTGCTTGTTGGCGGGTTGTTAGGTAAGCCAGCTTCTCTCCAGCTGACCAGCCTTGGCAAGACGTTCACACCGCCTTCCAAATTCATCCACGGTGCATTCCAGCTCTCTCCTTGCAAGGCTCCACGGCAATATTGACAAAACAATTCCCAAAGCTCCCATCTCGCGTTTGCATCGAAACTTTTCGAGCCTGACAGCGGCGCAATCCCGCATCCCCGAAACCCGTCGACCCCCTCACCCGCTGCCTCGCCTCGGCCCACTCCCCGACGATATATCTCTCTGCTCGATCGCTTCGCATCCGATATTATCTTGCGGGTTACTACGTGCAAGCCCGACGATGGCTCTCGCACGATCGGCCAGCGGCCCTGGCGGGCTCTCTATCAACACTGGAACTGCCAATCTTTGTATGTAGCCCCTCGCGCGCTTGTGAGGCGGCTACTATTGGATTGGATTCGAAAATTTATTGGAATTGTTCCAAGAATGTTTCAATAGCCGTCGACACGAACCTCCGGGTGTTTGATTATGTTGATCTACGCAATCTCGATGCTAACCTACGATGATCTCGATGTAGTGGCTCTGGTTCATCCCAGGCTCCCGCCGCGGGAGGACTTTTTGGGCAAGCTGCCGCGACGACTCAAGCTCCCGCGACCGGCGGTCTATTTGGAAGCACTGCCGCGAGGCCCGCAACCGGTGGTCTCTTCGGAAACTCTACGGCAACCACCCAGCCCCAGCAAGCGGGCGGACTTTTCGGTGCTGCACAATCCACGACCCAGCGCCAGCGGCAGGAGGACTTTTCGGTGGGGCGACCCAGGCGACGCAACCGGCTCAGGGTGGTGGGTTGTTCGGGAACCAACAAAATCAGCAGCAACAGCAACAGCAACAGCAACAACAACCAGCCCAGGCGGGCGGGCTTTTCGGGAACCAACAAGCTCCGCAGCAGCAAGCCGGGGGCGGTCTGTTTGGGGGCAGCACTCAAGCAGCGAGGCCGGGCCTATTTGGCGCCTCGGCTACCGCTGCCCAACAGCCTCAGCAAACAACGTCGCTTTTTGGAGGCGCGCAGCAGCAGCAGCAGCAGCGGCCCGCCGGTGGTCTGTTCGGAGCTAGCACAACCAATACCGCGGCGCAGGGCGGTTATCTGCTCGGTCAACCTCAGCAGGCACAAATGGGGAGCATTCTGTAAGTTCTCAGCCCCTCTTTGTTTTTCTTTCTTCACCTTCATACCTGGCTCCTTTCGCTCTGGGTCCTGTGCGTGCGAAGCATGCGCCCTATGAGAATCTACGAACGAGCTTGGGCAAGCTTGTAAACACAAAAATCCATGGAACTCAACATTCAGCTAATGCGCTCGAAACACAGTGGTGGTCAGCAGCAGCAAGCCCAACAAGCCGCGCCCGGCGTCAGGGTTGACCTCTCGCAGGTGAAGGGGTCTACCAAATTTGACGATCTGACCAAGGAAGGCCAGGCCCTCATCACAGCCATTGAAATGGGCATCCAGAAAGTCAGCAAATGGAAGGACGAGATAGCGGGCTACACGCCTGTGCACGAGCAGGAAATCAAGCAGCTCGCCGTCGACGTGGCCTACTTGCAAAACAAGTACGAGCTAGTCAAGCGAGCCGTGCTCGAGGGCGACGTTGCTGCCGTACAGGAGCTCCGCAACCTCGGCAACAAGAACATTGACGATGCCCAAACGGTGGGTCGGGCCGTCGAGAACCTCAAGCTTCCCGCGCACTATCATCTGCCCGGCCTGTGGACGTCATCGGGCGCCAACACCAGCTTTGCCGGGGATCCCAACGAGACGGATCTCATTGGCTTCTTCAACCGGCAGTGCGCGCAACTGAGCGAGCGAGATCACAAGCTGCGGGCGTACCTCTCCGAGATCCAACAACACATGCCCAACGTGGAAGGGGGCCTGTATCAGAAGCTCACGGCGCTGCAGAACCACATGGGCAGCTCTAACACCGCGTTTGAGGAGATGAAGGCGACGCTCGTCGACATGAGGAACGCCATAATTAGGCAGGCGGTGGAGGTGGGCAAGACAAGAGAGGCGTTGACAAAGTTGCAGATGGCATTCTTGAACCCCATGATCTGAGGGTAATGATGGCGATCGTGGTAGTGGTGGTTTTGTTTTTCCTCTCTTGTTCCCTCTTTTACCGGCCCCCTCCCGGCTGCCCCCTTGGTTTCTGCCGTTCTGTACCCTTACGCGTTTATTCTGCAACACACGCAGCCCATGTATGTTTCTTCTAGCATTTTTGTTCACGGTGCGCCTGGTTGGAAACCTTCCCCCTATGTTTCGTATCACTTTTTTCGGCTTGGGACCGAACGTCCCCGTTGCATAAGATAAAAAGGATCAGGCTCACTCTGATGGTGTTTTTGGAGGAGGGAAATTTATTCATGTCAAGCTTGTTTAATGAAGATCGGTCGGTGCTATACTGCGTCATGTCTCTGATTCGTATAATGACGTAGCACGACCCCCTTTGGCTCTCTCTCACAGTCCTCTTTTCTTTTCTTTTTCCTCCTCCTGCTTCGTATACCCCCATGCGCCAATGTCAGAAAAATACTAGCTAAAATTGATATGAAGGGTAAGCCTTGGGATCCACTCTCCTCGATGGGACTCCCTTCGCGTGTGAGGAAAGACTAGACGAGAGCGGGCGGGCGGCTGTGCTGAGACAGAGAGCTGATCAGTAATCGTCGACGAAGAAGGTCCTGGACGACGAGTGGCGGTTTCACTCTGAGATGCGGTCCTTTCAAAGTGCAGCGGCAGATGCTTGGCATCGTTCGCAGCGCTGCGAGGCGTCATCTGGGAAATCCTCAAGGAACGGGGTTCGTGCAAACCGGGTGATCGACAAAAGACAAAAGGGCTCTTTGCTTGGCCATCAGAGTCAAATCATCTGCGATCTGGGTATGATCAATTGCCTAGTTGGGAAGCACTCCAAGAGCACTTCAAAATACTGGTCTGTTTCGACTGGTCTAGAAGCCAGCGGGGAGCACAAGCCACTGGAGCCGTCACTAAAAGCTCGTTTGCTGACTGTGGTGGAAGGCGGGGGACATTAACAATTGACGCTGGTGTGGTCTGTGATGTCAGGCTGGACTGGCCTTGGCGCCTACCAGCGTGCCTGGCCGCCCACCTTTCCGCATTCGAGACAAAGGCGCAACTTTTTTCCCACCCCACCTCAGCCTCTCCAGCATGTGATGTAGGGGAAAAAAAAAGAGAACATCTCCTCGCGCCGCCTCGACGCTCTCGCGAACCCCATCCCGCAATTCAGTCTTCCCCTCCCGAGGCTAAGGGGTATTTCTATCTATCGATTGGGTCCTTTTGTATTTTTCTTCCTTATTTTTACGACAAACGACGTCCCGTTAGCCAATGTCCCGTGGCGGCGGCGGATTTCGAGGCGGACGCGGCGGCCGTGGAGGTGGCCGCGGTGGACGAGGCGGTCCTGCCCTGCCTTGGGAATCGGATGAAGTGGACGGCAGGCCCTCGGAGACATTTCCGGTTCGTTTGTCTCTCCTCTACGCACTCTATACCCCCGTTCTCTTGGCCTCTTTCGGCCTGCGTTTTTCTCTAGCGATCACTTTCGGATTTGACGGCATTGGCATTTGGCGCTCTCGCATTTCTGTTTCAGAAAAGACTAACGCGTGTCATGATACCGCTTCCCGCAGGCCTACTCATTCCGACCCGCCGGCTCCCTGACCGACGCCGAGAATCGTTACGTCACCAACTTCCTCCTCTACCAGCGGCAGGTCCACGAGGGACCCCTCAACACAAAGAAGCACACGGTGCGAGACCCCACGCGCCCGCGGCGCATCTACGACCAGCAGCAGCGAAACAAGCAGTACGCCGTCAAGACAAAGGCCACGGTCGACGTGTTCACCGCCGTCGAGACCTGGTCGTCACGCTTCAAGCCCCACGAGCGCACCCTGCCCGATTTCTCGACGCGGCCCTACGTCAAGCGCATATTCCCGGCCGAGCTGCACACGACCCTGGACGGCACCGACGGGCCTGCGCGCAGCAAGAAGAGACAGCAGCAGCAGGACAAGAAGCTGAAGCTCAGCTCCGTGACGTCGCTGCGGACGGCAGAGGAGGTGTACAGGATGAATGGTGCGGGCGGGGAAGGGTTCGACGCGGCCCTGATGAAGAAGCTGGAGATGGGCGAGGCGCCGGAGGAGGGCCAGGAGGAGGCGGCGTATGATTCAGAGGCTGCTGAGGAGGAGGAGGAGGACTATGCTTACGACGATGAGGACGCGGGCGATTACGATGCCGAAGCGTACTTTGATGATGGGGAGGCGGATGGTGATGATGGCGACGATGGAGGCGACGACGGGGATACTACTAACTTGCGAGCTTGCCTCGTTGTGGGTGGTTTCCTTTTGGGAGACTGGGAAATTCTTTCCTCCATTTTCCCTCGGATTTTCCTCTTCCCTGATTTTTTTATTCTCCTTTCATCGCCCCTCAAATCAAGCGAGGACAATACCAAGGAATTCTTCCTCCCGACCAATGGCTGGTTGTGTGTGGCTTCCGAAGTTGGAGCCGGTTCTTGGTCACCTGAACACTCGGAAGGGCTGGCTGCACGGGCTGGCGAGGAGGGGGAAGCAGAGATGAGCCCGGAAAGCGGATTTGGAGGATTAGGCTAGCATGACGTCTGGCACAGTTGTGGTGTGATGCAGGTCACCCACGCCGAAAGGGCAAAAGGGAATGAATGCAAGACCAAACAGGCGAGTCTGGCATCCGGGTGGCGCGCAAACTCGGGTGCCGAGAGCCGGGACTCGGCGAGAGGACCTGCAGCGCGCGCCTTGCCTCGGAGCTGGGGTTGATCGGGTGAGGCCCTGGTAGGCTCGACTCGCTCTGGTGCCCCCGGCTCCCCTGGGGCTAATAATATTCTACGAATTCTCATATGTACGAACGGTTCTCATGCAGCAGGGGCGCAGAGTCAGCGGTGAGGCCGCAAATAGACGAGGGTCAACGATTAGTGAACATTTCGTCTCACACCTTGGGCCTCACCTCACACCTCATACCTCACACCTCACACCTCTCTCCCTCTACGCCCTCTACACCTCCCCGCCTCACACCTTCTCACACCCTCCGTGTCCTCCAAGAGCTAGGAAAGGGGTATTCGGATATTCATGACTCGACGAACCGCGGAACTATATGTAAATACACCATAGATGCTTTTTTTTATTCGTTCATTCCTCTCTTTGATGGCTAAGAGAAAGACGAGTCGTCGTAGTTCCGCTCTTTGGCACCAAGTGTCCCCTTATTGCCCCAGCCAAGAGAGACATTGTGGATTTCATCAACTCGGACCCGTTCCAATATGCTCTTGTGTGGGGCGGGTTCGACTCGGCAATGTCGGTGAGCGTCACTTTACACATAGCCTCTCGACAGTCTTTTTTCTTTTTTCGTTCTTCTCCCGCCCTCTACTAGAGAGAACAAGCAACATACATTCACTTTCGATTGCGCGGCCGCGTTTGTATTCGTTTTGTTATCTTTCTCGAGCGGAGAGGAGGGGAAGGGAAACAAAAAGGAAGGAAAGAAAGATGGGTCAGTAACCCCGCCTTCTCTTCAAGCGTCGTCAAGATAGACAAGAGCTGAGGTTCTCGGGCTTGGGGTTTTATCGCCCGGCTCCCGTCAACGGAGTCTGTTATAGCCGTTTTGGGCTTAGGTGGCGGGAACCGGAAGGACGGCGACCAGACTGATAGAATTTTTGGTCCGCGGTCCCGGTGCTGGAGAATTTGTCGGAGACTTTGCACGAGTGAACGGCGACTTTTGTTATCGAATGGATCCATTCTGACCCAAAGAAGAAGAGAAAAAGAAAAAAAAAAAAAAAAAAGGAAAAAGTGCATAGTACAATGACAGTCGCGCGCTCGGCAACGAAAGAAACCGCAGGGAGAGGAGTCACACCTACTCCTTGTAGAGTCATAGTGCGCAAGCTGCAGGAGAAAGAGAATATTAATCAACGAGAAAGCCTTTTTTCCTCAATCCCTGTACAACGCCGACCCAACAGATACGCCGGCGGAGAACCAATCAGGCGAGTGGGAGGCCGTCGACGTTCCGGGGACCAGGGCAGAGGGAGATCGGCGATTGGTTTCTCGCCCAGCGAAGTGTATCGTATCAGCGTGCAAAGGGATTCACGAGTCTATGGATGCCAGCTATAACCGAGGAAGTGGAGCCCGTTCCTGCTCAGCAGGGGGCGCTCCGAGCCAATTTTCTCTCAATTCTTTTTCTGTTTCGTGTCTGGCTAAAAGGGACTTTGATCAGGCCAGGCCCATTTCACTCCGTCTTCCCGTTCGACAAATTCCCCTCCTCCTCCCCCAGAAAAACGTTGATTTCTGGCTGTGGTGGGGCCTGCGAGGCGAGGGTGGAGTGGAGTGGAGCAGAAGAAGAAGAAAGAAGAGAAAAAAGCGGGAATTTTACGATTATTAAACACGACTATATGCACGACTTGCAGCCACTATTTGCAAGGGGGTACTTTGGCTCTTCTTGATTTGAGCCTTGTTGGGGAGCGCAAAAGGGACATCATAATCTTGGAATCGCGCAGGCGCAGGCACACGTTGCGGCTGGACCAAGGCCGGCTCCCCGCCCCATCCCCGTTCTGTTCTCTCCCTTTCCAAGGACTGACTGGATGACATGGAATTGACCGAATCCCAAGGAGGCAAAGTTCCCGCAAGCAAAAACAAGCCATCACAAAAGATAAGGTCCGGGGTAGCGGCGTGCGCTTTTCCGGCCGCCTTTTCCATTTTCCAATGGGGAATAAGAAGGGAATCGACGATTTTGTGTCGTACACCAGAAAGAATTGCATGTACAGACGGCGACAAGCGACACCAACGTCAGCACTTGTACGAAGTAGCTCTGTCCCTTTCTTTATTTTTATTTTTTGTCTCTTGTGACCCTTTTCCACCCCCAACCGGCAGAGGCGCGGCACTAGCCATGCCAAGTAGTAGGCGTCGAAAAACCAAGTTAAGACTTGGGATGACAGAGTGCATACGACAAAAACGCTGCTTCTCACGTCCCCCTTCTCTTTCTGAAGAGCAGAGCAACGAGAGCAGAGCAACGAGAGTAGATGTCTTGATCTACAAGAGAGAAGAATTAGTGTTTCGGGAGACGGAGAAGCGGCCGTGATGATAGTTCACGCCCCTCTCTTTTGGTCTTGGCAGCGGAAGCAGCCTTTGAACTCCCCTTGGAAGTGGGCCGAGATGCTGACGGGTTTTCGATATCGAGGCTTCCTATGCTACGCTACGTGGCGTGGCACATGGATATAGGCCGACATTCTGTTGTCCAGGGACAGTGACGGTGACGGATGCGAAGAAGAGGAAAAAGAGACATCGGCTTTGTCGGCTCAGACCCCTGGACGACTGATGATACGAATCGTCGACAAGACGAGCAATAGAATGGGCAAGAGAACGCACAAACTGGCGAGTGGTGGTGGGTTGGGGTTGAGAAGTGCAAGCTAAACCCTTCGTGGCACCTTTGATCGGGGAACCGATGGGTCCAAACGCCGCTGGATCCACCCGGCTTAGCCATGAATGATGATTAGGGAGGTACGGGGTCCAGCACGGAGGCGGAAGGAAGGGGGTGCGCTTTCCCGGCGTGGACTTCCCTGTTCAAGACCTTTTTTCTTTTTGTGTGGGACTCTTGTTGGCTTCAATGGTCCCTCTGGCAGGAGTCCCGCCTTCCGACGTCTGTTCTTTGCAAAGGAGAGAAGCCATTCCCGGTCTTTATTAATATACCTTGGTTCGCCCCCTCGAAGATGATCTAGCGTTTTTACCATATTCTCTCTTCCCAAGCTAACTCCACATCCCTTCCACCCGTACCCGCCTCCCCTTTCTTCTCCAACCTTTCTCTTACTCCTGTGAACGTCCTTCTTTTGGAACACATCCAACTCTTGACTGGGTATAACACTCTTGACCTGATACATATCTTGACTATCTCTTGCTGTCCTTCCTCTCTACCGCTTACAACCCCCGTCTCTCATCTCCGCCTCTGATGTCCTGTCTCGACACACGAGGCACTACCACTTGCTATGGCGTCTAGTCGAATGCTTGACATGGCCACCAAGGCCCTCGGAATCCAAACAAATGACCGATACACCAAACTATCCAAAGACCTGGAAGACCGGGCGAGGCAGGACCTCCAGCCCGAAGGCGTTTACGTCGAAGAAGAGCCCACCCTCAGGGAAGTGTTTCGGGAACTGAAGCCTACAAAGGAGGGTGTCGTAAACTACGCTCGTGAACTATTTCCTTGCACGCAATGGATCCCTCGATATAACCTACGGTGGCTTACTGGAGATCTTATCGCCGGTACGTTTGCTTTCTTTTCCTTTCGTTCCTGTTCACCTTGCCTCTTGAATGGGAGCCATTGTTGATGGGAGCCGTGTTTTAATCTTGCGTCTATAGGTATCACCGTTGGCTTCGTCGTGGTCCCCCAGGCCATGGCCTATGCCCTACTCGCCCAGCTCAGCCCCGAGTTTGGCTTATACACCTCCTTCTCCGGTGCCGTTTTGTACTGGTTATTTGGTACCTCTCGAGATATCGTGATAGGGGTAAGTCTAAATGACGATGATCAGTCAACGAAACTTGTGTGTGTGTGCCTACTTGACTAACACCCACCTTCTTCTTTTCGTGCTTTAGACTACGGCTGTTGGCTCCTTGTTGGTTGGTAGCATCGTAACGTCCGTTGAAGACCAAAAGCCCGGAGTGTATGCCCCCGAAGATGTTGCCAAGACGGTCTCTCTGGTATCTGGCGTCATACTCCTCATCATCGGTCTCCTGCGCCTGGGTTGGGTTATCGAGTTCATCCCCTACATCCCCATCTCCGCCTTTGTCACCTCTGCCAGCATCACCATCATGTTGACTCAGCTTCCTGTATGCTTGGGCATCCCCGGCCTCAACACGCGGGAGTCTCCCTACCGCGTGCTGGGAAATACTCTCAAGGCTCTGCCGAATGCCAGACTTGACGCCGCCATTGGCGTGTCGTGCCTCGTGTTGCTCCTTGTCGTGAGGGAATTCTGTGCCCACATGGCCCGCCGGCAGCCCCATAAGCGGCGCCTGTGGGAGGCGGCGTCGTCCCTGAGGCAGGTGGCCGCCATGCTCATCTTCACCGTCATCAGCTTCATCGTCAACCGCAATCATCGTGACCACCCCAAGTTCCGCCTCGTGAACAAGATTGAAGTCGGCTTCAGCCACGCCGGGCCCCCAAGATGGATGTGGAGCTGCTCAAGACCATTCTTCCCGAACTCCCCGCGATCCTGATTATCCTCATCATCGAGCACATTGCCATTGCCAAGTCGTTTGGCCGCATGTACAACTACACCGTCGTCGCGTCGCAGGAGATTGTCGCCCAAGGTGCCGCCAATCTTCTCGGGCCCTTTGTCGGCGGCTACTCGTGCACCGGCTCCTTTGGCGCGTCGGCCGTTCTTTCCAAGGCCGGCGTCCGCACGCCCGCCTCCGGCCTCTTTAGCGCCGGTCTGCTGATCCTTGCTCTCTACGTACTTACCGGAGTCTTTTTCTACATTCCCATGGCCGCGCTCGCCGCCCTCATCATTCACGCCGTGAGCAACCTTGTGGCGTCCCCGGCCACTTTGTATGGGTACTGGCAGCTGTCTCAGATCGAGACGTGCATCTGGGTGATTGGTGTCGTCTGCGCATTCTTCGAGTCTCTTGAAGTCTCCATGTACGTGACCATCAGCTTGTCCATCGTGGTCCTTCTCATCGGGCTCTCCCGATCGACTGGCAAGTTTGTGGGGCGCGTCAAGGTGTACGACATTACCCGGACGAGCGCCTCGGATGAGTCGAAGCACGATCCTGATGCCACCCCCACCCCGTCCATCATGGAAGAGGAGGACGGCGACGGTGGCCGCTTCATCTTTGTGCCTCTGGACAAGAGCGGCGGAGTGAACCCCGAAGTGGAGGTTCGAGTGCCGTACCCCGGCGTCATCATCTACCGGTTCCCCGAGGGCTTCAACTACACCAACCACGCACACCACATTGACGTTCTTCGAACATATATCGAAAAGACGACCAGGCGCACCACGGACGAAAAGCTCGAGCACCCTTCTGTAAGTCCGATTCTTTTTCCCTTGCCCTTCTCCGCTTCTGCCGATAAGACCTCCTTTGCTAACCTTTTCCCCCGTTTTCCAGGACCGCTTATGGTGCGACGCCCCCGCACAAGTCACCGAATCCACCACCACCAACCTCCCCCTCTCCGCGCCGTCGTGCTCGACTTCTCCGCCGTTAACCGGCTCGACATCACCACCATCCACGGCCTCGTGCACCTCCGCGACGCGCTAGACCGCTACGCCGCGCCCGACGCCGTGGAATGGCACTTTGCCAACATGTACAACCGCTGGACGCGCCGCGCCCTCGCCATCTCCGGATTCGGCTACCCCGTCGACGCGGACGGAGACAACTCCATGGAAGGGTACAAGCCGCGCTACACCGTCGGCGAGATGGCGGGGTGCTCGGAGCTCGGGCGGGAGGAAGGCGCGTGCGTTACCTACTTGAGGCCGCACTGTCCGTCGGCGGCGATGACGCAGCCTCGTCTGCATGCTGGAGATGGGGATGATGTGGCAGAGTTGGAAGCGCAGCGCGTGAGGGCGGCGGCGCCTGATGGCGTGTGCGCGTCCAAGGTCGCGGCCGTGTATGCTGTGGACCGGCCGCTCTTCCATGGTGATTTGGTGGGTGCGGTGGGAGCGGCTGTGCGGAATGCCAAGGTCAAGGATGGTCGGCCCTTGGGGCGGCCGAAGAAGTCGGATAACAGCATTCGGTCCGGCGATGGTTCGGCTTAGAGAGAGGAGCAATTTCTTTTGGGATCGGTCTTGGCTGTGCCAAGGAAGCATCTACGTTTTTTCTTTTCCTTGGGCGACTTTTCTTTTCTGTTTTGCATACTATTAATGACTAGATGGAAAGATGGGATATAGAGAGGGCGACATAGATATTCCATTAGACTCGGGAAAGCACCCAGCATATATATCCATAATCAAGACTTTTAAATCAAAGATACTCCGCAATTCAAAACAAAGCCGCATCAATTGTTGATCATCCATGTATCAACTTGTGGATATACACTTCCTGCTGGCCCCTCGTGCTTACCTCGGACACTTGCATCCCTTCCCTATGAAATGCAAACTTCAAACAGCCCTTTAGATATTACATGTAGCTAGACATATGTAGTCTGTTTGAAGAGGCTTTAGTACTCTATCTCTCCTGCCGCGTCGATGCTCCAGTGCACCACTGGATCAGAGGCTAATAGAAGTGCTCCTTCCCAACACCACAACGCTCCTCAAGTGAATCAGGAGTCCTCAATCACCCTTTCTGATTGAATATATAATGCTCCTCTACGATTTCTTCTAAAGATTCTAAGCTTCCGTGAGACATCCCCCACATTCTCACTCGACCAAGACATCTTCTCACCAATCACCTACTACATCAACATCAACAGAGCTAAGAAGCAGCTCGCGGACAATAAACACAGGCGTGTCTATTCAAGAGATAGCAAAGATCAAACGGAGAAATACTCAAAATGTCTTCTCTTCGAGTTTTGCTCCCTAAGATGGTAAGGTCTAGCCCCCAGTCTCTAAAGCCCATTCTCTTTCCAAATGGTTGTTCAAGACCATCAAGAAAGCCGCCACCACAAAAATACCAATCTAACGAATTGACAACTGTCAAAATAATATATAGGGTATCGCTGGTATTACCTTTCTGGCCGTCATTGCCTCCCCTTACCTCGCGGCGGCCACCCCGGTCCCAGAGGGCGAGCCTGGCCTCATCCCCGTCTCGCCCCTCTGCAACATGCCCAACAACGTCATTCCAGAGTCCCCCGACTTTATCATGCCGGGCATCCCGCCCCCACCAGCCTCGTTCAAGCTGCAGAAGCGCTGCTGCTACGAGAAAGGCCCCAACATCTCTCGCCAGGTGTGTGCCTGCAAGGCATGGGACGCCTGGTGCAAGGCACAGTACAGCGGGTGTTGCGGAGACGTGCGAGCCTGCACCGAGTACTGCATCTGCGTGCCTCCCGAGAGGTTCTGCGACCACCCCGATGTGAAGTACCGCAAGGTTTGCGCGGATCCCTACAAGGGAGAGGGTGACGTTAGCTGGGTTGCTGACCTGCCGTTTGGCGTTCCTCCCAAGTGTCCTGGGGATCATTGAAGAGCACTCTGGAGGAACTTCTGGGGGGAACATGTGCTCCAGGAGGATGTTACAGGACGAGGGATAGTTAATCATGACATTGGCGAGATAGGTTCCTAAGCTAGGACAAGTAGCTAGGAGTAGTCAGGCGTAGAAGCAGCTCGAACAAAATGGTGAACCATATAAAACCAAAAAAAAGATAGCTCGACTTCAATGAACACGCAACGTTTGCTTTCAGCATAATTCTGTTTGTGACATGCCCCTGTGTACCTAAAATTTCTCCTGCCACCTCCCATCCACCACCATCTCCCGCATCGCCTTGATAGTCTCCTCCACTGCCACCTTGGCCATGGCCTTTTCCTGCTGAAGCTTCTTCTTCAGGCCCTCCTCGTCCCCCTCGAGCTCCGGGTGCGGCCACTCAAAAGTATACGTCATGTACAGCGCGCCGTCGGCACCATCAGACACAATGTTTTGCACGCGGCCGCCGTTCTCGCCGGGCTGGAGGAACTCGACCTTGACGGGGTAGTACTCGACGCAGTCCTCGCGCATCTTGTGGCCGCCCTTCTCCGGGGCAAAGGTGACCTCGCGGGAGGTGACGGGGTTGCCGGTGACGGGGCAGACCGAGGTGGACAGGACGTCGGTGGCGACGAGGGCGCCGCCGACAAAGTCTTGGGCGCGGGCAATCTTGCGGCGGAGGAGGGGCCAGATGTGCTCGAGGGTGAGGACGGGCGTGGCGCTGGGGGTTGATGGGCGCCGTGTAGGCGATGTAGTTGGCTGTTGGCATCTTTTTTTTTTGTTTTTCGTCTTGATGGTGGGACTTTTGAGGGGTTGTCTGTTCTCTTTTTTCTCCTTCTCTTGGAGGTTGGCGATGGGACTTGGCGGAGAAGGTGTTGGGATGGCGGAGGTTTGGCGGGGTTTCACGGAAGAGATCTCAGGGCGTGCTTGGGTCCTCTGAGGTGTCGAAAACTCAAAACCTTATAATGTCGGACCTCGTCAATGAGGTGTGGTATGTCGCAAACTCAATTATGCCGTCCTTTTGCCGATGGTAGTGGAACGGTGCGATGAGGTTGTCAAGATGGCGGCGGAAGTCTCGGACATGTAGAATCAGTTGATGGCGTCGGGATTTCCCCACCCTCGAAGCCGCAGGGGTCCATCGATTCAGGTGGAATCAAGGACACGCCAAGCCCTCTTGGTCTGTTTTCGTCCTCTTGACCTCCTCCTTGTCCCTGCTTTAATCCTTCTCCTTCTTGCGTTTTTGGGTTCCCTCTTACAAATATCAATGTATCTACAAGTAGGTCCCTGTCCAAGATTATCAGGTTATGGATAGCCCACCTTGGAAGTGGCCGAACCATCGTTGCACAAGTCCGTCGGATTCGCAAACCTGGAGTCTGTATCTGCAGTTCTTCGCTTTCGGAACTTTGGCCTTTGTTTTCAACATTCGATAGACGGCAGATCAATCGATAATTCCCCATGGTCCCAATTCCCAAACCAGAGGCTTAGTTTGAAGAATCCACAGCCTCTCCTGTTATGTGAGGGGACTGCCCGACAAGGTCGTGAACTGCCCGCTGCGCTTGCTATCCTCAGCAATGTCACCGGCCACCTGCAATATAAGATAGCTTAGTTTGGAAATGGGATACTCTTCCTAGCTATATAGACCACCTCATGGCTCGAGACTCTTGAAATTCATGTAGAGTGACGAATGCACTCATAGCAGGGGTCCAGGTGAAGGGTCTGGGTCGAAACTTCCTAATATGGAAACCGGCAAGATCAAGACCTGCTTCCCATTGGCCGAACCACACAGAGCAGAACACTGACCCTAACAAGCACAAATAATACAAGCGACCAAACAAAGATCTGTTGAATAGATCCAATGATGTATTAGACACATTTTGGAGACTTGGCAATTCAAAGAAATTGGGGGTTTTGATATGTAAATTAAGCTATATACGAGTGTTGACACTCAAAATAGGATGAACCTGTTTATTTTCCCAAACCATCCATGGATCCGTTTCGTCTTGAGACGGTCTCAGACAAGAAGTTGATAAAGGCAGTACATACAACTTGAAGAACAAAAAGGGGTAATTCGAAAGAATAAAACCGACCAAGACAACGGACATCAAATCCTAGAAGCCGTTGTTTTCCCAATGTAAGATAAAGCAAATGGACTCCGCCAACCGCCGAGGCAATCTTTTCTCCTCTTTAGCTTAAAAAGCGGCCTGGGCAAAGATGGCGACGGCGACGACAGGCACGAAGCTGCCGATCTGGAGACCCGCAGCGGCACCGGTGGGGACCTGCACGATGGGGGTAGTCTCGGACGCAGCATCGTCATCGGTAGAGGTGGGTTGCTCGGCGCCGTCGGTGACGCGGGGGCCCTCGCAGTGCCAGTGGTCGCCGTGGGGCTCGCAGCCGATGGACTCGGTGGGAGAAGGGGAGAGGCTGGCAGACTCTCCGCCTTCGTGGTCGTGGTCCTCCTCGTCCTCGTGGTCATGGTCCTCCTCAACGGGGGTGCTGACGGTGGGAGCGGGGGCTGGGTAGAGGGCTCGCCGGCTTCGGTAGGGCGGGCGGCCTCGCAGTGCCTGTATAGAAAGAGGGAGGTTAACGCTGGCCCAGAGATGCATAACACGGAACGAATATGGCGAGCGGGGAAATGGTGGAAGGGGGCAAGAAGGCAGCATCAACGTACCAGTGATCACCGTGGGGCTCGCAGCCGATAGACTCGGTGGGGGAGGGAGCCAGGCTCTGGGCGAGGACAGCTTGGAGCATGCCCAAAAGCGCAAAGGTGGAGGTGAACTTCATGTTGACGGGGTTTGAGTGTTTAGGGTGGAGAGAAAAAGAGGCGTTGGTCTTGAGTAGAAGAGCTTGAAATCAAACGAATGTCGACTGGAGCAAGCGAGTGAGCGTAAAGAACTGGTGATGAAGGACAAGTGAAGAGGAAGAGATTTCTGTCATGCTTCTTGGAAGAACCGGTCTGTATCTTTATACCTTCTCTCTCCCTCACCCACTTTCCCTCTCTCTCTGTCTCTTGCCCCGTCTACAGCTGCGGAAAGCCTCGGGAACGGAAAGGTAGACGGGCCTGCAGGAAGCGTGCAGGAGGCATCCTTGGCTCGATCCATCGCCAATGGCAGACTACCAACAGCTAGTATCTCGCTCACGCGCTCCACGCGGATCCGGCCCAACCATGTCCTAGGTCCGTACGTCTCTTTCCGGGTCTAATGTTGTGTGGCGAAATGTATCTTTTCTTGGCCCTGAGCTCACCCCATTGACGAACCAGGTATACCATCAACCGTGATGGTCATGTTTTCCCGTTTCCCAATATTGCGTAATAAACCCAGTTTCCTGGTCGGTCCAGGTCCCCGGGTCTCTCGAGGACGGAAAGCGCGTGGGGGAGACCCCGTACGAAAGGAGGAGGGGGAGGAGAAGAAACCCAATAAGAAAAATAAAATTGGGCCCGGCGCATCACACAATCCGCGGACGACTACTCATTTCAAGCGAGCAACTTTTTTCTTCCGCCTTCGCCGGCGGCATGATTGGACGAGATGGAAAATCCGGCGTGGGAGGTTGGAATGCCAAGGCTGGCCGGGTCCACGATTTTCGCTCGTTGTTGGAGCAGGCGAGCCATCAAGGGACTCGAACGTGTCCATCCGGGTACTCGACAGCTCCACACTCCCGGTGGCGGCTTCCTGTAATTTTCTCACCTTGGCCTATTCTTATCACCGCATCCCGCTCTCAACCCCTCCTCTACCGCCTTCGAGTATGCTTACTATTCCCTAGCCCTCCAAGTTGGGGTGTGTGGTGCGGTAATGACTTGCTCTTTTCGGGCAAGTATTGTGGTGTGATGGATCCTTGGAGTAGGAGGGTTACCTTGATCCCTTTCAATCGTCATCGCATTGGGGGAGAGGATTTTTCTTACTTTTCTCTCTCTTCCCCCTTTGGAGATGGATTTTGTGGCGGGCTACTTTCTTGGGGGTGTTGGTGGGGTTTCTTGGAACCGAACCCGCATCGTGCATTGTCAATACGAAGGACCCTGGCAGCTTCGCGCAAGCTCTAGGGAGGCGTGGAAGCTTGACATTTGTGATCCATCTAGGTCGAGTCGAGGGGGCGGGGGGATGTAGAACAAAAAGGAAAGAAAAAAAGAAACAAAAGTAAGGAGACTAGGCTGAAGGAAGCACAGGAGGACAGTTGACCTTGTGCCACTTCTCTTTCCTACTCCTCTCATCGTAGAGTTTCTTGTTCCTGCTTAGATTGGAGTTTGTGAAGAGAGATAAACATGTTCGTCCTTAGATTGATCTCTGCGGCCCTAATGCTCTCTGCTGCGGCGGGGAGCAATCTTGCAGGAGCTCCGGATGGACAGATTCAGCCAGATGACCAGAAAGTCCTCGTCGGTTCAGAAAGGGACGGCCCGCTTGGAGAAAGTGCAGTAAGACTCCAGCACTGATCACTATGGATGTTGACCACATATTGTTAACAAATTGCTTCCTTTAGATCGATTCGCCTTCCGAGATCCACCAGGTGTATGTGACGGTCCAGGACCTCGCGAAGCAGAAGGAGTCTGCGCGGCACATAGCCGAGAAGGAGAAGCTGCTGCAGAGGTTGAGCCGCGACCAAGGGAAGTGGGATTCAGGCCATCCGCGATGGAGACTGCTGGATACCCTCTATGGGTTTCGCAAGTACTTTGACAGAAACGCTGAAGAGGTCAGGCGGTGGAAGAAGCTCTACAAGCACGTCTCTCCTGCCCAGAAAAAGGTAGGACGATCCCTGTTCTTTTCCCTCTCTATTATTCTCATATTTCTTTCACTTCTCTGCATCCCTCGCCCTCGCCGTTCCCTCCCTCATCAAGTGCTCAACATCCCTGCTAACAAAAGCTGTATCCTCGCACGTCACAGTTGCTCGAGACTACCATCCAGTATTCTCAAAAGTTTGTCAAGACAGAACACTTTCTCGCCGAGAACCAGCACCTATGCGATCGCGTCGTCCGCGCCGCCCTCGACTTCTACGGCGTGGATCCGTCAGAGCTCGACGAGCACATCAAGCAGGCCGAGAAGGACAACAAGCTCGCGGACAGGGTGAGCGTTTCGCAATCGCTCAAGCACATTGTGCGCGATTGGTCCGAGGAGGGGCTGAGCGAGCGCGGTGATGCGTTTCCGTGCCTTTTGGAAACTATGAGCGGCCTGTTTCCCGAGAGAGGTAGCGCCGGCGAGGAGGTCAAGGTGCTTCTGCCTGGGGCTGGGCTTGGGCGGCTAGGTCATGAAGTCGCGTCGCTGGGAGGTAAGGAATCGAAATACTCATTCACATTTTGGTCCACTTGACCGTATGACTTGCACAGCTTGGATAACCGTTATGGGTCTCCTCTTCAACAGGATTCGAAGTTACTAGCAACGAGTGGTCCATGTACATGAACGTCATGTCCCGCTTCCTCGACACTATTACCTCGACCTCGTTAGACACAGTCTACCCTTTCGTCGACTACTGGTCCCACCACGTCTCCAACGTCGACATGATGCGCCCCATCTCCTTCCCGGATAAGCCCATCAACTCGAGCAGCGTCCTTCTCGTAGAGGGTGACTTCACCACTGCCTTCGCGGAAAACACGGCCCACTTCGATTCCGTCGTCACTCACTTCTTCATCGATACGGCACGCAACTTGATTTCCTACTTTGACACCATCCACCGCGTCCTCCGGCCCGGAGGTTACTGGGTCAACTTTGGTCCCCTGCTCTATGGAACGGGTCCCTTTGTTCAGCTATCGCTGGAAGAGATAATCAAGTCGCCGAGGCCATGGGTTTCGAGTTTCTGGAAACAGGGGAGAACTGTGGAAAAGCCACGGCCGGAGTCGGAGGCAAAGCTAAAGGGATGACTGCGGTGTATGGGTTCAACGAGAGGGCGTTGACGAGAAACGCTTACGATGCCCAGTTTTGGGTTGCTCGGAAGAGGGAGTAATCTTTAACCAACAGTGCTGATGTCGACACAATTTTGTCGAATCCGTATCATACTGTAGAAAAGATGGACGTAATTTTAGTTCTTTCAAAGAGGGTTCAGTTCCTCCGAACCCGGTCGTTCAAGGTGTCATGTCATGACTTGCTCGTGGCTGCGGGCGGGGTGGTTGAGTTCACAACCATAGTTCTACAACAGACTGCACCGGTTCGGTATGGGGAGGACTAGCAGCGTAGAATCATTAAAAGAAAGAGATCATATTTAGCTTAAGAAGTGTAAATAAATATAAAAGATGATAAAATAGATAGATAATTCTTTTTAAAAGAAAAATCAATTTGGGCTTTAAAAAGAAACAGAAAAAAAAAAGGAAGCCTCCAGCCCGACTGTGGTTTCGATCACTCGACCCCTCCTGGTAGGATGCAACCTCTCGAAAATCTTATTTTTCTAACTTTATGAGCGCTCCAGACTCGCCGTTAGGCTAATCCAGTCGCGTGGCCGGTGCTTGAGCTGCTCGGTTGGAAGTTCTTGCCATATTTTGGTATATAAGACTAAGTTCTTTGCCACCGTCAGAAGGGGAAGGAGCAGGTCGGGGGATATAGCGCGGGACACTCGCTGGGACCGGAAGGAACGATGAATCCAGGCTGAACGAGTAACGACCGAGGCGAGATGCCCATTATCTGGCTTCCTTCCATATCGGATGTGCGGGCAAGTCCTTCACTTAGAGGAGCTAGGCATATATGACAGTTCGACCAGGAGTTGCAGGAGGGCGGCGTTTCTTCCACGGTTACACAAATCGTTCGTTCCTTTTTCGAATTCCGCACACCCTCTTTCGACGGAAACCGACACTTAACTTACTTCCATCATGATAGGAACATGGCAGGAACAGGAATGCGTATGAGCCCCCACCAGCAGCTAGTTGGAGCTGTAATAGATGTTAGTCAAGCCTTGGCAGCACGCCTGGCTTCATGCAGATGCCGAATGCAAACGATACATATGCGGAAACGTTCCTACGGAATGCACGCCACTCACACAAATGGCTTAATATAGTCCATCAAGGTTCTTAACCTTTGAACATGGGCAGGACTCCATTTCCAGGTTCGGGCATTGACTCCCAAAGCGAGCATTCCGGCCAGGGGCTCCCGCGCCAATAACCTCTTGAACATACCCTGAGAGGCGCGAAGACCCTTGCTCAGGCTGATCCACCCTTGGGAGACGATCTCGCTAACGCATGTGCACTTTATGGCTTTCAGCTCGGGAAGATGCAACACGCAAGGCGAAGTGTATGCGAGGGACGGGAGGGTGATGTGCATTTTGACGTTGGTTCCTGCTTTGGCGTCCATCCACCGATGATGGTCCCGGCAACTTCTCAAGTGGTTCTCGGGAGAAATATGGAGTAATCTCCGCCGAAGAGGTTTCTCGCCAGAAAATCGTTGGTGGTGTTTGGTCTTTGTAGAGGTGGGGGTTTTGCTAGAACTACCCTGATGGCCGGCTCCCCATCTCGTGTTGCTTAGCTTGAGTTGCTTGCAAAAGTAGGTTGGCTACATTGGACGAAGCTACTCAGGGTAGTGCCGAGAATATCATAGCTTCCTCGCCAGTATTCGAGACTACCTTTGACATAGACAGCTTAGGAACATTCGGAATGAATGGACCACCCTTCCCTGTGTTACCGCAGAACGAGTTGCTCCATAACGACATCTATGAACCCACGGCTCCCGCCCACACATGCCTAAAACAACTCACGACTAACACCTCCATCTAGTTTCAACCATCTTGGCCAAAGATGCGCCACCGCCCTAGACAAGAGTACAACGGCACGGCATAGTAACTGGTGGGAATACCCCAACCTACCTGAGCTCAAGTTCGAGAGGAGGTGCTACATGCATAATAAGCCACGTAAATGGCGGAAAGGAGAAGAGATCGCTTCGCCTTGGGTAATACTACCTATGTGCGGGTGTCTAGATATCTGAAATTTGTGTCAAATGGTCCTTTGCCAAAGGATGGGAGGGTGGTCTCCTCTGGAATTAGCGAACTTCTTATATTTAGAATAATGTGGAATTTTCTTGATTTCTTTCACAGTATATGAATGCGGTCGAGATGATGGTTGAGGCCGACTCTACCGTGAAAGGAAAGCATCGATGCTGGAATGGGCTTTATTACACATCCGGAAACATCAACTAAGTCAACTTTGAACATTGCTTCGCGATGCGGGCTGTGATCGCGTCAAAGGGGCTGTACCACCTCCATCCTCATTCATTTCCCTTTCCGATGTCCTTTCCCCCTTCGACGAAACGTCCCAATCTTGCACCTTCTCATTTCCTTCATCACCATCATCTAAAGATCCCTTGGGCCTTATCGGTTTTACCGCCTACACTCCATCTTTATCGAATATCGTGAACCAGACTTTTCAAGGGCTTGGGTTGAATGTTTGATATACCCGAAATCAACCACCACTCTCGTCATCTTCACTATTCCTTTAACTTGGACGATAATTTTTGCTTGCAGAAAGGCCAGAGACAACGCGCCCTTAATACTGCTGTGGCCAAGAGCGACCCGAGTGTCGGCTATGGCGAACAGCGGTGGGAATGATGGTTCGCAATCGGGAGAATCGACGGTGACGGATACAATTCAAGACGACTGGGCTAGCCGCTATGGCATACACGATCAAAAGCCAGGCCTGTTCACGGACGTCAACAGGTCGTGGCTCTGCCCCATATTTCCAAACTTTGGCCCAACTGAGGCACACTCCATCGCAGCATTCATCGGGGATGGCGACCAAGACTTTGTGAACGCCCCACAAGGCGACGCCGCCGACCAACTCTTTGCGTCCGAGTCTATTCAAATGGAGAGATTCTCCGGCCTACGCACTTGGGAAGTTATGCTTTTCAAAAACGTCAAGGCTTATCAAGACGGAAACGAACTCGTAACGCACGGGAACGAAGCTCGGCGGCTTGTCGTCAATGAAGCCGAATGGTGTTCGGTCTTTAAAAAGAACCGCTGGATTGACTACTGTATGAAGCTTAAAGACTCCGCGATCGACAAGCCCCGAACCTATGGCGGCGAGGACGCAATTTGGTCTGTCGATAACCCCGCGGTTTGGGAACAACTGTCTCCAGCCATCGAGCTTGCCAACAGAATTCTTCACCAAGCATGTCACGGGTCTTGGTAAGTAGAGGATAGGCCTGATCATCGATATTGGAAATTTCCAAAACGTGAGAAAGGCCTCGGCTTTACCAACAAAAAAAAGAGGCTCATTGAAGCTAACCCTAGAGTTTACAAGGCTTTCGTCACTTCTGGATTCATCAGCTCATGAGAGTGCACACGGTTCTCGGTATGAGGTGAATTGGGACACCGGAGAGATCAGTAAAGAGGAAGAAGGAGTAATATATCGAAGGTTTGTCGAGGTCGCCGCCCATCGTCGCCTCGATCCTAGAACCACGGCCGCCTTCATAGATTCGATCAGCTACCTGTTTTCTTGGTCATTCTTCGACGCCCACCGTGAGTTCCCCACGCCCGAACCATTTCGGGGCCAGACGATGTGCCTTGTTGACTGCCAGGCTCTGGTGCAAGGAGGATCTTGCCAGATGAGCATATCCTTGGATATATCCGCTATCAAGCCCCTGCTCAGCTGGAATGTGAGCGAGGAGGAGAGATCAATGATTCAGCATACCGTTGGCGTTAATGTTCGTAATTCTGACCCCTGCCCACCCCTTTCCACGAACATCATGAGCCCAAACGCTTACTTACGTCTTGTGGTCCCCGGCATATCAGATGGTTCTAGCATTCGTTGTAAGTCATCTTGCTACCACTCGGAATCAATCTCTTGGGCAAACTAACCTCTGAACTAACTTTTCTCTCCTTTTTCCCTCGACATCAGGATGCTCTAGCACGAAATCGAGGCCTTTTCTTCCTTCAAAAGGAGCTAACCAAGGACCCGAGAGTAGCTAACCCAGCGCAATTTCAACTGGTAGGCGACGTTCACCGCACCCCGATACAATCTCGCAACTCGACCCATGTGCGTAGATACGCTAATCTAGCAGCTAGTACTTTGGAGATGAGTTTGTAGCCGACCATCGTGCATCCTTCTCAAAATCAGTCTTTGGTGGGAAGCTTGAGTTTCCGCTCTATCGCGGTGGAGGTCTCAGCAAGACCGGGTACGTGATGCCCATAGCGGCTCGAGAGTTCCCGACACATGCGGAGGCGCTTCAGCAACTATTTGCTATTGGCGAGCTTACAGGACCTCTTGGTCTGGCGTTTCATCCGAGAGCACGTTATCGGCATTTGTCCTGGCCGATACCAAGCTTGTGGCAGATTTCGATGATGAACGAGGATTTCTGGACGATTAGCTGCGCAAAGCTCGGGCTTCAGGGGCTTCAGCTTCCCAAGCACTTTCTCTGCGAGAGCATGTTCCACCCTGCCTGGAGCATGACAGGGTGCCGAGCCGGCCAGGCATCCTGGAATATGGACAGCGAGCTCGAGGCTTCCAGTGCCATCAACGCGGCACGAAGGCTGGGCCTGTTCTCGCCAGCCCGCATCGCCCTGCCGAGTGATTCGGTTCGTGTACTCATAAAACAGCTACAGACGAGGCGCCAACTGTGGAATAAGTTGCGAAAGAAGTGGTATCGGGAAATGTACAGCAGCTGGGATTTCCTCCTACTCCAATATCGACTTCCGCGAAGAGTTGCAGCAGATCACTGACGAATGCTTTGTTCGAAAATCAGAGTACGACGAATACAGAGCAAGTCAGATTGCGCGCCGATGGATCATTATGCCTGCCTTTTATCAAGAGTACAGGATCAATCCGGGCATCCGGAGGTGCCGAGTGTCTTCCATGCCAACGCTTATCTCTGTCGAACAATGGGCTTGATAGTCTTGGCTGCACTTCCTGGTCGGCAAACAGAGAAGACTTGCCCGCGGGCCGGACCTATCCAGATCAAGCAAAGGGAGAAATTGTGGAAGCTCAGCAAGGACGCCGAGGAGGGAAAGCACGCAACCCTATCCGTGTCATGGAGCATTGGTGGGCGGATCAGCCAGCCCCGAAATTCACATTGCCTCGGAGGCACATAGGAGAGGACGATGCAAGAGTAGTGTCGGTGAGGACTCAGCTACTTGACGAAGCACAAGCGAGCCTGGGTCTATATCGAGCTCAAGATCTCTCCCTCCCAAACATCGTGAGGCTTCTGGAACTACAAATTCAGCAGCTCCGCCATTTCATTGAGGACTTGACGCCATTACATATCCTGGCAGACAAGAACTTGACGGGAGAAACGCAAGCTGTTGATGTGGCGGGAAGGTGGCTGGATCTGTTCTTCAGAATCCCCAAGTATCATGATCAAAACCAGGCTCGAATGGCGCGAGCTCGCCCGCAACGCCCGTCAAAGTACACGTTGAATATGGACCGCCGGTATTTTGAACGACGCTCCATAAATCAAGTACCGGACCTCGCGCCTTTGCTTCCAGACCCACCGATTCCTGTGGACCCCAGCACCGCCATCTGGACCGTCGGTCAAGTAGCGGACCAATTTCGCCGAGGGGAGTTTTGGGCGCTTCTCCTCGAGGAAAGCCGATACAAGGTGTACGATATCACAGGCAAGTACCTCCTCTCTACATCATTATCGCTAAAGTGGGGGTTTGGAGAGAGCCAGAGGCACAGGTGCTGGGATATATGCTAACTACATCGTTGAATCAGCGTTGGCCTCGTCATTCTTTTTCAATACGTCAAAGACTATTGGGTATTCTCGTTACGGACGAGTTTTGCGAGGCTCCAGTATCGAAGACGTCTTTGGAAAAAGGCGCTCTGCCAAAGCGGTCCATATGGGCTATCTGCTACAAGAATTCAAACTTGAGGAGGTGGGTGAAGCTCGAACAGACGAACACGCCTGGATCTGTATTGGAGAGGACGTATACGACATCACCGGTAAGTCTATATATGCCTCGTCCTATTCAAGAGTTGATAAAACGACAGCTGTAATCTAACAAACTATACAAGACGCCATTAGAACACTGGGGGACCTTGGTCCTCTTCTCACCAAGGCCCGCGGTCGCAACCTAGCTACGGTTCTCCACGAGTGGCAGGGTGATGACGTGGACCTCTTGGAGGTGAAGGCGAGATTGAGCGACTATAGGATAGGCAGGGTGCGCCGACCATTCGACTTACATCCCGGGTCTGGTCCCGCGTATGTCGCGAAGGATGTAAATTGGTTCGTGTCTGAGGTGACGGGGAGGTACACTTCTGTGGATGATGTGATTTATGATCTCTCTGGTATTTCGTCCTGCCTTTCTTTTCGCCCTAATCTTCTCGCTTGTATAAGGCTCATAATTACTGACAACTTGGCGTTCTTTCCGACGCATGCCTAGACTTTATACACTGGCACCCGGGCGGGACAAGCGTGTTGGAAGAGTTTGCGGTGGGAACTAATTGCACAGATATCTTTTATGCGGCCCACGGCGATCCGGGAGCGGTACTAGACTCAATCCAGCATCTAGCTGTGGGTAGAACCGTACAAAGCCGCTTGCCCGGGGATGTCTCCCGGACGAGTTCCTTCTCGGCGAGAATGTCTATAGTCTAAGTGAGTCGCACGGAGTTCCCGGTGCACGTTTTGGCGTATGGGCCGTTTTGAGTACCGAATATTTCTAATAATAGGACTAGGCCCTAAAAAGAACAAGGTGCTTGATATGACACTGCGGACGCATCTGCTCGGGAGCCTCGCCAGCCTCCGCACCCAAGTCGATGTCACTGGCTTGATCAAAGCTGGCAACAAGGAGGCCATGATGTTGGCGAGGTACCCTGAGCTCATCATTGCAAAGGTGCAATTGAGCCAGCTGCTGCCGGTTACCTCGTTGGGCATGCCCACCCTCGCGAGCCTGACCGACGAGGACCTAGATGAGGTTTTGCCGGCGGTACATGGTTCAGATCGCAGGACGTGCAGGGCCTATGTAATTCGACCGATGCATGAAGAGGGATGGATTGCGGTTGGAGCCGTGGTTTACAATGCTACGAGTAAGTTTGACGCCCGAGGGCTTCCTTTGATATAGCCAAGGCATATAAACAAGGCAAGGGGGCAACGGTGGCGATGCAATTATGGGAGCCTAGATCTAACAAATCCTCCTAGGCCTTGCCAGATACGGCAACCCAGTTCTAAGAGATAGAATCAAAGGACTGTGCGGCAGAAAGTTCATTTTCGATGAGGTTGAACGCTTGAGCGGGTACTTCGACGGCCGGGCGATTGCACGGGAGGCCAGCACGGCCCCAACCTGGGAGGCCACTCTACTGGCGCATCAAGCTCACATAGCGGCCGGCAATGCGCCCTTGGCTAGGGAAAGCTGTTTCCGCAAACCCTGCGCTACCTCGACGTGCGAAAACTACCGCAGTTATGCCAGGCGCCTACGCCGCGACGAGGAGCCAGCAGCCCCCGCACTCCTTTGAATCCGAGACGAAACTCTGCCCTAGGCGACTTTAGCAAGACTCACGACCTGCTCGCGCACCTCGGGCGCTCGACAGGTCCGATTCGAGCCCGGGCCCCCGATCTGCCCGTGTTTACGCCCGAGAAGCTCCAGCAGGCGCTCAGGCGTGGGCACCGCCACAAAGACCTCGACAACCACCAATGGATCCAGCACGCGCTTCAGCGCGCGCACCTGCGCGACCGGAGAATCTACTACCGCGAGCTTCAGGAGCAGCATAATCTGGCGCTGGATGTTTGGAATCAAAAGACGACGCGGAAGACTAGGCGCGTGAAGCTGCCCGTCGTGGAGCTCAAGGAGCCCGACAGGTTGCTCCCGCTTCCGCACGGCCGCAAGAGGCTACGAAGGCCCGACGTAGAGGAGAGGCGCGAGCCGGCTCCCAAGCGCCGGGCCCTCCCGGAGAGCTGGCCGCATAGCACGTACTCGATGTTTATGCCGTCCACGTGGGACGAAGAGCAGCGCCAGATGGCCAAGCAGCAGGCCAGCCGAACGGTGCAGGCCAGAGCGGCGGGGCAACGGCGCCCCTCGCCGGAACCAAATATGACGGAGGCGGATGAGAGGTTGCTGGAGCAGGTGCGACCGCTGCTGGACTACTTTGATGCCGGGGTAGGGCATGTGACGGCCAGCGTGATGGGTATTCCTCTAGCGAAGATGAGTGTATGATGGCGTTGAAAGGCTTCGCCAAGGAGACGTAGATGCGTGGCGCTAGCATCTTTCTTTGGTTCTACCGCTTCTTTTTAATTGCCCTTCTTCTTTCGTCGAGTCCCTTGTTTTTCTCTCTTTTCTTTCTTTTTTATTTCTTTTATATTTCTTTTTGGATGGTGGAGAGCAGGAGATCGGCTAGCCCTGGGCGGAATGGTGGCTGCGTCTGTGGGGAGTCAGGAGGGGTTGCTTTTGTGTCTGGGCACTGGGTCGACGTGTTGGGATATGGAGAAACGACGAGTTGCGGTTGGAACCCCGGATTGTGTGTCTACAGGGTGGGCGAGGGTCGTCGGCGTTTCCGGGTGCTTGGCGTCGGTTGGGTGTTAGCGTTCTAGTTTTTATCTTTTGACGTTTTCTTTTATTCAAAGTGTCTCTATTCTCGTTTCTTATAGCATCTACGAGTGACTCTTATAGTAAGTGAAAGGAAGAACAACTTTTGTGATGCTTTTGAATTCCCAGATCTACAGCGCAAAAAAAGAAAGAAAGGGAAAAGCCCCTCATGTATAGAAACCGTATGACATGTCAGATAAACGTTAAACAAGCCGATATCTCAACCCCCTGCTACCTCTTTAGCTCCTCCATCAAGCTCTCCAAGGTACTCCAACCCTCGCCACCTTCCCATCTGGCCTTGCCCTTGCTCATGACGCTACGCACGGCGCTGCGGGCTTTGCCCTTCCACTTGTCGCCAATGGCCTCGACCTCGGGCCCGTAGTTCTCCAACACGGAGACCAGCTCGTCGGTGCGCTTGACGACCACGAGCCAGGGCTCCACATCCGTCTGCCACGACGTAGCTGCAGCGGGGTCAGCTCCTCCAGCACCGTTGCCGGGGCGAGGCTCGAGGCAGAGGAGGCGGACATGCCAATGGCAGCGCGCCACGCTCGCTCGGACGCCTCGACGGCGCCGGCGTAGTCTCGCTTCCAGGCGCGCTCGCGGGCGACGAGCTCCCACAGCTCGGAGCGGGCGGTAATGAGGGGCATGACGTCGCGCTCGAGGAGGTCGACGACGGCGCGCTCCTCGGTGCCGCGAGGCAACTCGTACACGCCCGTGGGGCTAGCCCCGGCGGGTTCGCGCTTCTCCTTGGCGAGGACGGTTTCGGTGAGGAGCAGGCGGAGGACGGCGTCGTCGACGGCGGTCTCGGTCTGGCGGATGCGGAGGATGTTTTGCAGGGCGTGCACCATGTCGGCGACGTAAGGGGCGGGCGCGGGAGGCGATGGTGAGGACGTTGTCCCAGATGCGCCAGTTTTCGCGGGCGAGGTTCGCGCCGCGCTTGTAGGCCTGGAGGGCCTGGTTGAGAGGGCGGCGGCGTCGCGGGCGTCGCGGACGGCGGGGTGTCGTCTTCGTCCTCGTCGTCGGTTTGCTCGTCGTCGAGCTTGGGGGTTTGGGGGCGCGCGCGGCGGCCGCCGCCGCCGCGGAAGGGGAGGGTCCCTTCTTGAGGGTTTCGATGGCGTCGAGGTAGAGGGTCCAGAGGGCGCTGCCGAGGTTGCTCCAGGTGCGGGCGTCCTCGCCGCCGACGACGTCGTTGGCGGAAGAGATGGCCTTGCTAAAGGCCTGGACGGCGTCTTCCATCTCTCCGAGGCGGAGGTGGATATCGCCGAGGCGGGACCACATCTCGGAACTGAGGCGGTTGACGTAGACGGCCTTTTTGTAGGCGTCGCGCGCGGCGGCAAAGTCCTTCTTTGCAGGTAGTGCTCCGCGAGGCTCTTTTGGGCGCGGGAGTAGCGGCCGCCCGACACAACCCAGGCGCGCTCGTAGTACGACGCGTCATCTTCCAAGTCGGCGAGGATGCAGAACAGGCGGGGGCGTTGGGCGGGGTGGGTCGCGCTCGGGGCCCTGGAAGTCGGCAGGTTTGAGCTGCGTCGGGTCTGCATCGAGCGACTCGTCGTCGGCGTCGAGGGACTCGGAGGCCGGACGCCCTGTCTTGTTGAAGAGACGCCAGCGCACAATGGCTCGCGCTTTTTCCTCGCCGCCGCTTCCGCGGCCGTTCTCGTCGTCTTCGGCGTAGGCGGCCGCGCTGGCGAGGCAGAGGGCGACTTCGGCCCATAGGCGGAGGCGCTTGAAGATCTCGAGCGCGGACACGAGCGCGCCGACGCCCGTCCAGCCGTACGCGAGCTCGGACTCGAGGTGCCATCGCGGGGGCGTGGAGATGGCGTGGATGTACCGCAGCCGATCTTGTGCGGGTGCCGAATCGACTGCCTCGGGCGCGCGGAAGAAGCTCGTCGGCTTGTCTTCGACGGGGGCCGCTTCGTCGTGGGGTGTGCTGACCGCGATGGCAGGAATGGTGCCATCGCCGCCCTGCTCCGGCCGTCTCGGAAGAAGATTCGGGTGTCAAAGTGTCCACCACGACCTGGTCCACCACCGCCTGCATCTGCAAGACACCCCTCTCCACCGTTCTACTCCTATGCACTTCAACCCTAGATCGCACAATGAGCGCTTGCGTGTACACCTGCCAGTTGGTCGATTTATCCTGGAGCACCCTCTCAGCGTACGGCAAGATCTCTTCGGACGTGAGGGCGTCGAGCGGCGAAAAGGCATCTCTCAGCGTGGCCTCGGTCAACAAAATAATCTGGTCAAGGGTCGTGAGCGCCGGCTGGTCGTCGATATCCATGCCCTTGAGCCCTTGGCTGAGGCTCGCCGCGTCTCGTACGCCGTTTTCCTTGCTTCCCTCAAAGGCGATCCTCTCGAGCAGGGTATCGTCATTCAGCGGCAGCGCTCCGGGAATGGGCATGGGCTTCTCGGGCGGCGTGATCTCGCTTCCGGCGCTGCGCGCCACGATGACGAGCTGGCTCGTGCTGTTCTCCTGGTACTTTGTCTTTTTGCCGAGCGCACCCGTCAGCGCGTACTCGAAGCGACTTAGTTCCGTAGCCTTGGTGATATTCTCCCTCGCCTTCTCATCCCGCCCCAGCATGATGTCGTAGTTCGCCAACTCGAGCAGGCACCGAATCTTCTCCTCGGTCGACCACGGCTCAGAGACACCAGTGCTAGTAGTGGCAGCCGAATCACCGCCGCCCTCGCCCCCACCAACCACCTCACCCTTGACCGCATCCATCGCATCGTGCACCCTCGAGATGAGCGCTGGGACATCGCTCCACTGCGAACTCTTGTTATACGACGACCCCGGTCCCAGCGTCGGCTGCGTAAGAAGCCTATAATGCCACACCAAGATCCGGAGGCGCAGCCACCCCAGCGAAACCCCGCGCCCTCCTCCACCACCCCCACCTTCTCCCCCGCAACGCATCCAGCGCCGGATCCAGCGCAATGAACCGCGCAAGGTAAAAGAACTCTAGGTGCGGTATATACGCGTACGGCGACACCCCGTCCACCTCGAGCGCCTTGAGGCACCGTTTTCGCAGGTCCTCGAGCGACGCGCCAGCACCACCGCCGCCGGCCCCGGAGAACACGGCCTCGACCCGCGCCGCGCCTTCCAGCACCGGCCCCGTCACGTTGAATTGTAGAAAGGCATTAAACGCCGCGAGCCCGACCGCAACCCTGGAGCGCCACTCGTCAAGCCCACTTTCCTGCGTCGCCCCCGGTCCGTCGCCGCGCACCTCTTCCGCCGCCGCTTCGAGGGATGCGACGCATTGCGCTATCGCCGTCTTGGCCGCTGGAGAGGTGAGCACGGAAATATACGCGCCCTTGGATACCTCTTGGAGAAGCTCCTGGTGTGTGCTTGCCCCACTCGCCATGCTGGCGCTCGTGGCTGGCCCAGGCGAATGTGTATTTAGCTGCTGTTGCCCCTCCAAAAAAATAGTTGTAGAAACTCTTGCGCTGCCTGCCTTAAGAGGCCAGGACCTGCACCGATGGCGGGGTCAAAACTTTTGAGGTGAACAAGTGCGCGAGGACTAGGAATTCGTAGCCGGTAGGACGCTGAAATCAAAATCAAAAATAGATCAAAATTCCTATAAAATAGAAAACTGGACCTAGAAAGCCTCAAAAACCTCTCGCTTGTCCCGCAATGGTGAAGAGATTCTTGGTCCTTCGATCAACATCGGCGCATTACAAATTTTGGCGGGGCACAAGCAACGACGCAAAGAATAATTTTTAGCACTGACTAATCGGGCAACCCCACCTTCACCGAGACTCACCGAGCGCAATGTCACCACATGGCTCACTCTGGGCGGCATTGATTGCATCGAAGAACTACAGGTTAATGCAGTATAAAGATAAGCTCAAGTGACAACACGCTTCATTTCAAAGCTAGGCATTTCCGCTTGCATTTCTACTTTGGCTGATAAGGAGGGACACGACAGACGACTACAAGTACAACAAAGTCGGCACTATCCATACATGTACGGGTATACCACATCGTCGCCCAACTTCCTCTCCAGAAACAAAAGTGTAAAATGAGTTGGCCGCCCTGATACGCTATGGCAAAGACAAAAGATAAAAAGCAACTGCTCCGCTTGCATCGTCTCGCATAAAAACTAAGAGCAAGTGTTTATCCGAGGTTAGGCCTTCATCGTTTTGCGATGGTGTTCAGCATGGTCATTGCTGTTGTTCGGCCCCCATGGAATCAGTCACTTCATTTCTTGCCACCCTTCTTGCGTCCGGGAACAACCTTGAAGCCGGCGCCGCCCATGATGGCTTCCGAGGACCCCTGATCCTTGGCGGATGCCGTTCCGTGGCCGCCCTTCTTGGCTACCTCACTCCAGCCACCTGCGCCCGACGAGGCTCCGGCCTTGCCACCATCCGCAGAGGACTGCTTCTCAATCACACCCTTGTCTGCGAGTCTCTTGCGTCGGATAAATTCGTCGGCAAAGTGCTGTCCATTCATCGTTGTCGAGTTGGCGTACACAGCGTCCGAAATCATCTCAGCATCGAGAGGGAGGAGGGTGAGCGTGGCAGCAAAGTCGTCGACTAATCACGCACCAAATTGTTAGCACTACTTGGCTTGGGCTTGAAGAGAAGAGAAAAGAGGCATGTCAGGAGGCATCAAACATAGAGGAGGGACTTACTGTTAGCGACACCCGTGATGCCACGGGACAGAGTGGCGTGCAGCCACTTCTTGAACTCATCCATGGCCAAGGTCGCGTTATCCTTGGGAGCACCGATGGGAGCAACGGGCTTGGGAGCGGCCTTGACAGCTGGAGCTTGCTTCACGGCATTGACACTGGCAGATCGCTGCTGAATCGGGGCCGGGCCAGTAGGTGTCTTGACCTTGCCACCAGCTCCGACGGTAGCCCAACCGGCACCAGGAGGAGGGGCGAGGACAGCAACAGCGGGAGCACCGTGCTGAAGGGCCACCGGGTTGGGCTTGCTGGCCAGATCTGCGTATCGCTTGCCGGCGCCAGTCAGGCTGGCACCCGACTGAATGGCCGTTTCCTTGGCCTTGGCCTTGCGCGCCTCTTCCTCGCGCTGAATGTCCGCTAGCGTCTTGCGCTTCTTCTCAGCAGCAGAAAGTGCACCAGAAGGAGGCTTGACCCCGACCGGCTTAGTCCAGGGGCTGGTGGCATTTACGGGAGATTGCTGACCCCAGGTGCTAGATGTAGGTAGCCCAGGAAGGATGGCGGAAGCAACTCTCTCCTTCTCGCGAAGTTCGGCAGCCTCCTGCTCAAGTACGGCGCGGCGGGCTGCCTGGGCCGCCTGCTCGGCTCTAGCAGCCTTGCGGGCCTCGGCCTCCTGAATCTCCTTGAGGCTTGGTCCCTTGTGCTGGTTGTCATTGCTGAGCTCCTTAGCCCAGGGTGCCATCGGAGGGGCTGCGCAGGCTGAGCAGGAGAGAACTCGGGACTCTCCTCTTCGGGGAGGGGCTCGGGAGGTGGGAAGGGCATGGGCATTCCGGATGCGGCAGCCGAGGCGGCAGCGGCGGCGGCGGAGGCCTGGGCCTGAGCCTGGGCTAGGGCTTGAGCCTGAGCAGCCCTGGCAGAGGCGGCTCGAGCCTCCTCGGAGTGCCGGGCCTTTCGATCGCTGTCCCTCGCGGGAGCAGGGGCGGAGATGGGGTCTGGTGAAGCGGCCAGCTCAGCAGGAGCTTCGTACTCGGGGCTGGCGACAGAGGCTTCAGCCGTGGCGGCCTCCTCCTTCTCGCGCTGCAGCTGCTCGAATTCCATCAAGCGTTCTCGAAAACCCTGGGGGTCCTGGAGAAGCTGTTCGGTAGAGGGCAGTTGGCCTCGAAGACTAGCACCGCCATCATCTTGGGAACCGGAACGGGATTGCTGAAAGGGTCCGGGGGCGCCTGTGGGGCCCTGAAGAGATGCTAGTACCTGCCGTTCAGGCGTGGAAAGGTTGACGAGCTCTTCGTCACGAAAAATATCCGGATTGACGTCGGGGCCACCAAGGTGACCGAGGCTGGGGTCAAAAGGCCACCTGGGGCACCGGGGCCCTGGTTCTGGCCAATGGCGCCTTGGCCGCCGGGCCCGGCAAGAGGCGACGCGATATTTCCAAAGCTGGGTTGGCTCTGAAGGCTGTGGGCGCTCGAGTGGTGATGGAGAGCTCCAGGAATGGCCCCAGCGGCGCCAGGAATCTGGAACTTAGTAAGAGCCTGCTGGCGAAGCATAAACTCACGCTGCTGGGCCATGAGGAATTGCTCCTCCTGCTTGCGTCGCTCCAAATTGTTTTGCTCTTCAGCCGTGAGTGTCCTGCCATAGCTAGGGAAGACCCCGCTAAGGGGTGGAATCACGCCGCTGTTGCCTGAAGGCGAGAACGGGCCCGTCTGAGGGGAGGGCCGTGGGGGATACCGATCTGGGGAACAAGGAAAGGCTCGCGCGAATTCCCAATGCGGCGGATGAGCTGGCCAAGAGGCTCAAAGTCCGGGTCTTCAATCTTCTTTACTCGCAGGTCAGGAGTGAAAAAGTTGGCCTTGTACCAATCATTCATCTCCAGCCCGGTAAAAGGCCCTTGCACGTGGCCCTGGGGATCCAGATACACCCATCGCATGCGATCAGGCATCACCATCTGCCGGACTTGCGCGCCAGGACCATCGGTAGGGACTTGTCCACCGGCAAAAGGAACAGCGCTGGTAAGACCGGCCTGCATATCCGCCGAGGTGAAAATGGCCCGGGATGGTCCTGCACCGAATGCGTCATCGAACATGACCTGGCCGGGGCGGGGCTGGCCATCTACATCACGGCCCGCGCTAGGGATAGCACCACGACCAATAGCTCCGAGGGGATTGTTTTGTCGAAGATCATGGTCGCCTAGGGCATCATGATCTTGCTGGCCCTGCATCTGAGCCTGCATGGTAGGCGGGAAGAGAGAGCCAAGCTTGCTCCCACGGCCATGGCCAATGGAGCCAGTGCTAGGAGCCCCAAAGACACCGCCGAGCGCAGCCAGGCCACCCGTGGGCACCTCACCTACGGGGCTGAACAGAGCATTTCCGAACGCGGATCCAAAGGCAGGACGTTCGCGATCGGGCGTGCCAGAAACAGCGCCAGGAGCCGGCCATCCGCCAAGCGAACTCAAGGTCGGGTAGCGGGCACCGGCACTACTAGTCTGGCTTCTATCGCTGCCATCGAACGCGTTGGTGGGATAGCCTCGGGCGCCTGCAGCTCCGAACCCATGGGTGGGCTCGGCGCCACCACCGCGCAAGTTATCAAACTCGGACTGTTCGTGATCTTCGTTTTCGACACGCTCGGCGGGCGGACTGCGATAGGGATTGGTATGCGACGGACTAAGTGGCGCATCGCCCTGCTCGCCCAGCTGCAGTCCGGCAAGACCGAGGTCGTTAAGGGTTCCCTGAGCCATGGCATCAAAGGACACTTGGCCTTGGTCGGCGGCCTGCTTTGACACGGGTGGGGTCTCGCCTCGGGCGGAGCCGATCAAGCCACTCCCGCTCATGTTATCGTCTCCAAAGGGATCGGTATCGGTTCGCGGTCGGGATCGCCAGGATCGGTTGATGTCGGGGTTAGCCGGCTCGCTGGCCTTGGCGGCAATGTTTTCGGAGCTGTCCTTGGGAATAAGGTGAGCAAGGCGGCTTTCACCGCGCGTGTTGCTGAAAGGTTTAGACGAAGGCGCGGGCAGGGCAAAATTGCCAAAGGTTCCGATACCCGAAGCACCAGCTCCAGCCGACGGTGGTTGCGGGTTTGCCACAGACTCCCGATGGCACCGGAAGATGTAGCGCTACTGCCACGCAAGAGCGACCCGAAAGAAGGCCTGGGTTGACCTTGTTCTTTGGAGGTAACGTCAGCGTCCACCTCAGCAGACTCACTCTCCTTCAGATCGGTGCCCCTCCTACTAAACCAGGGGAATTCTCATCCCTCGTGTATCGGTTGACACCAGTAGGTGAGGCAAGGGCGGGTGAAAACGGGCTTGGTTCCACCGACTCTCGGCGACGGTTTCCCGGTCGTGCGGAAGTCGGAGATGTAAGGTTATATGGGTGCCCAGTGCCTTGTGACACGGATGCCTTACGACCATTAGGCCCAGGAGCCTGATTCCCCTCCTTGTTCTGTGGAGGTGGCTTCATCAGAGAGTTGACGTCGGATTGGAACATCTGGAGCGAGGAGAAGAAGAGGATTAGCGGACCAAAAGAGAGGAAAAAAGAAAAAAAGAAGGAAGATTGATCAACGAACCTCCTTCTCCTCTGACGACATGTCCTGGAATGCCAAGGGCTTCATATCAGCCGTATTATACCAACAAAGGTCCGAGTCCTGAGAGGGTTGGGTTTCTTGCGGCTTGCCCCAGCTGCGTGATGAATGACCGTTTACTTGGCTAGCACCCGGATTCCAGCCGTCGACGTAAAGGTGCGAGATATTGTCCGGTGCTGTATGGGCGTAGCGTTCTCTGTACAGCTCCAATAGTTGTTCTTTCGAATACCTTGCAGCCGCAATGTCCGCATGTAGAGGCGCAGAGGCAGCCGCAATACTAAGAGATGGGTCGGTTGAGGACTGGATCGAATTCTCTAGCGCGGTAGCGGGCTGGGAAGCTTGGTTTTGAGGAGCGGCTGAGGGCCGACGGAGGGTAAGAGTGCCATTACTCGATCGTCCGTCTCGCCGAGACCTAAGAAGCAACAGGGAGAAAAAGCATTAGCAAATTTGGCCAACTAATTATGAAAGTGTGATCCAGATTGAATTGCTTTTTGCAACTCAATTGGTAGCTCTTTCGGGAACTAAAAATCTGGAATATCCGAAACCATCCCCCTGAGAAGCTCAAAAGGGGCGGTGGTCGTGTGGGAGAGGAAAGAGGTTGAGAACGAAGACTGAAAGGATCCGAAAAGCGTCTGGTCCCCAACCATTGATTTGGCGAAGGTTCGAAAGTTGTAGCAACGTATAGGGGGATAATAAACGAATTGATGGCACGGGGATGCAAGTAATGGTCTCGATCTCGAGGTCATGCATATGTTGTCGTGGGTCCACCGACCACCGCTAACCACTTCACCCCAAAGCTGTGGTCGGTGACGGGGGCAAAAAACACGAAAGCAAAAACGAAAAAATGTAAACTCACCATTCAGCACCCCGTCCATCAGCTCTGGCACCCCGAGAATCGCGATTGGCATTTTGGCCTGCGGCTGCGGACGCGAAGCTTGACGGGAGATTGGTCGTCATGGCTAAGTATTGTGTTGGATAGGCTCGGGATCGATGGGTTCGGGGCCTAGCTCTGAGCTATCGTGGTTCGTTGTCAAACGGTTGGGGATTCCGACGGCCTTTGCAATGCAGTGCGGAAAAAAAAAGAAGACGTTCGCGTCAGGAGAAGAATAGGTGGTCGATTGATCGCCAAGCCTGAACACGAGCTGGATTTTCTGGGTGTCGAAATGGACGGAAGAATACAAAGGAAGGTGGGCTAAGCTCGAGGGATTCGCAGAAGGCTCGTTCGTGAAAGAAAATAAAATAGACGATGGAGCTCAAAAACCAGAGATGATTTTTGAGGAGAGGAGATAGATTTGGAAAAAGTTGTGTTTCTGGTTAGGAGTTTAGGATTCGCGCGGGTTCAACAAGCCTTGGGGTGAATGCAAAGTCTCGGTGCGTGTGTGTGTGAGAGATTGGGAGCCCAGGTTTTGAGCTGGTGCTTTTCTTTGTGCTTTCCAGAAAAAAATTCCGACCTATGAACTTCGGCCTCGGGTTCCCAGTGGTGCAGTCCCAGCCATATGTGCGAAGACGTAGTCGGCGAGGCCCACCAGCACCGAAAAAGAACAGGTCGGCGAAATGTCGGTTTACACTCAGACACTGTCCATCCCTGCCCAAGCCAAGCAAAATCCCGGATTACATATTTGCTCGTGCGACCCTCCTGCCCAAGTGTTCCCAGCTGTGCGGACGAACCTTAGAATTAATTACCCGGGCTTTATCCTCCAGTGTTCCATTTTTGTCCCACACCAAGCATTCCAGAGCTCCCTCGCCGCATTTCCCACCTGCTTCCTTTCGACAGCCTGCAGGCAGTCCGTCATTGTTCGACGAGAATATTAGCCGGTTGAACAAAGTGCCAAGTGTGAAGTCTAGAGCGTCGCGAGGCCTTTGCGCATCTTCACCCACTGTTTCTCGCCATCCAGGCACCTCAATCGAGAATTTTCTTCGTTCAGAAGGACCCTTTATACCACTGTACCCCTCGCCCGTCGAGCTTTGGCCTTGCTCGGATCCGTTCTCTCCACAACCCACGGCCCATCTGATCGGCGGTACTCAGCCACCAAACAAGCGTTTGATATTCCCACAGCTTTCTCCAAAATAACACCTCGAGCCGTTCTTTTTCCCCTCTCCGCACCCCCGTCGAATCGAACAGGAATCCCCCTCCTCCCACAAATGTCGAACGAGAACCCGTCAAGGTTCGTCACCCAAAACAAGACGACGCACGAGCGGCTGTCGACCACCACCGTCGGTCTCGTCAAGCTTTCCGACTTCCGAAAGCGCCGTGCAGAGGTTATCGAGCAGCAGGAGCGGGAGGCGAGAGATGTACTCCTATCCACGAACTCGGCGCCGAACCGCTCCTCAGCCGGACGCCTGTCTCGGGAAATGTGAGTGGGGACACGGGCAGCGGTTCCGAGCAACCGGCGAAGAAGCTGAGGCAGAAGAAAAGAAGAAGGTCGGTGCCACAAAGCTGTCGTTTGGCGACGATGAGGAGGAGGAGGGCGCGGAAGACTCGCTCGGAAACAACGGCGCCAGCCCGAAGAAACCTAAGCTCGAGGCCAACGCGTCTGTGGGCATCGTGCCAAAGACCCTCACCAAGGCTGCCATCAAGCAGGAGGCAGCCGAGCGAGAGTCTCTCCGACGAGAGTTCCTTCAGATCCAGGACGCAGTCAAAGCGACCGAAATCGCCGTACCCTTCGTCTTTTATGACGGAACCAACATTCCCGGCGGGGTTGTCCGCGTGAAGAAGGGCGATTTTGTCTGGGTCTTCCTCGATAAAAGCCGCAAAGTTGGTGCCGAAATGCAGGTGGGGAGACAAGGTCACCGCACGCAAGCAATGGGCAAGAGTGGGCGTGGACGATCTCGTCCTCGTCCGGGGAAGCATCATCATCCCACATGTGAGTTCGCCCTCTCCTTTTCCACTGTTCCTTCTTTACATAGCAGGAGCTACAAGACACGAGTGTATCAAACGCCCGGAAATTTTTCTCGTTGCTAACACAAACTTTTTAAATAGCATTACGACTTTTATTTTTCGCTATCAACAAATGCGTCGGGCCGGATGGCAAGCGAATTTTCGATTATAGCTCCGATGCGCCCAAGATGCAAAAACCCGCTGACGCCGATGACTCCGATGATGAGGAGGAACAAAAGAGACCACTGGCGGTCTCCAAACGGCGGCTGCGTACAAGGCAGCTGCTATCAAGGCCCTACCCCCATATCAACGCTCGAGGGCGCTCACGACGACCCAACGATAACCAAAGTCGTAGATCGGCGCTGGTATGAACGTAATAAGCACATATATCCAGCAAGCCTCTGGCAAGAGTTCGATCCTGAAAAGGACTACCAAAACCAGATTCGAAGAGATCTGGGAGGCAACGCCTTCTTCTACTCCAAGTGAGACGGCGACGCGGATAGATAGCCTATAGTTGTTTCAACCCAGGCCGTAAACCCAGCGCCGCCAAGGGAAGGGAGTTCGCCTCCCTACACTATGTCGTAGGCTTGTGTGCGGACTTGCATCACTTGATGATTCTCCCAAGCAATACTATTTCAGCTGGTGAAATACCACCATGGCGCTCTAATAACCGTCCATACCAGCCACCACCAGCCAATCCAAAAGCCGAGCTTGAGTACCGCGTTGCCAGGGCCGAGAAGAAAACTATAGATTTCCATCTCAAGCTTTTTCGAAACCTTTTGTTGCAGGGATACTAGCCGTATAGCTTAATGCCCTCTTGGATATAGCCATGCTGAAGGCAAAAGCGGCAAACGAAAATATGGCCAACCGCCAGACGATAATCCTTGTAATGCCCGCGGCAGGGATTGCGAGACCAATGATCTTTCTCGTAAGTAGATGCATATGAGCGGCGAGGGGAAGGACAAAAAAATCGATGAGGCTGCGGATCCGAAATGCGGTCTCGATGGTGGGGAGCAGAAGTTCAAGAGCGGCGTAGGGCAGGTGCCGGGAAAGTGTGCCTTCAGTCCCCATAGCCGATGCTTCTCTGACGTTGGCAAGTTGTATAGACTCCATCTCGCCGTTCGAGGCTGTGTGTGCTGCCGACTCAGTCAGGTAGCCGGGGTCGCTCTCGCGGTGGAAGTACTCGATGATCGGGGGTGGTAGGTACGATCCGAGGGTGAATGAATAATGACAAAGAATATCGAAACGAAGATAAAACTCAAGCTGTATCGATGTAGAAACTCCCAGTTCGTGGGTAGGGAGAAAAGCCTATGTTTAATACTGTCGCCGTCGTCCGTGGCTTGAGCCGCTATTCGGAGCAGGGCTATAAGTGAGGGGCTCGGCTTCTACCGTCTTCTAAGGGATTGAACGGCCCACTGCACAGCAAGATGCTGTCTTGCGCGTTGGAAGAATAAAGAGAGCTAGCAAGTGAGGGAGAGCCACGATCCCAACTCTTGTGAGGGAGACGGGGCAATGGGGGCCCCACCGATGGATATCGAGTGAAGAAGGTTCGCGAATTCCGAGATGGAAACCAGCCAGCCAGGGAGGTGGGCCAAGAAACCACAACAATTCAAGGCTCTTCGGGTCCTTGTTGAGATGTAGGTCCTAAGCTGGAAAATTGGTACAGCAACCGCAAAACCCACATCTCTTTACTGTTCAAAAAGAACAGGGGAGTTTACTTTTTGTATTTTGATATCGGGAAGGAGCACTGGGTTCGGTTGTATCCGTCCAGGCCTTCCTGCCGCTTTCCCCTCTCCAGTACTCGAGACAGCAGCACTTGCCTTCCCGGTCATCCGACGAGGTATTATTTTCGTGTGCGTCCCCTTATGAATTTTCTTCTCTCTCCCAGTATCCTCACCCTTTTGCCCACCCTTGTGCGTCTCTGTTCCCGGTATTCTTTTATCCCTCTAGGCCCAGACTCCCGTAGCGAGAAAAAACTGCCCTTGCCGCTGGCTGCGTCAAAATCGAGAACGAGTGCCCCTCGGCGCACCCCCACTACGCCGCCCTGGGGGCCAGTGAGGAGGTGCTGTGCTGCCAGGATACCCCACGTCTGCCCCTCATTCGCCCGTTTTCGCAACCTCATGCGTCGATGTCTAACGTATCCGCTTTTAACTCCCAAAGCTACAATAACGAACTGGCTGGTCTGCCCTCTTCTTGTCATCTCACGTACGCTCGTTTGTTTTCTTTTCGGGCCTAGCCCCGCCTCGAGCGTCTGTCCTTGCCGGGATGGGGAGGCTATGGGAAGCCATTCATGGATAACCCGTTGCCATTACCCTTCTTGTGCAGTGGCGGTCGTGGACGTGCCTTTCCGTCCGGTCCCCATTTCCTAATCCCCCTCCTTTGTTTGGACGCCTGTGGCTGTTCCTGCCTGTGAGAGCCAGGGATCCACGCACGTCGTCCTCCATTTCACATGGATATGGGAAGATAGGCACTATTTCGAGGTTATACGTGGTTGTGGTGGTGAGGGGCGAACCCGATCCTCTCCGGGCCTCAACAGCGAAGGGTCAAACCGGGTGCCCTTGTCCGCGTTGGTGATTCGCCAAAAGGAATGGGCTTCTAGACTATCACATGCCCGAGTGCTTTATCATGGAGCTTTCAAAGTCGTCATAAGAAAGTCCCAAACCAACTTCGAGTGTTGTTTGTTCAACATCATGAATATCGATGGCTTGCGTTTCGCACCCTTCCCAAACTCGAGCAGTCGTGCATGGGAACACCGCCATCTCCCACTGGTGGGATGCAAATCGCAAATCGCACCCGCGGGAACCATCAATAGCGTGGCACAGGATGCCATGCCGCAACGCAGGGTTTTCTTTCCCCCTTCCCTCTTCCTCACTTCCTTACTTCCCCGCCCACCCTGTCAGGGCCCTGAAAAGCTGGCGGCTGAAACCGTGGCTACACAAGAATTGAATGGATTGGTCAACCGAGACAAACTCGTCTTGAAAAGGAAACTCGATGCTCCCAACCCTCCCAACCCTCGCCCTACCCCACGGCTCACAACATATCACATAAGCAGTAGGCCTCATCATAACCTACAAGTACTCATCTTCGTTCTCCACCCGACTCAATTGTTCGTCTGCCTACGAGGGATCGTTCCATCAAGCTATGAGAATAGCAAGGGAATGCATTCGTGATATTGGCTTGAATCTAAACTCGGCCAAGATGGGAAGCAAGCACAGATTCGGAGAGGCGTTGAGCGCCAACTTATCAATCTAGGACGAATATGATGGTCATAGCCGATTATTCCTTTTCGTTGATATGCATCGGAGTAAGCTGGCAAGCCAAGAAGATGTGAAAAGGGCATGCTGCAGCCACGGAAGCCACTGAAGCCAGGCTCGAACGGGATGAAGCGCCACATGTCGATTTATAAACATGACTGCCTCAGCGTACCCCATGCCTTCTTTGCTCCCCTTGGTCAATTGCCGTGACCTCGTCAGTGAGCTCCGACGCAATCCGTATGCGTGACTAATAAGCCAAACCATCACCGAGCCAAGCTGAGCGGCCTACTTTTCTCGCGAAGCCGCGCTCGGCAGCCCGCGTAATCACATCCGGGCAAGGCACGGGATCTTTGGGAGGCGAAAAACCGTATTTATTATTACCATGCCGAATCAAGCGCCAACTATACCGTACAACAAATAAGCAATAGCTGCGCGGCCAGAGCCTTCCTGATCCGTGGTTCAGCTAGTAATGGATGCGTTCATGGATTCTGCCCTTCGTCTACAAATACATGTGGGGTTTCACGACGACGTGTCCGCGCTCGACTCCCCCAACTTCCAAGGCGAACCTAATAGACCCATGATGGTCAAACTGGAATACTATGTCATAGTATAGAATGAAGTACTCAAAATGGTCGCTTGGCCTTAGGTGATAGAAGTAAAAGCTGTCGGGGATCGAGGAAACGTCGACGCTCAAGGTGCAGACAACAGGAACTGTGCGTAATCCCCCACTCCGCGTCAGTTTCTTCAAACCCGTCATAGGATTAATAGGTTCACGGGTTCCTACCTAGCGCATCGTAATGAACAGGCTCGTCCGGGAACTGAATCCATTTGTGCAAATCTTTATGGATAGTTCGGTTCGAGTCCAAGTAAGGAAAGTTTTGAGACTGCTGTACTCTTATCTTTCTCCCACGAACTATGTCCTGGCCCTGGAAATCGTTGCCAAAGGAGATCAATGTTAACCTCTACGGGGCCGTCTGCGTAGGGGATTTAGAATCTTCCGTTTTCACTTACGTAGGACATGAACCACTCCATGATGTTACAGCGGTGCTCTTGGCTGAGCACGTCGACATACCACGGCTTATTGTTATCTCTGACGGGATCCATAGGCGCGGATACCATGATGCCGTAACTTGCGGGGGCCACGGTCGGTCTCGCGATCGGGGCTATGCCTAGTTTTAACATGATGGCTCCTCTGAGGGTATAGGGGTTAGCAGTCTCCGGACCATTCATCCACGGATGGATGGCTGGGTGGATGGGTGGAAAGGGGGCGTACTTTGCTACAGCGGTACGTCTAAAGAACAAACTCATCAGCGCTGTCCCACAAATCTCGCCTCTCTCTTTGCCCCCTCCGTCTCTGTCGTTTCTATCTCATGACTCACGCTTCTTCTGGTCCAAACTCAAAGTGCTGCGCTCCCCGCGGTCTTGACGGAGGTTCTACAATGGACGCGAACCCACCGACGTAGAAGTAGCTCTATATTGGTTCCCCTAGGCAGTCAGACAAGTGTGCGAAACTACCAGCTCCTCTTCACAGGACAGACTAACCGTTCTACGTCTCCTGGACCCTTGAATTGACTTCATTTGATTTTCGGCAAGTGAAGTGGCCACTTGCTTAATGTCCGCTGACCAACTTTTAATGAGAGTCCTATGAAAAAACAATGAGTCAGTGATCAACCCATCGACCTCATCACATCACGTCTTCATGTGCGGCAAGATTTTGGCCCTCCAATACTCGTCAAATAATGGCCAACGGAATATCAGTCCTTCGAGAGACTCACCCTGTGAGGAAGACGTGGCGGCAGTAGCGGAGATTCTGGCCGTGGAAGATTGTCGTCCTGCTCACTTGGTAAGGTACCGCCTTGTCCATGCGGCTCGCGGCGCAAGAGGTCATGGCGGGTCTGATTTCGGTCTCGAATTTCAGTATTGATTTCTTGTAGAAGGCCGTTCTTATAAGCCTGTCAAAATCTCTCTGCTTTGTGTTGGCCCGAACGAGGGCTTGCAGCTTTTCGTTTAAGGAGACTACACCATGGAATGAACCTACATGTATCCAATAATCAGCACAACTCTGTCGTCAACCCATTAACATACACGGCGGCTCCCCTTTCACGACGAGGACCCAACAAAGGCAACGAAAAGGGGCGGGAAAATCACTAGTCTTGAAAAGAAGGAAGCACAGTCTGGCCGTTACCAGACCGGAATGCAGCAGCAGTCATTACCTGTGGGCGGTGCGATCTGATCAACCCGAAACGGATCCAGACTTTGAATCTCATATGTGGAAAGATTGGTCGTCCTGCCTCCAACGTCGCAGACGGTAATGACGTCTCCCACCTATATGGCATGGGCGCAAGGAATTAGCTCTCCAAACTCCGATATGAGGCCTCGCCACTTCTTCGGTGAGAAGAGCTGGCCTGAATGCTAACATACCCTATAGCCTTTACTCTTGATCATAGTCAGTCGGTACATTATGACGGCTTCCGGATCCCTCACGATCTCGACCGAACTGAGGCCCGCCATGGTGGCCGCCTAATTCCAGACACTGTTAGAATCATTTTTCATTTCCAGGTTTACCTCATATATCACCCTCCGGCCCCCGCTGAATTCTGATGTCGGACGAAAGGGAAAGGGGGGGCTGGCCTCATCGGACCATCTCACCTCCTGCAGGATTTGCACCGACTTTTCATCCCAGTGCGCGGGGACAGAGATGACATATTCTTGTTTGTGACAGTGGAAGAAGGCTTTGTCGGCGAATTTAGCCTCGATTTCGGCCAAAACGTGCCGCCGGAGCAAGAACAGGAACCCCCAGGCGAGGTACCTGGGATTCCAGCGAAATTTCGGGGAGTAGAAGGGCAGGGTGACAGTGTACGGTGTCTGCTGGTGCGAGCGGAGGTAGAGAGGTATGGCGGTGAATTTTTCCCATGCAGAGCCCAGGTCGAGCTCGTAGCCGAACTTGGAGGGCCATCCGCTAGTCCGGAGGAGGACGGTAGAGGGCACGCAGGTGCTACTCGGGTCGGGGCCTCCGGCCAGTTGGAGACGAGGTTGATGACTTCTGGATCGGCGGCGAATGCGTAGGCGACCCTATGGAAATGTCAATGGATGGATGTATGTATGTATCAGTTATTAGTACAGGGAAATCGGGGTTGCTTCTTTTTCCTCGAAACAGAACAGAAACTATTGCAGTGATCAAGGCGCGGAAGAAGGGGTTTAGGATATTGATGGGCGGCCATTAATTCACTTGCACGACGTACTTGGTATATGAAGCGCCGAAATCGATGCTGATGACGAGGCTCCCGGATCTTCGGGGACCGGATCCCATTTCGGAGATGCAAACTCCACATCGTTCACGAAAGGCGTTCCGGACATTGGTATCTCCCACCCTATCTCCTCCCGGCAGGATTCTGATCAATGGTCGTTGAAGAAAAGAGTGAATCTAGAATGACAGAAAATAGCGTCGGTCTTGTAGTCGCTCTTGAATTCGGTGAGACACTCCTCTCCCCCAAAAGTGTGAGTGTTTCTTGGCCGCTGGGCGTCGTGCTTCGTAGAATCTTCAATTCCAAGAATGGATGACGGTGAGAGCTGAAGGAGGGAAAACGTTCGTTATAAGGAACGTGCTCGAGGTCCAAGGCGGCGAGTTTCTCTAATTCACATATTAAAAGAACACTAGGCTCGCGCCTTCTCGAGCCTCTTGATCTTGGAATCAGATCCCGTTCGTCGTCGTGCGTTCTAGATACCTCGCGGCGGGGCGGGGGTCTTTCACGGCCTGGGGATTAGGCTAGATGTGCGAGTAGGTTATTGATTGTGTTCGCCGAAGTGTGTCGAATAGTGAAGCAGCCTTTCTCATGCCACTTTTAAGTTCTGCCAGGTTATGGTCCCATAGCAAGGTTCTTCTTTCATGGGAAAAGGGCAGGCAATCGGGCATGGTGAGAGGTCTGAATTTGGCAAGTCATAGTGAATAATCTACGAACCCACGATTCAGTATCTGATGTGTGTGACGACATGGGGGTGTGATAGTTGTCTGAACCTACTTATCTAGCATTGAAGTTTTCCTTTTGGTAGAAATCATCTTTTTCTTAGACTACCTCCCTGATTGCATATAAGCAAGAACATTATGTGTAGACGTGATAACCTTGAGGCAGCCTTCAAACAGATACATTATATCGGCCAATTTTAAGCTTATATCCACATACCGGCGCATCGAACGGCCCGTCTAGACCATGGGTGTGATACTGGCAGTCCACGCCACGATACCCAATGCTACGGATCGACAGACAGTTTCAAGGCAGAATTCGATCGATCCGTGTGGAACCTCGAACCTTGTAGTCACAGAAAGCACGTGTGAGTGATGTATCAAAACTAAGATTGGACTTGAAGCTTCTATTGACGTCTGTAGAAGTGTGTATGCTCAAAAAATGATTCATGAGTTTCGTGACCTGTCTAGTATCCACCCCTGCTTTCCGTGTACGACGTTGAACGGATAAGAAATGATCGGGGAAAGCAAAAAAGAGAACAAACAAATCATAAAAGAGTGCATCTCGTACTCCATGTCCAAGAAACCGACCAAATGCCTCATCTTTTGGATACATGTACAAGCAACAGATTGTAGATGAAAGATGAAGGGATGGTTGGCTATTAAGAATTACCCAGGTCTTAAGGCATAGCTTTTTTTTGTTTTATTTTTCTTTCTTTCTTTCTTTCTTCAACGTTAAAGGTGTTTAGGCAATGGCTGAGATCTCGGTGACGTTGACCTGGACGGTCGAGCCGGCACAGTCGGCCGTTGAAGCCACATCCTCGGCAGTGCTACCGGTAGCAGGGCAGCCAAGACCAGCGATGCCGGATCCGAGGGCGGTGAAGTAAGTCCTAGAAATATATTGAATTAGCACCGGCTGTTTCTCTCTCGTAGATTGCAAACGAAGGAAAAGAACAAGAGTATAATATAGCAAGTGCAGAATACGAGGTCATCACAAGGGGGATGTAGACTTACGGCCAAATGGGATCATCGTGGCAGATCCACCTCTGGGTCAACGTCACGTTACCCGTAGAGGCATCGAAGCTGAACTGCGCCATGCCACCCTCAAACGTCGACGGGTCATCGCCAGTGGGCACATCCTCGCAATCAAACGTCTCGGTGCCGTCAAACGCCGTCTGGCTGGTGGCCGTGCAGATGGTCTGGTGCTCGATCACGTTATGCACAATGGCAAAGGAGACGGACGTCTCCGGGACAGAAGCATCATCCTCGGACGAGGGCGCGAGCGGGGAGTAGGTGAAGTCGACGAGCTCCCAGCTGACAAAGTGCTGCGACTTTTGGCTGCAGGTTTGGGCAGGCTTGGTGGAGATTGGCGCAGATGGGGCGGTCGTCTGGGGCGCCGGGAGGGCCAGCACGGCGGGGGTGAGGAGGAGGATGGAAGAGAGAATCGACTTCATGGCGAAAACGGGTAAAAAGGACGTTTGGTAGCGGTGGGTGTGGTGTGGTGTGGGTATTGATGGGTGATGCGGGAAAACCGGGTTCGGGGGTTGCGTCGTGGGTGTGTGTGTAATATATCCCACAGGCAATGAGAGGCGAGCCGTCAGGTAGATCAGGTTGATGTCAGGACGTCGTGCTTGAACTTGAAAGGCAAAGAGTGAGAGAGGGATGGAGGTGGGAGAGAAGAAGATGGGGAGAGGGAGAGAAGGAAGATGCTCTTTAAAAGGAAGTTGAAGGATTGCGATGGCACTTGGGTTTAGAGGGAACTATTTGGTAAAGAAGTGAAAAGCTTGGTTCAGGGATACCACAAAGCAACTTCACAAAACCAAAACAGCATGTCCAGAAAAAAGGGAGGGGACAAGACCTCGTATTTGTATTTTCGCATCGTGACTTTTCTTCGCTTCGGCGTTTGGTTCCATTGCAATACCAGAGGGTAGGATACTGACACCCTCATCCCGGAGGATCGCCCGGGCTCACTCACCTCGCTCCGCCCACGCACGCGCGCAGGGCATCGTATAATACATACACATACTTGATAGCGGACGCAGCAACGTTCAAACGGTGTCCACAATTTTGTCTACAGCCCCCATTTCCTCCTGGTACCAATTCGCTTTCGTTCCAGGGATGCGCAATGTATAGATTCGACCCAATTTTAACGAGCTCCTTTGAACCCTTTTTCGTCTCCCCAAAAGACCCCCAGCGATTCGCCCCGTTGCATTACTTCTCTCGGAGGGGCAATCTCGGGAGCCGATCAGTGGAGAAGAGGCATGGCCACGGCGGAGGCCCAACCACCTCTCGAGGAGCGTTAGGTATGTGGCCCACTTGCTCTCTTTGCTCTTCCGGGGGAGTTGTTTGTCCTGCGAAGTGACTCCAAGGTCCCCAGGACAGACGTCATTGAACAGCGTCACGCTCGGCACCCGGAATCAGCGATGCGGTCGATCGCCAGCTAAGCAACCCGCTTGCCAGGCACTAACACCTATCCTTTCTAGAAAAGGCTGAAAAACCCAAAAGAAGCGTCGAGGGAGGGACCACGAAAAAATTCAAAAATGCTAGTACGACCTTGAACAGCGCAGCAAAAAAGAAAAAGAGAAAAAGTTAAAAAGAAAAGACGAGGAAAAAAAAAGGGGGCGAAAGGGGCGACAGCCGAGGAATGATCGAGCTGACTGACTGGTCGTCCTTTGCCTCTCTCTCCCAACAAGCGGCAACCAAACATGCCTCTTGCGACGAGATTACGTTTGAAATATCCAGACCACTCAGTCTCGCCTATCGCACCCCTTTTGGCGGCGGTGTTGGCTGGCCCATTGCTCGGGCATAGCGATGCAATTTCCCGTCGCCATCACTGTGCCACCAAAAACCTTTCCCATAACACGAAAACCGTAGAATGGGCCATGGGCATGCTCTCCTTCTCTCTTCCCTATCATTTCCTGGTTGCCTGGGTCCCAAGCTGGGTCAGCTCAGGTGCAGGGACAAGAGTAGGGTGTGTCATTCGTTGCAATTCGTGGTGGTCCGGTAAAATTGATGAACACACATCATCTGCCCGCTCCACCGCCGCCCATCGAATACCCGCAATCCGGCCCACAGCTAAGAGAGGACCGAGACCACTGCAAATCCCGGCTTTTCGTATAAGCACGTCGCTGCTATTTCGGTGCTTTGCTTTATTTCACTCCCTCGTTGGATGTGCTACCTCGTTCTTACCGTTCGTTTCGTTTCGCCTGTTCCCGCGCGCCCTGCTGTCCCGAGAGCTCAAGGTCCTGCGATTACAGACCTCACCTCACCTCACCTCCCGAGCTGCTCAGCCTCTCTTTTCCCCATTTTTTTCTTTCTCGTTCCTTATTATCCACCCCAGGGATATAGAATGGAAGTGGAACGTTGCTTGGTCCAGAGGGCACCCTGACGAGATTATTCCATAATCGAGGCATGAACCTGAAAACGAATTGCCCCGACTTCATTTGTTGAAAACATTACAGCTCCTTCCAGCTGGACATGATCACTCCTGCCAATCACTCATTGTTTTACCTTTTCCTTCCTTTTTCGTATTATTACGTGCAGCTGGAGGGTGGTTCCGACGCGGTGCCATTCAATGAAGTTGGAACATCTCTTGCCCTTAGTGAGTGGAATGTCTCAGAGCTCCGCATACTCGAGCGGCGCGGCGGCCGTTTGATGGATGCGGGTGGATGGCGCGCTCCTCCTCCCCCTTGGCGCATTCCGTCCTTGGCGCGACCAGCGAACAAAAGAACCCCCTTTGGATGTGGCAGGCAGCGCAGCATCGAAGCTGCAGGAACTCATCGGAGATCGAGAGAGGGAGTGTGTTCCATTGTGGCTGGGGAAGGGGAAAGGAAAAGCCCGCAACTGCCGTGCTTAGAGCAGGGCGGTCTGAGAAGTAAACGGATGAGTTGGACACTCCTGCACACGATTCAGATAGATTCTCGTGCATTACCGCATTGGGCAAGATGATAATAACTACTCTCATCTCTCATCAGTATTTGATGATGGGTTGGCCCGTTGGTTGGCGGGAGAGGCACGCACGTCTGTGATTGAGTGCACCGTCGCATGTACGGCCCAACTCGATGTCTCTCTCCAACTTTCATCCCCACATTGTGATTCCATGGTTCAACGCGGAGAGTATTATTTGAATTCGGCGCAACGAAGATCGTTCCATGAACTCTCGATGAGGTTTCAGATCAATTACAAGGGTCCCCCGAAAGGCCTGGGGCAGTTCGAGAAGCCCGCCTCTTCCTCTTGTGCGCAAGCCACAGCCGTTTGCTTTTAGCGTTGAAAAAATAGGGCTGCTTTGTGGCTTCGCCTCTTCCGCCTGCCCCACAATCGTGACCCATGATTCAACAGCCGAGTCCGGCATCGCAGCCAGGAGCCAGACAGCCCAGCCAAAGCTGCAAATTTCCTCGAATCTAGACGACCAGAAGGTCGGTTTTCAAGTGTTGAAAGCTCCTGGGCCTGAACTGTTCCGAAATTGAAGACCGCTCTTTGCTTTCTTTCTCTTTCTCCGAGGTGTCTAGGATCGGGCTATTCACCAAGCCTGGTCCGTCACGCGATCATCGGGAAACGTCATTAAACAGCGGCCCCCGCAACTATCACGAAGTAATCGAACGCAGGAACGAGGCGGAGAAAAGTTGGAATCTGATTTGACCAAATACCCTGAAAAATAACTTGACCGATTGCATACTTCCCAGGACGCTGCAAGTCAACTGCGCAATGATAACATGGGAGCGGGCCAGCATGCCGTAGGGATACCCACCGGTTCCGTTCGTGTTGGATGATTCAACCCTTCACCTTCTACCTCCGCTGTTTTGCGTGCGACTGCTGACTCGGAGAGTCCTTTCCTTGTCATGATCCGCCTTTCCTCCAAGTGGGACTGCACTCAGATACACCTGAGGTCATTCAGGCTCTCTTTAAAACTGTTACTCAGGGGCAACCAGCGGGTCGTCAAGATGGACGCCACGTCGTCCGGACCTCATAACTCGACTGGTCATGAAATACAGCAAGCTGCAGCCGGATAGCCAAGCTAGAGCCGGAGATGAAGTCTTGGGACATCCGTTTGCGATATCCACTCTCTCAGCCAAGTCAGCTCTGTGCAGTGCAAGGCACAACTTCTCCTATGACCAGCCGTTCCCGCTCTTCGCACCCCGTGCCCGTACCTTTCCATCTTTCAAAGCTTCGAATTTCTTCTCCTGTCCCGACCCGCACGTCCGATATATCCCCCTCGTACCGCATGTATGCTCAACGGTATCGGTCCTTGCATCCACATTGCAAGGCCAGCGGGCCACCGGTGGGCCGAGCGCCCGCCCGATCGCACAATCTCGCCGCGTGCTCATCTAGTGGCGGACCCTCGTGGCGGAGGCTTTTCGGTGTAGAAGAGAGGAAAAAGGAAAAAGAAATTCAGGTACGAAAGGAAGCCTCGTACGGGTCGCGACAGCATCGTCACACGACTTGCCACGGTGAGCGGGAGCCCGAGTTCGATTCAGCTGAGTCGCGCCCATGAAGTGAGTCAGTGTTACTCTGCCAAGCTCGCGGATTTCAACACGCCCCATAAATAGCATCAAGCACGAGGCGCCGGTGCGAGTGCCCGGGAGACGACAGGCATGCGTTGGTCATGGAATGTCGGAATCTGCCGGCGCCGTTCGGAGCCGTTCGGTGGCGTTTGGTGGACACGAAGTGGCTTCACTCTGGCCGACTCTGGGAGTTAACTGGGATCCTCAAACTCTCGAGCACGCACTGCACCCCCATATCGCCGCTCTGCGCATGAGAAGTGTAGTCTTTTGCGAGACTTTTCCCGTTGTGGTGTTCTCCCACCTTCATATAAGGGACATGAGCCAATCCTAACAGTCCTCTCCGGCGTCTGGCGCCTCCCATTCCTCTCTTTCTCGCGGTTCAAAAACCTAATAAGGCGCTTTCCCGCACATGGCCCTATCGTCTCGGGGGCAGGGATATTGACCCCGTCCATCCATTAGCTTGCGCACTTGCTCCTTGATCTTTTCAGCTCAGGACAACATAGAGTCTTGGCTAACCTAAGCAGACCAGATTGAGTCCTTGATGTCACCAAACGTTTTCAAGTTTTCCTCGTGATGGAAAATATGAAAAAGAAACGGCCCTGTGTGAGCCAAACTTGCTTCCACTGACAGTCTCTTCCCGCAAAAGTACAGAGTAGAGGTCAATGTCCTCGTGGTCTCTCCCTTTGGAGCATCGGGGAGTTGAAGCACCCCGGCGGGCTGTGTTGTCATCCAATTGATCCCCACCCGTCCATCCATACGCGGGGTGGGGCGACAGGACTTTCAGGCACCGACGAATCTCCAATCTCAGACTCACGGAACCGCAAAATCTGGGATGCCTGGTTCGCAAGGGACCACATCGCCGGGTTTTGACAAATTTTCGAATAGTATCAGGACTCAGTACATCGAATACCCGTCCCTAATATTAGCCACAAATCCTCCAACATCTTTTTGCACAGGCCCCAACAGCCATGACAGTTTTTTTGGTGTTCTATTGACTTTGCTGCACTTACAACGTCCGGAGGGGCATCGAACGAGAGGTCGAGATAAAATTGCGGGGTTACCCCCAGTTCTCGTACTCGTATTGGCGGCTATCCTGCGAGAGCGGAACATCCAGGAGAACTGACCCTTGTTAGTGCTATTCTGCAACACTCGTCCGCAATGTCCATCCTCGAATTACTGGGCGATGGGGGTACGCGGCGTATTCGTGCAGGTTTGTGAGGAGCAGCCCCGGGGCACGCGGCCGCCATTGCTCAATTGGCCTGTTCCGTGCGGGGTGCGGGTTCGCGGGCGGAGCATCGAACGAAACAGGGGAGTTGTGTCGTGGCCTAAGCTGACAGACAGACTACTCCATGCCACCCGGTTCCCCCTCGGGATGCTTTTATATAAATAGGGGTTCATTGCTCAACTTTGAAGTTTGATCAAGTGGAGGAATCTTCGACTACTCTGGGATTTTAACTTTTCGCCGCAATCATCTTACCCCAACGAGCCCCGTCCCCTCTTGCCTTGATTCATTCCTTTCACAGTCACGCATATCTACCATGGCCTCGCTCGAGAACCTCGCTGTTATTGTTACCGGCGGAGCCGGCGGCCTCGGCAAGGCCATTGCCACCGCTTTCCTCGCTGCGGGCAGCCAGGTCGCCGTCTGCGATGTCTCCGCGCCCCGCATCGCCGAAGTTACGACCGAGTGGGAGGCGTCCCACTCTGGTAAATTTATCGCCGCGACGGCTGATATCACCGACGAGGCCGCTTCCCAGGCCTTTGTCGATTCCGTCGTCGCCAAGTTTGGCAAGCTTGACATGCTCATCAACAATGCCGGTATCATGGATTCCTTCGACCCCATCGGCACGACCGACAAGACGGTCTGGGACCGCGTCATGAACGTCAACGTCACTGGCCTTTTCCTCATGACCAAGGCAGCAGTTAACGTCATGACGGCTGCGGGTTCTGGTACCATCATCAACATTGGGTCCACTGCGAGCTACAGGGTACCATGGCCGGCGCTGCCTACACGGCCAGCAAGCATGCCGTTCTCGGCCTCACCAAGAATACCGCCGGGTTCTACGGAGACAAGGGCATCTACTCTATTGTCTTGCTCGTTGGAGCAATGACAAATACCAACATTGTCGACGCCTTTGCCCTTTCGGCGCCCAACCAAGCCAACATGGGCGTCTCTCACCAACTCAACCCGGGGTTCAACCCTGCCACCACGGGCGTGCCTCTTGAGGATGTTGCCAAGTACTGCATCTTCTATGCCGACCGAAACGTTGCCCACGCCTCGAACGGATCGACCATTACCGTGAACAAGAACTGGCCCGTTGCCTAAGCTAAGGCAAGCAAGGGGGATGAAGGAGGAGACACAAGCAGCCGTGGGAGACGGGAACCAAGCTTTTGGACCAAGAAGGCTGGCCGGGGAGGGGGCAAGGGTTGATGAATGTATGCATACAGGGATTAGGTTAACGACACTAACGAGGGATCAATTTAAGGTTTCTTTTCACCAAATCTCCCCTGATCCAAATGCTGACTGGTGGCCGCCGCACGCAAGGTGTGCAGTGGCTCGGGGAATAACAACCATGTCCATTGCCCACCCCTTGGGGAATAACACGGGCAGCAGCGGGAAGGAAGGAGAGGTGTACCTAACGATAGGTGCATGCTCTGTGGCAATTGGGGGACTCCACCTTTGCGAGTTGGAAAAAGGTAGGGGGCGAGCGAGGCAACCAGGTTCCCCACAAAAACTATCGATGGAAATTTTCTTTTCATGTCCCAAGTGAGCGAGTAAGTACTCCCGGACCCTTGAAGACAGAAAGGTACTACGCCTCGTGCCCACTATTCGTACCCGTACCCGCGCCCCGTCCGGCGATGAACTCGACCAGGGGGGATGGGGGCGCTTACCGGCTGAGCGGTCGCGGGTCCCCTTTGCTCTCTCCGCGCTTCGCCTTCCCCATCAAAGAGCGGAAAGTTTGGGTCGTTCCCGGGGGCGTGAGCGTGAGCTTGCGTGGGAGAAGGCATGGGCCAACTGTCTCTTACACCTCAAGCTCTTCCCCGGCCGCGAGGCGCTAGGAGGGTGGAAGGGGGCGGAGAGTGATCGAGAAAGGGGGTGCGTGATTGTTTCTTCTCTTTCTGTGCCTGTCTTCTTTCTTCTTCCTTTTTGGCCCCGTCCCTGACGCCAAGCGGGTGGTCCCATGATCCCGGAAAGCGTCGACTGTGGGCAGTTTGTGGAAAGAGAAGACGAGAAACTGGGGTACATGCATCTGTGAGTGTTTGTGTTATGGATGTATGTGTGTATGTGTGCGTGTTTGCGTATGCGTGGAGCATAGACGCGCTATCTCGTGAACGTCATAACACGCGACTTTTGTGATGTGGCGGGAGGATTTGACCTTGTCAGGCTGCTCTTCTTTTGTGAAGATTGTAGATAGAAAGAGGAATGCTAAACACTTGCTAGCAGTTTGGCCGTCTTGCTACAAGGCTGAGATGGCTCGAGGGAAGGGGACTAGACTAGGGGAAAGAAGAAGAAACGAGGTGACGACCGCCGTGAGGTTGCTGGAACTAACCAGGAGAGCTCGGTCTCGCCCATTTCTTCGATGATACTCATGGGACGGGAGGTTTCTTGCTTTCTAGAGATCTTGGCCGAGTGGGGATTCCGCGTGGTGTATTTTTCCAAGCCTTCCACTCGTACTCTTACATAGCCATAACGACCTCGATTTGAGGGGAAGGCTAATTTCTTTTTTCTTTTTCCTTTTCTCGGGCATTTTTCCTATTTTTTTCTCCGGCTAGATCGAGAAAAGAGGTAGGTAAAAGCCAAGCAGGTAGGGATCGGGAGTGGTTGGCTTGCGCCTCAGCCGCAGGTCGATAACTGGAGCGTACACAAGGTACCTCATGTACGACGCACAAAATTAGATCTCGATTGTATCTGGTCAGCAGAACGAATCACATCAGCATGCGAGGGCCACGTCTTGTGCCTCGGTGTCACTGAAGAGATAACTTGATGCTTGGAGGGGAAAAATCGAGCGTGTCTCTCGCCGGACCAGACATCCTCTGCGTGTGTCTCTCTCTTCTCCTTGTTTCTTTTCAAGGAAGGGAAAAATCTTGATTTTGGGTCTTCCCTTAGCAAGTTTCGTGTACCCCATCCGGGATGTCCCTGTCCAATGTATCGCATAAAGGCACGGAAGTTTGGTGTAAGTCAGCTCCGGAAAATTTTGCGCCCTCTGCCAGGCAGGTACTTTTTTTTCTTATCTCCCCTGGCTATCCTCTCTTTCTGGCTTGCCCTAACAGGACGTGGTGGGAGGGCACTTTGGCAAGGGTAAGTGAGACAGGAAACATTTTTCTTTCCTCTTTTATTAATCTTTAGGTGGGGGACGTCCCGACCTTGATCGCCTTGAATCTCATTATCAGACGCGCTGTGATTGGATGACAAGCGACGAAGGGGGTGGGCGGGATGGGATGCTGACCAGGCACAAGCAGCACAGCTCAGCTTGACGGGTTTCTTCTGTTCCTATTTCTTTTTTTCTGACCTCCCTCTTCTTTGCTCGTTGATGGTTGTTACACCGTCCGGGCACCGTGAGATGGTGGCTGAGGATGACGCAAAGCCGCCGGAAAGGGTGGGTTCCTTTCCTTCTCTCCCCTTTTCTTTTTTAATTCTCGCGTTTCCTTTCTGGCTCTTGTCACTTCGCTTTCTCTTATCCACACCCGAGAGAGGGATTTAAAGAGAAGGGAGCATTAGTGGGGAGAAAACTTGAATCGCAAGGCGGTGTGGAAGTTTTCGCAATCTCAATCAAACCGCATCTCCAAGTTGGCTAGACCCAGTCTGCCAGTTTCTCCATGTTGCTAGGCCATATGTTCCGTCTGAGCTCTTTGATTTGATGCAGGGTTGATGGGACCTCAACCAACCCTCCATACACTTGGGCGGCCCGTTTGCCCCCACCATCCGCACGTTCTTGTCCAAATGGGTTTAAAAAATTAAAGCAAGAAAAAAAAAAGAAGAAGAAAAAGGGTTGCTGATACCTTGGGGGAGGACGAAGGCAGGCTTCGGCAGCCGCGCACCACAAGTACACGGCTACGGCGTCCCCTAGCCTGTCCAGAAGGCGAAGAAGACGGTCGAGAGGCACAGAACCTAAAACTGTGAGAATGCCGCCAGTGGCGACTGTTTGTGAGTAGAGGAACGATTTTGGGTTCAGGAGATCCCCTGATTCCTCAGGAGAAGGGTTGAAAGTTAAGACCGCCTCCCCGTTCTCTCTCTCTTTTTTTTTTTTTTTTTTTCGCCTTCTCAAACTGACCATTCTTCGGCGAAAGAGTCTTTGTTGCGCCTCTGTGCAAGGTACCTTCCCAGGGCGGCAGGAAATGTACACGTCTGAGATGTATCGGTACCCAATGTGGGTAACAACTCTGCCTCCCTCAAAGGACCAGCTCGGGAGTTTAAAGTGGTCTTGGATTAACAGTGCAGCTCGGCTCCTGCCAACCACATGCCAGATGTCAGGACCTCAGACCCAGGTCGGAAAGCCGATCAATAGGCTTCCAGCTATTCTTCAACGCTTATCCACTCCGAACTCTTAGAGGACGACACGGCGCAGCACCAGCACAGCACAGCTTTTTTGTCTGGCTGCCTCGTAGGCGGTACGGTCGGGTTCGTCGACCCGACACTCCCCCTTTTTCTTTATTTGGTGCTCTCCTGTGGTTTGGAGCAAGATCCTTCGTTCTTAGTTGCCTCGACAGAGATTAGGGGCGTCGGTTCCTGTATCAGATCTGAGCCGCTCGATCTGCTTGGGCAACATCAGCCGGTGCGACAACATTGCATGGTTTGCTGGCCTTGGCCGAAAATCCGGACGTGGACCAAAGCTCAAAGAGCTGCATTCCTCGATCCGTTGTTCAACAATGCCCTTTCATCTCGTCGCCACAGTGTCTGATATGATTCTAATGTATTAAATTAAGGGATCAAATTCCGGCTCCAGTTCACGGGGGTTTCGTTTTCCTTCAAGTACCGAGGGACTGAGGCGAACTACTCAATCAGTCACTCTGTCCTGTGCTGGGCTTTCTCATGGGGTACATACACTGTTATTTTTCACCGCGTAATCCCATTTTCGTGAGTGGCTCACCGGCGCTAAGCTCCTCGGCTCGAAGGTGGACTCGAGGGGTCCCGTCTCTTTTTCTTCTAGATTTCTTTTTCCGGGACATGTTGGACGTGACGGCAGGTACCCACCCACAAGGAAGTGGAACAAAACGGGACGGAAAAGGGAAGAGAAGAAGGAACTCAAATGGGCAATCTGTCACATTTGCGTGAGTTGTCTCGCTGGCCATGTTGATCGCTCTGGGGCAGGGTCGCATGTTGACGACATCGGAGGGACTGGGTATGAGGTTCTGAAGGTCCTGCTCGTAATTCCGTGGCGGCGTACGGGGATCTTTGAGTGCATGCCCCGAACGAAGCCCGGCCGAGGGGCGAGCACTAGGGGGCGTTGCTACAGGGGGCTGGGCTGGGCTCGTTGGCTCGGTTGAGCGAGGAAGCAAAAACAAAGCAGAGGACACCAGCCAGTGGGCGAGAGAAAAAAGTCAGGGATTTGGAGGGGTAACCATCGCTGGCCACAATTTTTGTGGAACCTCGTAGGGCTTATCGCTCCCACTGACCACCTCATTATTGCCCCGCCGGGCAAGACACCGGTTGACGACAGTGCTTGCCATCTTGCGCATAGTGAACAGGCTCGTCATATCCTCACTAAACATAATAGGTAGATACAGCATCTTTATCGCCTCTATGATTTGCTACTTCATGAAAATGACAATCTACCAAGTGCCTCAGAACATACATAAGTAGAATAGGCAGAGGTATGGGTATCTGCCCAGCCTGCTCCGTTCTCCGCCAACATGCTGGTTCCCAGGTTTCCCAGCTTCCCCGGAAACCACCTCTCTCCATGGTAACGGCGGCAAGGAGAGTAATATGAAGTTTTCTCATGTAGCTACCGGTCGGCCCAGGGACCTTGTCCAGCGTCCGGAAAAAAGTGACATTGGAAGGAAGAAAGAGGAAGAAAAAATTTTACATCCCCACAATATTTCGCGCAAGGACGTTCTTGGACGGGTTCGGGAGTGATATTATTATGGAGAGGGCTAGAATGAGTTACATGTAGACTACACTATGTTGAATGGGAGGAGTGGACATGTTGCTAGGGTGAGTTTGGAAGCCGTTTCTTGTACAGTAGCTACAGATGTTGTGCGTTTGATCAGTGGCAAGGGATTTTGAAGCTTGGTCCTCAACCGAAAACAGGGCCCGAACGAAAGAAGAAAAAGAAGAAGAATCCCCGCAAAAAAAAAAAAAAAAAAGTACGCCAGGGTGGCGGGCCATTCCAATCCTCAGCCGGGGTCATACCGCCTCCCTCGACGGACAAGGAATATTGGGTATTATTACAGAAATTGTGAGGTATCAGTACTTAGTAAACCCCCGGGGAGCTGCTTCGAAGAGCAAGGGAAAAGAAAGGAGATTCAGCTCTGTTCTTGCATTTCGAGCCACTCAACGCTTTTGCCTTGATGCCTGCCTCGATTGGATCAATGGGTTTGTGGGAAAGAAAAAGAAAAAAAAAGAAAGGCGGAAAAGCGGCCAAAGAACAGGGTTGAGGGAGAGGTGGTTCCAAAAAAAAAAAATTTAAATTCTGCCAGCCTGTGATTTTGACCATCCAGACCCCTCCGGGTGGTGTGCATGAAAAATCGTTCACCGCCCCCAGAAGTATTTCCTGATTTAGAATAGCGGGCTTGATAAGCCGCGATAAAGGATAAGATCGAGGTCCCTCCGGCCAGTAGTGAGGGGCAACGTGCAGACGGGCAATCCAAAAAAGTTTGGATCGCAGCGGTTGGTGGGGATGGCTGCTCTGGAAGGGAAGGTCGCCAGCAGCGTAGCCCTGCCCAAAAGTATTGATACCTCGTACCCCAAGTTCCAACTTGTACAGTGGGGCTGTAAATGCTTTGCGGTACTTCTGGCGCATCGTCGAGGTTCCGCACCAAAGCTCAACGGGGAAGAGCGACCGAAGAAAAGAAAAAAGAGAAAAAGAACGAAAAGAAAAATCAAGGCCAACGCCAGAAAATAATCCGCCGCCAGCACACACATACGCACGCATACGTCCTGGTGCAAGCGAAGACTGGAGCAGGTCCTGGGCAGCCATAAAAAGACTTTCCTTCCCTCACACTTCTGCTCCGGCGTCTCTCTTCCCTTTCTTACTCTTCCAACTCTTCCTTTCTCTTTTTCTTTTTCCTTTCTTTTCCTTCCTACGGGACCTCTCCCCCAGGGAACATTATCCATCATAGACCCTCTCCCCTCAGTCTGTTAAACTGTCGTTTTAGACCACGATCTTGCCCGGAGTTTCCTCCTGGACAAGATCAGCCCTACGTCCTCGACACGCTCTCGATTCTTTCAAGTGCGACGATAGACTGGACTAGACGTTTGGATTTCGACATAGACGAATAGAGCCTACGAGATACCCTTTCGGAACGAAGAAACGAAAAGCACACATTTCTCCCTTTTTCACGACTTAATTCGAAAAAACCCCTTCACAATGCCTTCCGAGAACGCGCAATCCCTCAAGGTTTTGGATGAGCTCATGCAGCAGCTCACCATCTCCAAGGAGGCCCCCGCCATCAAGGATGCTTCCGCTGCCCTTGCGTCCTTCATGAACGGTCGCATTGAGGACAAGGACGTCCCTACCAAGTAAGTTTTGGAAACACAACCCTGCCAGATTTCCCTCGGAGGTTTGGTGGCACAATTGTGTCTTGCCGTTTTGAACCCTTGTTCCATTTTGCCCTGTTTTCACTTTTTTTCTTTTTTTCCCTCCTGGCACTTCCTGGGCGGGTAAGCCTGCTTGATAGGGCTTGGTCTGCGAGATCAAGCTTTTTGGGACAGGTTCCCTATCAGGGACACAGGATTACAATTACGGGGTTTTCGCCGACCCATCCCGCCCACCGTATCGTTCTAGAGAGGTGTCCGGGCTGGGTCGGGGCCAACAGGAACTGGAACTGGAAGCGTGGACCCAACCTACGGGTCTCCCTTGTTTCATGCAAGGCGCCTATTTCCGGTGCTTGGGGGCTTGGGTGGGAGCAAGAGCCTCGAGGGAGAAAATTTTCTTCGTTCAAGTCAACCCTTTTCGGGTGGATTCAGCCAATGTTCGCCCCTCGCCCGTGTCCCCTTGGAGACGGTGGGCAGCGCCGCGCAGATTCCTGCAGTGCAGTGCAGTGCGCTGCAGACCTCCATTCCACTTCCCGCGCCCCAAGGTGGCAACCCCACTTCACCGCACAATCCGACACCGCCAAACTCGCCCCCTTGCCCCACATAATTCTCCCCTCCTTCCCCACCAAAAAAATTCTTTGCTTTTACCCCGCCAAGTTGGAGTTGGGTGGCAGATTTTTCTTAGTGGCCACATTGAACCAAGCCAGAAATGAAATTTGCAGGCAGGACGCTAACCGCGGATTCTCCGTTGTAGGACCATCGAAGCCCTCCAGAAGCAGCTTGCCAGCAAGAAGGATGCCCTCGCCCGTGAAAAGGCTCTGGTCGCCATCAACGCTATCGCCAAGCACTCCGAGGTTTCGGCCCACGTCGAGCCTTTCCTCGTCGCTCTCCTTCCCGCCATCTTCGCTGCTGCCGGTGACAAGATTGCCGCTGTCAAGAATGAGGCTACCGCCGCCGCCCTCGCCATCGGCGAGGCCATCAACCCCAACGCCGTCAAGGCCGTTCTTCCTGCCGTCATGAGCTCCATCACCACCGCCCAGAAGTGGCAGGAGAAGATGCTCGCTCTCGACTTCCTCGACGCCCTCGTCAAGACCGCCCCTACCCAGGTCTCTTTCCGCGTCCCTGACTTGATTCCCGTCGTCTCCGAGTCGATGTGGGACACCAAGAAGGATGTCAAGGACCGTGCCTACAAGACGATGGAGAAGATCTGCTCTCTCATTGTCAACAAGGATATCGAGCGCTTCATTCCCGAGCTCATCAAGTGTATCTCCAAGCCTGAGAACGTCCCCGAGACTGTTCACTTGCTCGGTGCCACCACTTTCGTCACCGAGGTCCAGGAGCCCACCCTTGCCCTCATGGTTCCTCTTCTCGACCGTGGTCTTGCCGAGCGTGAGACCGCTATCAAGCGAAAGGCTGCCGTCATCGTTGACAACATGTGTAAGCTCGTCGACGACCCCAACGTTGTCGCTCCTTTCTTGCCCAAGATGATGCCCGCTCTTGAGAAGAACCACGATACCCTAGCCGACCCCGAGGCTCGTGAGAAGACCAAGCAGGCCCTCGAGACCCTCACCCGTGTCGGTGCCGTCAAGGATGGCAAGATCCCCGAGGTCCGCCTCGACGGTGATATCGCTGTCGTCCTCGGCAAGCTCAAGGATATCCTTTCCGGCAAGCACGCTGCTGTCGCTGAGAAGCTCGCTCCCGTCCTCGAGTACGCTGCCGCTCTCGCCGGCCAGCTCATCGACGAGAAGGAGACTGACTCCTCCACCTGGGCCGAGAACATCAAGCCCTACATCACCGTCGTTGTCGGCGATGCCGAGTCTGACTCCGTTGTCGAGACCCTCCGCAAGCGTGCCTCCCCGGCGCTGCTGAGGCCGACGAGGCTGATGAGGATGATGAGGAGGGTGAGGACCTCTGCAACTGCACCTTCTCCCTCGCCTACGGTGCCAAGATTCTTCTCAACCAGACTAGCCTCCGTCTCAAGCGTGGCCAGCGCTATGGTCTTTGCGGTCCCAACGGTTCCGGCAAGTCTACTCTCATGCGTGCTATCAACAACGAGCAGGTTGAGGGTTTCCCCAAGCAGTCCGAGGTCAAGACCGTCTTCGTCGAGCACGATCTCGACTCTGCTGATACTGAGATGACCACCATTGACTGGACCATGAAGAAGCTCGAGGAGGCCAAGGTCACCACCTCCAAGGAGGAGGTCATCAAGACCCTCAACGAGTTCGGCTTCACCGATGGCATGGTCAGCGGCGAGATCACCGCCCTCTCCGGTGGTTGGAAGATGAAGCTGGCTCTGTGCCGTGCCGTCTTCGAGGCTCCCGATATTCTGCTTCTCGACGAGCCTACCAACCATTTGGACGTGAAGAACGTCAAGTGGCTCGAGGACTACCTCATGAACTCCCCTGCACTTCCATCATCGTGTCTCACGACACCGGCTTCCTCGACAATGTCTGCCAGCACATCATCCACTACGAGCGCTTCAAGCTCAAGCGTTACAAGGGTAACCTCAAGGAGTTTGTCCGCAAGTGCCCCTCTGCTCGCTCCTACTACGAGCTCGGCGCCTCCGAGATCGAGTTCTCCTTCCCCGAGCCCGGTTTCCTTGAGGGTGTCAAGACCAAGGCCAAGGCCATTCTCCGTGCCACCAGGATGAGCTTCCAGTACGCCGGTACCAGCAAGCCCCAGCTCACCGACATCACCTTCCAGTGCTCGCTCGGCTCCCGTATCGCCGTCATTGGCCCCAACGGTGCTGGCAAGTCGACCCTCATCAACGTGCTCACTGGTGAGCTCATCCCCACCGAGGGTGAGATCTACCAGCACGAGAACATGCGTATTGCCTACATCAAGCAGCACGCTTTCGCGCATATTGATAACCACTTGGACAAGACTCCCTCCGAGTACATCCAGTGGCGTTTCCAGACTGGTGAGGATCGCGAGACCATGGATCGCGCCAACAAGATCATCACCGAGGACGACGAGCAGGCCATGAACAAGATCTACAAGATTGACGGCACCGAGCGTCGTGTCATTGGCATCCACTCTCGCCGCAAGTTCAAGAACAGCTACGAGTACGAGTGCTCGTTCAGCCTCGGCGAGAACGTTGGCCAGAAGAACGAGCGCTGGACTCCCATGATGACTGCGGACAACCAGTGGCTCCCCGTACCGAGATCCTCGCCACCCATCAGAAGATGGTTGCCGATGTCGATATGAAGGAGGCCCTCGCCTCGGGTCAGTTCCGCCCTCTGGTCCGCCGCGAGATCGAGACTCACTGCGCCAACTTCGGCCTCGATGCCGAACTCGTCTCTCACTCCCGCATGCGCGGTCTCTCCGGTGGTCAGCGTGTCAAGGTTGTCCTCGCCGCTTGCTCGTGGCAGCGACCTCACTTGATCGTTCTTGACGAGCCTACCAACTATCTCGATCGTGACTCTCTCGGTGCCCTCTCCAAGGCGCTCAAGAACTTCGAGGGTGGTGTCATCATCATCACTCACTCTGCCGAGTTCACCAAGGACTTGACTGAGGAAGTCTGGGCTGTCATGGACGGCAAGATGACTCCTTCCGGCCACAACTGGGTCCAGGGCCAGGGTTCCGGCCCCCGTCTCTCGGCCAAGGACGACGATGGCGAGGACAAGTTCGATGCCATGGGTAACAAGATCACCGCCTCCAAGAAGAAGAGCAAGCTCTCGTCCAGCGAGGCTCGCAAGAAGAAGAAGGAGCGCATGGCCCGCCGCAAGCGTGGTGAGGAGGTCTTCTCCGATGAGGACGAGTAAACTCGTTCTCAACGCCTCCCTCGCCTGTTTATGTTTCCTACCACTCCCCGAAAACTTTTACGCATCGTTCCTGCGTAGGCTGACGGGATGTGGTTCTTAATGTCTTGTGTGTATGTGGGCTTCGCCTTTCTTTCTTACGACTCTACATGTTTGGCGTTTACGTGTGTGCTCCTTTTTTGATCTTTTGTCTCTCTTGTTTTTTGTCACTCCGGAGGGCGGTATCCAAAAGTACCTTTTTTGTTTTGTTTATGCTGTGACGGAAAAGAAGAATTCATGGACAATGCAAGTTTTTTGTTTTCTCGCTCCTCTTTTTCGCATCATCATCTCGATGGTAACGAGGAGAGCACGAGCAGCGGCAGCCGTTCCGATCAACTTGGCGGCCGTCTAGACAAGCCGCGATTTTTTTGCTTTTTCTCTCTGCCACGTAATAGTTGGCTTCAGATAGAAATGGAAGAGTTTTATATTTCATAATCGATCCCTTGCCTCTTTGACAACCTTGTGACTATTGATGATTGCCCAACGGCCAATTCCCGCCCAGTTTAGGGAACATGCGCCAGGGCGAATAGATGCCCACAACGCAATATACCCGTATGCTTTTTCTTTTCTTGTTATTCTTCCTTGCGCGATGCTTGGCAAGTAGCCAAGTGACCGTAGAAGAAGCAAACGATCAATCCATCCCACCAATCCACCCATGTTCGCTAGAGTAGCAGCCCTACCTCACTCATCGCGAACGCGAAACAAAGTCAAGCAAGAAATGACACAAGAACAAAAGAAAACATGGCATGATGCAATGACTTTTTCGCGCCGCCAAGCACGCTCCTGCGCTTTTTTTTCTTATACCCGCCAAATGAATGGCGGGCACAGGCCAAGGCCCCGAAAAGCGGGAGCCAGCCAAGGAGGTGGGGGAAGAACGAGGAAGAATACCAAGGCGCTGGCAGGGCACGGCAGTTTTGGTTGGAAAAGAGGGTGCAAAGGTTGCAGGGCAAGGAGACGCTGGAACTGGGGCGAGCCCCCTCCCCGTGCCCGGGTTCGGACGGAGTTCGGGGCCGGGACCAGGGACCGCGTGAGAGGAGGTGCAGGAGGAATGACATCGTGAGAGAGAGGGCGATGGGAGGTAGATGGGAAGGTCCTCGATGCAAGAAATTACTGTATGCAGCATCTTTTTTCATCTTTTTGTTTCCCGATGACCGCTCCCCTTCCTTCCATCGACATTCTTTTTATTTGGCAAGGGAAATCAGTACCAAGTCAGTTCATCGTCTGGTAGTCAATCGTATACGTGAAGCGCACCGGCCCTGCAAAAGAATGGTGGCTCTAGGTTCTCCAAGAAGCTTGTCTTGTCTTGACTCAAAGACCAAGGTTACACTGGACCAGATCTCTCAATCATTCTGGCCAGGGTGGGCGAGGCAGGAAATCATCGTCAGTCCGGGTCCAAGTGGCCACTACCAAAGAGGAAGAGAAGAAGAAGAGAGCTATACGTCAGTATCATAATACCTCACTCTCTCCTCAGAGGCACCTATGCTTCCCAACAATTGAAGGCAATCAACCCCAGACCAGAGCCAAGCACGTGCCGCACCCCGATGCTCGGCCGTCTCGCCCGAAATTCCCGTCCCCTCTGTCCCTCGTGGAGACGGCACAGAGCGGCACACCAGAGCAGGCATACACAAATCACCTCCAGTTGTTCCTCTCCCCCACCCTCCTTCTCGTCTTGTGTATCCAGGCGCCCAACACAAGCCAGGCCAAAGCACTATGCTATTCGGAGCGTTTCCAAATTGCAATTTGGGCTTGATGGCGGCAAATCTCGCCTATACGACCCCCACATATATCGAACAAAGGGAAATTTATACGTCCCGGTTTGCGGGGAGCATCTTGTCCGATAGTTTTCTCTTGACATTGACACCCAGGGCTGTGCACGGCGAAGCCAAGGAGGCAAGTGAAATAATCTTGCGAGGACTCCGGCGGGCCCTCAAGTTCTGGGTTGCTTGAACTTAGAGATGAATGGCGATGCGTTCCTTTGTTTTTTTTCCCCTTCCTCTTCTCCCATCTTATTCCCAATGCCATATTTGGTCCTCAATGATGCTTGATGTTCATGCCGGTCATCCTTCTCGTCCTCATGTAGATCAGCGAGCCGAGATTTGGAAGATTGATTCCAGCCCTGCGGCTTTGAGAATCTCAGCAGATCTGTCATGCGAATGATTGTGAGGGGATCGCCAACCACCGCTTGCCGCGCCACGCTTCCAGAGCTACAGATCTAGAGCAAGGAAGAAAGATGTAGGAGGAAAAGAAAAAGAAAAACGGCCCCTCAAAAAATCGACTCTACGCTCATCTACCTCCTAGGCGGCCGCAATCTAATATCCCGCGCTGTCAAAAAGACGTCGCTAATGTCTGCTGCCCCTCTTTTTCTCGCTGCTTGCTTCTTCACCCCCAGCCCGCATTTTCTTGGGTTGATTCTTGCCCATCTTGGCTATCCATTCGGACCACGAGACGATATTAAACAGGTCTTGTCATAGGCATGCCGTCCTGGGCGCCAGAATGGAGGACAGGCGGTGTTTCGGCTTTTTTCTTCCCTCTAAATCCTCGAGTCGTGCTTCGCTTAGCTGGCAGTTGACACTTTCCTGGGGTGCAGCTTCGGCAATCGCGTGGGTGGTGTGTGCGTGGGTGCGCGCGCGAGTGTGGTCTGCTCTCGTTAGCCCAACTTCACTGCTTATCGCCACTTATTCTTTGATTTCCTCTTTATTGATGCGTATGCTCATCCATTTTGCGTTTTCCCTCATGGGTTTTCGTCCTAACGGTCCCTTTATTATTGCTTTCCTTCAAGGGGGTGTAAGCGAGGCGCCAACGCGTTCGTGATGTCGTCGCTGTCTAAACTGGTGCTACCCTTACGGAGCCCGCTTGAGTCGTCCGAAAAGCGACCAGCCACTCAACTGCAGCTTTCTAAAATAGTGGAACTCATTGGGATCTCTTTTAGGACGAGCAGTTGCAGAATGAGAGCTCGCGATAGTAGATGCATGAGATTGATCAACGAAGATTAGCGCGGGAGCTCTACCCGAGCCAAACAGAACAGCAATCAGATCCATGCGATCCCAACGGATCGACATTGATTCTATTACTTCTCCAAGGCACAGGTGCACCTACCCTCTACGTTTGTCGCTCTTTCCTTCTCACTTGTCGCCTCGCTATTATCAGATGCACCTTCTTTTCGAGTCTGTTTGGGCCATCAAGTGACCCGTTGGTCAATTTAGGAAGGCGGGTTTGTATTCGAGGGCAACGTGAAGCGAGTGCTTGCCGAGTCCTTGGCCTTCGTTGCCATCCGTTCATCTATCGAAGGTCGTTCTTGTTTTGCGACTTTTTGTGTGTCATTGGTATCCTTTGGCCTCAAAACTGCCCAGTCTCTTTTGCAGCCCATGATTTGCCATTGCAAATATGGTTGGTTGTCTTTGGGGGCTTCTTCCCTTCATTTCGAGTCCTCCCCTTAATTGCCACCCCGGACCCGGCCCAGAAATCCCGTGGGGAACGCCCCAGATCCGCATCTATTTTCTATAATGCCCTTTCTTTTCGGGACGGCAGAAGCCAGCAGGCCCATATACCGTCATGGGGCCAGAAGCCAAGGAGAGAGAGGCGCAGATGGAAAGTAAGCATAAGCAGCAAGGAATATATGGATGCCCCACGGCTTCTGCGCGGGACGAATAGTAATAGGAGGAGATCGTCGTTCATTTCCGTCCTTCTCTCCATGGCAGCCCCCTCTGCGTGACGCTCGCCCGCCCTCCCGCAATCTATTTGATGATATATGTGAGTCTTGTCACTGGGTATATGCCGCTTAGTTGTTGAGTGAGAGTTATTGTTTCCTGGTCTTGGCTTAAGGAAAGGAGAGGGGGTCAAGCGTTTGGGCCTGGAGCTTGGGAGGGTGTAAGACGTACCCACGAGGCAAAGGCGCCGTCCGGCGCCGTCCAGCGATGTTCGAGATGAATATATATAGTCCCCCTGTCTCCCACAATATCTTGGAGCCTGGATCTTGTCGACGAAAGAACAGGATAAGCTTCTCATCCCAGCCTTCCACTATCCAGTCCATTGTTTCTGTATTGTCGTTGCTTCGGTTTCCGGTCGCCCATTATGAAGTTCTCTCTCGCCTCCGTGCTGGCCTGCAGTGCCGTCGCCTCGGCTCACACCATCTTCCAGGTTTGTCTCCCCTCCCCTTTACCTTGCACACATAGAACAGCGTCAAAGTTCCATTCCCTCCCCTCTATTAGCCCCTCGACATGCCTCGCCCGATCCCGTAACTAACACGCACAACCCCATCACAGCGTCTCTCCGTAGACGGACAAGACCAGGGTTCCCTCGTCGGCCTCCGCGCCCCCAACCAGAACAACCCCGTCCAAAACGTCCAGTCCCCCGACATCGCCTGCGGCGTCGTCGCCTCAAGTCCGAGACCGTCATCACCGTCCCCGCCGGTGCCAAGGTCGGCTCCTGGTGGCAGCACGTCATCGGCGGTGCCCAGTTCCCCAACGACCCTGACAACCCCATCGCCCCCTCCCACCACGGGCCCGTGACCGCCTGGCTCGCCAAGGTCGACAACGCCGCCTCCGCCTCCCACGCCGGCGTCGACTGGTTCAAGGTCGCCGAGGACAGCTACGACACCGGCTCTGGCGTCTGGGGCGTCGACAACATGGTCAAGGGCAACGGCTGGCACTACTTCACCATGCCCCAGTGCATCGCCCCCGGCCACTACCTCCTCCGCATCGAGCTCCTCGCCCTCCACAGCGCCCACCAGAACATGGGCGCCCAGTTCTACACCTCGTGCGCCCAGATCGAGGTCACCGGCTCCGGTACCTTTGCCCCCACCCAGACCGTCAAGCTCCCCGGCGCCTACCAGCAGAACGACCCCGCCATCCTCGCCAACATCTACGGCGCCGCCGGTGTCCCCAACAACAACAACCAGCCCTTCCAGGCTGCTGGCCCCAGGCCCATCACCTGCTAGAGGAGCGCTGTGAAAGATAGAAGGGGGAAATGGGAGAAGTTTGGGCGTGGTTGCATGAGGATGAAGGTTTATGAAATGACGCTTGGCTCGTCCTGTATATAGCATATTTAGTGGCTTTCGATTCTAATTCGAGCCCCCTCCAACAACAACTACAATAACACAAGAGATAAACAACACTAAAAATACATCACACAGCGCTTATCTGCGTTTATATATTTCTTGACCTGAGTGAGCAAGCGTAAACATTCTTGAGGTATCTGGCCCATGTTGCACCTGGTATCTCTACTGCTCACCTCGTTTGCTCCTTCCGGCAGCAAACTGAACAACGCGGGAGTAGACAATAGAGAAGAAGGATACAAACCCTCAAGGCCATAGGAGGCCAGAAGGTTGGCAATGAGCCCCTCGCTGCACGTAAATGGGTAGCCGAGGTTCCTTAGTCGAAGCTAGTCGGCAGAGCCACATAGACAGAATGTATTAAGTAAAATTATCAAACTGATTTGGCGTGCAGTAGTACCATACCCTTCACCTCGAAGCGACCGGGAGCGCCCCATTACATCCGCCCATCATACATTCATTACGAGTCTTCGCCATCACCCTCACTACCCTTCTTCACATCATCCTTCTTCTTCCCATTAGCCCCATCCATGCCCTTCTTCAGCTCCGCAATCATCAACTTGAGCTCCGCCACTTCGTCCATGAGCTTCCTAACTTCAATGACAGCCGGGTCCGTCTCGACGTTGGCCTTGACGGCCGCGCACCGCTTAGTCCAACCTTCGGCTTCAAAGTCGATTTGGTCCTCAATCTGCTCCCACTCCTCGACCGTATCGTCGTCGTCTTCGCCGCGGGAACGGTTGCGGCGGATCTCGCCGGCCTTTCGAGACTCGAAGTAGGCGGCGATGAGGAGGAGGGGCGAGTAGAGAATGGCCATGACAACGTCATTGACGAACTCGTACTGGCGCTTGGGGAGCCACCAGGAGAAGAGAACGATGACACCAATCTCGACGAGGTTGAAGGGCGCAATGTAAACGTTCTCGTCGGGTGCGCGGACAAACTCCATCGTCTTCTGGGCAAAGAGGGCCATGTACTCGTCGTCGGCGTTTTCATAGATATCGCTATAGGCAGAGCCGTACAAGGCAATGAGGATGTTGAGGAGAATGACCTAGTGGAGTTAGCCAAAGAAAGTCCTAAAAAAACTAGACATCTCTTTCGTTTTCCTTTATCTCCGATCACCGAAAGGGGAGTGAGCTTTGCTTACCATGACGATAAATGTGAATACATAGTAGAGTAGGATGCCAAACGGCGGTGCAAACTTTTCGAAGCCATCAAATTCAGGACTCTGCATCACCGAGTTGGCCATGGCCTGGATGATGAACCAGATCTCGTCCGTCTTCAAATCCTCAGCAAGGTCAAGGCCGATAAAGGCTTGCAGGAAACCCACAACCATGACGGCGAGTAAAGCGAAGAAGATGATGGACTCCTTCATCATGACCTTGAGAACGACGAGCATAGCGCCGAAGAAGCGGAAGCTGTCTAGGTACAGCAGCAGGCGGATCCAGAACATGGGGGCGGCGAAGGCGAGGAAGTTGTAGCTGAGGCTATCGTAGCTGTGGCGGAGCTCGTGGCCGATAGGGTAGCTGAGGCCAATCATGCGACATACAAAAGAGACGGTTAACACAGCGTAGAGTACCCCGTTGAAGGCGGACCAGAAACTCAGGATGTGGTAACCGGCCTTCCAGAACTTTGTAAACTCGTCGCAGATGAAGCCTAGGGTGAAGAGGAAAAGGAGAATTTCGGCAGCGTCGAACTCGCCATTGGGGTTTACGGAGTTGATGGACATGGTGTACAGAGCTAGGTAGATGAAAGAGAAGAGAAGTCGGGCGATATTCTGATAAACGGGCGCGCGAAGGCGGTCCGGATCGAGATGCACGATATAGCGCTGGTCATCGCGACCCCGGTAGTCCACAAACACTGTGGGATCATCCTCGTCTTGCACCAGCCAACCTCTCCATAGGTACTGAAGACACTTTTGGTATCCCGAGGAGCAGATTACACGGAGCGCGTGCAGGTCAACGGCCTTTTCGACGGCGTTCGCAGGCGGCGTCGGCTTGCCGTTGACGAGAATGGAGAACCGATGGAGGAGGACGGTGTGGAGGAGATAGCTCATGTCTTCTTCGCCCTCGATACTAAACACGGGGTATCCATAGCGTTAGTTTTCCTATTGATAGAGAGATCGCATCCGCCACTCCTTCTTCGCTTCTCTTTCCTGCACAGCCCAACTCCTCCCAAGGTACGAATTATCCGGGACAAAAACTCACATGGCCTTCGCAATCACCTCGCAAGCAGTAGACCGAACATTGTGTAGAGTGGCATCCCACAGCTCCAAGTGAGCCTGCCGCTTGAACCACCGAGAGCACACAAGCAGAGCAAACACAACGCAGGATCGATACTCTTCACCGCCCGCTTCCTTGGCAGCCAGGACAACCTCCCTTGTGATGACTCGGCTGTGGGCTTGCGTGATAAGGCTTTCTTCGAGCTCGCACGGGACGCATTCTTCAATGAGGTGGCGCAGACGAAGAGCGATTTTGGTGACCTCGAGCGGCGGAATAGAAGGATTGAGTTCGTGATGCCTGTGGTGGGGAAGCACTGAGGAGAAAGATTTGTTAGTGGCATTGACGGGATTTGGAGAGCTTGCGGCAGATGAAGGGAGGACCGATTGGTAACGTACGGTTGCCGCTATCCTCGAAGAACCAGTCGCGAGCCCGATTGTTTTCTCGAGACAGGCCGAGCAGCCGGCCCAGCGTCATTCGGCTAGTACGCGCAGGCATCTTGAGTAGGAGTGCTTGATAATGTCCGCTGGCCTCTCAGTGCTTTCGCTACTTCACTAGAAATGCTATTACCCCTCTCACCAAATGGAAATGTAGCTCATATGTCGTCCAGGCCTCAGCGGAAATTAGCGGAGGGAGGAGCGAGGGAGGAAACAGCCAAGCGGGGTGGACGTGAACACAAGTGTGGCAGGAGGGCCCTTATCCCGGGATTGAAGAAGAAGAAAAAAAAGAGAGGAAAAACCCCTCAGCCCAAAATCACGAGATAAAGGGCGCGGCAACACTAGGGAAGCAGTGCGCAACTAGTTTACGCCAATGAATATCGTCTCGCAGCTCGGTTGGGCCCGTTTCAATGGAAAGGGAGGGCTCAAAACCTTGGAACCAGGCTAAAAATGGCATCAATCTCCCAAGCGATTGACACTATGAAAAGGCCAACCGGACCCGGCTAATGGACGGTGCGGAGGCAATTGATGCTTTTCGGCGGCATCACCAGGAGTGGAATGACGTCTGTAGCTTGGTCAATCCTGATCAGAGCTCTCGCTTTCGATGCAACTCTGCACCGAACAAGGGGGTGCGGGAGGAGCTACAGGTACCTCTTTATCTAATTTGGCTTGAAAGTTCGCCCTAAAAGCATTAGGGGATACTTTTCGACTATCCGGATTCAGCTGCCATGGCCTTGCTGCGCCATCACTAGCCCGGAGCGATTGGGTGGGTCGGGGTCAAGGTGAGTGGTGGTCGATGAGGAAGCACAAGCACAGGGGAGCACAAGCATGGCTCTAGCACTTTAGCCTCCGTCTTGAAGTTGAGCCATTGATCTAGATCGACGATGGTGCTCTCCCGTGGAACGGAGGGACGGTTGTCTTGGGGTCCTCTCCATACACCACCTCTCAACCGCTCGCACTCAGTCGGTGCAGGGAGAATCAGATGCATGATGGGAGCATGTGTATTCATCAAGCTGGATGGAGGCGGCTCGGAAAGACGACGAGGAAGCAAACCCGGCTCCAATGTGAGGATTAAAGCGTTCCGGGCAAATGGTAGCTCTCGAGGGAGATGACCCTTGAATTAATTCAGTGGTGGCACTCACCACCTGCTTGCCGGCTACCAACTTCAAGAACAAGTAAACTTCCACATTCGGACACGAAAAGAGTAGGACATCTTGGTCGAGATCTCGTGAGAGTAGAATAAAGGCCAACATCGATTCCCTTTTTCCCATTCTCCTATAATTTTAGTTACCTGCATACCCCGCATCGGTTGTCTGATAGTCTAGTACTGGAGAGGCTTGAGACTGGTGAGGTTTTTGAAGATCAATACATGTCTGGCAAGTCATGATTGCTCCATGCGATCAAGCTTGCAGGTAGGTGTGGCACTTATCAGCTTCTCCGGATGGCTTTTTTCTGAGATGCTGATTTCCGGTGTTGATCTCCTGGGCCCAACTCGGTATCGCAAAATGCTCCGTAGCCCTCATGATAAATGGTCTCTAGCTTGGGCGCGCACGTACATCGTATCTACTGCTTCGTGAAGGCGACCTGCCATCTGGTCGGGACGCATGTGCGCCACTGTGCGTGAGCAAACAATGCCTTGGGAGTCGTCTCATGGACCCGCGTGATGGCGATGCTTTGTTTGGAAAGAAGGAAGCAAAGACAGGTTTGGTAAATATTCGTGGGCGAAGGAATGGCTGGCGACACGTTTTCTTCCTAACTTGTAATTTTGTTACTGCTTTCGGTAAAACTTCTATTTCTTTATTTGGCCCACTTCCCTTTGGCAGGAAGTGTTCTTCCTGGTTATAAATATGCATCTTAGACTCTGGCCGTTGTCGCGCGGATTACGGATTACAATTGGCGACAGCAAAGAGTATTTAAGGGTAACGCAAAGTATTGCTTGCTTGCCTGCTTTCCCCGAGGTGGCAGCCTTCCCGGTTGACCCCGTTGGCTGGCCGTGACCACTTGGGGCCACAGACGCTTGGATCTATGCCACCACACGAATTTTGCCAGTGGGTGAGGTGTGAGGACCCAAGCCGCGGCTTCCAAAGCCTGCGTCGGTCATCCCGAGACCTGCGAAGCTAGAGTCAGGACATATCGCACCGATATGCAGTGACGACCGCTGCGCATGCAAGCACACGCAGCTCAGATGCGGGCGCAAATCCTCTTCGCCTGCGTTGCTCAGGAAAACGACACTGGGCAGAGTGGCTCTAGGTCGGCCAACGCAGCAACAAAGTGGGTTTCCCGCGGCAGCCTCTTTCTGCAGGAGCGCCAGGCAAATGCATCTCCTGTTGTTGGTGATAGACACCCTCGAAGAAAGTCAGCATGCCTTGGTTGGCCGGGGGCGCTCTGCCAGACTGAAAGGGGCTTTTTGCTGCTTGTTGGATGGAGCAAGAAAAAAAAAAAAAAAAGTCTAGATGTGGCTTGCGTGCTTCGAGGGGACTACATACTTGTAGCAACCGGCGGCCGCCTCGCCCAACCTACACTCCCAACCCGAACAAGGGTGCTAGTTCGCTCCAAGATCGATTTTGAGAGAAGGCCCGCTTGAGTACGAGGTGGGAACAAAAGGGAATTTCAACAAGGGTAGGAGCTGGGTTGGGTCCATTCATTGCTTCCGCCAAGACGGGCGGATGCTGGCGCTGGACTGCCGCAACCGGGGAACGGGACGGCTTTAGTCTGGCAGCGTTTCCGGTGCTGGGGCGGGTCTCTTTGGAAAGGGTTGTCAGCTCTGGGCTCCCGGTATCTTCCTGCGGTGATGATTTCATCAATCCTTCTCCCCTGAACGATCTCCCAAGCCCGGCCGACGAAGTGATTGTTCCCGGGTCGGATAGGAGAAAGTAAGGAAAAGAAAAGAGAGAAAATAGACAAGGGAAAAAGCAAAGTGTAGACTCTCAACACCTCGTCTTTGGGGCTGCCCTTGATGCCCAGGTGAAGCTAATGAGCCAGAGGTCTCCAGATTAGGTATGGGAGACCGGAGTACTGCAGGTCCAGGGTTGCGAAGTCTCATCAGAGTCTGAGGTCCATGCTTCCAATACAACTAATAATACTCCGTCCCTTTCTTTGTTGAGTGGGGACTTTGGAGGGTGCAGCATTTGTTGAGAGCAACAAGCAGCAGCCCAACCGCATCTTATTGCTAATCTTCCCTCCTCCATCTTGAGCCAAGGAGATGGGGGCGAAGAGAAGCAAAAATACTTGAAGCGTCGATTTTGGATCAGGCTAGGAAATGAGCTTCCGGAGCCGTTCTGAGCGTTCCTTCAGAGCCCGTTACCACCCTCGGGAACTAAAATAGCCCAGCTTACTAGGCTGCTCCAATCTTTGTAGCCCGGACGGGAGAAGGATCGATGGCCTTCTTGATCCGGCGCCCAGCTCGCACAACGCAATATCGTCTTCCATCATCGTAACTCTAGGCTGTCAAGTAGTCGGCCAATACTAGTAGTCTTTCCCCACACGGCAGACTTCTCTCGTGCTTTTATGGGTCAAACGTCCGGGGCGTCTGGGGCAGGTGACAAGGCGATGCGCCGAGCGGCCATGTCCATTCTCAACCATTTGATCGTCATTGAACAGTAGAATCGTCAGCCTTGATGCATAAAAAGGAAAAAAAAAACATCAAGGTAAAGGCTCTAAGGGGTTGTCGAGGAAGGGAAGACGGTAAGAGCAACAAGGAGCGAGTTCCATTTGTAGCAAGGCAGCAGCGCTGAGCGGCAAAATTCCTTGAATTTATATGATATCGGGATTCTGCTGGGACCGAGTTTATATTTTTATCCCCGTCAGCCCCCGTCAACATCCGCCTGTCGAATCAGCCTGTCTCCCTGCCTTCAGTTGATGCTTCCAATCAGGGGTTAAACAGGTTGGTTGAATAATGCAGTCAGGGTCAGACAATAATAGTTCCTTCGGCCCACTAAGCCGGAAGAGGCCGCCCGAGATCTTGCCTAGTCTGATCCTTGGAATATCGTTCACTACCCATCCTCGAGACGAGCTACTCTGAATATGATTTTCAACGTGGTGTGCCTGCGCTTCTGAGATGGGGCTAGGCGAGCGACGGCACCGCCTCTCTTCATTCTGCAACGGGAGCTTGGCTAGTCCGACGACTCAGGTGACTGACTACCTTCGCATACTCCTTTAAGGAACAGCCAGCCTCACGACAAGCATTCGAAGTGGGTTTGCAATTATGCGAGGGTGAGACAGTGCGGCATGCAAGAGCTGGTGCAAGGATTGCTGAACCAATGCAGTGCGTTTTCGTGATTCCACGTCAATCGAGCCTTCCCTTTACCTGTGCGTTTGACTTCTTCCACTTTCTTCTCCATCAAGGATCACGGTCTGCCAGGGACGGCCGGGCACTCGGTCAGATTGCCCTGGCTTCCTCGAGTCTCTTCGCGCTTTTTGATCTGGTTGGTGATTTCAAGAACGGCCACCCATGCGTCAGACGGCGAGCAAGAGGCGGTTCGCGTCAAATTGAACGTAGGGCGTGCACCGCATGTGGGGATTTCGGAAGGCTTGATCGATCTTCGAGGGCGGGTCTTGGATCCAGATATGGCAGGCGGGGCTTGGGTTCTGGCCTAGAGTGGCCCGGCGAGGCAGGCAACAGCACTAGGCAGATATCCTATTCCATTGATCCTGTCAGCTTTGGGGATGGGCCACCTCTTTTATTGTCTCCCCGCGATGGGGGAGCTGATGTTGCCAATGGGCAGATTTAGCACACACCAAGTTTGAGCTGGTCTCGGTATTATGAACCAAGCTCTTTGGTCGGGTCTTGCGGTTTTCCGCGGGATCGCAGGCAGCAGAGCACTTGGAGGCGGGTAGCGAGCGGGAGCAGGCGGTAGTGAGCAGGCAGCAAAGCCGCCGCCTCTCGCCGCTGGAAGGCATCCTAGATCAATTCGATGCTTCGATGTCAACGGGCCCGACTCTTTACCACAATCTGAAAGCATCTGAAAACGACAACCGACCTAGCTCCATGATCGTGCCTCGCATGCAACTTGGGTACCCCTGTTCGCGTGTTCACGACCGTGTCCAGGAAGACTGCCCCGTGGTGCACCCCTGGCACGTTGCACAGCTGGCCTAGAACCGTCACAATTGGTTCCGCCCATCTCAGTGCTCTCTCATTTGGGCCCCTTCCCCACTGAATTTGCCGGGTACCACCCTCAAAAGAGTTCGACATTGACCGACGTGGCTGGCCCATCAATTACTGTCCCGGCTCTCACCGCCTCCTGTTGGCCACTCCTACTCCGGTGAGGACGGATTTCATGGACCCATTGATGCCTTGCACTAGCCCACCACACCATGGCTGTCATCCATGCCGCTCCGAGTAGTACAAGAAGACGGGCTCCCTGCCCGACCTTTCGTTCCCTTGGGGCGAGCATCGTCCCTCTCACTCTTTCTCTCTCTCCCCTCTCTGTCTCTCTCTCTCCTGCTCTCCCTTTTGAATTTTACCCTAACTCCTGCTCGCCGTGGATTTTGTCCCCTCGGCCCGCCTCGACGTACCTGTCATACTCAACAAGCGAGCATGACTTGATCCCAGCTGTCGAGCTTGTCTCACGTTTTAACCTCATCTCACCGACTCTGAAAACCTGCGAGTGGCCTTTCATCTTTCTTCAGGCTCTAGAGAATTCCCGTCCATCTGATTTCGGTATTCATCTGGCCAACAAAGCCGGCAGCCTGCATAGATTTCCTCTCCTTCATTTGAACGCCTCTGAGCGACCCGCGCCACCCTTCCGGAGACCTTCGAATTATAGACGCTCGATACCTCTGTCTGAAATACCGTGACGCTCAAGGCCGCCTCTTTTTTTCTATTTCCTACTCTCCATCTCCCTCGCCTCACAGTAAGTCATCGCCTCATCTTGAGATGATAAATGGTCCTTCTCGATTGAATAAGTTGTTTTCGTCCTCTCGTTGCACCAAACCTTCATCCCCTCACCTCGTGTTGGAGTAAACCAGACATTGTTCTGATTCCCTGGTGTTTTCCCTTGACCCACGCCCTTCCCTACAAATCCTCGATCGTTTCCGTTTTCCTTCGTCTTTGCGTGGTTATCTAGTCGTCTGGTCTGTCAAGATGTCTCCCATCTGGCATGAGCCAAGGGATGCCGGGAGTGGGTGTCTCTCAACTTGTCGTCTCGTGATGGCCTGTACCAATTGAAAGATGATCTCGGTCTCCGCCCCGCCCCCACCGCAACCGAACCAGTCTGACCGACCAACCACGATCTGAGAACCCCCTGGAGAGGTCCGCCTGGCAGGACGGTGCAGCTCGACGTTCGCACCCTGTGCCCGTTAAAGCTGGCCCGCGTGTTCCTCGCACCTGTAACAATGAGCTTCTTCAAATTCATTCAAGTGTGCGGATAACGAATGTACCATGTACTGGTTGTTCCCTTTCGTTCAACCACGCAATGTTGGATCAAAGTGCAATGGGCGCAAGGTGGCTGAGTAGCTCCGATTTTGCCAGTCCTTGACTTCCTCCCCCACCATCACATGGCAGATGGCGTGGCCTAGGGCGAGGCTCGCTTGATGCTAACATGGGTGCCTTCCCTTTGCCTCTTTTCTAGATGAGGCGGGGGCACCTGCCGAACATTTCCATCCCATGATCCTTCCCAAAAACGGAAGCACCACTTTGCTGCCCTTTCCCTTTCCCTTCAGCCTCATCTCTTTCAGCCACTTGGATCCACCTAGTTCCTACTGGCCTCCATCTCCCCTTCCCATTTCTAGCTGCACCTGTGTGCTCAGCAACCTCAACGTTAGTCCTAATCTATACTTCATCTCCTTGTTGGTCTTTGGCAAGTGCAACTCAAAAGGAAAGGCTACTGCCCTCGCCCTTTGCCCTTCCCCTCCTCCTTCTGTGAAGGGCTTAGGAACCAAATCATTAGGAAAGAGCGTTTTATGTGTTAGCACGTTCATCTCCTATCCAAGCGGAAAACATCATTGATAGTGAGCACTCGCTCTACAACAAACCCCTCCTAACATCGATACCCTTCTCTCTTCTCATAATCAATAGAGAGATATTTGTTGTTCATCGTTACTTTTCAGCCTATATCTACTATTCCCCTCCAAACCATATCCCCTATACCCATCCGTTTGTTTCGCTAGTTAACATATTCCTTCTCCAGAGCTAGCCTGGTGCGATGGAGCCACAGGAGACTTCTTGTCGGCGAATGGACGCGCCGCCGCCGAAGCCCGAGTCTACGAATGAGTCCACTATCGTCGGCTCTGAAAAGTCCACGACTAAGAAGCAGGCTGAGGCAGACTCAAAGGTGACGGAGTGCAAAGAGGATACAAAGGACAAGATCAAGAAGAGCCGCACGAAGAAGAATGGCAAGGCTCTAAAAAGGCAAAGAAGCCCAAGAAGAAGGTCGTCGAGCCCGAATCCTCCGACTCGGACTCTGATTCCGATTCTAGCCCCGCCGATAGCGACGACGACAGTGAGATATCTGATTCCGAGTTGGAGAAGGCGACGAAAAAGAAGTCGAAGAGGATATCCCAAAAGCAATCCGACCGCCACAAGGAGAAGAAGTCCAAGTCAAAGAAGAAGAAGAAGAGAAAGGCCAAGAAGGCGGAGTCATCGGATGACTCTGATTTTGAGTCGAGCGACTCCGATGCTGCTGATAACGAGGAGGAGGCCGACGAGAGCGCTGAGACGGATGACAGTAACGAAACTGATGAAACGGAGACGTCGAACGATGCTAATGCCCAGGCAACGAAGCAAAGCCAGCAAGACCTCCAGTCCAAGCTACAACTCAGCCTGCAACAGCAGCTTCAGCAGCTTCAACTTCAACAGCAGCTCCAGCTTCAAGGACTTGGGCAATATGGTTTCCTCCCCTTCAGCTTGGTCTTCTCGGGGGTGGTCAGGTAGCCAATCCTCTAGCCAATCAAGCTCAGCTTCTCAACCAAGGACTGGCTGCGCAGCTCAATGCTCGCGGCAACGCCAGGCCGGCGGGTCGTATGCCCCCTCCTCCCAGCGACGAGAACAATAAGAAGAAGAAGTCGGATAAGGGAAAGGCTTCTGACAAGGCGGGTAAGAACGGCCGATTGGACTTCAAGCGTGTGGATCAAGTCTGGGACAGCACCATACACAACTATAAACTCCAAGACACCACGCAGACATCGCCGGATCCCAAGTACAAGGGTTACATCTTCCACATCCGGCGCACCTTTGACTGGGAGGGCAAATACAAGTCCACCTATGTTGACATTAAGAGCAAGGTTCTGCGAGATTGTCTCAAGGATATCATGGGCCACATCAAAGGCATCAGCTTGGTAGAGGAAACCCCCAAGCTCGACCCTAACATCTTGTTCCTGTACCTCGAGGATATGAGAGCGCACGTTAAGAAACTTAAGAAGCAGAAGCCGACCGGCAAGAACAAGAAGGAGAAGAAGCGAGACAAGAAGAGGAACGAAACCAAGCGACAACACCTCAAGACTCTAATAAAGTACCTCGATCACGATTACGCCGAGGTGATGAAGAGGTAAATTCCTAACTCCCTATTTACACAAGTAGCTCGTGCTGGACGGACATTTTGACTAACTGAATTTAAGTTTATATCCCATGCTGGAGAATGGTCTCATCACGTTCGACTTAATGTGGGCACTGTGGAAGCCAGGTACGCTAGTCTACACCGCGACCTACGGGTGCCATGATGAGCCCAGAGTGTTCAAGGCAGACATGGCGGAGAAGCATTTCTCAATGGCCCGCGGCGATTTCTATTGGGTCGAAGGAAAGGTACTCTCAATACAATCTTGAAACCCCTCCAATTTGGATATGATGAGGCTAACCGTTAGTAGTACTTCGAGTACGACGGCAAGAAGTACGGCCACGGTAGTATGTCTGTCGACATTGGGGATTTCAAGGTGCCCGGAAGATCACCAGTCTTCCCTGCCCGCTCAACTACCATAAGAACGAAGCCGAACTCCGAAAGACCCTCATTGAGCGCGGAAAGAAGTTCGTGCAGCTTTCTGGGGTTCATTACAAGAATCACCAAGGCATGGCGTACTTCAAAAGAAGAAGGCAGTGGTCAAGGTCAATATCAACGGAAGGATCATGGTAGACCCTGCGATCCACCGGCGAATCAACCCCAACTACCCAATTTCTCGAGTCCGCCCAAGAGACAACGATGCTTCTTCTGGCGAGGAATCCGATGGAGATGACGATAGCTGCTGCTACGAGACGGATAGTGACGATGGTAGCGGGGGCCACAGCGATGGATCAAACTCGGAGGATGAGAAGCCAAAGTTCAAGGTCAAGTTCGTGAAGGACAAGAACGGCAACGTGCGCGCCATTCGGGTTCCGCGTGACGAGTCTGACGACGACGATGCGGAAGGCCTTGATGCCGTCCAGACAACGAACAAGGAGGGTGCTGGCAAGGCTGACGAAGGCAAGGAAGAAGAGAACAAGGATGAGGAGAGTGCCAAGCCGGAAAAGCCTGCTATCCCCGAATTCTCTGACGAGGAGTACCTAATCGCGTCGCCCGTTGTTCTGGGTTTCGCGTTTTCCGAAAAACTTTGGCTCGAATTCACGGTATCTGGTATTAAGGAAATCCAGTGGAATGACACGGCGTACGACTCTCTCGTACTTGAGCCCAAAACAAAGGACATTGTCAAGGTATGTACACTGGCCCCTCGGTCCCCGGCTCACTCCTTAACGGATCATCATGAATACTTACACTATACCTTTCCCAGGCTCTCGTTGAATCCCACAAATACCATGCCGCTGAAAGCATAGACGATGTGATCCAAGGCAAGGGCAAGGGTCTTGTTGGTAAGCATCGGGTAGACCTCTTGATCAACTGTGTAACTTTGCTAACCTTGCACGTCAGCTGTCCTCCACGGGCCTCCAGGAACGGGCAAGACGCTTACCGCAGAGGGTATCAGCGAACTCCTCAAATGTCCGCTGTACATGGCCTCTGCTGGTGAACTCGGCACAGACTCGCGATATCTTGAGGCCGAGCTTCAGAAGATTCTCGACATCTGCCACGCTTGGGGAGCCATCCTCCTCCTTGACGAAGCCGATGTGTTCCTTGAGAAGCGAAACATGCATGACCTGCACCGTAATGCCCTCGTGAGCATCTTCCTTCGTCAGCTGGAATATTTCCAGGGCATCCTGTTCTTGACGACCAATCGTGTTGAGGTAAGTAAAAAAGAAAAGCAAGGCTCGTGCAAGGTAACTCGCTAACAATTTCGCTTTGTTCAGACCTTTGACGACGCCTTCCAATCACGTATCCACATCGCCCTCCGCTACGATTCGCTTGACCAGAAGGCAAAGAAGAAGATTTTCAAGATCTTCATCGAGAGGGTTCGGGTTCTCGAAAAGGCTGATCTCATGCCATTCACCGAGGAAGACTACACCAACTTGGCCAAGCACGATCTCAACGGTCGCCAGATCAAGAATACGGTCCGCACGGCTCAGGCACTAGCTGTCAACCGTGGCGAACCTCTTAGCATGAAGCATATTCGCCAGGTGCTCGATGTGTTGACCAGCTTCGATCGCGACCTGAAGGGAGGAACAGGCTACCAGGAGGCGATGAGAAGTTATTTCTAATCTTCTTGATCGCAGCCGGTATGTTCAGGGTTTGCTCCCATTTGATTATTTCCATTTTCCAAACCCGGCACAGACCAATGCATACTTGTTTGTTGATGGAATCAAATGGGGGACTCATTTTTCTTTTTTTCCTTTTTCGTTGCTGCGTCAAATCCACATTTTTGAGGCTTGAGATGTCTGTGAGTGTTTTTCTCATGCATGTAAAACATATCAGGACAAAGGCTGGACAGGCAAGCGATTGGCTTTTTTCTTCATCACATTTCCACCACGTTTCCTTTGAGCGCCGTACCGATTCCTCTTAAGCCCCGTCTCACCCATGTATAGACCATCACCAAGTCCTTGCTTTCCTCCAGCGATCTCTTCCCCCGTTTCTGCTTTTCTGCCAATGCCCCCACTAAATTTCTAACGTCTGTCCACCTCTACCCTCTTTGCACTCCGACGCGATCTCTGCCTTGGTTTGTTTGCCGCGCCCATCGAGCGTGCCTTGCCTCTCTTCTTCCACTTTATGTTTATAAGCGCTATTGAGGAAATAAGATGGAAAGCGCCTTTTTATTCTTTAAAATGAATCATCATGTAATCTGTGCCTTCAAGTTTGCTTCCGCGACTCCTGTGTGTACCATCGCTTGGTGGAATGAAGATTGGCGTCACGTCACACAGGCCCTAGTTACTCTCTTGACAAAGATGACGTTGTTCCAATGCCTCTATATTGAAAAGCGGAAACAAAGCAAAAGAAAAATCAATGGATATCATTCATGCTTAGCTCTACGTTTACTCCGCAAGTCGTACATGCAAATTTCGGGGTTTGGCGCGCCAAATCAAGCCCGCCCTCGCCCATGTCATCCAAAAGTTGGAATAAAAGGAGAGAAAAAGAAAAAGAAAATGCAAATGCCCGATTCCCCTAATATCCCGAAAACAACAGCTTCCAACAAGGATCCCTATCAAAAAAAGAACAAGGGGGAAGTGGTAGAAAGAAAGAGAAAAAAGTGAGGAGATGAGAGAGAGAGAGACAACGCCAAGCCCGACTCCGGGAAACCAATGGACAATGATGGCTCTGGGCAACGAGTATTGTAGCACAATGCAGGCAAAATGTAGACCACCTCCCCGGTTTCAAAACTCCATATGAGAACTCCACGGGGCAAGAATAAGAGATGGGAGGAATACAGTAGAAGGTTAGAAATAGAAAAAGAAAAGAGGTGTTGTGTGATGTGGGGGTTATAAAGGGTAGGATATCCTAATAGATATCGATGGATCCCTACATGCCAGCCAACAGAGCCAGGCGACCTAGCAAAGGCTTGCAAAATGGCGTATTAAGTGGGAGCCCTGCGTCGTAGTCATCTAGCCCCGTCCAAAAGCACGACGAGGGCTCGCAATCAACCTCGCGAAAAATCCGGATCCAGCATCCTCGCCGTCCGCTCGACCGGTCGCCTTGGAAGCCCGGATAGCAAACGTTTCAGCCTGTGGGTCTCCGTTGCCTCGGACGGGCGCTCTCCTGCGCCGCCGGGCAGACTCCCAGCTCAGCTTGAAGCCCGTGGCGCCGCCGGCGCCCACGAAGCAAGTTTCAGGTCCGACTCGGACATCCACTCCGCGCCGCGCGGTAGGAAGCCAAAGATGTTGCCGTCGGCGAGGAAGGAGACTGTGGATGCAATCGAGTGCGGCGAGTGTGCCATCTTGAACGAGGGCGTTAGCATCCAAGAGATGATCGAGAGGGCAATCATGGCGGATAGGACGGCTTGAAGGACGCGCGTGGTGATGGGGTCCTGTTCCAGGCGTCGGAGGCCGGAGACGGCCGAGGTGGAGCGTACAGAGGCTTTGATAATGGGTTGCATGCTGGTTGTCAAAGCCGAGGGTCCATTACGCTGGTGACGCCCGAGGGCATATTCGACACATCCCCAATTACCCTCTGGGAATTGGAGAGAACCGAGGCCCGCCGTTTCGAATTGATAGACTGCGCGCGGAAGATGCCGTGGTGCTCAATTATGCCATCAGCCACTACTTGCATAGCGGTATCACCTTCGGTCGATAGAGCGTCCGCGGGGATGGCGTAGCGCGAGTTCACAAGGAGGCTGAAGAATGGATCGAGAAGGTCGTCACTCGATATCTTGACAAGGGATTCATACGCCAACGTTTCCAACTCCATCGGGGACTCGCGGGCCGTCGATTCATCCGTGATGGGCGGGTCGCTGGGGCTGATCTCAAACATTCGGCCGTGAAAGTTGACAGTCGTGTCGACTACTTCAACGGTTTCGTTACATGCCAAGGCCCCCGCACTGGTAACGCTGGTATCGTTTGTCCCCGGGTCAGCGAGATTACCCCAGATATAGAGCCAATCCGAGCATTGAGTCACGTCCCGTGCTGAGAGGGAGAGTCCGAACTGTAGGTCGCCGCTAGCAATTGTGCCACTGTTGGGTATGGTCGATAGCAGAGCATTGCTCACTTCGTCGCCGCCCTTGCCGTCAAAACACCTCTCACCAGGGACGTCAATACGAAGTGGATTTCGGCGGCCTTGGATCCGGTAGTCTCCAGCCGTAAGATTCAAGTCTAGCTCCGTAAAGGCGAAGAGCCGGCACGACATCTTGGGCCGAATAGCGGGGAGTACGACGGAGGCAATCAGCTCTTCGGGGTCATTGGCCTCGTCTGTCTCTTGATCGAGAAGAGAGACCTCCTCGGGCGGTGCCTCGAGGCCGAGTGTTTGGAACACGAGATTTTCAAAAGTGAAACGAGGATACGAGAAATTAGCGGCGAGGATGAGAGAGGCGGTTAGAGCGTCTGCGGCAGAGGAACAGGTCGCACAGCTTACGGGTGCCACGTTGGATGAATCTGCAAGGGCGCTCGGAAAGAAATCGACTGTCGGAATGGCAAGGTCTTGTGATAGGGGCACAGAGACTGCCGAGAATAACGTGCCCGAAAAGATGGCGAGCGTGGCGGCGAAAACAACGGCAAGCGCAGATGACAGGGCGGTGAAGCTTCGCGTGGCAAACGAGGTCCTGAGAATGCGAGGGAGAGACTTATCAAGCAGGTCCAGTGCTACAGACTGCTCAAAAGATCCACCCTTTGCTAGATTGGCGTAGGGTAGCAGTCCCTTGAGGGAGAAGTCCGCGGCGGAGATATACACGGCAACGAGACCCAATAGGAGAGCAGGGCCGGCCGTGGTCCAGAGCATATGACATACCCCGTCGTCGCGGATATCGACAAACCCTCCTCCATCCTCTGAGTGGGTTAGCAGGACTTGCAAGCCAGCGACCATTCCCGCCATTACCACGAGACCGAGCCCTCTAGCTAACCAGGTTAAAGAGAGGGCTCACAGCTTTGCCCACCGGAGCCGGTCCGCCGGCATCGGTGGGATTGCTGGCATAAATTTTAAAATAACCCAGACCATCCTCGGTTTTGCGCTCATATGGCTCCACCCCAACAGAGTAGGTAGAGTCTTTGAGACGGTCCTGGAGAACCTGGGCGTCCGCAGCGCCAGTTCCTCGCAGTGCCTGGAGAAGGGTTTTGCTATGAGCCACGAGTGTTGCCTTACTTATAATTGAGGTAGGCGCACGTGGAAGAAACCCGTTCCTAGGTAAGAAGTAAAGGCCAATCACGCAGAGAGCGATACAGAACCCCAATAGCCCAGTCAAAATATGGACAGGCAGCGCCCTAACGACAAGCCTATCGCTGATGACCGTAGCCAGCCCTGTGGAAGGCTCTGAGGCCGGCTCCATAAGCCCTCTCGCGCGATAAACACCATGTACTGCTGAAAGTACTCGTCAACCATCTTTGATAGAAAGTTGCTGTCTTCGAGATTACTGAGACTCGGAGCGGCCGACGACCTTCGGGCTTTGTAGTTCAAGGCTGCAAGCATTGGAAGGTTGGCATCGATAAACGTGTTGCTGCCGACGAGTTGGGCGGGATCCGAATAAGGGCCATTCGAGACCCCATTCTGGTCGACAGACTGGTAGCTCCTCGTGTGGGCTCCAATCAAATCAGCTACGTTAACGTTGGCTAGTTGGCGGGAAGTCGCGCCCTTGGTTGTGCCAATGGTCTCGAGCTCGTCTCCAATCTTAACGACACCAACCGAGGTGATGCTATACCGTGGCTTACACAGGACCTGGGTAGAGCGTAAGATAGATCCTCACCTCAGCATCATCATTGACTGATGAGCTGTCGTGGTCGATATCGATCTCGGGGAAGATGACGGCAACCCTCTGGTCGTCTGGAGATCCCGAGCCTCCACAGGAACCGGGCTGGAAGGAGAGAATATACGTGCTGCTGTGTCCCTGTAATGTATTTGCTAGGGCTGAAGTCGCCACTTCGATCCTGATAGAGCAGGATGCCGTCGCAACCGTCAAGCCAATAACTGCATAAGCGCCGGAAGAGACGTAACGAAGGCTATCGAGGGTAATCCCCGCTGGTTCGCAATCCAATGCGCTCGTGAATCCATCGACGACCACATCCAATCTCGCAGACGCCGGTAGATTGGCCGTGAACGATTGATACGCGATCGTGTCGGAAATGCAGTCGGGGAAGCTCAAATCAGTCAGTGCGACGCCGACCATGGAAAGAAAAGGCGCGGGGCCGAGTGATTGAAGACCAGCGTTCGTTTCGGTAAACACTGTTTGAAGGGTGATGGGTGTTGACGGCTTCAAAATGCCAATGAACGCCGGTGAGATGAGGGC